>BSBN01000809.1:48770000-50020000 GCA_027924645.1 Cunninghamia lanceolata | reverse complement strand
TTTAGAGACTCATGAGTTATTCATTAAGACAAGTGTTTAGTTTGAGGAAAACGTTTCTAGCTTGTCCTCCCACACTTCCCCTTATTCCTTCAGAGTGGATTCCTTGATAGTTGATGGTGATTCAGAGGACTCTCCTCTAACTTCAAAGGCTCACAAGGTAGATTTAGAGGCTTCTACTCCATCACTAAGTCATCATTCTAAAGTTGAGGAATCTCCTTCTTCCTCCCCATATACTTTTGTGCAACATTGGGCTTGTCAAACTCTTTAGGTTACTAGTACTCTCACTAGGGATTCTACCAACACTTAGAGGACAAAGTCATAGTATCAAAATCTTCCACATGTCTACATTACCTGTGCTTTAGATCCATGGCCATTCTATAAAGCACCAAGTATTACTAAGTGGGATTTAGCAATGGAAGAAGAGTACAATTCCTTGATGGAAAATTAGACATGGGATCTAGTCCCCCTTCCCAAGGTAAGGAAACTAGTTCTATGCAAGAGGATCTATCAAACCAAATATGTTACAAACGGAATAGTTGACAGCTTCAAAGCATAGCTTCCAGGGAAAGGTTTCTCTCAAGAATTTGGCATTGACTACATAGACACTTTTCTCTATTTACAAAGATTAACTCCATATACTTGGCTCTTTCCATTGCTACAAAATTCTTGATTGGGATGTATATCAGATGGATGTAAATAGTACATTTATTTATAGATATCTGTAGGAGGGGATTTATATGGAACAACCATAGGGCTTTGTTCATGATTCCTTGTTCTAGTTTGCAAACTTAGGAAGTCTATATATAGCCTCAAATAGGCTCCTTGAGCTTGGTATTCCAAGATCAATTCCTTTCTTCTTTCCATCAAATTATTGACATGTCACTTTAATTTGAATGTCTAGATATTATGGCAAGATGATGAACTTTTGATTTTGGTTCGCTATATTGACAATCTAATCATCATAGGAAGTTCTTCATCAATTAGTGGCAGAGTAAAATCTACTATTTAAGACATGTTTTTCATGATTGACTTGAGCTTGTTGTGCTACTTTCTCAAGATTGATATCACACAGTCTTCTTAAATTAGTCTTGCACAACCTAACTATGCTTTTGATCTTCTTACATTAGTTTCACATGGTAGATTGCAAGCCTACACCAACTCCTTTTCTATATAGAGTCAAGCTTGAGGATAAGTGTTCTAATCCATTGGTTGATGCCACTTTGTATCATAGTTATCTCAAGGACAGTCTCATATATTTAAATTGCACTCATCTAAACATTTCATCTATGGTTTTTCTAGCTTTTATTTTCATTCAAGAGCTACATGAGCTTCATGGAAAGGCTAATAAATGCATATTATACTTTGTTCAAGGAACATATAGGTTTATGATTCACTATTTTGTAGGTACAATTTTAAACTTTGTTTCACATATTCTAATTGGGTAGGTAATCTTGATGATTGTAGGTTAACTTTTGGCTATATATTTCATCTTGGTTCTAGTCTCATTTGTTGGTTGAGAAAGAAGGATCATGCTATTTCCCTTTCATCTACTAAGGCTAATATCAAGGGCTATTAATGCCACCACTGAGGCCATTTGGCTATAGAACATCCTAATTGAGTTGGGATTCCTTTTAGAGGCATTCAATCATCTTTTGTGACAACTAGAGTACTATTCCAATACCAAAGAACCCAGTCCATCATCAAAGACCAAATAGATTGAGATCCACATGCACTACATTCAGGAGATAATTGAGGATCAAGTCATTGATATGTTGTTTTGTCCCACTTTAGAGTAACTTTTAATGATATCTTCACCAAACCCATTGTAATGTCCCCTCCTTTCTGGCCTGTGATAGTTGTTAGTTTGCATTACTCTCTACTTGATCTGAGATAGTTGTTATCTTTTCTTTACATCTAGACAATTCTGAGACATTTGAGACTATGGTTTATGCTTATTCTGTTTGCGATAGATTATACTTGACTGATCTAAATCTAACTTGTAGAATGTGCTTTGATGACATTGTTGGTTTCTAGTTATGATGAGACGGACATGGTTAGTGATGGTTAGATAATATCATGTTTATGTGTTTGATTGTTAATATAAATAGTTATAGTCTTGTTTCGGAGCAGGGATGGTATAGTACTGCTCAGATTGAGCACCCTACTACGCCGTGATTCTCTGTCTCGGTGTGTGTTGCTATATATATATACTGTTGATCATATATAACCCATTTTTTTCATGCAGGTTATAGGTACCGGGCCTCGACTCCACCTGACTTAGCAAGTCTGAGCGGGCCCTACACCATGGATAATGTGACGGAGATAATGTGAGGTTTATACCACTAGGGCAATTCCAATCCTTGTCGTAGTCTTGTGTCCTTGTCGTAGTCTTGTGTCGTGATGCGACGTTGCTCCTTGGTTCTTGTTGTTGGTCGTCACGTGTTGTGGAGTGTTGTTGAAGTTGTTTGAGCTTGTCTATGTGTTTCTTGTTATCTTTATGATCTTATAGTATTTTGTATAATCGTAGAATTTGAAATATTGTTTATGTAAAGCCCTTTATTGACAAAATCAATTATTGTAATGTTGTAAATATTTAGGAAGGTAATTAGTGCATAGTGGTTTTTAAAAATATATTTTGGGTGAATAATTTAATGTTGTTAGTGCCGGATATATTTAGAGATTTGAGAATCTCTATGTTAGGAAAAAATTTCAAATTTTCCTTATGTTGAGGGATTGTGTAATTAATCTCGGGGTTACTGTAATTAATGGCAGTTGCCTATTTTTGGTATCAGAGAAATTGGCATGAGGGGTTTTTTTTTTTTATGTCTGTGTTTATGTATGTTTTGGGGGGTTGGAAGGTGAATACAGAAATTGGGGAAAAATCCAAGAGAGGGTTGCGAGAATACAGAAGAAATTAGAGGCTCCAGATCAATCTTTTGGATTTCAGGTATGTTTCTGCATAATATTTGTTTGAATATTATCTGAGCTTGGTTAAATTATTTCTTCCCTTGTGCCTGTACTTCAGTTGTGGGGCTGTTCTGTTTGCCGTTGTCCTCTTCTACCTCTGTTTATTTAGCTTGTATTTTTAATCTTCTGTTATCTTGAGCAACCTGTGTTTGTGTGTTTTAATTAGCTTTTCCTGTAGCTGGAGTTATATCTCTTTGTAGCTTGAGTTGCCTTGGGTCCAGTGTGTTCGAATGTGAATACCATTGGTCACATCCTCACCTTGGGAATCACACCTTGTAGTTGTTATGTTTAACCTCTGTCGATTGCTTCAAGATTCACTTTTGAATTCCTTCTGGTTTGTTATGTGTCTAAACCTCCCTCAGATAGTGGAACCCAAACCATTGCAAACATTTTGGGGACCTCAACCAAAAAGAGAAATGACCCATTCCTTTTAATCAAATACCAAATTTTAAACCCTTTTGTTCTTGACAGTCTTCTTTATCGTAGTACAGCTTCACTTGCTTTAACCACCAGAATGGTGGCTTACAACAAATCCCTCTTGCGGTGAGTCAATCTAAGCACCCGGCCAATGTAATTCTTAACCAAACACATTTTCTTTGTAGCTTCTACCTCAGTCATGGTATTGGAGATTTCTAGATGTGTGCCCTTGCCAGTTTATCGTGGGTCATTTTCTTCCCGTAACTCTCTCCCCTGGCTCTTGAAGTTCTTAAACTTTTAATTTGTTACTGACCAAATCAGATTGGAATCTTCCTCATTTGCAAGTTACACCAATTAGAGAGTGAGGGTCGCCAGAAATAAATATAGAGGATTGGCAACCTGTGTTTTGTCAATATTTGATGCTCTTCCTTGTCCATTGATCCCCCTAACCATTCGCTCTCTGTGATGGGAATCCTCTGCAGTGATTTCAACTCAGTCTCCAATTCTTTGTGATGCCAAGGTTCAGACTTCTGTCGTTCTTCTCTCTCTTGAGATTTGTGTGGGTTCTGTGAGTTATAGCGTTTTGGGTGTTGCAGGAAACTTCCATCTAGACTCCCACTTAACTATTGTTTTGGCTCGGGTATATCTGTGGTTTGAGCCAGCCTTGTAGTTGTTAGCAGATCCCTTGCTATTTTCACTACCACTGTTAGATTTTGTTTTGAGCATAGTTTATGTTTGGAAATCGTGAGTTTAGGAAATCTGTGGCTCATAGTCAGCTTAGGATATAGTTAACTTAGAATGTTGCTTGGGTAGTTTTCGTTCAAACCATTCTTATGTTAGCTAATCGTGTTGATGGGGCACATGTTATAGGAAGTGGTTGTTTAATTTTCTTTTGTCGCTTTTGTTTAGGCACTGCCGTCACTGTAGTTCAGTGAATAGTCGATTTAGGTTATGGTTACTCAGAGTCTTTTATGGAAAGTAAATGTTGCCAGCGTGCTATGTGGTTATGGGTGTATTGAGGTTATGGTCGCAATTTTATTCCTTAGTTTGATGTCTATTAGATTGTAGTCATTGTTATCACTATGTTTTGTCGGTGTGCATGGCAGTTAATATGTAGTCGACGTGCCTTGGTTGGAACCTTAGATAGTAGGTTCAAAAGGGGAAGGGGAAATTCCTTTGATGAGAAAACAAACTTATTATCTTCTTATTATGTTATTAGAGTTGATTTTTGGTGGCTCGATAGGTAGGGAATCATACTCTTTGGAAAGGTCGTGTATTGTTTTGTTTTTGGAAGTGGAAGTATATTAGGAAATCATGTATGTTCTAGAAGTTTGTTTGAAATGGTAAATGTTTTTAGTAATTTATGCTTTTAATGTGAATCATAGATTCTTATGGTTGTTTAAAAAGAGTAGGTTGGTAAGGGGCTAGAGGGTGACCCATGCTTAAAGGAAATTTTTAGTATGATTTTAAGTGTTTTGAATTGAAAGAATTTTGGGTAAGGTGTTAGTTGGGCATCTAAGCCTATAGGAAATTGTATAGAGTTATAATGGTTGTTTTGTAATTGTTATAGGTAAAGTGTTTGTGAAGGTTTGTAGTGGTGGTGGATATTGATTTAGAGAATGCATTTTCCTTTAGTTGCTATCATGCTTATATCGAAATAGTAGTGTTTGTATGTTAAATGAAAAAGTTGTGTTTATGGAAAAAGAAGTATTTTTGTTTTGTTGGTGTTTTACGACAATAGTAAGTCATGCGCATGGGAATATAATTATAGTTATTGATTTCAATTGTAGTTGGTATAATGTTGATGAAAGATTATGCTTGTTATAAATAATTACTTTAGTTGTTCTATTAGAAATGGTTCACGATAAATCTTGGATGATAAGTGAAACTATTTAGGTTCTTAATGATTAAAAATTGTAACATGTTAATTAGTAGGATATGCTTAAGGGAATTATTGTTATAGATGTTGTTTTTACAAGTGGTAGTTAATAAATGTTCGATAGGAAAGTTATTCTTAGAGTTGATTAAAATTACTCTTTAGTGAGCTAGAATGTCGTTGAAGGAAAGTGATAACCTCATGTTTTTTTTATATGGAATCCTGTACACTGGAATGTTGTTCTTGTCTTTCGTATCGTCATGTTTATAGTTCTAATTCTTGATGCTTATAGGATTGACCTTACTTCCTCTGTTAGGCAATTTGTTTCTTTAAGCTAGGAAATAGAATGATTATACAAGTTCATGGTTGCTATATATTGGCTAGATTCTTGCCTCCTTGTTAAATTAAAAATTGCTTGTTTATATTGGAACCCTCTCTGCCATGTAGATATTAGAAAATAAAATATTGGGGTTATTTAAACTATTTGGTTTCATAAGAGTAAAATGAGGGTGCAAGTCGATTAATGAGTACCTTGTTATACATTTTAATTTAGATACTTTTATTTTGGGAAAACAAGGAATGGTGTTCGATTCTATTAAGTGGCTTAAAGTGTTTTATCTTGGGAATTGTTTAATGGACTTAATTTATAACTTTCTTGATTTTGGATTAGTTGAGTCATTCAGATTATGGTTCTCAGGCCTCTGTGTCATTAATTCCTTGAGGTTTCAGTTGCCAGTTGGGATATCATTATGTCAATCAATATCTTGTCATGAACCTGAATGTACTTATATATTGCTATTATTTCTTATAAGTCATTTCTTGATTGAAGTTGGGAGTGCATCTAATATCTTTGGTTCGTTTATCCCTCTGATCAGAGTTATTTGCTTGTAATGGATCTTGGTGTTAACCTTGGGTGAAGCTTATGCCTATGTGTTGGTTTGTTGGGAAGTAGGGATCTTGTGAGATATCTTGGCCACTTGTTGTCATTGTGGAAGCGTTGTTCTTGTCTAATTATGGTTACTCGATCCTTGGTTTGTACCTAACTCCAGAGGTGAGGTGTCTTGATCTTTGGTTCAGATAGTGACATGTCAATGTAACGGGATATCTAGATTTTCGTATCTTATTATGAATGAGAATGGCCCTTGGATATAGTACTTGGTTTCTAGATTGTGTTGCTTCAAATTTTGAAGGGAATCTATGGTTTTATTGTTGTGGCCTAGTGGATGGCGTAAGATATGGCTCGAAGCTGAATTGTAACTATTATATCTGTTTGTTGTGGTTTGAGAACACTAAGGGAGTGGCTTTCATTGTGGGGCTGGTGCCTAGTGAGAGGCCGCCTGGGTAACCCCATGGAAGTTGTAAGCATGTGGAAAACTTAATAACTTAATCAAGAGGGTTGGGGTAGTAAAACACTCAACAAGATAAGTAAAGTGACCTCACTCATGCCTTGAGTGCTTTCGCAGGCTAAGGGTGGGATGAGAAGGCCTGGTTGGCAAGGCCGACCTCCTCGTCTTCATGAGAGGACATGTCAGCTCCGCATGTGTCACCCTATGGGGCTGGTGCCTAGAGAGAGGCTGCCAGGGTAACCATAGATGGGGGCCAGCTTCTGGTGAGAGATAGCCTAGGTAACCCATGCTAGGGCCATGCGATGACACTCTTCTTACGCAACTCAATTGCTTTCTCTTTATCTTTGTTGATACCTTTGGAGTGTAGTCTTGTCTTCTTGTTGACCTTAGATTGATGTTTGATTTGTCTTGTGGAGTTCTGTCAGGTCTGTGCAATCTGGTTATCTTGTTTGTCTACATGGAGTCTAGATCTTGTGGTTGTGTGCATGGTTGTAACCTTGTCCTGGTGGTTAACCTCATTGTTATCTCCTAGCTCGGTGGGGTGGACCTCAGGGTTCCACATGGTTGGGAGGCAGAGCTATCCATTGGCCTTCTTGGAGTTTCAGAGTGAGTTCAGTGCAGAAGTGATCCAGCTTGAGATTGCTTACACCTTCAGAGTTGTATACTTTCATCATTGTACTCTTTGTAAACTAATGTAATCGGTCCTCAAGCTTGTAATCTTGTAATCTTGTAAATGATCTTATGTAACTGTTCATCTTTGCTAATGAATGATGTAAATCCTCTGCTGTTGTATTATATTGTATATCACTTGTATCATTAAGATTGTATGTTCTCTAATGCAGTTATGTTCCCTAGAGGTGTTAGCTATACATTTCATTTAACGCTGTTATTAGTGTAATGGTATTTATGGATTAATGCATTTCTTGCTTTAAAAAATATATATATATATTTCTTTAATTTTGCACTTTTTAGTCTATCACTCTAGGGTTGCATGACGGGGCATTACACCCATCATAGAAAGTAAGTTTCATCTTATATGAGGGAAATCATGATAAGGTAGTGTATGGTAAAAAATGTCATTTGGGAAAGCATGACACCCCAAATGTAAAAGGGTAGCTCTAGGAGTAAGATATAATAATTTAATTGCAAGTGTCATACAGTGGGGGAAATAATTATGCCCTAATGTGAAGGATGTAGCCATGAAGGTGCAATGAATAGAGAGGAAAGGAATGATGCCCCTAGTGTATGGATATAGCATGGTAATCTCAAGGAGGAAGACATGATTCCATCAGTATAGGGATAAATTCTAAGGACATGGAAAGAAAAGTGCATATGCTACAAATGATATGCTCTAGAAGTGTGATACAACAATGAAGGCTCAATAAGTGACTTTAAAAGTGTGATGTATCAAGTAGGCATGATGTGTAGGCTCTAATAAGTATGGTATAATAATGTAGGATCAAGGAAAATAAATCATTAGACAATGGTAAGGTGTAGGGCGCATAGTAAGGTAAATGTCATGTGTATGATAAGTGTTGGCACCCAATTCAAATTTGAAAAAAATCCTAAGTCTGGTCCCACTTTGTTGCACTTGTCTAGTTTTCCCCATCATAGATAACCAATCTAAGATATTTTAAATGGGCTGCCCCTTTGTCAAATTTCAACTTGGTGTTGCTTCTTTCCATCCCCATATGCTTATCATGTGATGAAGTTACATAAAATCTAAAAATATTCTAAGTTTGGGTGTTTTTAAATCATTTAATAAGTGTTTCATTGTTTTGTGGGTTTTCTCCCTCTTATTGGATGTGGATTTCTTACTAGATATTGTATGTGCAGTTCCCCTTTGCTTTCCCACATCCTATTTCATTGTTTGGTTCCTATGTCTTGTTCTGTAGGATTTTTCTACTTCCTCCTCCCATTTTGTTTCCTTCCTTCACATAACTTCCTCATCCTACATGACCTCTGCCTCCCAACCATATCCTATTCCAACATGTCATCCTACATTGAATTCACACAAAACCTCCAAGCTCTGCGAAACATTCCAACAACCTCCTAGAATGCCATTAATGCCAAATTTGACCCTTGCAACTTCTCAAAGGTGTTTTTCATCCCAATCAACACTGTAAATTCAAGGAAGTAGTTCCAAAAGCTAATTGAATCGTGGATGATGAAGATGGCATGGATTCGATGGATTTGGTGGTTGGAAACCCTAGTTTTAATTCAATATTTTGACCTCTAGTTGTGTATCAAATTTTTGCGAGATGCCAAACGTGTGAAACAATGAAATACTATAAATATAAGTTTATCTCCAATTCAAATGGTTGGTCGCCGAGCAAATTTTTTTGTCTGCAAGTGCCACATGGTAGTTCTAGGGCATCAAGAATTATTCGTATGGTTTGTAAGGAAAAAGAATTCACTTTTTAAATCATAGGAAGAGTCATCAATGCACATATGCATGTAATGGTATGTCTCAATGGTAGTTTGTAATGATTTAGGGGAATGTGTAATCACATTTATGTATTTTCACTAACCATATTTGTTGATATGATTGTAATAAGGGTTTCATATATGTGTGATAGCATCTAATACAATACAAATCTTTTGTATTGGTCTCTCCTTAATTGCATATGGGTTATTGTAGTTCGGTTCTAGATCATTAAGTATGTCTATTACATGAAATGTATCATTTATTTGTATGTAAATGCATATTTGGTTTTGGTTTTGTTTTTCTAGTGTATTCTATTTTTTCGTTGCATTCTATGACTTTGTTGCCCAATGGTGTAGGCACTAATCTAGATTGGTGAGGGATCAAACATCATTAATTTAATCAATCCCCTATCCTATTAGCTATAGGAATAGTTTAGGGTTTCACATTTTGTTCATGATTCATTATTGCAAACTAGGGAACAATTATTAGTACCCTTCAGTGGTTAAATCATCAAAGAAACATGTCATGCATTCTTGCATCTTGCCATTCTGTACAAAATGTTAAGTGGATTCATCTGATGGGGATATAATTTTGTCATGTATGGGTGCATATGCAAGATCAATTTTAAACTTAATTAGAGATCTTATGTGTAACTAGTTAGTCTTAACCTAGTGACAATTATAGGGGTCAAGTGTAAATTGGGTATAGTTTCCATTGTTTTAGTCATCCTTTATTTTAATTGGTTTAAAACCATGTTATAGATACCTCTAGGAAAACCCTCCTAGGTCTAGTTGATCTTGAAGTGAAGGAGAGTATACCCACTCTTAGTAGTTGGCCTTTAACCATTTACAAATTATTGATGAGCCTCTACTTTACCTTCTTGATGAAAACCCCTATCCTTGAAGGTAAGAATATGTTTTACAATTAAGGAGTTGTGGTTTCAAGACCCAACAAAATGGCACCATTTTCAAGGATATAAATTCTTGTTTTCATATAGTAGAACCTGGTAATTCAGTAATAGAAAGTTTGTGTTTCATTGTGTGAAGTGTTTGGCCTCTTGTCAACTCTCACCAATAGAATGACACCATTGTTAGGGATGAGTCTTGTTCTTGGTGTAAGTTGATAGGATACCAACTTAAGAAGATTATGGGTTGAAATTAAATTCAAGACTCTACTGGTGAGATGAGCTCATAATTAATTTGTTGCCTTAGAGATTTAGTGTGCTTCATGATACTCTTTGCATACATGAGACTACGATCATAAAAGAGAACAAACTAAAATCATATTAGCCTATTCTACTCACAATCAAATGCAACCTCATGATTAGGCTAATAGGAATGCATGTAAACATAAAATGAAATTGTCTAATTAACCCCATATGCAAACCTTGATTGTTTGGATGTGTTCCGTGATGTTGGATTGTTTATTTCTCCTCAAATTGACATTATAACATTACATTTCATGGAGTCTTGAAAATGGATTGGGTTGATGGCTATTTATGGATTTTTGGGATAATGGATGAAGGGCTAGGCTTGATTTGGGAGATCAATGGTTGAGGATGATGAGAGGCTAGGATTGATGAGAGTTGTCCAAGTGGAAAGATTAAATTGGAGAATAAGGATTGTCCTTGGATCAAGGAAAAGTCAAGGGTAGGGGATGATCTTGGAAGAAGTGGATGAAGAGGATTGAAAAGGGACACAAGGACCTTTTGTACAAAGGACCTCTCTTCTCCATTACATATATGATAGAATTGCTTCTTGATTATAACAATATGCAAACAACTAGTATCAAATGTTATCAATCCCCTAGCCATGCAAACTCATCCAAGGTTTTTATTAAATTATTTATATACAAGATAATTATCTAGAATTGGAACCTTTACATATGACAATATCTTATATGTATGACAATGCAAATTATATGGCATCTCTTATTTTTAGAGGTGATGATTATCCTTAACATCAAAAACATACTCCATGGTTATTGAAACCCTAAAAATTTTGCAAGGATAATAACGTCAAAATAAAACAATACAAATATACCCTAAACCTTACACAAAATCAGACTTCTGATAGGATGAAAATGGAGTGCACCTAAGCTCCATTAGATTTGTCCTGTTGATGCTGCAATGTGGACTGCTCATGTAACCAACATAACTTGGATAAAATGAAAGCAAAATATAATATGAACATGCACATGAAATATTGTTGGGGGGTCAAATTGAAATGGGAGTTTCAATTTATAAAGGGAGAGGGAATCAAATGGATGGTCAATATTAGAAGGGTGAGGTGTGAGGTGGATGGATAGGATTAAAAGTTTAAGTTAGTGGTTATGACACACATTCAATGAGGATGGCAGGTAACTAAAATAAGGATGTGAGTGGGGAAAATGGGATTTTTAAATTGATTTTGGAGAAGAAGTGCTTATGATGCACATTTAAGGAGGTTAAAAATAGGGATGTTAGTGGGAATAAATAATTTAAATAATAAAATTATTTAAATTATGAGAGACATGTGGCATTTAAATAAATATCTAATTTATGTAAATTGGATGATGGAGGAAAATGGGATTAAATAAATAAGATTTATTTAATTTGGTCTAAGAGGAGGATAAATGGATAAGAGGGATTAGTTAAATAAATGTAATTTATTTAACTAATGAGAATGATGGAAGGGGTCATGAAAGGGACCTAGAATAAAATATGTTGCAAGGTGATGCAAGATAATGTCAAAAGGTAATGTCGTAACATATGGTCAATTTTAGGTGTCTACATTTTACCCCTCTTTGAGATGATGTTGCGACTAAGAGGAGTAACATCATTTCAAAGAAGAAAAGGTATGGATGAAAGAAAAGTATGCCCCAACCACTTGAAGGAGTGACGAGGAGGAATGGATGTAAGGATGGGATGCCCCCTCAAGAAGATAGGTGGGTTAGAAGAACATGGGTATGCTCTTGAAATTGATAAAAGAGATTGGATAAGAGAAAGGATGGAAAAGGCTAAGGGTTAGGAATGGATAGTTAGGATGAATTGTATAGGTGAAATAGATAGTGGATATTTAGATAGGTTGAGAGCTGAAGAATGCTTTAGAATAGGATTTGGAAATGGATAAGTTATAGTCATAATAGATATTGTGGATAGACAAGGGATAGTTATGCTGGTTTAGTATGTAGAGCAGCCCTAATTTGATATAGCAAAAGGATATTATACACTAATGTATAAGGGACCAAGGTGACTTTGTATCCTTTGTACGGACTTTCCCAGGGTAATACAACCTTGTCTAAACACAAGATATGAATATTAGCTAGATTAAGAAAAAACTTGATATAAATGGAAGATAAAATTATAACACACACAAGCAAGCAAGCAAGCAAGCATGTATGCACAAATGATTAAAAAAACAAGGTAATCCCCATATCAAGCTGTAAACTGATAATTGATTGATTGATTGGATTAAGATAGTGTTGTCATTGTGGGGAACGATATATCCCTAGATCAACACAAGGAGGCGGGAATGATATATCCCATTGATGATGATGATGATTGATTGGGTTGACAACAAGATTGGAAACAAGACCAAGGATGCAATTGGATGATTTGGCTAGATTGTTTATCTAGATTGGTATGGATTAAGGATGATTTTGATTTGGGTTTATTTCTTGGACTTTTTAGATATTTGATTTTTTGGATTTTGAGAATGTTTTGATTTTTTTGGTATTTTTGGAAGTATTATGGGATGATATTGGATAGCCTAGATGCTAGTTACCAATGACAAGGGAAAACCAAGTCAAGGTTGAAAGAAGGATTGGATAGATGGAGAAGAGGATTATGGATGGAAGATAGGAAGGATGGAGGATACATAATGGAAGGAGGAAGGGGGTTTAGGATGTGAACTCCAAGGATTATGTCGCATAGGAATAACATGCTCCATTCTAGGTGTAATTCTTAGGATTTTACATGACAAAGCTTATGACGATGGGATGATAGGATTGGTTGGGAAAAGATTGGATAATCAAGATATGCCAAAAGCATTTTTCAACATTTTGCTCCTTGTCTTTATCAAGATCAAAGGAGGAAGGGAAGATGGGTAAGTAGATAGGATAGAATAGGATAGATGTGAGGATATGATGGTAGGATAGGAGGAAAATGATAGGATGGGATAGATGAGATAACATGACCCCAAGTGTAAGACACATAGATAATCAACCTACACATGATGCTTGTTTTCCAGGTTTTCATCATGGTACTTATCCAAGGCATCACCGAGGTGGTTTTCACCATTGGACGAAGGGATTTCTCTTTACTATTTTGATTTTTTTCTCTTTTTTTTAATTTTTTCTCTTTTTGGATGGGATAGGGGAATATGGATAAAAGATTTGGAAGAGGATGGGGACTCAAGCATCGAGTTCCATGAAAGATGATAATGTCCCATTATAGAGCGATGTCGCACATGAATCATGTCAAGTGTCATTTTGCGCATGGATGTTGGTAGAGGATTTCATGAGAGGGAGATGGAGTAGGTAGATAGTGGATTATGCAAGGAAGGATAGTGGATTATGATGCAAATTATGCAAAAGCATGGACCGTAGGGATATGATGGGGGAAATATATGGGATAGTAGATAGAAGATGGGGAGATGGAGGTATGTAGGAATGTTTTGGGAATCAAGACCGAATCTTGCACACACAAAATTAGATTTTGAAGATTTTGATTGGAAGGAGGAGTTGGAAGTAATGGAGATGTTTTCTTAGGGGATGGTCGATTTAGTAATTTTGGGACCCAAATGGACTTAGGAATTGTAGGATTTTGTTCGATAGGGAACGGGATTTTTAGGATTTTTGAAATGTGGATGCTTTATTTGGATTAAGTGATTTTTGCTTGGGGACCCTCACCATATTTTTTCTTTTTCTTTTTGAGGTGTGAGATTTTGCTTGGATGTTAGAGATTGATGCCTTGTGGCATGATTATTCTTAGTATTTAATGGAGTTTTTAATTTATATAAGGAGGCATCCAAATTTCTATTTTTGAATCCCATGGGGGTTGTGATAGCTTCGTGTTTGGTCAATGTGTACATTTGTTGATCATGAGTAGGAAGTTTAGGGCATTTAAGGGAACATGATGTATGGATGAAGGGATTAGTGGACTTGTGGATAAAAGGATAAGGGAATGTGAGGATGGGGATATTAGGCATTGGGAAGAGTGGAGGAAGAGTGGATGGAGGAAGGTGTACATGCTTTTGAGATTTATGTGACGATGGAGGAGGCATAGTGACATATGTTTTGGCAGTGTGATGGGATGTATGGGGTTTGGGATGGAAAGAAGTGGATTTGGAAGGCATGGAGGTGGTGCCAACATCTTGGGATTGTTTTCCTTGGGGTATATAGCCAAGGCCATGTGATCATGGAGGAACTTTGACATGGATGGGATCCAAAATACCTTGTTCATGAAGAACTAAGCCTTTGCCATGATAATTCATGTTTTGGAGCATGCGATGTGCAATGGGATGTTTATTGTTTAAGGACATAAGATACAAGTGCATTATTAGATGGGAGGGTTGTTGGTAGGTGGTGACTGATCATGAAAGTACTATACACTAGCCATGTATCATCACCGGGGTTCTTTAGGGCCGACATAAAAAATCCTATTTTTTATGACTAACATAAGAAAACCTTAATTTTTGTAACCGACAAAAAGGCTTGATAAAAGTGGCTAAGGGTTAGGGTTTTGATATATGGTATTGTAGCATTTGCAGTGGTATTGAGTTGCAGGTATTGCTGGTTGTAATTGGTTTAATTTACAAGATAATAATATTGGACTCTTTGTTTTGTGGATGTAGCCTGAGTTTGGGTGAACCATGTTAAAACTTGTCTCTCGCTGTTATTAATTCTGTGTATTTCCATTTCTCTGTTTAATCTTTATTTGCATTTAATTGATATCTTCTGCCAGCTAACCCTAACAAGTGGTATCAGAGCCAGGTTGTGTTTGATTATCGTTTGTAGGAAGGTCTCACGGTTGAGTGGGAGCAATGGTGGATGAGGGTAAATTAAAGGTCGATAAATTCAATGGGTAGAACTATCAGTTATGGAAGATGCAGATGGAGGATTACCTCTATCAAAAGGATTTATGGATGCCGTTGGAAGGAGTAGCCAAGAAACCGGCAACAATGTCTGATGAGGATTGGAATCTTCTTGACAGAAAGGCACTGGGAACCATTCGGTTGTGCCTGGCACCATCGGTGGCATTCAATATAACGAAAGCGAAGACAACAGATGGTCTGATGAAAGCTTTGGCTAAATTGTATGAAAAACCCTCAGCCTCAAATAAGGTATTTCTCATGAAGCGTTTGTTTAATTTGAAAATGGTTGAAGGTGGATCTGTGACAGGTCATTTAAATGAATTTAATATGATTGTCAGTCAATTGACTTCTTTAAATGTAAAATTTGATGAAGAAGTTAGAGCTCTCTTGATATTATGTTCATTGCCTGAAAGCTGGGATAGTTTGGTAATGGCGGTTAGTAACTTTGTTTCTAGTTCAAATACCCTGAAATTTGATGATGTTATTGGTGTTATTCTGAGTGAGAAAATTTGTAAGAAAAGATCAGGTGGATCCACATTAGGCAATGTTTTGAATGCAGAAAGCAGGGGCAGATCAAAGGAGAGAGGAAAAGGTTCTAGAAGTCATGGGAAGTCACAAGGAAAATCAAGGGACAAAAGATCCCAAACTAGAGGACAGAAGGATTGCTGGTACTGTGGGAAACCAGGTCATCTGAAGAAAGATTACTGGTCTCAGAAAATTAAAGAAGGAGACAAATAAGAAGGCAATAAGGAAGCAAATGTGGTAAGTAATAAATTTGAAGATGATGCTTTGATTCTTTCCCTAGATAATGCTGATGATTCATGGGTTTTAGATTCAGGGGCCTCATTTCATGCTACGCCCCATAGAAGTTATTTTCTTGATTATGTCCAAGGGGATTTTGGGCTAGTTTATTTGGGAGATAACGAACCCTGTCAGATTGTTGGAAAGGGAAGAATCAAGATTAAGTTACAGAATGGGAATCACTGGCTACTACAAGAGGTAAGGCATGTTCCAAGGCTCAGTAGGAATTTAATTTCAGCAGGGTAGCTAACTGAATAAGGTTGCACTGTTACATTTACTGATAGAAATTGGAAGGTTTCAAAAGGTGCCTTAGTAGTAGCAAAAGGTGTGAAAGTAGGCACCTTATATCTTTGTACAAGTCATACAGTTCCTTCTACTTTAGATGTTACAGAGAAAAAATAAATAGGTTCAGGAACAGTTGCTGCAGGTTTGCAGGAAGAGACTGGAAAAGTTGCTGCAGGTTCTGAAACAACACTGTGGCATAACAGACTTGGGCATATGAGTGAAAAAGGTATGAAGGTACTTCATTCTAAGAAAGTTTTACCAGGTCTGAAATATATTAATATGGATTTCTGTGAAAGTTGTGTGTATGGAAAACAAAAGAGAGTCAGTTTTCTCAAGGATGGGAAGCAAAAGAAAAATAAAAAGTTGGAGCTTGTGCATACCGATGTATGGGGACCGGCTCGGGTATCTTCTCTTGGTGGCTCTCGATATTATGTTACATTCATAGATGATGCAACTAGGAAGGTATGGATTTATTTCCTTAGGCAGAAATCTGATGTTTTTGAAACATTTAAAAAATGGAGAAGCTTGGTTGAGAATGAGACAGGTAAAAGATTAAAATGTCTCAAATCCAATAATGGCGGTGAGTATTGTAGCAAAGAATTTGAAGATTGTTGTTCCTTTAATGGAATTCATAGGCAGAAAATGGTTCTAGGGAATCCATAAGAAAATGGAGTGGCTGAACGCATGAATAGGACAATAATGGAGCGTGCAAGGACCATGAGATTGCATGCTGGGCTGCCCTTAAATATGTGGGCAGAGGCTGTCAACACTGCTATATATGTAATTAACAGAGGTCCTTCAGTTCCTTTGGGCTGTGGTATTCTAGAGGAAGCATGGACAGGTAAGAAGGTGAGTTATTCTTTTCTAAAAACCTTCAGCTATGAAGCTTTTGCACATATAGATTCTAAAAATAGAACCAAGCTGGATGCAAAATCAAAAAAGTGTACCTTTGTTGGATATGGCATTGATGAATTTGGTTATAGGCTTTGGGATTTTGAAAATCAGAAAATTGTGAGAAGTAGGGATGTTATATTCAATGAGAAGGTGTTGTACAAAGATCAGTTGTAGCAGCATGAGAAGAAAGAAAAAGATTATGTGGTGCTAGATGATACTCCAAATAGTGATGTTCCAATGGTTCCTCATGCTCTGCAACAGCAACCAGAAATACCGCAAACTCCAGTGAATGTTAGATGGTCAACAAGGCTAAGTAGACCTCTTGAAAGGTTTTCTCCCTCTTTGTATCCTATTTTGTTAACAGATGCTAGTGAACCATAAGGGTATGATGAAGCTATGTAGGTGGATACATAGGGTTAGTGGGAGCATGCTATGAAAGAAGAAATGGACTCCTTGCTGAAAAATTAGACTTGGGAATTATGTAAGTTACCTGCAGGTAAAAAAGCTTTACGAAACAAATGGGTTTACCAGCTGAAAGAGGAAGATGGAGGTAAGAAAAGATTTAAGGCCAGGGTAGTTGTAAAAGGATTTGCACAGAAAAAGGGCATTGATTTTGATGAGATATTTTCTTCGGTTGTCAAGATGACTTCTATTCGTACTATTTTAAGTATTGTGGCTGCTGAAGATTTGCATTTGGAACAGCTAGATGTGAAAACTGCCTTTCTCTATGGTGATTTGGAGGAGGAGATATATATGGAACAACCCCAAGGATTTGAGGTCAAAGGTAAGGAGAAACAGGTGTGCAAATTGAAGAAGAGTTTGTATTGGCCTGAAACAAGCACCTTGGCAATGGTATTTGAAATTTGATAGTTTTATGGCTGAGCAAGGCTACAACAGGTGTAATTCTGACCATTGTGTTTATTTTAAGAGGTTGGATAAGGACAGCTATATTATTTTATGTTTATATGTTGATGACATGCTTGTAGCTGAGTCTAACATGGATCACATAAGAGAGTTAGAACAATAGTTAGCACAGTCATTTGATATGAAGGATTTGCGGGCAGCAAAACAAATCCTTGGTATGAAAATTCGCAGAGATAGAATGAATAGAAAATTGACTCTATCTCAGGCTGCTTATGTTGAAAAGGTGTTACAGAGATTCCACATGGAGAATGCAAAAGCTGTCAGCACACCTTTGTCTAGTCATTTGAAATTGACTAAGGAGATGTGTCCAAAGACACAAGAGGAGGAAGAAAAAATGTCCAAGGTACCATATGCTTTAGCTGTAGGAAGTTTAATGTATGCCATGGTATGCACGAGACTAGATATTGTAGATGCTGTAGGAGTCGTAAGCAGGTATATGAGTCATCTTGGATTGGAGCATTGGAATGCAGTAAAATGGATTCTCAGATATTTGAGAGGTACATCCAATAAACATTTATGTTTTGGGGGCTCTAATACTGATTTAGCAGGTTATGTAGACTCAGATTTGGCAGGAGATATTGATACCAGGCGGAGTACTACAGGTTATGTCTTTACTGTAGGTGGAACATCAGTGAGTTGGATCTCACAGTTGCAAAAGGTGGTTGCTTTATCCACCACAGAGGCAGAGTATGTCGCTGCAACAAAGGCGAGCAAGGAGATGATATGGCTGCAATCTTTCATGGAAGAATTGGGCACACAACAGGCTAACAGTTCTTTATATACAGACAGTCAGAGTGCCATACATCTTGCAAAGAATTCCGCTTTGCATTCAAAGACCAAACACATACAGTTGAGGTATCACTTTATTCAGTCAGTGTTGGATAATGGACAATTAAGGCTGGAAAAGATACATACAGATGACAATCCAGTGGATATGTTTACAAAGACAATGACAAGGGAGAAGCCGAGCTCCTCTTCAGCTTCGGTTGGTCTTCTAGACTGAAAATAATAAAAATAGAACAATAGAGTCCAGGGTGCTTATTTCCAGTGGGAGTTGCACGTGCAGCAGTGTCGTCCAGGATCAGTCTCCAAGTGGGAGATTGTTTGGTGTGGAGTTTGATCAGTCTCCAAGTTGGAGATTGTTGGTAGGTGGTGACTGATTAGGAAAGTACTGTACACTAGCCATGTATCCTCGTCGGGGTTCAGGGGCGGCAGCTTCCGAGAAATTTTTTTTAGGGCCGACATAAAAAATCTTATTTTTTATGACCGACATAAGAAAACCCTAATTTTTGTAACTGACAAAAAGGCTTGATAAAAGCGGCTAAGGGTTAGGGTTTTGATATATGGTATTATAGCATTTGCAACTATATTGAGTTGCAGGGATTGCTAGTTGTAATTGGTTTAATTTACTGGATAATACTATTGGACTCTCTGTTTGGTGGATGTAGCCTGAGTTTGGGTGAACCGTGTTAAAACTTGTCTCTCACTATTATTAATTCTGTGTATTTCCATTTCTCTGTTTAATCTTTATTTGCATTTAATTGATATCTTCTGCCGGCTAACCCTAACAAGGGTGAAGTGGTGGATAGAAGTTTTTTATCTCCTAAAAGAGAGCCACCATGAATGAAGGTGTTGGATCCAAGAGGATAGGATGATGGATTTGGAATGGGATCAATAGAGGATGTTGAAGGATCATGAGGATCTTCATCAATATTATGCTTAGTAAGAAGTTGATTATCTATATTTTATTGGGGACAAAGTGTCTCATCAAGGGAAGTGGATGTTGTTAGATGATGGATAGGATTAGTTGGAGGATGGATAGGACTAGTGTTGGAGGTGGTGGTTTTGGGATTAAGTATACTATGGATGGGATCAATTTGCTCATGGAATGGAATTGGGGATGGGGTTAGATAATGTGTTTAGCTCTAGATGATCTCAAGAAGATATTGGTTATGGATAGGTTGATCATATGATGGAATGGAATTGGGGATGGGGTTAGATAATGTGTTTAGCTCTTGATCAGGATGAGGGGTTGATGTTTCCACATGTTTTAGACTAGACTCTTGACATAGCTCTTGGTTTTCTTGAATGGGAGGGGGAGACTCTTGGATAGGCTTGATAGGCTCTAGATGATTAACAACATGGCTACATGATATATCTTGATTTGCACTTATGGTACTAAGAGGATCTTCAAGAGGCTTGATGGGTTGTGGACTATAATGGGTTTGGAGGAATAGACATATTGCTTGAAGGTTCTTGGATAGGTTCAAGGATAAGCATTTGATTACATGGAGGTGGTTGATTCCTTGCTAATAGCCATTAGATCACATCCTTCATAAGTGTATGGATAGATGGACAATATAATGGGGGGAAAATAATGGTGGATTTTGTAGGATTAGGATTGGGATTGTGGATAGGTGGATGGATAAGAGAAGGGGATGGATTTTTGGATAATAGGTCTTTATGTGTTGATGTCGTAGGCTTATGATTAGGCTTTGGTGGATGGACCATAGGGGTGGATTTAGTGGATTGGGGATTATTGAGCACAATCTTACCACAATTTATGAGGTTTTGGATCACTTTCAGAAGTGTGGGACAATTGAATGTTGTATCCAGACCTTAACCCTATCATATGCACAATAATCAATTTCATTATAACCAATGGGGTTTAACTTGGTTTTATCAATGGTAGCTTAATCAAATTTACTTGGACTAATTGTTGTACAAGTATCTCAAATGAATCCTTTAGTGGAGGGTTGGAGGAACATGGTGATGAAGGGATTGAAGGGTTTTCTGGGGTGGGAGGACATTGTGATGGAAGAATTGGAGGGATTGGTGGGGTAGAAGGACATTGTGAGGGAATAATTAGAGGGATTGGTGGTGTGGAAGGACATGGACTTTGAGGCTCTTAGATAAGCATGTGGTTTGATGATGATGGATACACATGGGATGCATAAGCAGGAGTGGTGTTTCTATTGTCATATGTAGCATGAGGACTCAAGGATGTTAGATTTTGGCTCAAAGGATGACTATGACTTGCATGTTCTTGTTGTAAATGATCTTTATAGCCTTGTAGGTAAATTTGGGAATGAGGTGAAATGTTGGAATAAATATTTGGATGACCTTGAGGTATGGATTGATGTGGATATTGGTTGATATTAGAAGAAATGGGATAGGTTGAGGTGACATTAGCTTGATATGTGGTTGGACTAGGTTGGTATGAAGTTGATGAGGATGACATATGGGATAAAGGTTGTGGTTGTTGAAAGGATAAAGGTTGTGGTTGTGTTTATTTTTCTTGGGCTATGAGTTGTTGAAGAAGAGATTCTTTTTGTTGTTAGATGAAGGCTTCTTGTTGTTGTTGTTGGATGAGGGATTGTTGTTGCTATTGTTGGAAGAGGGATTGTTGATGTTGGTCTAGGATTTGTTGTTGTTGGATGAGTTGTTGGAGTTGTTATTGGGTGGTGACTTGTTGTTGTGAGATAGTGGGATTTGGTAAGTGCGAAGATGAAGCATGGTTAGGAATTTGGACTTCTGAAGTGTAGGGTAAGGTGGATGTTGGATAAGTTTGAGGTATGGATAAGTTGGATTGGTTTTTTATGGAAGGTAGGGATGATGATGTAGGAGTGACTGGGTACTTTCTATATAATATTTTGAGTTTGTCAAACGTTCTTTGGGTGCCATAAGGATCTTGCTCTTGGATCTTGTTCTCTGGTGTTGGGATGGATGTACACATATGTTTAAGTCTTTGTAGTTCATGTAAAGTATGTAACCCATAAATTATAACATGAAAATAAATAAAAATCCTAAATTCACATTAATATATAATGAAAAGATACATCTTCCATATATGTAAAAATGCCAATTTACATGTAACAAGTACAAGTGCCTAATATAGGAGTTAGCACAAGAAAATATGATACACAAAATGGTACAACTCTGGCTCTCATGCCATAAAGTCAACTCTATATAATAATGATGCACAAATATAAAATTTTTACAAGTAATGATATATGAATATAGTCATTGTGACTGGCTACCACTAACCCACATGGTCATCCGCAAAGCCGAGAGATGAGAACATGGCTTAGGCACTTTTCTGCCTAAACATGAAGCTTTCACTTCCTTGGAATTCTTGCTACTTTGAAGAATACCTGACCCTGCACGAAATGCCTAGCAACCTGGAAATAATAGGTAGGATGGAAACCCTGTGCAACTTGATATATCTACACACATTTCTAACATGAGCATACAATGCCCTACTATCAGGCTATGACATAGAAACATATCAATATAATTTAGTAGGCAAACATTCATATATTTCAATGAACATTTGGCTTTGGCCAAAGTACTTAAGAATATTTCAGTAGATCCTGAAAAGAGGATCAACCTTCTCTGTTAGCCCATATTCGGCACCCTTTCCCGAAAGTTAAACCCATCACACACAAGAAAATAAACCAATTTCTTTACAAAGATAATCCATGGTAGCACATGCATTTGCCCAATAAATAATTACTATCTCTTTTCTTGTAAAATTTAATGTGAATTGCAAATATACTTTTCTTGAAAGTACGAGATCTATGATGATTTATGCGTATTATACTTCTAACATGAACTTCATGCGATATTTATTTCTTGAATGCAAATACTATCTAAACTTATGTTTTCCTAATCATTTCTTGTTGTTTTGTAACAAGGATAAAAAGATTTTAGTTATATAAAGAAAGATGTAAGTATTGATCATGATAGATTTACACACACACACACACACGGGTATATGTACCCCTCATTGCAAGTGCAATCATTTAAAAAGAAAGACTAGTTCAATGATTTCATGCTCACAAGCAAGATCTGATTCATAATACAATCATGATAGAATTTGAGATAAAGAATTGAGAAAATTATCTTTCCATTCAGTTTCAGGTTCATATACTACTGAGTTAAAATAAAACAAAACAACAGAGATGCCAAACATTCAACCATTTCATGATCTATATTCTAATTAGTAGATATATACCTCTATATTTTGCCAAATAAAGTGCATCTACAACTAGTATATACCTCTATTTATTGCTAGACAAAGTTCAACTACATTAGAGATTATATGTATACATATACATATACATATATGGGTATATGTAACCCTCATTGCAAGTGCAATCATTTAAAAAAAAAGACTAGTTCAATGATTTCATGCTCACAAGCAAGATCTGATTCATAATACAGTCATGATAGAATTTGAGATAAAGAATTGAGAAAATCATCTTTCCATTCAGTTTCATGTTCATATACTACTGAGTTAAAATAAAACAAAACAACAGAGATGTCAAACATTCAACCATTTCATGATCTATATTCTAATTAGTAGATATATACCTCTATATTTTGCCAAATAAAGTGCATCTACAACTGGTATATACCTCTATTTATTGCTAGACAAAGTGCAACTACATTAGAGATTATACATATACATATACATATACATATATATACACATATACATATACATATATATCTATATATATAGTGAAATAATAACCTTTTTAGATAGTGTATTCAATTATGGAAACTACCGTTGCATTCTAAAAATTAGAACAACAAATATAATAATATATCATTCCTTCATTTAGTGAACAACAAAGATAAAAATATATCATTTCTTTCATTGTATGAACAAACGAGATAAAAATATATCATTCCTTTCATTATGTGAACAATAGAGATAAAATATATCATTCCTTTCATTGTGTGAACAACAGAGATAAAAATATATTATTCCTTTCATTATGTGAACAATAGATAAAAATATATCATTCCTTTCATTGTGTGAACAACAGAGATAAAAATATACCATTCCTTTCATTGTGTGAACAACAGAGATAAAAATATATCATTCCTTTCATTGTGTGAACAACATAGATAAAAATATATCATTACTTTCATTGTGTGAATAATAGAGATAAAAATATATCATTCCTTTCATTATGTGAACAACAAAGATAAAAATATATCATTCCTTTCATTGTGTGAACAACAGATAGCAGAGACATTGTTATGTATGCAATTTGAACCATTGGTATTCGAAAACCTATGGGTTCTATTTCCTTTGTGTAGTTTTCTGTGCTGTAGGATTTCACATGCTTTTTTCCAATTTCATATTCATATTCATATTCACGTTGACAGGAGTTAGGTTTTTGATCATGCAATTGCTCTTGTTGGTGTATGCATACATATACATACGTATATACATGTATGTATGCACATGTATACAAAAATAATTAAAAATTAATTTAATTCACATATAGACAATGATTTTAAAACTCAGAAAATGTTGGTAGTTGCACACATTTTCTATTTTCACCATAATATCTAGAAAGTAAGACAATCAAGAATTCACATACTGATTTTTATTAGAGAAGGAGCTGGAATGATGCCCTAGATTCTCCAAAAAGACTTAGATTTGCTGATGCTCAAAGCCCAAACAATTTCCAAAAAAGCTCCAATCGATCCTTCTCAAATCGCTCTTTTCCTAAAAACTTCCCTGCCTTCCTCCTTTCCTTCATGATTTTCCTCTCTAGTTTATGCACATTTTCTGCCCCATTTTGGGCATTCCAAAATTGAGTTGACCAAGCTTTTATTTAGTTCTCCCTTTGAAACTATCACTTTTGCATGGTAAAGGGTGTGTGTGTGCCACCCAAAATGCTATTATTTTTAGCTTTTAAATTCAAAACTTCACTTTTCTACTATTGTTTCATTGTATTTCGACATGCATATGTGTATATTTATATATACATATATATAATTATATATATAAATTATATATATATCATAAATCCATCACTATAAATATATTTAATTAAAAGAAAAATAATTACATGGTAAAACAAAAAAAATTGAAAAGAACATACATAGTAAGTGAAATTGCATATAGATAAACTAATCATTTAAATCCTCATAACCATAAACAATACTCAAAGTATAATGTACCATTAGAACTACATACCCAAATGCATAACGAAGCCATTCATGATGTAGTACGTATGCAGCTACGTGTGTGTGTGTGTGTGTGTGTGTGTGTGTGTGTGTGTGTGTGTGTGTGTGTGTGTGTGCGTGTGTGTGTGTGCGCATCAGGTTTTCCGTCATGCCAACTCTTGCCAGGCCACTAGGACACTTCTACCTCAACCATGTTCTTGTCTTTGACATGTTCTTGCACTCATTCACACTCAAATTCTCATTAATAGGTTAGCCAATAAAACCATAGCCGAAGCACGAGCAAGATATAAAGCCATAATCATAAACATAATAATCCATCATTATTTAAATTTCAATTTTTATGCATTTTTAGAAATAATGACAAATTACCTTCACGCACATGTAATTATCCAATAATCAAACAATCATAAGGTAATGTCCAATAGTCTCATCAAATATGTTGGATTATAAATGCAAGCAAAAAGGTTGAGATGTGACATCCTTCCCCACTAGGAAGAGACATTGTCTCGATGTCTTATTACACACACACTGAAGTAATAAAAGCTTCTCACTTAATGCTATCAAAAGTATCACACTATAGCAATAAAGCACCACACCAAGAAAATAAAAGTAGCTCAACTAAGTCCTCAAATGAGGAAAAGACTGATCTATATCCTCTTCATCCTCCCATGTGGTACTATCCACAGAATATTGGTCCCACTGGACCTTATACTGAACAATATCTCTATTACACAACTTAACATTGTGTCTATCAAGAATTCGAGTGGGCTCCACCAACACCACTCCTAGATCCTAAACTGAGCAAAGGTGCAAGACTACTCTCAACACCACTCCAAAGCTCAACTATCCTAGAACAAAAAGGTCCAAAAAAACACCACATGATTGCAAATTTATGAATGGCTAGGGAACACATGACTTCCTCGTGGCCTAAACACCAAGTATCCATAAAATGGAATACAAAGGACAACAACTTCTTCACACAAAAATTGCATCCCTTCTAGCATCAAGTTAGGAAACCTCTAAACTACTAAGAAGAAACTCTTGAACCAACCAAAAACAATCTACTAAAAGCAAGATCTAGTCCAAAATAAGTTCTCTACATACCTCATTCACATAGACACAGTCAAGAATCGACATTTAAGCACATACAAGGATACATTTTCATATCATTCACTACTATCTAGGCATGGGAATACACCAATCAACAATGTAACTCACATCAAGTGATCCATTGGGGACACAACCATTTCAGAATTTCCTCAACACTTCACACAATATTCACTTGCATTTAACAACAATCAAGGAATTCAATCTAACATAGTTCTACTGGCACACACACCAAGAACTAGTACATTCTCCACATTCTACTCCCTTGTACAATCCATCAAAGTCCCATCATGGACATGATAGAGAACATAACTCGATACATGACCAATAATTAAAACATTCAAGCAAAGCTACCAATAATAAATAAATAAAATATTGAAGTGGAAGAAAAGTCAATTCCAACAATAAGGCATTAAATAAGTTTGATTTCAACAGTAAATCAAGTATGACCATAAAGATCACAATTTAAATAAATTTCAAAATTCAATGGCTATACTCATTCATAAACAAGAATAAAATTCAATGTTGGCCCTTACAAGGTTTAGTGAATTCACCAAGTCAAATAAATAAAGTATCAAAGTTCAAAAGTTCCATGTTACATGAACTGCATGACTAATTCTATCCACCAGTGAGGAAGTACAATGCTACACTACACCTGGATTCCAAAATTTGAGGTGAGTAAGAGAACATACTCAATCACACCAAACAAATGAGTCTTCTAAGACTCCAATTACATTTATAACATAAGATCATTTCTACTTAACCACATGAACATCAGTCAAGATGCCAAGCAACCAAAAGTTGCATCCCATTCAAGGGAATCACAATCACAATGCAAAGAAACACATAGTCATACACTAGAAAACATCCAGCAACCAAGATTACGCTAGGACAAAATTAGGTTCACAAACCAAGATATCTAAACACATCAATCTCTCCAACAAGCAGCGATTAACATTTATCGCCATATAGGGATTCACCAATCATATGGATAATGCATTAATGCAACATTCGCATGAGGCCAAATTTCTTCACAACATGATGACAAGCATACTAAATGCACACTAAGCAACGGGGAAATCATAATTCAAAGTCACAAGATGCAGGGTTTGCTAATTCACTCATGATTCTAACACCTCAAACATCACAAGGACTATGTAAATGACCCTTTTCACAACCCCTTTTCTCTTTAACTCTTCAAATAATGCAATGCAATAATTACACCCAAGTTCCCACATGAATGCTAGGGAAGAATGCAATCTAGGAACATAATTCATTACTCAAATGATCTATTCTAGCAATGCAATGCAACACTATATTCTTACTTGACCGCATAATTAATCCACACATAGGGACATGCTCTTTACAAGACAATGCAATATACATTCAAGCAAGCATTTCCAATCACCATTCAAAGGCAATTAATAAACAAATATGTCAAGCATTACGAGGATATGCTACTCTTGCAAAAAACATACACACATCAAGGTGCACAATGCAAGGTTCATTTAAACTAGCATTACCAAAACAATATTCTTCACATATCATGCATATGATCAAAATATCATCTCTTTCACATGAAAATGCACAACTCTTAAAAGAGTAAACCAAGTTCAATCACACTTAAGAACATAGTATTTCCTAAATCACACAAAGGTTCACATAACTGCACTACCAAAAAGTGGTTACACAAGCACGAAAATGACCCTACAAAGGTAACTCAAGCACTCACACACACTCCAAGGGTTCATGCTAAGAATTCAGGACATCAAAAAGGAAAACACACATAAGAAACTTATCGGAAACCACCAGGGTCTATCTAATGTATTCCTCACCACACACATGCAAGGAAGACATAACAAAAGAAGGCACATGCTACTCATAGCACACAAAACACAAGGATCCACACATGCTCAAAAAAACTGAGCAACACAAACACCCCTAAGCTCCCATAAACATTTGCTTATTCTAAAAGCCAAAATTTTACTTTATTCACTTTTTGGATTTTTACATCCTTATTCAAATACAAAACTTTTCTATTTTCATGTATAAGAAATGTCTACATATCACTTTCTGACAAAGGAATTTCATTAGGTTCCTCCTCTCTGTCAGAATCGAGTAACACAAGCTTAGTGGGTGGATGTACTCATGAGTACTCCATCAACACCTCTTTTCCCATAACAGGTGCATCCCAACCACACCTAAAAGGCATGCCACGGTGAGCTGACATTTTACTAATCTTAATAATATTAGGGGTTGGAAACCTTCTTGCCTCCTCAATCCATTTCTTCCTTTCTAGGATAATACATTTGTGTGCATCAAGTAGTGTTTCAAAATCAGTGAGCCAAGCTTCCTTTGCATAGCTCATTGTTTCTTTCATCTTTGGTTTAGTAGATGGCTCTTTCTTAATAGTAATCTTAGGCATATCACTAGGTTTTGTTTTCTTGGCTCGCTTTCTTGTCATTCTTTTTCCTACCATTCTGGCACAAGAACAAATGTTTTATCATTAGCATATCATACCAATCTTGTGAAACCTCGCAATGAACCTTAAGGTCCAAGTGTTGAACCCGACCATTCTAATACCAAATGTAAAGTACGCAACCCAAAAACTATAATTCAAAAATAAATAAACATCCTAAATTCACATTAATATAAAATGGAAAGATACATCTTCCATATATGTAAAAATGTCAATTTACATCTAACAAGTACAAGTGCCTAATCTAGGAGTTAGTACAAGAAAATATGATACATAAAATCATACAACTCTAGCTCTTATGCCATAATGTCAACTCTATATAATAATGATGTACAAATACAAGAATTTTACAAGTAATGATATATGAATATAGTCATTGTCACCGGCTACCACTAACCCACGTGGTCATCCGCAAAGCCAAGAGATGAGAACATGGCTCAGGTGCTTTTCTGCCCAACCACGAAGCTCAAACTTCCCCAAAATTCTTCCTACTTCAAAGAATACTCGACCCTACTAGAAATGACTAGCAACTTGGAAACAATAGACTAGCAACCTGGAAACAATAGGCAGGATGGAAACCCGGTGCAACCTGATATATCTACATGCATTTCTAACATGAACATGAAATGCCCTACTATCAAGATATGGTAGCGAAACATATCAATATAGTTTACTAGGCAAACATTCATCTATTTAAATGAATGCATGGATTTGGCCAAAGCACTTAAGAATATTCTAGTAGATCTTGAAAAGAGGATCAATCTTCTCTGTTAGCCCATATTCGGAACCCTTTCTCGGAAGGTAAACCCATCACACACATAGAAAAATAAGCTAATTTCTTTACAAAGACAATCCATGGTAGCACATGCATTTTCCTAATAAACAATTACTATCTCTTTTCTTGAAAAAGTTAACGTGAATTGCCAATTATACTTTTCTTGCAAGTACGAGATCTATGATGATTTATGTATATTATACTTCTAATATGAACTTCATGTGATATTTATTTCAAATGCAAATACTATCTAGACTCATGTTTTCCTAACCATCTCTTGTTGTTTTGAAACATGGATAAAGATATTTCAGTTATATAAAGAAAGATGCAAGTATTGATCATGATAGATTTATACATATATATATATATATATATATATATATATATATATATATATATATATATATATATATATATATATATAAACCCTCATTGCAAGTGTAATCATCTCAAAAGAAAGACTAGTACAATGATTTCATGCTCACGAGCAAGATCTGATTCATAATACATTCATGATAGAATTTGAGATAAAGAATTAAGAAAATCATCTTTCCATTCAGTTTCAGGTTCCTATACTGCTAAGTTAAAATAAAACAAAACAATAGAGATGCCAAACATTCAACCATTTCATGATCTGTATTCTAATCAATAGATATATACCTCTATATTTTGCCAAATAAAGTGCATCTATAGCTGGTATATACCTCTGTTTATTGCTAGACAAAGTGCAACTGTAGCAAAGATTATACATATATTCTAATCAACAAATATATAGCCCTATATTTTGCCAAATAATGTGCATCTACAGATGATATATACCTCTATTTATTTCCAGACAAAGTGCAGCTACAACAGAGATTATACACACACACACAATGAAATAATAACCCTTTTAGACAGCGTATTCAATTCTAGAAACCACTGTTGCATTCTAGAAATCAAAGCAACATATATAACAATAAATTATTCCTTCATTATGTAAACAATAGAGATAAAAATATATCATTCCTTTCATTGTGTGAACAACAGAGATAACAATATATCATTCCTTTCTTTGTGTGAACAACAGAGATAAAAATATATCATTCCTTTAATTGTGTGAACATCAGAGATAAAAATATATCATTCCTTTCATTGTGTGAACAACAGAAATAAAAATATATCATTCCTTTCATTGTGTGAACAACAAAGATAAAAATATATCATTCCTTTCATTGTGTGAACAACAAAAATAAAAATATATCATTCCTTTCATTTTGTGAACAACAAAGATAAAAATATATCCTTTCTTTCATTGTGTGAATAGCAGAGATAAAAATATATCATTATTTTCATTGTGTGAACAACAGAGATAAAGATATATCATTCCTTTCATTGTTTGAACAACAGAGATAAAAATATATCATTCCTTTCATTGTGTGAACAACAGAGATAAAAATATATCATTCTTTTCATTGTGTGAACAACAGATAGCAGAGACATTGTTATGTATGCAATTTGAACCATTGGTATTTGAAAACATATGGGTTCTATTTCCTTTGTGTAGTTTTCTATGTTGTAGGATTTCACATGCTTTTTGCCAATTTCATATTCATATTCACGTTGGTAGGAGTTAGGTTTTTTATCATGCAATTACTCTTGTGGGTGTATGCATACATATATGTATATACATACGTATATACATGTATGTATGCACATGTATACAAAAACAATTAAAAATTAATTTAATTCACATAGGGACAACAATTTTAAAACTCAAAAAATGTTGGTAATTACACACATTTTCCATTTTTACCATAAACCCTAGCAAGTAAGACAATCAAGAATTCACATACTAATTTTTATCAGAGAAGAAGGAACTGGAATGATGCCCTAGATGCTCCAAAAAACTCAGATTTACTAATGCTCAAATCCCAAATGATTTCCCAAAAAGCTCTAATCGATCCTTCTCAAATCACTCTTTTCCCAAAAACTTCCCTACCTTCCCCCTTTCCTTCATGATTTCCTCTCTAGTTTATGCACATTTTCTGCACTATTTTGGGTGTTCCAAAATTGAGTCGACCAAGTTTTTCTTCAGTTCTCCCTTTGAAACTATCACTTTTGCATGGTACTAAGGGTGCGTGGTCACCCAAAATGCTATTATTTTTAGCTTTTAAATTTAGAACTTCACTTTTCTACTATTGTTTTGTTATATTTCGACATATATATATCATAAATCCATCATTATAATATATTTAATTAATAGAAAAATAATTACATGGCGAAACAAAAAAAAGTTAAAAAGAACGTGCATAGATAAACTAATCATTTAAACCGTCATAACAATTAACAATATTCAAAGTATAATGCACCATTAGAACTCTGTATCCATGATAACATAAATGCATAATGAAGCCATTCTTGATGCAGTATGTATGTAGCTACGTGTGTGTGTGTATCAGGTTTTTCGTCATGCCAACTCTTGCCGGGCGGCTAGGACATTTCTACCTCAACCATATTATTGTCTTCAACATCTCCCTACACTCATTCATACTCAGATTCCCATCAATAGGTTAGCCCATAAAACCATAGCCAAATTACGAGCAAGATATAAAGCCATAATCATAAACATAATAATGCATCATTATTTAAATTTAATTTTTTATGCATTTTTAGAAATAATGACAAATTACCTTCATGCATGTGTAATTATCCAATAATCAAACAATCATAAGGTAATTTCCAATAGTATCATCAAATATATTGAATTATAAATGTAAGAAAAAATGTTGAGATGTGACAGTTTGGCTTGTTCTTCAAAATATGCATCATGATCTACAAGATTATCATCATCATTGGGAGGAAATTGTAGACCTCCTAGGATTGTGACTTTGGGTTTTGGATTTGACCTAGGCTTGTTAATGATCACAACCATTTTGAAAAATGATGGATTAGATTAGGCTCAAGAATGGGATTATGATTAGAATGATGAGGAGGATTAGGTGGATTGATTTGTGACTTTTTTATTTTTTATTTTTTGGATTGGGATTTTTGGCATTTTTGGATTTTGAGATTTTTTGACAAGAAAAACAAACACAAAAAGATACTGGCTGACTTGACTTAACAAGGAAATTGGTGTGGATTGCTTCACAAATAAAGTGGCTTATACTAGTTTTTCACAAGGAAAACATGCCAAGCACATGAACAAACCTAGCATTATTCAAGTACGAGTGCCATATCCCATGGACTCACTCAGGTGCGAGTTCAATCTCCACTATTAGATAATGGTAATTTCCATCCCCTTGATACCATTCACCATTGCTTGGATAGATAGGGAATGCAAGGTCATGTACCACCTTACACTCCTTACCTTGGAGACTAAAGTCCTACCCAAAGCTTATTTCATCTCAAACAATGAAGGTAATAGCGTGATCTCTTCTCCCCCTACTGCAGCGATGCACGATAGGATATGATGGCATAAGGTCTTAACTAGGATTTATGAGATTCTAAGCGAGTCCTCCAAATACACAAGGTACGATGAGGCCCAAATCTGTGAACACTAGCCCATTGAAGGGATAGGGCATAAGCAATTAAGCGAACACCACGTCACCTTATGTCTGGAATCACCTGGGGCCCCAAGGCTGTCCCAATCACTATGTGACTAGATTGAGGTACAACTTTCGCTCTCCCCCCTTTGATATACCCCATCAAAACACATGGTTGAGGTCATCCCTAGGGGTGATGAAATACCCTAGTAGGCCTCCTAAAAGGAAGGAACACTATTCACTTTTGATCCCTAGGCTTACACGAAGTGCAAGGGGAGAGCATACGTGAGATAATGTCCTTGGGATTGAACAAATAAACACATGGATAATGAAGGGGTTTTTGATCTCCAAGGTCACCAAAAGGTGCAAGGAGAGAGCATACACCCTTTTCAAAATCCAAAGACAAAGCAAACAATGTTCAATTACTATCCCCCTAGATTAGACCTAGTGCCTAGATTAGTGAGAAAATGATTTCTTTGACATGTGAATCTGTGACAACTTGTTAGTATTTTCAATGGTTTAATCGTTGGCAAGTGAAAGCTACAAAACAAGTATGTTAGATTGAGAAAGATAATCTCAGACAAATGATTTTTCTACAAGAAAATGTATTAGAAATGATAATGAAACCCCTGCAAAATTAGAAAATAATTGTCAAACTCCATTATTAACCAATACATTGATGCAAAAAGGGCATGCACACAACTCAACGAACCAACATATCCTATATCAAGAAACCTACTGGCTATAATGTGTTACATTTAAATTGTCAAACCAAGGAATTGTATTCTTCTTGGATGGTGCCCGTACTATGTGTACAGTCAAAGATTCTTTAATTGTAATCTAGAAGTTGTGTATAGAAACAAACAGTGGGAAGGAAAACAAACTTGACTTTGCAAGAAATGACAAGTACTATGAGTAGGTAATGCAGATAAGAAATAACCAATGCTATTTAGTTGGCTGTAAATAGAACAATCTATGTAAATCAAAATAGAAGAATAATTAATGACTAACTCAGTGATCACCTTAACTCAACAATACAAATTATCAATATTAACTAATCCATATAACATAAACTAAACACAACATGAACTAATCAAACAAACATAAACTAGTTTAACATAAACTAATCACATGAACATATAAGAGAGATACAATTACCTCAAATGGCCCTTGCTTGAGTGACTGTAATCTCCACAGAGTCTAAACTAGATCACTACTGTATCACCGAATCATTGATTGAATTCAAACCTATGTTCTTTATTGAGTGCTGAGAGAAATACAATAGTAACTTGATAACACAATCTTTGTCTAACCTCTCTTGTCATGTACAAAATCTAACATATATAGACAAGATCTGAGTTTTCTAATTGAACAAAACTTCTAAGCAACTAATACCATACTCATCCATTCTCCCACAAACATAGGGAGAAGACATTATTATAAATCAAACTAGAAATAGGAATCTAACTACCATAAAGATAGCTAGACATCACAGTCCCACTATGACTCTTCTTAGTCATTATGAAAACAGTCATAACTAGAAACAGAACATGGACCACGATCTGAGCTTCCTTCATTATTAATGACTATGTCAACTATCGAAGGAAAACCGTCAAGGAGTGGTGAGTTATGGTTAACTCATGCCCACTCAATTTAGAGTCCTTTTCCTTTGGCTGTGGGTAACTGCATTGTCTGATGTTGATGAGAACACCTCCTTTGCTGTGAGCTGGCAAGTGGTCTCCATGAAATGTAACCACATGCTTGTTGCATAGGGGTTAGTTCACCACATAATATTTATACATCACAAACTACTAAAATTAATAGAAATTACTATCATATTCTATGAGACCCCATTAATTCACACATAGTCATTCACCAACAACCATTCTTAGAGCTTTCAATGTCTTAAAGATTATTATAGGCATAGACAATGTATATAAAAGTCTAGGAATGTATTTAAAAGCATGAACTAAAGAAAGAGAAATAGAACAAAGCATAGACTCATCAATAATGTTATAATGCAACAATAAAAAGATATGCTCATCACAAGATTGCAATTTCAAATACATTTTTTTTAGATAGTTGACATAGATCTGATTATTTTAAAACTTTTTTGACCTAAAAAATAAAAATACAAAGAAGAGACCCTTGCTAATTTTTTGAGACCTTTCTAGAAATATAAAAATGTCTAAAAAATTCCTTGATTTACGCCCAAAAATGAGGATTTATGAAAAATGAAAAAATGATGATAAAAACTTGATTTTTCTATTGTAGCTTCTTGAGATGATCTACAAACTACAGCTAAAATCTTGTAGAAAAATTTAGTCATTTTGAAGATACGATGAAAACTTTAGAAACCTAGGGTTTTGTTTGAAAAAGGCATAACCTGCAACAAAACTTAACAAAACCTGCAAAAAGCAATCTAGATCAAGGGATGTGAGTCAATAACAAATAAACGGGCATGCCAAAAATGAAACCTTGAAAATCATGCAAGGACAACAACATCAAAATAAAACAATGCAAATATACCCTAACCCTTACACAAAATTGAACTTCTGAAAAAAATGGAGTACACCCAAGCTCCATTGGATTTGTCCTGTTGATGCTGCAATGTTGACTACTCATGCAACCATCATAACTTGGATAAAATGAAAGAAAACTATAATATGAACGTGCACGTGAAAGATTGTTGGGGGGTCAAATTGAAATGAGAGTTTCAATTTATAGAGGGAGAGGGAATCAAATGGATGGTCAATATTAGAAGGGTGAGGTGTGAGGTGGACGAATAGAATTAAAAGTTGAAGTTAGTGGTTATGACACACATTCAATGAGGATGACAGGTGACTTAAATAAGGATGTGAGTGGGGGAAATGAGATTTTTAAATTGATTTTGGAGAAGTGCTTATGACGCACATTTAAGGAGGTTAAAAATAGGGATGTGAGTGGAAATAAATAATTTAAATAATAAAATTATTTAAATTATGAGACATGTGGCATTTAAATAAATATTTAATTTATTTAAACTGGATGATGGAGGAAAATGGGATTAAATAAATAATATTTATTTAATTTCGTCTAAGAGGAGGATAAATGGATTAGAGGGATTTGTTAAATAAATGGAATTTATTTAACTAATGGGAATGATAGAAGGGGTCATGAAAGGGATCTAGAAGAAAATATGTTGCAAGGTGATGCAAGACAATGTTGAAAGGTAATGTCGTAAGACATGGTCAATTTAAGGTGTCTATAGTTATAACATAAATAATAATAAAGTTATGTTTTTAGGTGTTGCTTGCATATTTTAAAAGGCATCAACACTATCAAGGATTTATCTACTATTGCTGTCTATAGTACTATATATATCTAAGGATAGTTTCAATATATAAATGTTTAAACATAGAACATGATGGAGTTTGACTCATTTAGCTTTAGTAGCTCATAAGAGATGTTAGGTTTATAATTAGTGAAGTTAGTCCTTCAACTTTCATATCTCTAGTGATGGAAGGATTTCCATTTATCGCCTCTTTGATGTATGTGGTAGGTCTTTCCACTACCATCTTAGCATATTCCTATAATCCTTCGGACCATATGAGTATGATATGGTTGTTAGATAAGTTAACCAAAGGGAGTTGAGAAATTAAAAAAAAAACTCCATCATAAATATTTCTACTAGATCTAAATGACTTAGGAAAGTTGGAAATTCAATCATAAGAATGACACATTTTTCTTGATGTGGCCATGCGCTTAGTATTAAGGCAAGCCAACCCAATTAAACCACAAAATTAACTACTTGTTAAGAAAAATATTCCTTTTAATTATAATTATAAAGAGAAAACAAAAAAATGGCCAATCAAATGTTTAACAAAAACATATTCCAAGGAAATGATGATGAATTAGATTGAGGAGACCTCTAATTTATTGGCCCTGGAGAATACAAGGTTTAATGAACTACCTTCTAGAAGGTTATCCAATAAGCTCTACCTTCATATGGACAAGGGATGTAATGCTACTTTTCTCCCATAGTTATTTAACTACCTGCAACAAATTTATTATAATTATTACTAGAGTTAAGGTAATTTAGCATATTCAATGATGTTAAAATAGATGTAAACAATAAATATAAATTACAACATGTGTGATTATATAATAAGAACTCTAAAGAAAATAATTAACAAAGCAAGTTGAATAACATGATCCCATAATTAGATTAACATCAAAACCCATATATAATAATTTCAATATCTTTTATTAACAATAAGTTCATTATTTATCTGAATAAGAGTACTTGGATTGGCCACTCTCACCCTCGAGAGATTTCAGTGGTCTTGGCCCTCATAGCTATGTAATACTCATGGAGGAATAGTTCTTATTTAGAACATAATGTATCATGCTCAACACAAGTGCTCCAAAGCCACGCTCAATAAAGAAAACGCTCAACACAAGTGCTTAACAAAGAAAATGCTCAACACAAGTGTTCTAGAGCCATGTTCAATAGAACAAATACTCAACACAAGTGCACACAAGCCCTAGCTAGGGCAATCGTGAGTGTGCATCCTACCCCAAGTTGGACACACTTTGTATGCCCCTTCTCCAATGCCCATAGCCCACCAAAACCACCTTCTTCTTGCTCGAGTGATCTCCATGCCCTTTCCATGTATCACATTAATGCCTTATATAACCTTTTAAGGTGTGGTTTCTAAACCATCACACCCTTTCACAAAGGTTGTCATTAATAATTATTTATTAAACATAATAATTCTTCCCTTTTGAAAGGGGTTTTTATTAATATTCTTTATTTATCTCTATTTTAACCAAAGGATCATAATATCCTTTATTTTTCCATCTCCCTTTTTATTATTAAAGGTTAAATAAACTTTTTCCTCTTATAATTTTAAGGGGTTATTCATAAAATAAATTTCTTTTCCATTTTGGGGAAAAAGTCCCATAACATTTCTCCCCCTGTAAATCAGCTACTCTCCTTAGTAGCTCAAGTTGCATCTACAACATAATTAACCAAAAATAATTAATCAAGTAAGTGTGGATGTAGTACTATCAATATCACAATGAACCTATTTCACTTTAACTTCATCTATAACTATATTTCTAAAATTTTACATCCTTTCAATAATTCCTTCTCATTTAATTTAAACCATAATTAGGTCTCATAGAAATACTTTGTTAATCAGTAACATGATTAGAACTATAACTACATTTTAACATAAAATAAATCATGAATTTATACTTGAGGAGCTAATGCAAGGGTATACACTAAATCTCCTATCTTATAACTATTTTCAATTTGGTCATTCTTAAACCCTTATCTTTAATATAGATGTTTTAATTTTTTAAGTGTAGCTTCAACAATTTTTATTTAAAAGTATTATCATGTGATCACATAGCACTTACCTAGTGAGTGGAATGCATATCCTATACCATGTAGTCACTCACCATTGACTACCATATAATCTATATACTCAAAATACATCTCAAGATGATAATCATGCATTTTGGACTACATGACTATCCTCTCTTCCCATACCAAATACAATTAAATAGACACAAGTACACAATTACCTTTAAATAGAGACCCTATCATTTCACATAGTTACTCAAACAAATCTTTGGGGTAAATTTGATTCCAATAAGGATGCAATGTAAATTGGTTTATTTATATCAATAGGGTGTTTATAATACCAAACCTAGTCAAAAATTCTAACATAATGTCAAAAACTCATAGGTAATAAACAATGATATAACATTCCAAGGATTTCAATCCTGTATAAAACACATGTACAAGGTTATTAGGTTGAGTAAATCAAGTAACAAAGTATAATGAAATAAAAATGGTAATCTTGCCAGGCATCTTAACAATAATAGAACAATAGTAAATTACTATCACCCATGGATAATTTTAAGAACATTCTTAAATTCATGTATAACATGTTTACACTAATAGCTAGTTCTTATTTAAAATGTTTAGAGATTGTCTCTCCCCCTGTAAATTTTTCCATGTCCCCATTTTAATGCTAAGAGAACCTATGGGATATGGGCTCATAATGTAACTTAAGATAGACTTATATAACAAATCAAGGTGTCAATTTTTAAATATACATAACATGCATAGTAAAACTATAATATATAATAGTAATCACAAACTTCAAAAAAATTATGGAAACTTATGGCATCCACCCTCCTTGCTTCCTCCACTCTCTACTAAGTCCTAGGTGTCCATGATGTACAACTAAGAAATATTTTGTCACCAACTTCCTAAAGCTAAAATAAGAGAGCATATATCTAAGTAAACAAAACAAGAATGGTTGTTTTATTGGTCTATTTTGCCTCCAAAATCATGTATATATTTATGCTTTTATCCAAGGTCTATACTGTGTAAATGCCATCTATCTATACAAACAAAACGAACATAGAGAAAGAAGAGAGGATTTTACAATTTCAAAGTCTAGTTATTTAAAACCAAGCACAATAAGTCCAATGAGGCACATGTATCAAACCTAAAATGACATTATAGTTAAAAGATTTAAAAAAAAAAAAAAAAACTAACTATGCACCTAGGGTGCGCCAACATCCATACTTCATGCATCTTCAAAAAATGACCATGTAAATTGCTTGTTTGAGTAGGTTATTTGTGGATGATTAGTGTGTCGTTAGTGGTAAGTGGTTCGACTTTTATGAATGTTAAGCTATATGTACTATATATAGTAGATCAATATATCTTTCTATTTTGATCCATTGTCTATTAAAAGTTATTAATTTGTGATTAGGCTTCATATTGTTGTGAAGAACACAAGCATGGACTCCATATATGTAAACATAAACGAACCCAATTATCTATATGAATGAAGTTTTTCTCATTGTATATGGATAATCTGTTTTCAAGTTCTAAGGTAATTATTTGGCCTATAGGACAAGGAATAAAACTAAGTCATAGGTCAGATAAGTAGAAGTAGCACACCAGAGAAGTAGACCAATAATAAAAAAATTATATGGTATACTTGCAAAAAATATAAGGCTTCTCCATTGGAAACAATCAAATTGACCACTTAGAATGTTCCCATCACACAAATATTCTATATCAAAAGAATTTTTCCTCTAGAGAGTTAGAAGAAAAGAACACATACTAGATTAAATAAATCTATTGCACAAGTTTGTCTTTGTCGACTATTGTCAAAAGTTGACATGGTGAATGGAAATTGTTAACAAGAACATCCACGAAGAGGTATGGGCATTTGGGTGGTACTGTCAATAGCCTTTTTTTGTTATAGGCACACATATTTGAACATATGAATAACACAAGTTACATCCAAATAGGGTTATACCTTCATAAATATAATTGATAATTTGAAAAGTATAATATATATTTCTACTGAAAATCATAATTTTCCAAGAAATTGTTAATATATATTTTCTATTAAAAAACAAGTTTTATTTATAAAAAAATATTTTTAAATAGATGATTGGATTTTTAACTAAGCTCATTTAATCCACATTAATTTAATTAGCGGATAGGCTTATTTGTGGGAGCTTTGCTCCCCGAAAATTCCTAATGCCAGAAAGTTGTCTTACAACTTGCTTGTTTGCTTCGGCTGGAGAAACCTCACCATTTTTCTTTTCCGGGCGCTAGGGGTCTCCACTATCTTGTCTCTGGCACAAAGTTTGTTTGCTTCCTCTTTGTCTTCTTTCAATCAATCTTCCTTATGGATCTGGATTGAAATGTTAGCTTGTTTTGTGAGGCTGACAATAGCTCTACAACCCCTACTCTATCCTCCATCACCTGCTTCAATTCCATTGCATTTAACTTCAATCCCTGGTCTATATAACTGTAATCTACTTCTCTTGTCTTGCTGCCATAGAAATAATCAGTCCTCTCTACCTTGCTCCATGCATTCTTACAATAATCCCAAATTTTCTCTATCCATCTCTCTGTGTTGTTGCCATGGAAAATAATCAACACTTTGTGCATGCTTACATTAATCCCAAATGTGTTCTTCTACTCTCTCTATCCTCGTTGAATGCAATAAATTTTGAGAAAATAAATTTCCACTCCAACAGACCCTATCGAGCAAACTTGAGATAGATCTATTTTTCAGGTTGATTTGCTTAAGACTTATTAGTTCCTTCCAGCATGTAGGATTACTTATGCATCCATGTGATGCAACTTGTTTTGCTTATTTGACCAATCAATATAAAGTATTAAATTCATTTCACAAACATATTATAGTTCACAATTAATTTTCTTATTTAAAATTTTGATAAATGTCATTTATCTATTTTTTTATTGATTCATCCTGTGAATAATAATGTGAAAAATAAATTATTATTTAAATATTACTACATTTTATTATATATAAGTACCAAGTTGCTACTGTTCTCTTTAGTACGGATTAATGAATTAAATACAGCCTGAACAGAAAAGTCAAACGGTACAAAAATATATCATAATACATTAGGATCAATTGAGTCAAAGTCACTCCAAACGAATAAAGAAAAGTGTTGGACACACATTTTTCAAATCTACGAATATGTACCCTCAAAAGTGTATCAAATATGATTTAATACTGATTTTAGCTTACACAGCTGCGTTTATAAAACGGTACGGTAAAAAGTTCAAACAGAAAGTTTTCTGTTAAAATTAAGTCGCATTACTTACACCTCAGTGATGTTTAATGGAAAAGTTCTATGGCTTATTCATAGAAGTATAATTTACTATCATAATTAAGCTATGATATAACTAATAATATTATAGTAGTATTATTATTAATGCTGTAATTAACAATATTATATTATTATTAATATTAATACTATAATTAATGACATTAATATATTTATCTTAATATAAATATATTTATATTAATGTAATATTATTAATATTACATTAATAATATTATATTGTTATAATAACTATTATTATTATTATTGCTATAATAGTCATATCATCTATATCATTATTATAGATTATATTATATTGCTTATAATATTTATTAGTATTGCTTTCATATATGTTTTAATAGATATGATAGTCAATTATGTTATCTTTATATTATTTTGAATTAATATCAATTTTATAACGTAGTAAATATCATAGCAAATATAATATGAAATTATTATATAATTCAATATAATTAGTCCTAATATTAAGCACTGGTTAGTTTGTTGGATGCTAACATATGCATTGTGGATATATTGAGAGCTACTATTAAATTCTAATAGATAAATATTTTGATTGGCATTATAAATGAAATTTGATATGGCACAAACCTAAGCTTAATATTAGGTCCAAATTAGTCTAATATTAAGAGTAAAGAACTTCATGATTGATGTGTTGAATTGCATTGGGGCTATCTTGTTGAATGAAATAATGTGGTAGGAGCTTAATACTTTTAATTTATAATGAAATAATAAAATAATAAGTTATAACACTATAACATGATTAATCATATTATTTCATTAGGGAACTTTTTCTAAAAAATAGCTTAAGAATCTTCTTTAAAGTAACCAATGTATTACATTGAATGAAATACTAATGCATAAACATATTTTAAACCAAGCATAGGCTTGCTAAGGTGTGGCATACTATATCAACTTCTAAGTGAGAATCCAATATAACACTTAGGAAGCCACTCAAATGCAATGCTAGCATATCCATGTTTCAATCTAGCTAGGCATAGCAATTAAAATATCAACATTTCCAGAGTGGCGGATCCAACATAAAGTTGTTATACCCATAGACAAACCATATAACATTGTCAATATAAGGAGACTTCATTGAATAAATCTCTAGTACAACACATAAAATTCTAGGAAGGAACATCCCAACACAATCATATAGAACATGGCATGGCCTATGAGCAATGGCAAGAACTTCAAGACTAATGTTTTGTTTACAATAAATCAAATTCACACATTCTTTTACGATCATCATTGTCATATGGTAAATGGAGGTAGGGTATCTTCCATACTTTAGATTGCACTATTTGTTTCACAACGAAATGTACTGTGGGAAGAAATTCTTTGTTATATTTTTGACTTATAGTTTCATTCCCTTGTTGTTATAAGCATAATTTGGAGGACATCATTTTTTGCATTGGCTTATTTAGGTATTACAATCAACAAATTAAAATCAATCTTTACATTAATCAATTACAATGTCATTCATTTTATTCAACATTACAATCGCTGATGCAATGTGTCTCTTGTTATGCTGAAAAATGTGTTCTTTATTTTAATCTATAATTTTTCAATATCATGGGTCATGTTAGTCAATATGTTAATGCCTATTACTTCATAAGAGCATTATATTTAATTCCATTGGTGCAAGTTAGTTGATCTAGGTTTCCTTAAAAATTTGTATGTTACTTAAATATCAATATTATTAAAATACAAATGAACATGTAATTGAATTTGAGGAGTAGTTGTAGCTTCTTTTAAGGGGGTGATTGGTTTGTTTAATTGGTCATTTTATTTTAAAATAGAAAAAAAAAAATTAATAATTTAGGAGAATAACTTATAATTATATAAGCAATATATCTAATTCTTATAATAAGTTGAATATAATTATTGTAATATAAAATCAATATTTAACAAAAGATCTTCATATACTTGTATGATGTTGTAATAGTGAAATTTGTATACCCATATAATTTCCTATTTAGTTTTGTAATTATTTTGAGAGAATGTTTGGCTATTATTATATATCAATAAATTGTATATTCTTGTACAAAGATGAACTTATTCCTCTTGTCTTCACCTATTCTTATACACACACATTTCCATACATTTATTTGCACCTTATCCATTTCTTCACGCTTTCTCATATATACTATATTTATGACATCTCTCGTGATGATACATCCATCTCCTCCCTAGATCTTACAAGCATGTTATCTTGGGTCATTTTTTCAAGTATAGGATTGATCTTACATTTGTTGCTTTTAAGGAGATGATTGGTTTCTTTAATTAGCCATTTTATTTTAAAATGGAAAAAAATATTTAAATTTTTTATTAAAAATATTTAATAATTTAGGAGGATAACTATACAAAGTTGGGCGTATTGGGCTTATTCCTCTTACCTTCACCTATTCTTATACACACACATTTCCATACTTTTATTTTCACCTTATCCATTTCTGCACACTTTCTCATATATACTATATTTATTGCATCTACCATGATGAGACATCTATCTCCTACCTAGATCTTACTACAATGTTATCTTGGGTCTTTTTTGCAAGTATAGGATTGATCTTGCATCCAAAGAATATTCAATTCTCTACTGAGTGAATATTTTTTTCATAGATGAGCACACTTTTTACAGAAGGCATTCCTTTTTAATTGACTGTAAAGGCATGATTTTTATTATTGTTCCAGTTGTCGCTGCTTCCCATATGTAATTACATTTGTTTTTTCTTAAGCTTTCCCACTGTTAAATTGGTCTCTTCAAAGTTGAATTATCTCTATAGTGTTAAGTCTCCAAACATTTTGTGAATGAGAAAACTCTCCTAGAAAATTAACATGGTAACCATTCTAAACTACTAACACCTAGGACACAATTGGAGCACATAATTATTGAATAACTACATTGTTTTTCAAACTTTTGAAGTTTCTTTATTCCATAGATTTTGTATCCAACACATTTTGCTTTAGGATTATTATTCTTTTACTTGATGTTTACCAACTATTGTTCTTTATGAAAATTCCTCATTTTTGAAGATTTATATTTTAAATGTAAGTAAATTTTTTTAAAAAGCTTATATTTTATTCCAAAATTTATTGTTTACATTACTTGTAGCCTATTGGCAAATCCGTTGTATGTAAACTCTGTGCAACTGCTAGTTTAAGGGACACAACGTTATGGCATGTTTTGGAAGATTATATCCTCCATGTCTTATAAAAAGTCGACCATTTTTAAGGAGGAAACCATACGAATAGTTTAAGCATTTTTTTGGTATGGTTCATGTGTTGTTTTTTCTAACGTATATGTTTTGCTTTAGAACTCTTGCTTGGAATCTTTTATGCATCTCTTCATGTGTAATTCTACTCTATTTGTGTATCGATTCCATTATTTATGCTTTTTATCACATTCTTTTAATAATTTTATCAAATAATTCCACTCCTTAGCCCCAGACCAAGCAGTGCTTCCTTCCATCTTAAATGATGGCCAAATATCGCAGGCAAGTCTCTAAAAACTGTATTCCAGAGAGTTTAACAGTGTTACAGAAATATGTTGTTTCTTTAGCATGACAATTAAGGCATTTAACTTTACTCTAATATTTTTTTCAACATTGCTGCTGTTTATGCTCAATTTCAGGAGTTGAAAAAGAAAAATGTCAAAGTTATCCATTAGCTAGAGCAAATTAACTGCCAGATTCAAGCTTTGAGAAGTGGAACAAGTATGTCTTCAGCTACAGGGAGAAAGATGGATAGTTTTTAATCCATACAGGTGCTGATTTTTGTATAACAGTTTTGTTGTTTGTTGTCATAGTTTAGTTGGAAGTGCTGCTATGTACAGTGTGGATCTAGAGGTTTTTACTTGCTGATGTTTTCAGCCCTTTTTCTGGCTATAATTGCCTTCTGGGACATGTGTATACTGGATACTATTTTTGTTGTTATGTATTTAGCTTACTTCTTGAGTTGTTTGCAGCTGGCTTTTATTCTTTTCTTGGCAACTTTTTGTTGCCCTTATCTTTGTAAATTTTCTACTTTGTTCAATATAAAAAAAAAAAATCCACTCCATTTGTGTTTTGATAAGTTTGTCGTGTATCCTTTCAAATAGAGTAACAAACTTTTCAAAATAAAATTAGATTGAATGGTGAATGATTATGTATGTTGAGATGATAAATTAATAATAAGAAGAAAATTATTTAAGGGTAAGAAATATATGGGGTAAAATGTAGAATGAAGAGTAAGAATCAATTTGAGAATATATAACAAAATATAATTTGTAAAGTATTTAAATATTTTACAATGATAAATAAAATAAAAATTGAGTATGTTTAAAGGTGACTTTTTTTTTTAATTGTTTGGATCTTAATAAATATATATGCATTAAATTTTTTAAAAATTGGCCATAGGTCTTGATTATATTTTTGAAAATGCTAGCAATCAATTTCATAATTGAAAGTTATAAGAAGGAAGGCAACAATTGAGGAATTGGTCGTAGGACTTAATACAATTGAGGGGAAATGCTCACAAGTGATCTCAAAACCATAGGTCACAAAGAGGAAGGCTCTTACCAGATCAAGATTGTTTAGGGCTTATATAGCCTTAGTAAAATTGATTGAAAAACATGTTACAATTTAATCCATATGTCTGGGAAACTTGGAGAATACCAAGATATTTGATATTGATATCAACACAATGTGTCTAGGATATGTATCTTATCATATTCCAATCAAGATTGGATGTTGTATCTTGTTTCTATACTTTTATTAATCAACTGTTGTATTTTTCTAAGTTAAGTATGTTGATTGTGATTTTATAAAGTATATGGGCCATTGATAATACTGAAGGCCCTAGAACATGCTTTGATACCAAAACGTAATGCTACATTTCTCCCATAGTTATTTAACTACTTGCAATAGATTTATTATAATTAATACTAGAGTTAAGATAATTTAGAATATTCAATGATGTTAAAATAGATGTAAACAACAAATGTAAATTACAACATGTGGTAATATAATAAGAACTCTAAAGAAAATAATTAACAAATCAAGTTGAATAACATGATCCCATAATTAGATTGACATCAAAACCCACATATATAATAATTCCAATATCTTTTATTAACAATAAGTTCAGTACTTATTTGAATCGGAGTACTTGGATCAATCACTCTCACCCTCAAAATATTTTAGTGGTCTTGGCCCTTATAGCTATGGAACACTCCAGTAGGAATATTTCTTATTCAGAACACAACATATCATACTCAACACAAGTGCTCCAAAGCCATGCTCAATAAAGCAAACACTCAACCCAAGTGCTTAATAGAGAAAACACTCAACAAAAGTGCTCTAGAGCCATGTTTAATAGAACAAATACTCAAGACAAGTGCACACAAGCCTTGGCCATGACAATCTTGAGTGTACACTGTACCCTAAGTTGGACTCACTTTGTGTGTCCCTTCTCCAATGCCCATAGCCCACCAAAACCACATTTTTTTTCCTCGAGTAATCTCCATGCCCTTTCCAAGTCTCACATTAATTCCTTATATAACATTTTAAGGGGTGGTTTCTAAACCATCACACCCTTTCACAAAGGTTGTCATTAATAATTATTTAATAAACATAATAATTCTTCCCTTTTAAAAGGGGTTTTTATAAATATTCTTTATTTATCTTTATTTTAACCAAAGGATCATAATATCCTTTATTTTCCATCTCCCTTTTAATTATAATAGGTTAAATAAACTTTATCCTCTTATAATTTCAAAGGGTTATTCATAAAATAGATTTATTTTCCATTTTGGGGAAAAAGTCCCATGACAAGGGAAGCCCATTAAGTCAGAACTCCAATTGGTAAACAAAAAAATATTGTGAAGAATGCATGAAATATGAAAATTAATAACTAGCAAATTTCCTTGAGAAAATGATTATTGTCACAAATTTAACATGTCTACACACACATTCTTTGAGACTTAGTATTGTATCTTGATGCTAAATAAAGCTTTGGAAAAAAAACTTTGAAAAAAGTTGGTATTCCAAGTTCTTTGTACTCCACATCTTATAAACCATATGTATATTTAATCAGAGGAAGGAATTTTTTTTACTTGGTTCCTAGTGACCATTAATAGGAGAGTTCCCACAAATTTAAACATAGGAAGTAATCAATAAAGAACTCTCCCTTTCTTACTCAATAGCCAACCAACACTTCATCAAAAACAATCAAAGGAGCCTAAATTTAATGGCTCGATCATAACTTGTGCATGAATGTGATCTAGAAATGAATATAAAAACACAATAATTCTAGGAGCTATCTTTCCAACATATATAAAACTATTCTTAGCTTGCAAAATGGTCTTGTAAGAAACTATAGAGTTCTTCAACTAATTAATTTTATTAACATGGATATATCGTGCTTAAAGTCACTAAGAAAGTATAATAAATCTATATCATATAATGGGTGGAAAAGTATTTTCTCTAAAATCATTTTTAATATGTTGTTGAAATTAAGGATAAACTCTATGAGACCCTTCTTAATTATAGTAAGTTATTCTAGTAGTGGGATATTATCTCCCTTCTATTTAAAACAAATTATAAAATAGCTTTCTCAAGGAATCCCAGTCAATGTTAGGGGTTGAGGATAGGTCATTTAACTAGTCAAATTTCTTCCCCTTGAATGATGCAGATACTAACCTTAACAAAAAGTCAAGCATTTATTATACACTTAATGAAACATATAATTACTATATCATGTTATGGAGATAGAAAATTCATCCCCTAATAATTATGGAAAATTTTTTAGTGCTCCAATAAGGAAGTTGCTCCACTATTTTATGAATATAGTTGTATGCTAGAATCCATGACACAAATGGTTTCATTATGATTCATAATCCCTTTCTAACATAGTGCAAATATAAATATCAAAATGTTTGCATCCCTTAAAGGTCAAACAGGTCCTGAGTTCATTCCAAGCTCTTTGTAACCTAACAAGAACACTAGAATCTTGAACACCTTTTTTCTAAATTGCTTCAAAACCCTAATAATGTTTTTGTTAATTATCTTAGATCATAACCTATGAAAAAATGTTAAAAATATCCATAAGTATTAGGTATGAATATGATCATTAAGCTTATACCAATTACAATTTAGAATGAATAGTCGTGGTATGTTGGAAACTTAGTAGAAACTTATGATATCTTGAGAGGATGACCTTTCATTGCCTTGTTAACAAATTTGCATGAAGACATATATCACCACCCACTCTCCTCTCTCACTCATCCCAAGAATGGTTGGTGTACATTCATTTCATAGTATAACATATAGCTCTTCATTTTTCACAACTCATACCACAACCCTCTGTATTGCAATTTGATTTCAAAGTCAAAGAGTATAGAGAATTATTTTTTTTGTGACCTCTTTAGAAATGTTGGATCTTATTTATACTCATTAAAATAAAGCATTGTGGTAAAATGTTATACAAATTCCCCATTAAGGCTTAAAATTTCTTGTCAAGAAGGATTGGAGTGAGATCAAGAACCAATTTTGAAACTAAGTTAAAATAATACTCTTCATTTTTGAACAAAATGAAGCAAATTAAAAATTACAAAATTGCAAAAAATAGGATGTTACTAACCAAATCTATTTGCTCTCCCATAACAACATCCTCCCATACTTATTCTCTCCATGTTCCATGAACATGCCATTAAGATTCATGATCGAGAAAAATAACTCTTAAAAATAAACCATGAAAAAAAAAACTTTTAATTTTTTATTGGTTTTACTCTTTTTTTTGGTTAGTGAATGCTTTTGACTGGAGCTATGAACCAATGAGGCCACAACATGGGGGACCTCATCCCCTGACATTAACACCTGGCATGAATGCCTGCATCAACACTAGAGGTTCAAACCCTGCGAGCTTGTTAGCCCAGTGAAGGCCCATAGCCTACGAGCACAACAGCCCAACGAAGGCCCATAGCCTATGAGCACAACAGTCCAGTGAATGCCCATAGCCTACGAGCACAACCACCTAGCAAAGGCACAAGACCTGCGAGAACATTAGCTTAACAAAGGCACAAGATTGCAAGCTCTTTGGCCCAGCGAGGGTTTGAACCCTAGTGTCCACCACTATAACTGAGTGACTTGACCACCAAACCATGCCCTAAACAGCTTATTGGTTTTACTTTTTATTAGTTCTTAATTTCTTAATATTTTTAATTAATATTACTTTTATTAGACTTCCTTTTTTAATTAGAAAATACTTTTACTTTATTAGTCATCTCTGCTTATAAATGAAATAACTCTCGTTATACAGAGGATGTCATTATCATGTTAAAGGCTTTAATTTATTTATAAGATACCACTCTTATTAGATGATATGACTCTCTCTTAAAAAAAATCAACTTGTTTTAGAAAGATAGCAACTTTCATTTAAGGAAGATATTTTCAATTGAAAGGATGCATTCCTTAATTACCACGATGGTTCTATGTAAAGGATGCAACATTTCTATCTAAATGATGACTTTTGTTAAATTCTAATTCATTTGCAAGTTAAAGGATGTCATTCCTTATAATGGATATATTTTTCTTCAAAAGGAAGTGACTTTTCTTTAGAAAGGAAGCGACTTTTCTCAGAAAGGGAGTGACGATCAATTTTTCCTTTGACTGTTTAAAAAACATTTTCGAATTTTAATATATATGAAAAACTATGACTATTCCTTATTTATAGAATCAATTTGAACCAATTACTTACATATAATGAAAATTATTAGCTCTACAAGATACAAATCAATAAATAACTCTATTGACTAGTAAATTAATTTAAAATAACTTTCAAATTGATATCTCTAAGCATAATAGAGTCAACAAAAATAAAATTTAAATTATTAGAATCAAATAGTTGGCAATCACAATTCTATGCTATATAAATATGTTAGAAATAGAGACTAGTATGAAATTTCTCTCAAATATTACTTGTTAAAAACTGATTAGAATTTCCTAACTTGGTTCTAATGAATTAATTTTAAAACAATAGGAACGACACACCAGATTTATTGCACAAATAGCCTTGTACTTGCGTTTATTGAGCATAAAGAGGTTTCCCATTAAGTTCTACATGTCTTCTAGTATAACCTATTAAAATGATTAGTATCTAGCCTAACTTGTTCGGATACCATGTTAGAAATTAGGATCTTAGGATACTAATCATTATAAACAAATAATAAAATAAATATAAATGAGAATTATACAAGCATAGATTTAGCACATTACACAAGATATACATGGAGAAAACCCTTTTGGGTAAAAAAACCCATAAAACTGTTGGCAAGGGACACTTCTAGGCATGATATTTGTTGTCATTGATGGAAACTAAGATCATCCCAATCATCTGCATAACACAATTTGTTCATACTGGAAGTCAGATTCTGAATTTGTCTAAGTCTGGGCAGTTAGGAATAGAGCAGCAACAGGGTCTGGTATTTTGGTCTGGATCTCTTCGGTGGAAAGTCATGATTAGCTGGAGATCTAGGGGAGTCATATACATTATCAAGATAGTATAACTCCATATTTTTGTCCTTCGATGATGAAGGATGCAAAATATATTAGCCTCTAAGTACCAGGTTCTAGTTTGTTAGAGCAGACAGAAGAAGAACAGGCTGACCTTGTAGAAGATCTTGATTCTAGATGTATGGAAGTTATTTGTTGGACAAATGATAATGATCAGTGATAGTGGCTAACATGAGTGATGATTTTCAAGAGCAAGTTTTGGTTTGCACCTTAAGTTATGCATAGATCTAGCTGACAGAGCAGAGCATTCATAAAAGTTCTAAGTGTTGTTGAAGCTGACTGATAAGATCATATTGCGGATATATATAGCTGATGAAATTGGATGATTTAGTGTGTGTGGTATATGTGAATAAGGTGTATGTGAAGAAGAGAAGAAATCCAAAGTGCAAATGAAGGTAGAACGGTAAGAAGAGCAGAGCAAAGATGAAATGTGTAAGATCAGTTTTTGCACTTAATCAGAACTAAAATTCTTGCATAAGTAGATGCTATTAATCAGTTCGAATATCTGTCATTTTCTTGTAATGTTTCCATAGGTAGCGAGCCTCCATTTGAGTAGTGAGCCCGAATGCATGTGCATTCCCATTTGTAAAAATACTTTTTAATAAGGTATTAATATTTGTGGGTTAACCCCCATCATGGTTTTTCCCTTAACCAGGTTTCCACGTCAAAATCTTGGTGTTGAATGTGTTATCTATGTTTTCTATTCATATGTTATTGATTGATGATGAAATGTTTATATCATTAAATTAATTATAAGTGGAAAAGGAAGATTGAAAGAGAAAAGATTGTAAAAGTGTGACAATTGATTCACCCCCCCCTCTCAGTTGTCCAGTCCTAAACCAACAATTGGTATTAGAGCAAGGTTCCTTTGGAAAAGTTTAATAGCTTAAGGAAGATCTGGGAAGGCAATAAAAATGGATGAATATAATCTTCAAGGACAACTTAATCTCACCTTAGATGATCTTGAGTAGTCCAAGGCAAAAGTCCAAGAACTACAAGATAATATCAAAAACGCTGAAGACTTCATTAAGATCTTAAAAGAAAAGTTGAGAAAATCCAATGCAAAAGGAAAGGAGCAACCTCTTCAACTAGAAGACAAGGCCCTGAAAGAAAAGACAAAAAAATGTGAAAAGTTAGCTGAAGAAGTTGTTGTCCTAAAACATGAAATAGAAATTGGGGTGATGAGACTAACTAAGGAAATTGAAGATAGGAAGAAAAATGAAGAAGAGATGAAGCAAAATCTGAAAGAGAGAACTAAAGAATGCTGCAGAATGGATGGAATAGCTGGTCTCCTAGAATCTAATCTACAAGAAAGAAGAAACAATGAGAGAGAACTTAAGAGACATATTATCACTCTCAGACATGACCTAGAAATTGCAAATGAGTATAAGGTGAAGTTCAAAATAAGCTCAGCTAAACTCGAAGCACTAATTGAAGAACAAAAAAGGATAATGACAAGCATAATCTTAGATATGAGAAAAGTGAAAGCTCTGGATCTAGACAAAGAAATTTTCAACCAAGGAATAAAAGGAACATAACTAGAAAACCTCCGGTAAGACAACCTAATGCTCAAAGATATCCACCATTTAATGGAAATTGTTTCAATTGCAATAAATTTGGTCATAGAGCTATTCAGTGCAGAAGTAGAGCAAATCAAAATGGTCCATCCTTCTCTGGTCAATGCTTCAAATGCAAGAGGTATGGTCACAAATCCAATGAATGTAGAAGTATGATAATGAATAACTCAAATGGCAATTCTTTCAATGGCTACTGCTTTGCTTGCAATGGATTTGGACACATGGATAATCAGTGTAGGTCAAGAGGAAATCAAGTGTGCTTTAACTGCAATAAATCTAGTCATGTTGCAAGATTCTGCAGAAATAGGAACAATGGAAGAAGAGGTCTAGTAAACAGAAAATCAGATGAGCAGAGACAAGATAGAGGAAAAAGGAAAATTGATGTCAATGAGATACATAGTGAAATGAACAAGATTTGGATAAAGAAAGATACAATAAACAATAGTGATGGGTCAGCACTAGAATCTGGTGCTGACAATTCCTCTGGGAATTAAGTTAAAAGCTCTGGCTCAGGGGAAGCTGCATTGAACATCAAATTCCCCTAGTCAGTAACTGGGTGCCTAAGTCAGGCACAATAAAAGAGAATATTCTAAATTGGTCCATAACCTTTGGAAGAATTTCCAGAAGAAAAGGTGTTGATATGAAATCTTGCGGAGTGATTCATGAAGATCTGTCAAAAATAATGTAACCGGATATAATTAGGGCAACACATTTATTACAAAGGCAAATTAGATGACGTAAAGATTTAAATGGTCACTTAGTCACACATTTGAATCACCTTGCTTTTGAAGAAAATAAGAAGAAGAGCATTTCAGTAGCAAATCCAGAGATTGAGGCAAAGAGCGGATTCAATTGGCAATTGATCAACCCCAAACCCCGGGAAAGAAAAAGGCACCTCTCTATAAAGCTTTGAATCTAAAATCTATTGAGATGGCTCCTCCTCATGTTGTTGACATTACTGAAAGGCCTCAACCAAAATTTAAGAAGCATCCTCACAAATCAATTGAAGTCGACCCGTTAGGTGCTTTTTCAAGTGTTCTGTATGGTGTGTTGCATGTAGAAGACATTAGGGTTTATATTCATGCAAATATAGATGAGTTTGGAGATTCAAGGTATGTAGACTTGTTTGAGAAACAACTCATGGATGAAAATTATGAACTTAAACCCAAGTATAAGGCCCTACAGGATAAACACTTTATTTAGATTATGGGGTTTCCAACATTTGATGAGGATGAATGGGTCCGATATGTCCTGAGTCGGATGCATGATGAATTCATTTGGTTCTTAAAAGCATTCAAGATTACCAGGGATGCTATTAGAAATGTAACTGGTTTAAACTCAACCGAAGGATTGCCCATACTGAAAGCCATGAAAAACTAGACAATAACTGATGCTATCGGAGCTAAGTCCGATAGAAGGGCAATGGCCATTAACAATATTATAGAACCGGATGTCAAATTCACCTCCATGGTGGTTGGGTACAAGATTTACCACTCAAGCAGAGAAAATTTTGTTTCTGGAACAACCATATATGTTGCATATAAGATGCTAGAAGAAAATATTGATTATGACTTGTGTGAACTACTACAAAATCAACTGATTGAAAATTTAAACAAGATCAAGAAAGATAAAAAAACACTTTCAAGTATGGTACATTGATTCTATGTCTATTCTTTTACTTTATGAATGAGGTACCTAGGGTAAAAGGTGTGCACTAGACCATAGATTAGCTAGTTGCCATTCAGATCAGAAATCATCTTTGCAACATTGGTGATTTCAAAGCTCAGAAAACTGCAATATGGGGTTACTTCAAGAATTTTTAGAGTATTATGCACTCAAGGGAAAGAATTCCTAATTCAATTGTTGACAAGTACAAAAATGAAATATGCTTCATGGTTGATATTGATCAGTGTTTAATGGAAGCAGTGGAACCCAGAACTGTTTGGATCATGCCCATGGGGTATGAAGTAGATGAAAGGATCTTAGATATGTATGCTCAACATCTGCTAAGCAAGCCCAAAGACACTACAGTTGAAAGATTTGAAACTTATGAGGAGTTGAGTTTTAAAGTTGCATACTGAGCTCAGAGAACCTGAAACCAATAGGAGAGTAAGAAAAGAAGTTGAACAGTTAGCTGAAAATCTTGGGCTAACTAGGGAAGTTCCAAAGAAATTTAGAGAAAGAACAAAGAAGGATGAGAAAGAGAAATGAGATAAGAAACAAACAGGTGATCCAATGGAATTCTCTTCCACTTCAAAAACTATTAGAATCTCTGCTACTGCCTCTGCTCCTTCCAAAACTGCAAAACTAGAAGCAAAATCATCCAGAAAATGGGAGAAAAGGAAGAAAATAAAAGCATCCTGAACCTATGAAAGCATAAAAGAAGAAGAAGTAGATACAGACTCTGACATTGAAATCAAGGAACTAAAGGTCACTGTAACAAAAGTTGCAAAGTTAACCAAAGAAGAGTCTTACAGAAGCAAAAGGACTAGCAAAAAGCAAAAGATAGAAGATTATGAGGAATATGTTGAGAAGCCCACACTCTCCCTAGAAGATGTGATAAAAGCAGTCACTGTGGATGGTAATCTAAAACCCATGATTGAATTCTATGATGAATACAATGATATGGATAAAAGGGTGTTGGAGGAAGCAACAACCAGATATCTCAACATCTACAACAAGGCACTGATTGAGATAACTTTTGAGTTACCACAAAGTCTGGCAAATATCTTGGAGTTGAGAAAAGAAAATGCCAAGTGCAAGGACATGGAGATCAGAAAACATGAGCTAATAAATTTGTGTCCTCAAATTTCTCTTGATCAAATAGATATGATATTCAAAGAAGTCAAAGATGACTTTAAAAGAAAAAGAAGAATGAACAAGCTCATGCTTGGAGAAACAAGTGAAATTGTTGAAGAAACTCAAGAGATTCTTTTGAAAGCATTACGAAAGCACAATTTTCCCATAATCACAAAAGAAGTTCTGGATGGTGAAGAAGAGAACATTATTGAGTAGAAATCTAAGTTGGGTGAAGCCTCTATTCTACAAGTAGAACAAGAAAATTAGGAGAATACATAAATGTTGGATAAAGTAGTTGCTACAGGAGATACTCCCAATCCACCTGATATGTCAGAGAAAGAGGATAATATTACTACTTCACAGAGCCCTCTGGATTAGGTAGCAAGTGATGAAAAAATAAGAAAGAGTCATTCTGCAAAGAACACAAAGAAAGATAAAGCAGAAGAAGATGGTGCAAATGTTACTGAGAAATCTGATGAACAAAAGGATGGTTCAGAAAATGTTGCAAGAGACACTGCAGATGTAGTGAAAAATCTTCTTGAAAAAGAGCTGAGTGAGCTTGATGAACTTGAACTACTCCAAGGTCTAGCCAATCCAGATGCTCTCTCTCCAATTCAACTGATGAAAATAGCATCATTCACCCAAGTAAAGGCCAAAGAAAAGATGTTAAAATTCCACATGGAGGACAATGAACTACTGAGGCTTGCATCTAGGATTCTAGAAAAGTTAATGCCTGCCTATCAAAACCCCTCTGAACATCTGAAAAATCTTGTAAGTTCTATGAATACTCATTTTGAGTCCTTTGAGAAGTCTACGAAGGCAAAAGTTCAGAAAGAATTCCTCGATAAGAAATTTTGTGAAATAAAGAATCTGATAGAAAATGATAGAAGAATACTAAGTATTAGCATAAAAGGTATTCAGAATGCTTTGAATGATGGAAGCAATATGTACAAATTCTATCTATCTTGGCCCAAAGTTAATGAGGATACTGAGAAAAAGATAAAGGAGCAAGAACAAAAATTATCAGATCTCTCTCAAAATTTTGATCCTCTAACAGTTTCCCCTATAAGTCAAGAATATCAAGTAATCAAGCTGATAGATGAAATAAAGAGGCTTGTTAAAGAAAAGAGTAACATTATGGAGAGAATGTGTGAGCTCCAGGGATTAATTGCTCCTAAGTTAGAGACAATGTATAATGCTCTATCTAAAGCTCAAAGTGCAGCTCAGACTAGTGATCCAACAGATATGTCAAAGGCAGAAGCATATTCATTTCTGCTAAGTGGGCACGTCTCCATTTTAGATGGAATAAAAAGTACTTGGGCCTCTAAAATTGTGCAAATAAAAAATAGCTTTGCAGACATTCTCAAGTTTATGTAAATAAAACTTAATAATTACTTGTACATATGCAGCAATGTATACAAAATTTTTAGAGAATTTTGACTTGTGGACCCCACCCTTTGCCATTGATGTCAAAGGGGGAGTGAAGGGCAATGAAAAATAAGGTATTCAACAAAGGGGGAGAAACAGAACAAGTGAAGTACACGATTGTACAGACAAAGGGGGAGTTGCATAAGACACTTAGTCATTTTTCACTAAATGTTGCCATCAATGCCAAAGGGGGATATTGTTGGCAAGAGACACTATTAGGCATTATATTTGTTGTCATTGATGGAAACTAAGATCATCCCAATCATCCACATAACACAATTTGTTCATACCAGAAGTCAAATTCAGAATTTATCTAAGTCTGGGTAGTTAGGAATAGAGCAGCAACAGGGTCTGGTATTTTGGTCTAGGTCTCTCTGGTGGGAAGTCATGATTAGCTGTGGATCTAGGGGAGTCATATACATTGTCAAGATAGTCTAACTCAAGATTTTTTTCCTCCAATGATGAAGGATGCAAAAGATATTAGCCTCTGAGTACCGAGTTCTAGTTTGTCAAAGTAGACAAAAGAAGAATAGGCCAACCTTGCAGAAGATCTTGATTCCAGATGTATGGAAGTTGTTTGTTGGACAAATGATAATGATCAATGACAATGGCTGACATGAGTGATGATTTTCAAGAGCAAGTTTTGGTCCGGACCTTAAGTTATGTATAGGTCTAGCCGACAAAGCAGAGCATTCATAAAAGTTCTAAGTGTTGTTGAAGTTGACTGATAAGACCATATTACGAATATATATAGCTGATGAAATTGGATGATTCAGTGTGTGTGGTATATGCAAATAAGGTGTATGTGAAGAAGAGAAGAAATCCAAAGTGTGAATGAAGGCAGAACAGTAAGAAGAGCAAAGAAAAGATGAAATGTGTAAGATCAATTTTTGCACTTAACCAGAACTAAAATTCTTGCATAAGTAGATGGTATTAATCAATTTGAATCTTTGTCATTTTCTTGTAATGTTTCCATAGGCAATGAGCCTCCATTTGAGCAGCGAGCTCTAGGCAGTGAGCCCGAATGCATGTGCATTCCAATTTGTAAAAATACTTTTAACAAGGTATTAATATTTGTGGGTTAACCCACACTGTGGTTTTTCCCTTAACTGGGTTTCCATGTCAAAATCTTGGTGTCGAATGTGTTATCTATGTTTTTTATTCATATGTTATTGATTGATATTGAAATGTTTATATCATTAAATTAATTATAAGTGGAAAATGAAGGTTGAAAGAGAAAAGATTGTAAAAATGTGACAAATGATTCACCCCCCTTCTCAGTTGTCCACTCCTAAACCAACAAAAGCATCATTTTATTAAAACACTTACAAAAAAATAGTCTATTATAAAATAGACTGAACTTGGGGACACTCCTTTACATACTTCCACATGGTCAATAATACCTCATGTTCATAGTGATATAATTCAGTATATAAATCTCCAAATTTTCTTACCTCAAATGGGAGAACCTCCTTAAATATAGGAGAAGGGGTGTCAAAATGACTAAAGGGGTATTAGTCACACCTTTTCAAAGAAACCATTTGTAAATAATTAATAATCTATTAGTATTGGATACTTAATTAGTAAATGGTATATGCTTTATAAAGTATCTAATAAACATAAGTTTTATAACCTTATATTAGAACAATATATAAATGTTATAAGGGTAATGACCCCTAATAATATTATGTTCTAACAAATTATGTAGAAAATAAATAATAATTACTTATTAAAATTATAATGAGGCATATATTACATTTTTAGTATCTTGATAGTTTCCTCTACAAACCCTTTTCATTCTATTAAGTTTAGTTACAAAAAAGTCTTTTAGCTTCAAGGATGAAGTCATGGAAAATTTTAGGATAACACTAAATGGGTGATTTTGTAATTTTCTTTAACAAGTTTTAGGACTCCAACTTGCCTAAATCTAAGGTAATCCTAAGACATTTTTGAAGGGAATCCATATTTGAGCTAGAAATATTAACACTTTATCCATCCAAATCTAAATATAAGTCTAAATGTTAGCACTTTTTCATCCAACAAGTTTTTTCATTTCCACTATTTGGCCCATCATGATTTCACACTCACCCATAAATGAAATTGTGATAGGGAAAACTTGCAATGCAAACATAAATGAAAGATGAACAAAATCAAACACAATTTACCTTCCTTTCGCACAAGCAAATTGCCTACACTGATCGAGCGAATTGAATTGCACCCAAACACAATTGATTGCTCATTGCTTTTGCTATGTGGATTGCTCTATTTGCTAATAATGTAAATATTGATCTCCCAAGGAATGAAAATGACAGCATAAGTTTACTAAAATGAGAGATGATAAAAAATGGAGAATGAAGCTCTTTTTATAGACCTGTGAGATATCAGATCTACGGTTGAGGATGATCAGAAAGATCAATGGTTGAGGATGGTTGAGAGAATGTGTGCGAATGAGAGGACAAGTGCCCTTTCCCTCTCATGCATCAAGGGAGTTAATAGATTTGATTAAGGAGTTGACTGAATTGATTGATTAGATGACTGAATTGATTGATTAGTGAACTAAATTGATTGCTTAGTGAACTCAATTGATTGCCTAGTCAACTGAATTGATTGACTAGTTAACTAGATCAAGACTAACCTATTAACTGATTTGATTGATGAGTCAGCTCTTTTGTTTGACTGTTAACTGATTTTGATTAGAGGAATTTATGGTGGGTGAGGATAAATAGAAATTAAATAAATAATTATTTAATTTCATGTGCACATGGAATAATTGAATTAAATATTAATTTTAATTCAATTTGGAGGAAATAGATTATTTAAATAAATATTTTTGAATTTATTTAAAGTGGAGGGAAATTTGAATATTTAAATAAATAATTTTGATTTTATTTATTTAAATTAGAAAAATAATGATTTAATTAAATAACTTGGATTATTTAATTAATTTAGAGGAATAAAATGATTTAATTAAATAATTGGAATTATTTAATTAACATGGAGGATATATTGAATTAATTAAATAATTAGGATTATTTAATTAACATGGAGGATAAATTGATGGTGATCGATAGATGAACTTAATCAAATAATTTAAGAATTATTTAATTAATTTGAAGTATGGAAGATGAAAGCCTAATTTGGGAACATGTTAATTTTAGGTGTCTACATTTTGCCCCTCTTTGAGATGGTGTTGCGAAGTAACATCATTTCAAAGAAGTTTAAAACATAGTGTTATGTTGTATAGAAGAAGATATTGGTTTAGAAGAACAACATGATTGGGTTAGAAATGATGATTCCTCAGTTGGGTAGAAGAAGTATTTAGTAGATCAATTAATAGGTTGAATGATGCCCCCTCGAGAGGACAGATGAATTGGAAGAATATGGGTGTACTCTCAAAATGAATGGATATGAAGAAAATAAGGAGATAGAAGATGGAGAACAACAGAGAAAAATGAAGAAGATAAAAGGATAGATGATGAAATGATGTATTTATGAGTAGATATGATGAAACAATTGATTAATAGACATTATATTTCCATAGTCCATAATATGTAATTATGTGCTTCAGGATTTAATTGTGTGATATTTTTTTGCCTCAACGTTTCTGATCACACTACGTGATCCATCATCAGGAGCAAAGAGAGCAAGAGACTAGAAATGGTAGATTTGCAAACTGGGCAAGCTAAATAGGAGGGAAAAGGGGATGGCACAGAAAACAAGAAACCACCAACAAATAATAACAAATTTGTAAAGTTAGACCAACAAAAATACCTACAAACAAAAACAAAACTAAATCAATAAAATACAAAAGAATAAAGCATTACAAGAACCAAGAAACGCTATATATATATAAAGGGGGACACGGAACAAAGGAACAAAAAGAGAAGAACTCAGAACTAATTGAGTACATACATAAACACATAAAAAAACCAGAAGAAGAACCTAACGAAAAAAACTTAACTAAATAACCAAACCAAAGCATAAATATAAATAAATATAAAAAAGACTGAATAATACATGTTAAAATAAAGCCAAATTCAAAAACTAAAGACAAGACAAAGGAACAAAGGCGGGGAGCAAGAAAACTAACATGAAGAGAATACAGGAGGAAACCAACACAAAGAAAGAACGAAACAAAACTATTAAACCTTTTGCTTCTTGTCCCTCTTTATTTCTTTGCGCTTTAATAGTTTCGTTTCGCTCTTTCTTCGTGTTGGTTTCCTCCTGTATTCTCTTTGTGTAGTTTTCTTGCTCTCCGCCTTTGTTCCTTTGTCCTATCTTTAGTTTTTGAATTTGGCTTTATTTTAACATGTATTATTCATTCCTTTTTATATATATTTATATTTATGCTTTGGTTTGGTTATTCAATTGTTAAGTTTTTTTCATTAGGTTCTTCTTCTGGTTTTTTGATACGTTTATGTATGTATTCAATTAGTTCTGAGTTCTTCTCTTTTTGCTTCTTTGTTCCGTGTCCCCCTTTATATATATATATATATATATATATATATATATATATATATATAGCATTTCTTGGTTCTTGTAATGTTTTATTCTTTTGTATTTTATTGATTTAGTTTTGTTTTTGTTTGTAGGTATTTTAGTTGGTCTAACTTTATAATTTGTTATTATTTGTTGGTGGTTTCTTGTTTCCCACACCATCTCCTTTTCCCTCCTATTTAGCTTGCCCAGTCTACAAATCTACCATTTCTATTCTCTTGCTCTCTTTTTTCCTGATGATGGATCACGTAGTGTGATCCGAAACGTTGAGGCAAAAAAATATCACATAGTTAAATCCTGAAGCACAGAATTACAATTGATTAAACTAAACAAAGATAATCAAGTGATGATGAAAATGATGAAACAATTGATTAACAAAGAGAATTATGATGGACAAATGATGAACACATGATATGATAATCAAGTGATGAGGATAGAACAAATAATTGAATGGGAGAAGTTACGCTAATATGTATAATAGAGCAATCCTTTATTTTGATATAGCATAAGGATATTATGCACCAAGGTATAAGAACCAGGGTGGCCATGTATCTAATGTATAAGATAGTTGACTCTGCAAACAAATGGTTCTATTTTATTACTACTAGGTATAATAGAACCTTGTTGGATAAGTGAATGGAAAATAGTCTTAATAAAAGGAAGGTCTTTGCAGAGCCTTAGTTGTAAAAGATATTGATATGCAAGATGCTAATCCCATCACACACAAGATAGATATTAGACCTAATAGGAGAATAAAATTATCCCTCAAACACAACATATGAAAGCAATGACTATGCCCCACTTGATACAACATCGCGACATACCAGGATATAAAAAGATCAAGGTAGTTTTGAATGTGCATTTTTAAAAAGGACACAAGATAAATCAAAAAGAAAAAATAAACAACTGATAAAACCAATAGACAACCAACATGTTTTCTTGCCAAAGTGGGTATTCCAGAAATATTTGAGGCCTTATCGTAGGAAAGACGTATCCATTAAAGGCTTTAGATCCCAAATGTATGGATATACCTAGATATAGGCAAATGGTATGCGGTGACGTATTGCTATTCTAGGAGTAGTTTTTTTGTTTTAGATTTGATAAGCACTTTTAAACTTCCACAAGGATGCATAGTTCATTTTTGTTTGAGTTAGTCATGTCTAGGTGGTAGATGGATAGGATGGATTGTTGTAAATGGACGAAGTGACAAAGATGAATTTATTTTTGAGATTTTTTTATTGTTTATGGATATTTTTGAGATTTTTGTTTGTTTATGATGGCATTGTATTGCAGTTTGAATAGCCTTGTTGATAGATACCAATGACAAGGGAAAACCAGGTCTAGATGCAAGGAGGAAGATGGGATTAGATAAGTGGACCCAAGGATGGGTGATAACAAATGGGATGGAAGACACTATAATGGTATGGATAAAAGGGTAGGCGATAGTGTGTGGGGATGGAAAGCTCATGATAGAGAGATGGATAAAAGGATAGACAATAGTCGATGGAATGGATGTATGTTTCATAAGTGAGATAGGATGTGATCTCCAAAGACTATGTTGCATAGGAACAACATGCCCCATTCTAGGTAGTATGTTTAGGCTTTTTACATGACAAAACTTCGGACAAGAGGATGTTTGGATTAGTTGGAAAGGATGAGGTATATCAAGAGACTTTCTAAATCATTTTTCAACATTTTTCCCCTATGTCTTTATCAAGATCAAAAAGGAGGAAGGGAAGATGGATGGATAGATGGGATAGGTATGTGGGTATAATGGATAAGGATGGTAAGTTAGGATATGATAGGATGAGGTAGATAGGAAGGAAATGATAGGTTGGATGAGACAATGTGCTCCCAAGTGTAAAACACATAGATAGTCAAACTACACATGATGCCTATTTGCCATGTTTTCATCATGGTACTTATCCAAGGCGCTTGTTTACCAGGTTTTCACCATTGGACGAAGGAATTTTTCTTTACGATTTTAACTTTTTTTTAAAAAAAATTTTATACTTAGATAGAAAGGGTGGATATGGACAAGAAGGACTCAAGCATCTAGTTCCAAGAAAGGTGATAGTTCCATTTAAAGATGGATGATGCACATGGACCATGTCAAACATTGTTTTGCTCATAGATGTTGGTAAGGGATTGCATGAGAGGGAGGTGAAGTAGGTAGATAATGGATTATGTATGGAAGGATTATGCAAGGATGGATGTGAGATAGTGGATTATGATGTGGATTATGGATGGAAGGATAGTGGATTATGATGTGGATATGGAAAAGCATGGACCATAGAGATATGATGGGTGAAATCTGTAGGATGATGGATTAAAGATGGGGAGATGGAGGTTTGTGGAAATGTTGTGGAATGGAAAGGAACCAAGACCAATAGTTGCACACATCATGATAAACATTGAAGCTTTTGATTAGAAGAAGGTGTAAGAAGCAATTGACTTGTTTTCTTAGGGGATGGTCTATGTAGGATTTTACGTACCCACACCAACTTAGGATTTTTATGATTTTTGCATTGGGATTTATGGGATGAAGGAATTTGGGATTTTTGGATGAAGTGGGATTTTTGGGATATTTGGGATGTAGGAACTTGAGATTTTTGGATGAAATGGGATTTTTGGGATATTTGGGATGTGGATGCTTCACTTGACTTGATTTCTTTGTGCTTAGGGACCCAAACCATTTTATTTTTGGACTTTTCTTGTGAAAGGATGGGCTTGGGTAGCCTTTTGGATAGATTTTGCTTGGACTCTTTGCATTGATGCCCTATGGCATAAGTATTTTTAGGAGTTTTTTCTTTATGGGTAGAGGCATCCAAAACTTTATTTGTGAATCCCATGGACTTGGTGGAAGCTTCATGTTTGGTTGATGTGTGCATTAGTTGATCATGGTTAGGAATGTGAGGGGATTTATGGATGGAGGGATTAAAAGTGGATTTGTGGATAAATGTATAAGGGGATTGGATGATAGGGATATTAGACATTGGGATAAGTGGAGGTAGAGTGGATGGAGTGATAATAGGAGTTGGAAGTAATGGAGGTAAAGTGGATGGGGTAATATTAGGGGTTAGAAATAGTGGAGGTAAAGTGGATGGAGGAAGGTGTATGGTCACATGCTTTTGGGATTTGTAGGATGATGGGTGAGGAATGGAAAGATATGTTTTGGGGATATGATGTGGTTTATAATGGAAAGGAGTGGATTTAGAAGGCATGGAGGAAGTACCAACATCTTGAGATTGCTTTTCTTGGGGAATATAACCGAGGCCATATGATTGTGGAGGGACTTGGACATGGATAGGTTCCAAAATACCTTGTTCGTGAAGGCCTAAGCCTTTACCTTGATAGTTCATTTTTTGGAGTATGTGGTGGACAATGGGGATTGTGGGTAATTTGGAAACTAGATGCGAGCTCAATATTGGATGGAGAAGGTGAGGTGGTTGATAATGGTTGTTTCTCTCCTAAGGAGGAACATTCATGGATGAAGGTGGTAAGACCAAGGGTATACATTAGATTTGCAATATGGTCAATTTTGGAGGACAAAGTATCAATAAGATCTTGATTATCATTATGTTCATTAAGATCCATGTTATTTGTTTGATCATCTATGGGTGCTTGGGAGGCAAGTGTCTCATCAAGGGAAGTAGAAGTTGTTGGATCATGGATAGGACTAGGTGGAGGATGGATAGGAGTAGTGTGGATAACTTGTTGATGGATGGTCATGGGATTATGGATAGATGGGGTAATAAGCTCTTGACCATGGAATGCATAAAGTTGGCTAAGAGGATCATCATGACTTTCTTGATCATAGAAAACATAAAGGTTATGGATGGGTTAAACTTCACTCACTTGCTCATGGTTAGGAACTTGATCATGGATATTATCTTAATCATAGAAAAGATATAGATTATGGATGGGTTGGCTGGAGGTGCTTTGATCTTGATTTAGATAAAGGGTTGATGTTTCTACATGCTCTAGATTATACTCTTGACATAGCTCTTAATTTTCTTCAATGGAAGTGGAAGTGGGAGACTCTTGAGTAGGCTTGATAGGATCTTGATGGTCAACAACATGAGGTTGGAATGAATCTTGACTTGGCCTCATGGTAGAAGACTCTTTAAATAGGATTGATGGGTTGTGGATTACATGATGGGGTTGAAGCAATGGACATGTTTGAAGGCTCTTTGATAGGCTCTTGGATAGGTGTTTTATGACATGGAGATGGTTGATTCCTTGCTAATAGCCATTGGATCACATCATTCATGAGTGTATGGGTAGATGGACAATATAATGGATGGATACTAATGGTGGATGGTGTTGTAGGCTTAGGATGAGGATTAGGAGGAGGGATAATAGGGGTGGAAGTTGTAGGCTTATGAGTAGGATTAGGATTGGATGGGGGGATAATGGGATTAGATGGATTAGGTATTGGGTTAGCTGGAGGGATAATGGGATTAGATGGATTAGGATTGGAATTGGATGGTTTTCTTGAGGGTAGCTCAAGCAATGTTGTTTGGATCAATTGTCATAGGGTCATCTCCGAGGGATCCTTTGGTGGAAGAGTGGAAGAACATGGGGTTGAAGGTAATGAAGGGCTTGATGGATTATAAGGTTGATGGACCAATGGACTATGATAGGGACTACATGTTGGTGTTAGGATAGGACTAGGAGGCTCTTGTATGAGCATTTGATTGGATGACAAGGTAGGGTACCATAGGATGTATAAGCTAGTGGTGTTCCCCTTGTGAAAGGTTCCATCCCCTTGTCAAAGTTTCCATAAGGCCTTAAGGACAATTGATTTTGGTGCAAAGGAAGAGTTGCATGTTCTTGTTGTAAAGGAACTTGATAGTCTTGTAAATGGGTTTGATAATGAGTTGAAATGTTGGAATAGGGAATTGGATGATCATGGGGTGGATGCTGTCAAGTATCAATGGGATAGGTTGATGTGGAAGTGACATGATATGTAGATGGGTTAGGTTGATATGATAATGGGGGTGACACATGGGATTGAGGTGTAATTTGTTGAGGTTGTGGTTGGAATTCTTGTTGTGGAATGTGATATTGTTGATGTGGAATGTGTTGATATGTAGGTGGGTTAGGTTGGAATTGTTGGTATTGTGGGTGAAATTGTTGTTGTTGTGGTTGGAATTGTTGTTGTTGTAACTTGGTGGAGGGATTGCATAGGAAAGTTGTTCTTGGGAATTGGATGGAGATGAATATATAGATAGAGGATGGTATGGATGACCTTGATGTCCCTTGTCATAAGATATACAACGAGGTATAGAATTGTGACTTGTGCTAGCCAATGTTTGATTGTAAGAAGTTTGTGTGTTCAGGTATGGATTCATGATTTGATGATTTGGAGTTGGCATGGACATGTAAGATGGTGTTGTTGATATGATAGGATTAGGAGGATCTCCAGTGATTAGATGGGCATAAGGGTTATCACGAATGATATTTCTTAATTTTTCCTTAGTGATAGGATCCAATCTCTCATAGTCATGTTTAATTTGTTGTATTTGGACTTCAAGTGGACTAGGAGATGTGTAATATGGAGGTTGGTATGATGGTGATGTGTGTTGGTTTGAAGATATAGCTTGAGGATGAGATCCATATAGATGTTTAATGCTTGCGTCATCTAAGTATGATAGGGATATTGATTGAATTGGAGATGGAGGATAGTTTGATTATTAGGACCATTTTGACAAGGAAAATGCAAGAAAGGGAAAGTTCTAATCACTATGTCTTTGAGATTTTTTGATTTGGACAAGGAAAATGCAATAAGGGAAAGTTTAAGCACTATGTTTTTTGGATTTTTTGATTTTTTGACAAGGAAAAGGAAAGTTGTAATCACTATGTTTTTTGGATTTTTTGATTTGGTTTTGGAAAAGAAAAAACACAATAGGCAATAGACACAATGACAGTTTTCAACAAAAAGTGTGTATATTCGATGCTCCTAAAAGCCCAAGTTTTCACAGGTATAAACACAATTTGCAAACAAAACAAGCACTTTTTATACTTAAAGACAAGGCTTCACTGCGATAATATCAGCTCACAACTTGGAATCTTCGTCGAATCAAATGCCATCACACCTAGAGTGGGTGTGCACATTTTTTCGTCTTTGCAAGAGAGGATAGATAGGGGCCTCTAAGAATGTAAGGATGACCCAATCACCCTTTCCCTAGAAAGCTACAAGTCATTTATTCAATACTAGGGATTTCTATCTCATCTCAAGGGAGGCAATGGTGAGTAATCTTGAGGGCTTGTAATGATTCCCCTTGCACTAATAATTACCGCAACATTTAGAGGTGAGTCAGGTGGACACTAACTACAAGGTTGCTAGTAACTTCAGGGGACTAACGCCTTGCGAGCATCTGGCAAGCTACTAAAAGCTTTAACCAATTCTACTAAGAGTCTCATATACCTCACACAATGCAAAAATTATTTTCACAAAGTGTTGGTACACCTCTTTTCGATTTGGCACCGTAAGGCAAGGCTAACACTGGTTAAGTCTTGGCTATCGCCACAACCAATTTATATAATGGTCTAAAGGAAAGATCCGCTTAGGGTTGTCCCTTCTGGATGAAGTGCAATCCAAAAGCATGCCCTTCTAAAGGTTGATATCATACATGGAAAGCGATAAAATGAATAACTTAAATATTTTTTATTCCTAAGATCACGTTGTCGTGCGAAGGAAGAGCATACACATTTAAGAAATTCTAAACACGGAAGACACATGTAAATTCCCTTAAGTAAAATTGAAATGTGTGCTAAGATTTTGTGATAAACAAAATTACACATACATGTCAATTCCCTTAAGCACAATGAAATGTGAATCCTAAGAATTTTGTGATGATCAAGATTACACATACATGTCAATTCCCTTAAGCACAATGAAGTGTGAATCCTAAGAATTTTGTGATAATCAAGATTACATATACATGTCAATTCCCTTAAGCAAAATGAAGTGTGAATCCTAAGAATTTTGTGATAATCCAGACTACACATACATGTCAATTGCCTTAAGCAACAATAAAGTGTGAATCCTAAGACTTAGTGAGAATCAAGATTTGTCTTTGGCATTCATCCTGCATCAAATCATATTAGTAGTTTCAGTTTTTTAAGTTGCTTGTAAGAAAAGGTTTGTCTTCGTCAAATGATAAGAGGTAACTCTTGATGTCCACCTGGATTCCACCAAAACAAAAAAAAAAGAATCAAGAAACTTGAAAACCTAGTTGTGAGGTGAAAATGAGTAATCTGGAAAATTTCTGAGAAATATTATTAGTGGTAGAAAAATAGATAGTATGACCAGATTCTACGTGAAATTCTATGCAATTTCAAAGAAAATATTCATGAAATTTCGTTAATAAATGCAAAAGTTATAGTGATTTGAAGATTCCAAAGGAAGGTTGACTTTGACTGATTATACCTGATGAAGTTGATCAGAAGGGCCAAAGATACCTGTACCACTGCGAAGTTGAGCGAATTAGCTTTCCAACACAACTAGTTTCACGAAAATCCGATATGCCTACAAAAAGTTAGCGCAAAAGGGAAAAAAAGCTATTTTGGCATGTAGCAGGACAAAGAAACAGTCTGATGGTTAGGTAACAGCTAATAGTTAATGTTATTCTGGTCACATGTGATGGTTAACCCTGGTGGTTAAGTTTGCTGCTTAGGTTTAAACAGGTCCCTGGTCCTTCATATGACTAGGTGCTGAGTGCCTTAAATAAATAAATAATTAAAATTTAAACCTAATATCTAAAGTTGAACTTTACGGTTTTTGTTTGTTTTATATTGTTTTTGTATGAGATGATATTATATTTCTAATGTTTTTGTTATGCTTTTTTTTTTTGCTGTGGGTTTTTTTGTTTTCAGGGTTTGAGTAGGACGACAGGGGCAGAGGAAGGGTGGCCAGGTGGCGGTTGTGCTGGGTTGCAGGGCAGATTGGGTGGTGGGTGGCGCAGGGGAGGTGAGTTAGGCATAGGAGAGGTGGGGGCGTGGGGATGGGCTGGATGGAGGATGGGCGGCGGACAACAGGAATCGGGCGGTGGGTGGCTGGGGATCAGGTGGTGTCGACAGGGGAGGAGGGGAGAAGGGGTCTGGGGGAGGCCAGGGTCTGTGAGGGGTCAGGGGAAGGGAAGGGAAGGGGTAGGGGGTAGGGTGAGCGGAGAGGGGTAGGGGGATGGGAGCAGGGGTCTGTGTGGGTTTTTTTTGTTTTGATTTTTTTTTTAATTAATTTTTTTTAAATTTTTTATTTTTGTTTTTCAGTTTAAATTTTATTTTATTTTATTTTTGTTTTTAATAATAAAAAAGAAAAAACAAAAGCAAAATTTTGATTGTAATTTTTTTTTTGTTTTTATGTTTTCTAGATTTTCTGTGCTGTTTAAATTGTTTTGTTGTGTGTTTTTTTTAAAAAATTTTTGTTTTTGCTTAATAAAAATATAAAATAAAATATAAAGTATGTTTTGGTTGATTTTTTTTAAAAAAAAAATTTGTGTGATTTTTTGCTTTAATAAAAATTTGCTTAACAAAAAAAAATTCAAAAGTATATTATTTTTAATTTTTTTAAATTTTTTTTGAAGGTTAATTTGTGTAAATTATGCAAAAAAATTTAAAAAAATAATTTTTTTTTTCAATAATGAAAATGAGGGTGTTATATGTCATTTTTACTTGCGAGGTCTCCGAGACTCAATGGTGAGGTCAATTTTTGCTTAGGAGGTGACATGTGAAACTTGATCCCCAAAACTTAACAAAAATGATGTGAGAGCTCCAAATGAAAATGCATAAACAAGTGAATGGCAAAAGTTAGAGTATCGGGCGTGCCAAAATGTGATAGGAAAAACTTGCAATGCAAACATAAATGAAAGATGAGCAAAATCAAACACAATTTCCCTTCCTTTCGCACAAGCAAATTGCCTACATTGATCAAGCGAATTGAATTGCACCCAAACTCAATTGATTGCTCATTGTTTGTGCTATGTGGATTGCTCTATTTGCTAATAATGTAAATATTGATCTCCCAGCATAAGTTTACTAAAATGAGAGATGATAAAAAATAGAGAATGAAGCTCTTTTTATAGACCCGTGAGATATCAGATCTATGGTTGAGGATGATCAGAAAGATCAATGGTTGAGGATGGTTAAGAGAATGTGCGCTAATGAGAGAAGGACAAGTGTCCTTACCCTCTCATGCATCAAGGGAGTTAATAGATCTGATTAATGAGTTGACTGAATTGATTGATCAGATGACTAAATTGATTGATCAGATGACTGAACTGATTGATCAGTAAACTCAATTGATTGCTTAGTGAACTCAATTGATTGACTAGTCAATTGAATTGATTGACTAGCTAACTAGATTGACTAATCTGTTAACTGATTTAATTGGTGAGTCAGCTTTTTTGATTGACTGTTAATTGATTTTGATTGGAGGAATTTATGGTGGGTGAGGATAAATGGAAAATTAAATAAATAATTAGTTAATATTATGTGCACATGGGATAATTGAATTAAATATTAATTTTAATTCAATTTGGAGGAAATAGATTATTTAAATAAATATTTTTGAATTTATTTAAAGTGGAGGGAAATTTGAAAATTTAAATAAATAATTTTGATTTTATTTATTCAAATTAGAAAAAAAATGATTTAATTAAATAACTTAGATTATTTAATTAATTTAGAGGAATACAAATGATTTAATTAAATAATTAGAATTATTTAATTAACATGGAGGATTTATTGAATTAATTAAATAATTAGGATTATTTAATTAACATGGAGGATAAATTGATGGTGATTGATAGATGAACTTAATCAAATAATTTAAGGATTATTTAATTAATTTGAAATGGAAGATGAAAACCTGATTTGGGAACATGTCAATTTTAGGTGTCTACAAAAATCCAAAGACATTTGATGGAAAATAAAACTAATAAGTCTCTATCCATATAATTTTGACGAAACATAGGACTTAATCACCAAGTTCAAGTAACTAAGAGCACAATTAAAAGATTATGAAATTTAAAAACTAGATACATAGTTGATATTAAGCGCTCTCTCTAACCTAGGACCTAATTATTTAGTGATCATGTTTACCTTCTATGTTACAAAGAGTGCTTTGGGGAGTGAGTTCAAAATTCTTACCTTTGAGGAGTTTTCTGTCACTCACTAGGGAGCAAGATAAGCTAATTCAAATGGGCACCTTAAAGTCTTAAAAAACACAAGCTTTTCTTGCAAAAGATGAGAAGGCTTCTAATGGAAAAGAAAAGAAAAATAACAAGCCTAAAAAGAATATACAACAACAATCGACATCCACATCCATAGAACAACTTAAAAATTCCTCTTCCAAAAGGAATTATCTAAGAAGGAGAAGCCCAAATGTGCATATTGCAAGAAACTAGGGCATGATGAACATTAATGTTATTCAAAATAGATTGATGAGTTAAAGCATCTTCTAATGAAGAATCGAGTCAAATTAACTTCAAATATGTCTGGAGGTTCATCATCTTATTGTATGTACATTTAAAGAAATAGAAGGGCAATGCACTTGTCATAGTTGTAGATTTTGAGTTAGGGAGCTAGATCATTGACTTTGGAGCTTCACATTATGTGGCTTCATCATAATTTTTTTTTTTTCATTTGAGACTTGTTGATCACCACATGTCTTGATGGGTAACAAGACATGTGTGTGTTTGTGTGAGAGGGTCCATTGACATGGGAGAAGGATTATTCAATGATGTCCTTTATGTATCTTCATTATCAAATAATGCCCTTTCTATCTATTAGATCACACATAGTGGGATAGAGAAGAGTGTTGAGTTCACACCAGATTCTATGGTGATCTAGGATTTGCAAAGCAAAGACATTATTACAGTTGGGGAGGCAGATGATCAATCTAGATTTTACACCTTCTCACATTTTTCTCCTGATGTTCCTTCAACTGACGTTCACACTTAGGCATGTAGTGTGGACACTTTTATGGATACATAATATGGTCACTTAAACCTTGATATCCTTTCATTGATTAAGCTTTGTTAGATAGGAAAAAGAGGGACTAGCCCAAGAGATTAAACTAGGTCAAACCCTCTTCCATCCAACGTTAAGACACAAGCTGAGCTTGGCTTCTATATTTGAAGGAGAGCCAAACTACAGGGACTTTGTCCCTTTGTTGTATAGAGGAGAATCAACCAAATCCAACCAATCAAACTAGGGCAAAACATGAAACCCAAATTGAGCAAGATCAGAGCATAACAGATTGTTGGAAATAGATACGGTGAATCTAAAAGCACAACAAAGACCAAAGGATAGAGAAGAACCTACATCCAAGTTTGGGGGCCAAAAAGACTAGGGCACTAAGTTCCCTAGACCCAATTTAGGGTTTTATAGAAATTCAAAGCTTCTCTACACCTACACCTACAAAACCTTCCTTCTTCCCGGATCTTGCCTCCTGAAACTTGTTACTTCAACCTGCACACATAAAAGAAAGAAAGAGGGTTGGTTCTATTTAGGAGCTTACCGAAGTCAAGCTCTGTGAATGGTGTTTCCACCTCCACAATAGAAATGATGAGAGATAAAGAAAGTGTGCCCTAGGAGGGTAGAGACAAATCTAAAGTGGAATGGAATGCTATAACAAAGCATAAAGTAAAGGAGTCACCATGAGCATGGAAACCCTAGCTTGCTTGATGTGGCATCACAACTTGACTCAAGAAGTCAGTGTAGCCTCAAAAAAGTAGAGAGATCTTCACAAGACCTACAAGAAGTTAGCATAACAACAATAATCCACCATAGAGAGCTTTAGAGAAGAATATAGAGCATGGGAGAGAAGAGAGAGAGTGTAAGAATGCCTAGATTGCTTAGAGAACTTAGAGATGTTCAAATGAATCAACTAGCTTGATTTTATATGCATTCCTACTCACCAACAATGAATAAAACCAAATGGAGCCGACATGTACAATTTAAGGAGGTGTTCTAAGCTGACGTCACAAAATAGGACTGAGACTAACATCCAGGACTAGGGTGCTAGGCGCCTTGGTCCTTTAGCCTCACAAACTCTGAAGAGTATCCATTTAAGTGGGCTTAGACTAGTCCTAACTTTATTTTGTTAGGGTTATTCATTGGGATTGAGATTTAATTATTTAATGTTCAAAAAGGTGTTAAAAAAAGTCTTGATTAACAAGGGTAAACATTTTAGGTCCACCCGAGTGCTAAACTAGGTGTAAAATGCTATTGTATACATTTTACTCCATAACATTTATCCCCCAAATTAGTGTGGGTATGATCTTAAGTTCATACTTGCACTAAAGTATGGAGATGACAAATCCCAATCACAACAAACATAGAAACCATAGAATGTCACCAAAATTGAGGGTGATCAAGCCCCCAACTTTAGGATTCTAGGAGTCTATGATGAATTGCACACACAAAAGATGCAAGGCATAATTTCCACATACATGAAGCACTTAGAAAACATGAGATAAGACAAGACATACACAAGGCATACACTTTGAGCAATCACAATGTATACACATAGTACACATGATATACATGCTTGACATGAAGCATACACATAAGGTGTAAAGTACACATAGAATAAGCATGAAACAAACATGGAATACACACAAAGCACTCAAGGAGAATACATAAGGAATACATAGAGAAAACACACGAAGCATGCATGAGGCACGAAGAATACATAGAGGATAAGAATATGTGATACAATAACCACAAGAAAGACATAACAAAAGACCCTAAGTTAGCATGACAAAAGGGACCTCAATATAAATGTTGTCTCAATCATCATGCATCATTCCCCAAGATGAAATAAGAAAAATTCTAAGGGGTTAGTTAGAAATAAGAAGAACAAGAGGGGTACAAACACATCATACACATGATCTATCTTAAAAGAAGTGTTTCCACTCAAGGGAATACACAAACCACCTCCCGCAAGAGGATTTACATGAAGTCTTGCAAAATAAGAAGGTATTTCAACCATACCCAAAGGTACTCTAGCGAAACTTAAGTTGGTGGTTCCAACCCTTCTCCCAAACATGCAAGGAGCTTCAACTTAGGAGAACAAGATAGACTCATGATCTTGCTTCCAAGCTTGCCATAATCCTTTCCAAGAAAGTGGAGTAACAAGAATGTTGAACAAGTGTTTTGATAGGAAGATGAGAGTAAGGCTCATAGCACTATATATGCCCCCACCTTAAAATGATTTCTAACTCCATCAGGGAGAAATTGCCTTTAAGGTAGAATAAGGAAGACATATGAAACATGCACAAGAGCTTTCAAAAAAGCACATTCCCAAATGACATGTGTTCTTAAAAAGCTACATCGCGACAAGGGGTTGCCCCCAGGATGAGAAAACCAAGGCGATGCTTGCAAACATGATACACGATGGCTTGCATAGTCATGGTATGATATCAAGCATTGCAACAAGGTGCCACATAAATATGAGGACAATTGAAGAAAGATCACATGAAAGTAGAGTACACACAAATTGAATCAACATGAAAGGATGTTAAATCATCCAAGAAAAATAATAAAATTGTTCATCACAACATATAGAAGAATGAGGATACATAGAGGAATGACATGTGTTCTTCCTCCTTGTACCTTTGTGCTAGCAAGGGTGCCAAGAGAGAACTAACAATCAACAAAACATCACAATACAGGGATAACAGTACATACAAGCATAACACAAATGAGAGGGAGGGACCACACTTGTGAGTTAGCTTATAACAAATCATCCTCCCCCAACTTGGTTATAAAAATGTAGAGAGGACAAGCTGCTCTAGGGACTACATCAAGTGTGGTGAAGAGTGCTAGAGCCATACTGTGTTTGAAGTTGTTAAATTTTGTCACCCAAGACTCAGAATTCCTTAGTGGAATGACCAAGCGTTCGATGATATGCATAGTAATGAGGCGTTGAATGATTATTTTGTTGATATTTTTGTGTGTTAGAGTAGGAAGAATGATTAAGCAGTCTTTGAGTAGACTCAACAACATACAATCTTGTTGAGATAGAAGAGAAGATATAGGTGGAGTAGAAAGTAATCCTTTTTATTGTGAACATGGTGGAGATAATGTAAGAGAAGGTCATAAACCCAAACCTACTTTAGACAAGTGCAGTGTCGGTTCCATAGGTTCCTTGATTCCTTGTTCTTTACATCTTAACCCATTTCCATTGTATCCAAGTTTGGAAAGAATTTTGTTCATCCATGCCCATAACACTTCTCCAAGTTTGAAGAAAGAGGAGAGGTCATATGACTATCTTTGTTGAAATGAGAAGTGTGATCATGTGTTGAAGAAGATGGAGAAGGATCCTTTTTTTTATCATGGTGAAGAGGGTCAATCTTTGTTTCAACAAGCCCATAAGGGTTGAAATCTAAAGGGACCTCATCATTACCAAGACATGCATTAGAAGAAGATGATTTATTAGATTGAGATGATACTTTATCACAAATGGCTTTCTTTAGAAGAAAGTGGATCTTTATCGATATGAAAATTTCCATCCTTTTTACTTTTGATTTTAAGTTTTTTAGGAGCAGGTGAGGAAATTTCATTTACCTTTAGGGTTTTTGGGTGTGAGGGTGAGATTTTATATTCACCCACAAAGGAGGGTGTAAAATCTAATGAATCCCAATCATCACTGAAAAATGCATTCAATGGACCAACACTATCCTTACCAACACTGTTGTTAGCAACAGAGGATAGTGGTTTGGTTTTTGTTAAAGAAGGGATCAAATTACTTAGAGGAATTTGATATCTCACTTCCATTTGTAAGAAAATTTTTAGAATTGAATCATCTTTGATCATTTAGGTCTTGTTTTCAAAGACAAACTTTATTGAGTGATGAAGAGTAGACGGGACTACCCCCATGACATGAATCCATGGTCTACCAAGAAGAAGATTGAATGAAAGAGAATTAGGCATGACATGGATAAGGGTAGGCAATGTCACAAGTCTAGCCTTAACATTTAAGGTGATTGTACCTAGTGATTGTTTACCAACATTATCAAAGCCACGAAGGATGAGTTTATCTGGTTTGATGAAAATGTATCAACATTGATTTTATGTAACAAGTCTATGCCACAAACATTAAGACCTGATCCACTATCAATCATAGTGCGTCTCACCCTCATTCTATTAATAATGACATATATCATAAGAGACTCATATTGTTTTTGCACCTCTATGGGAGGTAGTTCATGTTGTTGAAATGAAATATCTGATGTTGTCACATGCATACAACTAAATAGAGATGCTACATCATTCATTCTAACAAAAGGTGGAATAACTACCTTTTGTAGAGCCTCTTGGAGCATTCTGTGGTATGTAGGTGATGTTTTTATTAAATCCCATAAATAGATATTAGCTAGAGCAGCACGGAGCTGCTTGACAAGATCGTATTCTCTACTAATATGTTGAGGAAGACAAGGTGCATGAGGAAGAATAGGTTGAGAAGGTGGAAGAGAAGTGGGCACACTCAGTGCTTGCTTACTTTTCTTGTTACTATGGGTGTTGTGTGTGTGAGAAACCACATTATAATGAGATTGCTGTGACACATTTTGAACACCTTGATTCCTTTGAGTGATTTACTTTACATAGTTGAGAATATAACTCGGAGGTCGAGATGGTTTTGGAGCACCTCTAACCATAATCACATGTTTAGAGAAAGGAGGCAGATTAGGTGCCTCATGTACCATGATTTTAGGAATATTTTGAACATTAATGTACTTATTCACTACCCCTTAGCAAGTGAAACAAGTCTATTAATGATGATAGAATTGACATTGTTATGTTTTTGAGAAAAACAAGATTTAGGATGATGAGATGAATGCCCAATATCTACCCATGGAGGATCCATTGTGAGAGAAGGCTCTTCATCAACTAATGCTTCATCTTTTGAAGAGAGAGAATTAGAATGAAGGGAGGGTAGAGTGATGTTAAGAAAATTGTTGATGATTGTATCTTTAGTGATGTCCAAGGGGTTTGGACATGTAACCAAAGGAGGAATATCACAAGGGTCTTCACATCCTTATTGATATCCAAGGTACTTGAACATTTAATCAAAAGAGGAAGATCAAGGGTCTTTATATCCTTATTGATATCCAAGGTACTTGAACATTCAACCAAAGGAGGAAGATCAATGGGAAGAGTCATAGAACCATCATGTAATATGGTAGAAGTAGAAGGAGAACTATCGCCACCATCTTTCTCATGATAATTCATGGAGATGAAATTAGTAAAGTCCTCTAATATCGAAGGATACACACCCATGAGAGTCATGAAACTATCAAAATTAAATATATAACAAAGGATATCATATATGGAACATATAGAAATATCAATATCATACATGGATGCTATGTGATCTCTAAAAAATATGGACATATATTAGTGAATTTAGAAATGTTTTCAAAATCTATGATATATGCATACAAAGATACCAAAGAGGAAGAATAAGAATGGTCCATAATGAAATATATTGTCTACTATATGAAAATATTATAAGGAACAACAATGTACAATTCATTAATCAAGTACAACCAATATCAAAATAAGATTGTAGTCCAAGACCTACAAGTACAAGAGACGCGAGGTTTTTCAAAAATGTGACATTCTTGGTAACCACAACAACTAAGTCTTGAAAATGTAAGATGTGTAGTATGTGCAAAAGGATTTTATATATGATTTATCCAATTAAACACACCAAATATTTAGAGAACTTTACTTTTGATGAAGATGCGAAAGTGTCAAATGAAGCTAGATAGTTTTGTTTGTGCTATTGCCTTACAATTTTAAAGGGAAGAATGCATGAACTTTCTTGCTTTCTAAATTTAACAAATATGACATATATGATGAGTTATAGAAACTTAAAATCATATTTAGTGATCCTTAATCATAATAAATATCTAAAAATAAGATTTCAAATACAACAACTAAATGCAAGACTAGATAGGGTTTTACTATCAAACCTTAGATCTTAAATGGTTGTTCCCTAAACCAAAATTCTTTGATGCAAGAATGCTTTTTCTTTGTAACTTGAATACAAATGATATTTATGAAATTATGTAGCAATGTAAAATCAGATTTGAACCACTAATTATCATAAGAAAAATCTAAAACAAGATATAAATCACAAACCCTAGATTTCAAATTAACTAGATTTTCCCAAAAAATGCAATTCTTTTTGATACAACCCAATGAGTATATTCAAATGCAAAATAAAACACTATGAAATGATTAATTTCTGCAATACCAATCAGATCTGATGCAAACATCAGAAATTTATATCTTTCTATGATGATTTAAACCCTATGCAATGAAAACAATGTAATAAATATGTCTTTTTCTAAGCCTAAAATGCTTGATTTTTCTCGTTTCAATGCAAATATGCAAGAATGTCTTTTCTTAAACACAAAGATGAATGATACAAAAAATAAAATTAATTTAATCATGTCACACATATCTAAAACAACTCACTAATCTCCAAACCCTAGGCTCAAGGCTAGCTAGATTTTCTAAAAATGCAAGGTTTTTGCAAACCTTAACAATGAAACAATGTAAAATTAAGCTATAAAAGTATGCTAAATGATGAATGAATGCAATATAATCAAATATAGGGCAACAAATAACTCAGATCTGAAGCAAGAAGGATGCAAAAGTGCAAGAAATGACGGGTTCACCAAAATGTTAGATAGAAAAGAGAGACTAGCCCAAGAGATTAAACTAGGTCAAACCCTCTTCCATCCAACATTAATACACAAGCTAAGATTGGATTCTACCCTTGAAGGAGAGACAAACTACTGGGGCTTTGTCCCTTTGTTGTATAGAGGAGAATCAACCAAATCTAACCAATCAAACTAGGGCAAAACATGAAACCCTAATTGAGCAAGATCAGACCATAAAAGATTGTTGGAAACAGATACAAAGAATCTGAAAGCACAACAGATACCAAAGGATAGAGAAGAACCTAGATCCAAGTTTGAGGGCCAGAAAAACCAAAGCATTGGGTGCCCTAGACCCAATTTAGGGTTTTATAGAAATTCAAAGCTTCACTACACCTGTACCTCCAAAACTTTCCTTCTTCCTAGATCTTACCTCCTGGAACTTGTTACTTCAACCTGCACACATAAATAAGGAAAGAGCATTCATTTTATTTAGGAGCTTGCCTAAGTCAAGTTCCGTGAATGGTTTTTCCATCTCCACAATAGCAATGATGAGAGATAAAGAGAGTGTACCCTAGGAGGGTAGAGGCAAATCTGAAGTAGAATGGAATGCTATAATGTAAAGCATAAAGAAAAGGAGTCACCATGAGCATGGAAACCCTAGCTTGCTTGATGTGGCATCACAACTTGACTCAAGAAGTTGGTGTAGACTCAAAGAAGTAGAGAGATCTTCACAAGACCTGCAAGAAGTTAGCATAACAACAATAATCCACCGTAGAGAGCTTTAGAGAAGAATAGAGAGCATGAGAGAGAAGAGAGAAAGTGCAAGAATGCCTAGATTGCTTAGAGAACTTAGAGATATTCAAATGAATCAACTAACTTGATTTTATATGCATTCCCATTCACCAACAATAAATAAAACCAAATGGGGCTAACATGTACAAGTTAAGGAGGTGTTCTAAAATGAAATTACAAAAATAGGACCGAGACTAACATTTGGGACCAGGGTGCTAGGCGCCCTGGTCCTTTAGCCCCACAAACTCTAGAGAGTGTCCATTTCAGTGGGGTTAGACCAGTTTTAACTTTATTTTGTTAGGCTTATACATTGAGATCAATATTTAATTGTTTAATGTTCAAAAAGGTGTTCAAATAGGTCCTGATTAACAAGGGTAAACATTTTAGGTCTACCCAGATGCTAAACTAGGTGTAAAATGCTAGTGTACACATTTTACTCCATAACAAGCTTCTAGAGACATGTTCTAACATTCTATCTCCATCTCCTACTTCTTCAGAGGTCAACATTGCTTCTAATGGGGCTTCTAGTGATTCAACACAACAAGATCATATTCATCATCTTTTAGATATATTTTCTTGGGATGAGTCTTGATAGATATATTAGGTTTGTTTTGTGAGTCCCATCTTGTAGATTTCAAGGACACCCTTGAGGACACTCATATACTCTTTGATGACAGTTCCATCACAATTACATTATCTCATCATCTTTGGATTTTGTTCTACATTTGTTTCCACTAGGTTCTAGATTGTCACATTATTCATTTAGGCCTGAGACTCTTGATTTGACTAATATGGTACCTCTTAGCACTGACATGGTGACAAATAAACAACTTCCAAAGACATCATACATTCTTATCTTTCTTCCCTCATATTGCTTTTCAGAATAGGAAGATATCCTACATACACCCTTGTGTTTATTTCTTCCTAAGGGGAGAAATGTTGTTCGATGGTCATGGGTTCTCTTTAGCATTAAGTTTCAAGCATCTACCATTGATGCATGAGACTACACTTCAAGGGGCAATTGCATGGTCTATATTCTTCTTCTTCATCTCTTTGGGGGGAGTTTTATCTTATGCATTTTTTCATTCTCATCTTTTGAGGGGCATCATTTTGTACATGGGTACCTATCATGGCTACACATTTGTCAGGACCCATCCATCTATCTTTCCTACCCACCTAAGCTATGGTTATGGGGAAGTGTTGGTGCATGTTTATCTTCATGTGTTTAGTTAATTACCTTATTGCATAGTTGCACCTAAGATAGGATAAGCTTGCTTAAGTAGGTATCTACTTAGGGAGGTTGCATTTGTACACGTGACTTGTACTTTCCTTGTACTTTAGTTTACATTTACATATTTTGGTGGTGTATACTATATGAACTAACTTTGTATACTCTTGTAAATAATCTCTTATAATCCCATTTATATATTTACATCCTTTGATAGAATAGAATTATTCTCTCATTTTGGGTCTTTTTTGCACTTTCATTGAAGCTCCTTGATCTTTGTTAGCTATCTCTATACCCAAATATTATAGAGAGACCTCTCCAAACTAAATACAATACTTTTCAACAATAAATTTATCTTCTTCTACTATCTAAGGATGGTTGTGAGATGACCTATTATCCTTAACTAGAGAAGAGGTTTCAATAAACAAAACAACACTTAAATTTGAAGAAAATAAAACATTTGCAAGGATTGGTGTTTGAAAGCAATGAGGCTTACCAGCCTCCTTGGAGGGCTCACCAAAAGGTCAAGCAAGTTCTAGCTGAGCCACCACCACTTTCTTTGTTTTATCATTGGCATTGGGTCGAGAGGGTACTATAAGTCCCAAGGCTTCAACAATTGCACCATTGTTATGTCCCATGTTATTAGCACCAGACTCGGACCCCTTGTTGGGACCACTATGATCACCTTTATGGTTGCTGACATTAGTTCAACCTTCCTCACTCTTTGCCTGAGGCATTTTACTCATTGATTTAGAGGTTGGTTTGGTCTTATGGGTGGTTAAAGAATAGTCTTTGATTTGTGCTAAGAGGATTGACACCTAAAATAAGTGTTTGGTAAATTGATATACAACACTCTTTAAACATGGCACAAGTTGCCAATATGTATATCAATGGCTTCCTTAAGCTCCTGTGACAAGTATATTTCCATGCAAACTCTCCATTCATGTTTGAATGAGTAAAACTTGTCTACTTTGACACACATCATCCTCTTAAGAGAAAAGACAATATGGTTTAGAAACAACCAACAAGGCAAAGGCAAGCTAGGCAATTTAACCCACATTGGGAACTTAAGGGACTAATGGTTAGATACAATCAATTTTGTAGTTCATGGGAGAAAACTAATAATGAGTTACAGACATAGCAAGGGGCCACATCTAAGGAAAACATTTGCATGGTTAGCTTCTACAAAGTGTAGGAGAAAAAAATTCCTTGGTAAAGCTCTAGACTATGTCTAGTTTAACCCCTTGAAGGAACCACTTACTATTCACCCAACTCTTAAGCATACTTTCAAATAGGATTCTTTCTACAAAATACATTATGAGAGTAAAGTTTTCTAGCCACCTATAATCATTATCAAAATTTGGAACTAGAAGAACAACATTTGAGCGAGTTTGAAAGCCCATACCTTGTAAAATATCTTTGGAACAAACTTTTGAGATTTCTTCGCAAGTAGTGAGTTGTAATAACACCAACCACTTCAACATTATTAGCTAAAGTGCTAGGCTTGAGTACCATATAAAAAAACTAAGTACCTAGATAATGAGAAAACCTAAAACCTCCTACAATAAATACATGAAACACAAATTGTAGATACCCAAAATTGATTCATTATCATTAGCATTCAAACATTGCATTACACATCATCTGCATTTGTCTAACACACTTGAACAATATCCTTAACCCATCTATTTCTTCTATTAATTAAATAAATTTTATTTATTTAATTAATTTAACTTATCATTTATCTCATGAGCCGACATGTGTGCCTCTCTCATTTAAAAATATAAGTGGTACTACATCCTTTTATTTAATATCTTTTACATGTAGTACTTTTTTATGTACACAAGCACACATAAGCCCTATCTTCTCTCCACTTGTCATCTTCACATTCACCTATGTCTATCTTTCAATCTTAGCCATTCACATAGCCACCGAATCTCCACCATTGATTGATTTTGGTTGAGTTCTATATAAACACCCTTTCATTCTATACTACATCTATCCAACATTCATATAGCGTCTACATTATCATCTTAAGAATATTGAACATTGGAGTATCCATAGAATCCATTGAGCTTATCATCATTATCATTCATCCATCATGGCAACTTTTATCTTCATAATTATTCATTGTTGAAGAAGCAATCCAATCATAAACAAGGAATCACACAATCTAGGTGATATTGTGCTTGAATTGCATGCTTTTGGTTTTATTTGGATTAGATTCTTTGATGATGGTAGGGTTAGGTTTTCATGGCTATGCATGATCTTATTAACCTAATTTTTTAGCTATCACATTTTGGCACGCCCGATGGACTCACGTCCTTGATTAACTTTGTTATTTGAAGTTGTTTTTATGAAGATCAAATTTTCTGAGTGCTTACGGCAAGTTCCAGTCGCTTTTGAGCAAAAAATCATCACTGTCTGAATACCCACGTCACTTTTGAGCTAAAACCTACCGCTTTTAGCATTTTTTAGATCACTTATAAGCGAACAATGGTCGCTTTTTGTTTATTCTGCATCACTTTTATACTAACAGTGGTCACTTTTGCATTTAACTGAATCACTTTTGATCTGATAGTGACTGCCTTTAGATAATTGAATCGCTTATTGTAGAACTAGGGTTTTTGTTGTATATTATTTCTTTTTGCAGATCAGGGTCGCTTATGAGCCTTAAACAGTTGCTTCATGCTTTTTCAAATCACTTGTGAGCTTTAACAATTTGCATCTGGAGCTCTCAGCATTGCTTATGATCTGTAACATTTCGCTTGTGATAGAATAGAGATCACTTTTGACTGACAGTGAATTGCCTCTGGTAAACTGTGTCGCTTTCAGTTTGAATCATTTGTAGTTTGTTTTTCTTGCCTACTAATTGGGTATTTGTGCAGCATCTTATTGATTGTCCAAAAAAAAGAGGTTATTAAACTACTAACATATCTGTTGCAGCTTCGATCGGTCCAAGACTTGTGGTTTTTCACTAAATTAGGAACATTTGGGCTTAGTGCTTAAAATGAATCATTGCTTGCTCCGTGCTTGATTTATCCTTTTGATTGCTTGCATGTGATTGATTGTAACCCAAATTTAATAACAAAAGTATCCTCTCCCCTTGCCTATCAAATGGATCTTGGGTGTATGAGAACTTATTATTATCTTTAGAGGCCCTACCTTTCTAGTGTGAGAAGGAATACGACCCAAGCGGTAACAGGCTAAAGCCAAGTCCTTCCGAACCACTATATAAGAAAAGTGTTTGTGTCAAAAGCCACAAACAACAGGTGTTGTTACGTTATACCGATAGCCAACCTCCCCTAAAACCCTCCAAGTTGTAACCCTTGAAGGCTAGGAAACTCCATAACAGAGAGTAGCGCTGCCACATGTATAGCCACCCGAATAGATGCCCTTATTAGCAACTTTGTGTAGTAGCCAAAAACCTTCTATTTGTTGACGCAAAAGGTGGGACCTTTGAAGCCACCTCGATTCACGTGGTTCTTAGAAAAGAGAGCAGGGACAATCCTAAGGTTTGGTGAGGGACAGGCCTTACAGGAAACCCAGATCTTGGTATGCGTGAGAAGTGTGTGTCGTGGAGAGGAGCCGATTCTACCAAGATCCTGAAGCTATCCACTTTGAATAAGTACGACCAGGGGATTCAACAAATACAGTCCTTTCCTAGCCTAGGTTGTACAAATTTGTGATTGTTGTGAGTGTGATTGACTGCAATTACTATTTTCTTGTCAAAAATCACAAATCAGACATCTTTCCTGATAGACACAGTCCCTTTTGAGCTTCAACTGCTCACATACAAACAACATAATCACTTTTAAATAGGAGTTAGCCGCTTTTCACCTAAATTGAATTGCTTTTAAACAATAGTTAGCCACTTTTTGCCTAAATAGAGTTGCTTCTAAACAACAATTAGCCACTTTCTGTCTAAATTAGTTCACCTTTAAACAATAGTCTATAGCCTTTGGCCTAACCTGCGTCACTTCCAATCAGCAGTAAATCACTTTTGAGCCAATATTAATCCCTATGGAAAATTGGATTGTCTTTGGTTAACACTGTAACCTGTTGTCAAAACCTAAACTAGTTCGCATTTGAGCTATTACCAGTCGCCTTTGGCCTTTTTTGAGTCGCATATGAGCTATCACTTGTCACCTATGGTTTAGTACCAGTAAATCTTAGTGACTCAGCCGAATTAGCCACAAATCTAGCTTGCTTAGCTTCCGCATTAGCTTTTAGACCTGTCTCTGATCATTAGCAGATACCTGGACTTTGTCTCCTATTTTGAGCTTACCAATCAATCGCAACTCATGAGCTTTTCATCTTTTTGAGATCCCAAACCAGAAAACCAAAAATCAAACCAATCATTTTGATCAATCAGCAAAACATCATCTCCTAGCTTTAGCTTTAGCAATATTAACAACATAGCAACTCTTAGCAAACAACTTTTCCCTTGAGTGTGTGCGCTATTCTCTAGGGAAAACTAGCCACCAACCAATCAACAAAGCAAATCAAACAAAGCAAACCAACCAAAGCAAACCAACCAAGCAAATCATCAACCAAACAAAACAACGAAGCAAGAAAGCAACCAACCAACAAACTATCACCTTTCTTTTGGGTCTCAAAACTTTGACAAGCTAAACTTCAGTTTTCAACATCAACATCATGCCTCAAACTAGGAGTCAATATAGAGCTGAAATGGAAGCCAAGTTCGAGTTGAAATGGAAGCCAAATTGCAAGCTGAGATGGGAGCTAAGATGCAACAATCTAGATCAACACCTCTTAAAGGCGCAACTCAATTTACAACTGGTATGCCTCCTCATATGTTTACACCTCATGGGTATACCATTGGAGAGTCATCTTCACAACAAGTGCAACCTCAAACATTTTTTGAGACTTTTGAAGAACAATCCCAAGAAGACTTATCAGAATTTCAAGATACCCATGTGTGGGATCAAGTTGAGAGACTTGTTTTATCTGATCCTAGTCACTACTTCTTGCAACTTGCTCACATGGGTGCTAAATTACCAAGAGATTTTGACATATCTGCTATTAGAGAGCACGATCCAAACACTCCCGCTATTGTTGCAAAGGGACCATCCACTATAGTCACACCATCCCCTATCATATCACAAACTCCATCTTCCAACACATCTCTTTCACTACCTATTGTTACTTCATTTGATCCACCATGCTCAGAGTACACTCTAGAACCTTTGATAACGCCAACCAATGTGCTCCCTTTCATTTCACAAAATTTGAACATTCCACCTTTCCATGTTCCTCAACATACTCCTCCTACTATGACCATTTCCATGCCTCAAGTAACATAAGCTATCCATGTGGCCCAAGTGCAAACGCCCCAAACATCACAAGCTATCCCCATATCCCATAGTGCACAAGCTTCCCACACTATCCCAACAACACCAACAGTCCAAGCTTCACAACCATCGCAACCCGCTATATCCCATGTGGATACCACATCTCATATACCTACTGCTAATATGCTTTCCACTATCTCCACTAATCTGTCCAATACATCATATAATCCCAATGTTAGTCTTATTGACTTGAGTGACCCTCCTATTGTTCCTCAAGCCAATCCTAGCACTACGGTCACTAATGTTGAGCAACTTACATCCATTCCGTCATCTTCTTACAGTCCTTCACAAACCATCAATCCATCTTATCCTACCCAAGGTTTGCCTATTGTCACCCAACACATGACACATATCAATCCTCATGTTGTCCAAAATACAAATCCAAGTGTCCATCCTTATTTCACATCTACCAATCCTTCCATCACTTACCATGTCACAAACCCAACTCCAAATTCACAACCATTAACTAGTGTCAATCCATCTTCCACTTCTCATGTGATGCAAAATCTTGGTGCCAATTCGTCACAATATACCCAACCATTGCTTGTGTCTCAAGGATACCACTCCTCAACCACATATGTATCACATACCAATCCTTTGACATACATTGTGAGTACACAACCTCAACAAATGGTCATGGCTTCATATATCCCAGAACAACAACCTCAATAAACATCATACCATGTTTCACACCCTTTGCAGCAACAACAATTATCTCTAGCAGATGTTCAACAAATGATCAACCAAGCGGTAGGACAAGGCAAGAAGACATTTTCTCTAGAAAACATATGCGCTTATCCATTTGACAAATCTCTTCATATGACACCTTTTCCGCCACACTTTGAAATTCCACAATTTGACAAGTACAAAGGAAAATGAAATCTGGAAGACCATCTTAGATCATTCTTTGTGGCATGTCTCAATGTTGCTTATGACGATACATATCTTTTGAGACTATTTCCTCGAAGCTTAGCAGGACAAGCTCTTGAATGGTTCTCTCATCTACCTCCAGGAATTAAGTTTTTTTTCAGAATTAGCAAATAAGTTTCGATCAGACTTTGCTTTTAACATTGAACATGAGGTAAACATGAACGACCTTGTTAACAATAAACAGCGCAATGGTGAAGCATTTTCTTCATTCACTCAATGATGGCATAATATGGCTAGCAAACTATCATGGGAAATTCCTGAGAAGCAACAGCTTGATATCTTTGTTCAAAATATTCATCCTGAGCTGTCATTCCAATTACAATTGCAAAGTGCTAGCACCTTTGATGAACTTATTTCCAAAGAAACCATCATTGAACGAGCTTTAATTGCTAAAGGAATTATCAAGATCTTTTGTGATAACAAAGACTATCCTCAAAACTCCAACGATAAGTCCCGCTTTTGGAACAAAAATAAGAATGTTGTCAACGATGGTGTTGTAGACGCAAAGAACATACAAACTATGAAAGCTCCCATCAACATTTAAGCTACTTCTACAACAACACAACCTTTTCAATGAATGTGACAACGACAAACTTCTAATCTGCGTCGATAATTTACACCATTAGAGGAACCTATGGAAGTTGTCTTTCGAAAGCTTTGCCAAGCAGGCGGTATTATGCTACCGGATGCACCACCCAATGGTGAACCGCTCTTCAAATCTCCTTGGTACAAAGAAAATGAGTATTGTGATTTCCATAGAGTTAAAGGACACAAAACAAATGGTTGTATGCATTTAAAACATGTCATCCGAGATTGCATCGATCAAGGTTTAATCAAAATTACACCTTCAACAACTCAACCTACACAACAATCAACATCGAATTGTGATCTAGAGGCTTTCAAGCATCCACTTCCATCTCATGACAAAACAAGTAACCCTCATGTTGGGAATGCCATTTAGTACAACTATGAATCATTTGCTATTGGCCACATTGACCATGCTCACATTTCTACCATTACTATCCAAGGTAAAGCACCTGATTTCACTGTAACCACTCAAAGAGATCAAGTCACCATTCAAGGAGTACCTATTCAACCTCCTTGACCATTCTCTAACTATAATATCTTGGATCACCTTGGAAAAACACCCGCGCACATATCCATTCTTGAGTTGCTTCGTATATCCCCTGCTCACAAAGCTATCCTTGATAAAGCTTTACAAGAATCTTTGGTGCCCAATGATATTGATATCACACAATTCCAATCTATGGTCGCTAGCATTGCTGCCCCTTGTCATTTAACCTTCTCTGACAAAGATCTTTAGCCCTCCATTCATCCTTCACACAATGAAGCCCTCCACATTGAAGTGTTTGTTAAACAACACCGTATCAAATGAATCTTGGTAGATGGTGGAGCTGGTCTTAATATATGTTCTTTAAAATTAATAAAACAATTGGGATACTCTGAGAAAGATGTTGATACCTACAAGGTTATTACTATCAGAGCATATGATGATGCCGAGTGAGATACTAAAGGGATTATTTTCTTGCCTATCCATGTTGGGTTGGTCGCCATAGAAACCCATTGTTAGGTTCTTGATATTAACCTTCCTTATAATATTATCCTTGGTCGTCCATAGATACATGCCCTCAAGGTAGTTCCTTCCACATACCATCAATGTATTAAATTTCCACACAACGGTGTTGAGATTACTATCCAAGCTGATCCTAATCCATTTGAATTTTGTCATGCCTTTCAAGCTAAATATCAGAGTCCAAACTACATTCCTATCAACACCGAGGCATATCCGTCTTCATCCTATATAGATCCATCTGACCTACTCAAGCCATCATCTAGAAAAACCACTTCCAATCTCCATATCAAGTACACCGAACATGGCCCTGGTGAATACACATTGCAAGAATCTTGTTGTGTTGGCACCCTTCCATTGTCTCCTAAATCCTATGGTAAACCTTCTACATCCAAACCAACTTCATCCCCCGCTGTTATCAAAGCTCCACCCATAGTATTCATTAAAGGCAGATTCCTGGATGATGAAGATATTGATGATATAGACTCTTGGATATTCTTTGATGAAAATGACCAAGTCCAACTGGAAGTGGAGAGATACAACAATGGGTTCCACATCATAAAGAACATGGGCTACAAAGGACATGGTGGATTAGGATCACAGGAACAAGGACCTATCAAACCCATTATTGTGTCTAAGAAGTTTAATAAGCAAGGCCTTGGTTATCAGTCAGAGGTACCGTGACTCAAAGACATTAAGTGTATTTTTGATATTGACGCTGGACCTTCCTCAGCAGGAGAGACTTCTAATTTGGATATTATCGATGACTTCTCCCTTCATATTACCGACCTTTTCCAAGAAAACTCCATCTTCATGATTTTCATAGCCTCCTCTAGCCACAACCATTCCTCCATTACCCTTTCACTCGTATATCCTGACCTCATTGATTGGAACCAACAGGGGGCACCAATGTTAGATACATTTGAAAATGATGAAGCTAATGTAGAATTTATGGGCTTACGACAAGGTATTCCATTGGGTGATCACAAAACAGGTTTCATGATGGACCTACCTAAACTAGCATATTTTTGTGGAAGTATCAAATCCTTCAGTTGCAAAAGTGAAATAAACAAAATCAAACAAAATAGTTCACTAGGTGAAAACTGAAAGGTGCCTCTTGATCGTGAAAAAGTAAAACTAAAGGATGTATCCGAAGGTGAAAACCTCTCCGAGGTGCCTGAGGATGGGGGATTTGATCTTCCTGTTGCCACTGATTATCATGAGAAATCAATCATGCTAGTTGAACAATCACAAGACATGAACTTGGGTATAGAGCAGAATCCAAAGATCACTTTTTTGGTAGCATCACTATCAGAGCAAGAAAGAAGAAACTTCACAACATTTTTTATGAAAAGAGCTATAAATTTTGCATGGACTTATGCTGACATGCCAGGTTTAGATCCATCACTTATGGTACATCATTTTGCAGTATCTCCTAATGCAAAATCTGTCAAACAAAAATTGCACAAAATGCATCCACAGGTACCTTTATTTGTTAAGACAGAGATTCAAAAACTGTTAGAAGCAAAGTTCATAAAACCTATTGATTATCCAGAATGGGTTTCAAATTTGGTACTTGTAGCAAAACCTGATGGACGAGTTTTCTATTGCATAGACTTTAGTGATCTTAATAAAGCATGTCCTAAGGATGACTTTCCACTACCAAGCATATACAATATTGTAGATCTTACAGCCGGACATGAAATGTTATCTTTGATGGATAGATTTTCAGGGTATAATCAAATTAGAATAGCAGAGGAAGATCAAGATAAGACATCCTTTATTTGTCCATGGGGCACATACTGCTGGGTTGTAATGCCTATTGGTCTCAAGAATGCTGGAGCTACTTATCAATGAGCCATGATAGTTATTTTCATGACCTTTTTCATATTATCATGGAAGACTATGTTGATGACATCCTAGGAAAATCTAAGACAAGAGAAGGACATCTACAGGTATTAGCACAAATCTTTGATCGATTAGAAAAGTATCAAGTCAGACTGAACCCAAAGAAATGTGTATTTGGTGTAACATTTAGAAAACTATGGATACATTGTGTCTCAATGAGGGATAGAAGTGGACCCAACTAAGGTAAAAGCTATCATGGAAATGCCTCTGCTAACAAATCTCAAGCAACTCCATAGTTTACAAGGCAGGTTACAGTCCATCCATAGATTTATCTCACAACTAGCAGATAAATGTCATCATTTTCAACATCTTCTTCGTAAGGGTGAACCTTTTAAGTGGGATGAAAAGTGTCAACAAGATTTTGATAAAATAGAGGAATATTTGACAACACCTCCTGTGTTAGTACCTCCTATGCTTGACCGCCCATTATTGTTCTATATATCATCAACAACAATAGCATTGGGTGCCCTTCTAGCTCAACATGATGATTCAAGAAAAGAACAAGCCATCTACTACATCAGCAGAACTCTTGTGGGATATGAACTCAATTATTCATCTATGGAAAAATCATGTTTAGCACTAGTGTTTGCTTCCCAAAAGTTGTGACATTACATGCTGAACCAAACAACCAAGCTTATATCTAATGTGGATCCACTCAAATATCTTCTTTCTAAAGCAATCCTCATGGGAAGATTAGCAAAATGGGTCATGATCTTAAGTGAATTTGACATACAATATGTGGATTGAAAAGCCATCAAAGAACAAGTCATTGCTGATCAATTAGCTGCAGCACCCATCACAGATATTCATCTAATATATCCAAAATTCACTGATGAAGGATTGTTCAATTTAACTTCTCCAACACGGTGGCAACTATATTTTGATGGATCATACACACAACATGGATCAGGAGCATGCATCTTGTTTGTTAACCCTCAAGGAGATTGTATACCCAAATCATACAGAATTGCATTTCCATGTACCAATAACATAGCAGAGTATGAATCTTTAATCACAGGATTATGCATGGAAGTACAATGGGCTATCAAATAGTTACAAGTCTTTGGTGATTCTCAACTGGTTATCAAATAGGTTTTAGATGAATATCAAACAAAAGATGAGAAGCTTATTCCATACAAGCTAATGGTTGATGATTTTAATAAGTATTTTGACAATATCACTTTTGAACAAATCCCAAGACTATAGAACAGAGTAGTAGATGCCATGGCTATGATTGGGTCTCTCCTAGACATGCCATCTAATACACATAAATGTGAGTTTTTGGTTGAACAACTTTTGATTCCAGCTTTTGAAGTTCCACAGTCTGAGCTTATATGTGACATTGTTGGTCCCAATTCATCGTGGTACAAGGATTTATACGAATATCTCCATAATCAAACCTTTCCACTTCAACTATCTAACAATCAACGCAAAACCTTTATCCGCCAAGCCTCTTGTTACACTATTTTGGGAGACACCCTTTATCATCGGAGTCTTGATGGTATCCTTCTTAGGTGTCTTGATTTTGAGGAAGCAAAAGTGGCCTTACGTGATGTACATGAAGGTGTTTGTGGCTCGCATTCCGCTAGCCTTGGCCTTGTTAAGAAAATTCTACGAGCAGGATACTATTGGCCAACCATGGAAAAAGATGCACAACAATTTGCAAAGAGATGTCTACAATGTCAGAAACATGGAGATTTAATACATGCACCAGCACATGAACTTCAACCTATCATTACTCCATGGCCTTTTTTGCAGTGGGGACTTGATCTCATAGGTAAAATCCATCCTACTTCATCAAATGGTCATAAGTTCATTATCACCACCACTGAATATTTCACAAAGTGGGTGGAAGCCATACCCATGACTTATATCACATGAAAGCAAATATTTAAGTTTATTCTACACTATATCATTTGCCGTTATGGAGTTCCTCAAGCTATTGTCACAGATAATGGTCATCCCTTCAAGAATCAAGAGGTCAGAGATCTTTGCAACAACTTCCATATCCAACATCGATTCTCTACCCCTTACCATCCTCAGAGCAATGGCCAAGATGAAGCTTCTAATAAAACAATCATCAAAATCCTCAAAAAGACGGTCAATGAAGCTGGTCAGGATTGACATCTACAACTCCATCCTACATTGTGGGCATATAGAACAAGTATAAGAACTCCCACCAGAGCCACACCTTATGCTCTTGTGTATGGCACTGAAGCTATTTTACCTATCAAGGTTGAGATCCCCTCACTGCGAATATCTCTACAACATACCATCTCAGAGGAAGAATATCGAGTATCCAGACTCCATGATCTTGAGCTTCTAGATGAACGATGTATTATAGCACTCAACCATCTCCAAGTCTATCAAAACTGTCTACGTCGCAGCTACAAAAAGAAAATCAGAGAACACCAATTTCAAGTTGGAGATCATGTCCTTAAAGAAAATCAAAGGAATCAACAACACTGGGAGAAACAGGGCAAGTTTGAACCAAATTGGCTTGGTCCTTTCATCATCATAGCAGTTTATGGATCAGGTGCATACACTCTTTCAACACCTGAAGGCATTCCCTTAGATGAACCAGTCAACAACATTCATCTCAAGAAGTTTTATCTTTGAATCTCAGCTATCCCAAAAAAAAAAAAAATCTATCCAATAGTGAAAACCACTTTGTGGCACTTTAGATAACAAAAAAATAATAGTCTAAGATAAAGAATCCATCCTTTGGTGAAAACTTGGTAAACAGGTGCCTTGGATAAGTACCATAGTGAAAACTTGGAAAACATACGCTATGTGTAGTGACCAGCTTCCATTGTCTGCTTAGTTTGTTTGATCATCACTCTTCCTACCATATTTCACCATCCTATCCCACATAGTCCATATCATAATCCACATGTCATCGCAATAAATAGCTTTTTCATCTTCACCTTTGTCAATGCTAGCTACGATACTTGAAACATTGTTGCGATAACTATCTCTTTTGGCACCTTAGCATCTTGACTGCACGCCTTCCTTATCGTTGCTTCTTCATAATACACCTCATTCTGACTGGGGGCATTTGTTGAGTCTTATTTGGAAGTGGATACCACTATCTCTAGCTCATAACACATCAAGCACTATAGCTCACAACACAACAAACTTTCAACTTCAACCATAGCATTCATCCAATGACAAACGTGGCACAACAATTTGTAACCAGGATTCATATCTTTGCAATCAATTCACACTCATCTGACATTCGACAATAGCAAGACATCGCCAACGCAAACATTCAAGCAATCACGTCAGTCTTTCAACATCATCCATCTGGCGAAATATGCAAGAACTACATCCTAGCTCTATTGTTCAAGCCTTGATCCCGTGGATTCAGGGTATGTAGGCAATTTGAGACGTGAAGGAAGCACTCTGATTTAGGCTAAGATGATAGCCCCTTCTCTTCATCATCCATCTTTCAGCTTTCTTCTAATCATCCTTAAATCTTTCATCACACATTCTTCTATCTTTCATCACACATATCATCAATAAAACCTAGAACTACATATTCATCATGTCTCATCTTCATCATAAATGTGCTTTGATCCCGTGGATACAGGGTATGTAGGCAGTCTGGAATACGAAGGAAGTTTCTAGTACTCAAGTACAAATGATCCACCCCATCTTCTTCATCTTCTTTCATCTTTCATTTTTCTTCTCTTTGATTAGCTCAAGCAGGAAGCAAACTACGTGTATACTGAAAGCTCAAGTACATTAACTAATCAAGAATGAGCCATAAGCTATTTGTCCGCATGCCTTAAGCCAACATTTGCTATAGAATTTTATCAACATCTTTAGCCTTCAACAGGATGCAGCTTTCCTCTCAACAAGGCGCCAACTTAAACCCATTTAAGAGCACCCAAATTTGTCAAGAGAACGTGATGACAGTATCTTTTGTTTTATCTTTTGTCCCTTTTCTACGCCTAATCAAGACTGCCTTGATTTATCTATATCTTGGTATGTTGCGATGAAGTAAGGAATGGGGCATGGTCATATTGCTTTCGTATGCCATGTTTGCGGGATGATCTTATTCTCTTCCTAAGCATATTGGTATCTTGTACGTGTTGGGATTAGCATCTTACATATCAATATCTCTAGCATCTGAGAAGCTAAACAGTCTCTTATACACTTGAGACTATTCTTTGTTAAGACTAACTCCATACATATAACTAGTAAGCTGTCACTATGCGTAGTAGAGATAAGCTCAAACCATTGCTTGTAGCGTTAAAGTCCATCTTAAAACACTAGCTATTATTCATATCTTGTGCATGTTGGCTCAACATCCTGACCTCATGTGTTTAGACAAGATTGTAGCATGCTAGTGGCGCATTGGATATCTCGACACCTTGGTCTTCTATACCTTGGTGCATAACATCCACATGCTATATCAAACATAAGGATTGCATTTCTTTTCATTTTGAGCAATTACTTAAAAAGCTTCCCATCATCCCATCTATTCATCCTATTATTCGCCTATATAGTCCTCAGCCAAGATCAATCATTTCCATCATCCTTTGTCCACATCTCTTATCCTGCAAAACAAGTGTGTTAGACATACATAATTCCATCATATATCATCTCATTACCATCTATCTATATGCATAAGTCCATCCATATCATAAACATTTACATATTTGCATTATCATACCATTTCCATTCATATCATTTGCATAAACATCCATACATAATCCATGAAAATACAAATACAACATGCATGACCAACATAATACCAATAGTGCATCCACTACAACATCGTATAGATCAGCAATACACCATCATATATATATATATATATACATGTGTCAATAACAAGTGTTTACATATACAAGCTGAGCCATAAAGAATGTATGTACAATGGGCTCTAGGCCTCATCATGATACAACATAATATACATAAAACAAGGTAGCCCTAGTGATTATTGGTAGCTCCCTTGCCCTGACCACCACCACTAGGTCCTGTGCCTATCCTTCTATCTCTCGGTGGCCCCATCACTAAGGCTACTGATCAAGATCCACCTGACCTTCATGAACCTGAAGCCCCTGATCTGCTCCTGAAGCTAGACTACCTCTGCTCTGCTAGCATAGCCCCATAGTATAAGCCTCTATAGTACTCTGCCTCACCCTATACTCTCCACAGCTCTGCCTGTACCTGTGTCAACTATGTGGCCAAATACATCGTCGCCCCATCTGTACCCAATGCAGTCACGGCTCTATCCGCTCACTAGTCATCCCCTGTAGCTGCTGCACAGCCGTATTCCTCTCTGCTCGTAGACCATCTCTCTCCGCTCTCATTGACTAAACCTGCTGTACAACAATATCTCGCTCTAACCTCATCATTTGCTCACTCTGTTTAGCTGCATCTCTCTCTCCTGTCACCCTAGCAAGTGCACCATCATCCTATCCATCCCTAGCCTGCACTCTCAACTGTAACTAAGCCTGGTATGTCTGCGCCTGAGCCCTAGCATGCTGCAAGACAATCACCACCTAGTGTCTATCTAACTCCACCCTCCTCAAGCTCATCTATGCTCACTGCCTCAATCTCCTCTCCTCTCTAATCCTCCGTTGCAGCTGCTGAATCCCAACATCATCACCCACTAATATCTGCCCCTGAGGCTGTGCAAGTATCTAAGGCTGTCCTGGCATCTATCCTTGTATCTATATCCCTGGCACTGCTGGTACAACACCCTGTGCTAGTGGAGCCCATCATCGCCTCCTCTTGACTGGTCTCTCCATCCCTATCTCCCCTATCTCTCCAACCTACGTTAGTCGTAACAGTCTTGCTGTCACCCAGTATGCATCATAATCTGGTAGCATACCTGGATCTGCAGGACCCTGTCCCCACTGCCATACAACTGGCTGTAGCCCCTCTATCTCCACCAAAGCCATGCTAACCACAATCTCTAGCCCCCAATCAAACACCTCTTGTCTAGTCCTCCAAAAAATGGCATCACCAACTGGTACTGCCTGTGGTAACCCGAACTATCTCAAAACCCTCTCTAGCAAATAGCGCTCTATAATGTACATGCCACGTCCAAAAATATATCTTTCCTGCCTAGCATAGACAAGCTTAGTATCCTCCTCATCCAATCTCTCACATCCCAGCCATGGCCTCCATATGAAGCTATCTACCTCATCCAATCTCCTTCGCCAGTACACCACTCCTCCGCGCTGCCGATATGTCAACGCTCCTCTATACATCCTAGCATAAGGCTCTCCTATTTTTCTAGCCACCCATCCCTCTGGTCTCGTCACTAGAATATGCTCATAAGCCCATACATGCAAAAATGTAACTCCTGCAGACATACTCGTTCTGAATATATATGCACAATCATGTAGGAAATGATAGAGCTATCCAAGTACACACTCCGCCCATGCATATCTCGTACCATAAGAGAACATCCCCTCCATCACTATCCCCCATCCTACTGGAAAGCCTCTTGCTTGTCTATCTCCCACTAGCCATCTGATAATAGCCACTACCACTCACTACTGTCTGTCACATAGCTCCTCCATCCTCGCCATAGGAATCTCTGAGCCCTCTACTCCAATGTCTAGTGTCCCAAAAAATCTCTTGAATGTAGCTGGACCCATATTAGGATCATAATCTACTCGGTCCCCATCTATAGGAATCCACAGAATCTGAAACACATCCTCTAGTGTGATTGTAGCCTCTCCTGTCAGTAATAAGAAAGAACTATGCTCGCTCATCCATCACTCCACCATTGTCATCATTAGTCCTTGATGTGCCTGCACCGGCTCCAATCTCGACACATGCTCTAACCTGAGGATTTCTAACACTAGCCACTCCTCTGCATCCAACAATCTCACTAACTGCAAATCCCTAGGATATGGCTCCCGTGATAACAAAGGCGGTAGTATATCTTGCATCATTTCATTCATTATGTCAGTCCCTTGTGCTACTTAAATGTTATAAAAATTTGATCGTTTATTGCTATCCTAACTTTTATCTACCATAAGCGGTTCATTTTTCCATATGCACCTATCTGCTGATCAAAAGTGACCTCTTTTACTATCTGCGTTTATATCTCACTCAAAAGTGACCTATTTTGCCTATACGATCACTATTGGACTATATGCGAGCTGAACCTCTACATGCATTTATCTTTTGCCTATAAGCGAGCTATATTTCATAAGCGAGCATTTTTTCTTTCTAAGCAAGCTGAACCTATGCATGTGCCCACTTTTAGCCCATAAGCGACTTGTTTATATCTATATGCGCATTTTGTCTATACATTAGCCTCGCTGACTGGAAGCAACCTATTCTTTCTATATGCGACCAAGCCATGCCTAAAAGTGACCCTCACTACTGTCAGCGACCTGTTTTCCCTCTTAAGTGACCTGAACTGCCTATCCTAAGACCTAGTCGCCTATGGTGAAGTGTGTGCATTTATGATGCTTCTAGCCTATCACAATCACGCTTTTAGTAAAATTTTTGATACATACTAGTACATCTAATCCCTCTGGTCACCCATGTGTCCTCACACGCTCGACACGATGATCTCTGCATGGAATCACCATCCTAATAGCTCTCCAACTCTCGTCACACACCAACTGTAAGGAGCTCTAGATCTCTATAGCTTTCTAAGCACAACTGAGCACAAATGAACATATTTGCCTTTGCAGAACCTACTTATAGCCCTATCCAAACCCTAATTCTTCTATGCCAAAACCTTTTTTCTTCTGCTTCATCCCATTTTCTCCCACCCCACCCTCATTTTCTTCGTGTCAACCTTATTTCTAGCCTTTCATCTTATCGCGAGCCAACCTAGCCCTTCTTGGTTAGCTTGGCTTACTTCTCGAGGGGGCATCACCTGCCAGTTACACTGGGGCATAACCTTGTTTATCAAAGGCATACCGTATCTTCTTTGACACAACGCTCTAACGAACATTGTATCAAAGAGGGGCAAAATGTAGACACCTAAAATTGAGTCATTATCATTAGCATTCAAACATTGCATTACACATCATCTGCATTTGTCTAACACACTTGAACAATATCCCTAACCCATCTATTTCTTCTATTAATTAAATAAATTTATATTTATTTAATTAATTCATTAGCTATTTCTTCTAAGCTATAATTAAACAATATTTAATTATTTAATTATCTTCATTCTATCTATTTTTAATTAAATAAATTTTATTTAATTAATTAAAAATTCCTTTCATAAACCCACTTTCTAATTCATTAAATAAATTTTATTTATTTAATTAATTTATCTTATCATTTATCTCACGAGCCGACATGTGTGCTTTTTTCATTTAAAAAGATAAGTGGTACTACATCCTTTTATTTAATATCTTTTACATGTAGTACTTTTTTATGTACACAAGCACACATAAGCCCTATCTTCTCTCCACTTGTCATCTTCACATTCACGTATGTCTATTTTTCAATCTTAGCCATTCACATAGCCATCAAATCTCCACCGTTGATTGATTTTGTTTGAGTTATATATAAACACCCTCTCTTTCTATACTACACTTATCTAGCATTCATATAGTGTCTACATTATCATCCTAAGCATATTGAGCACTGGAGTATCCATAGCATCCATTGAGCTTATCATCATTATCATTCATTCATTATGACAGTGTTTATCTTCATAATTGTTTATTGTTGAAGAAGCAATCCACATGATAAACAAGGAATCAAACAATCTAAGTGATATTGTTCTTGAATTGCATGCTTTTGGTTTCATTTGGATTAAATTATTTGATGATGGTAGGTTTAGGTTTTCATGACTATGCTTGATCTTATTAACCTGATTTTTTACCTATCACACAAATCAATAGATATGGTCAAATCCAAATGAGATGGAAGTGGATATTCTACATACAATTTGCACCTATGGCCATCAAATACACATGTATGGCCATCGTGTCCATCCCGTCACTTAGAATATTGTTTAAAGTGCGCTGAAAAAAATAGTGTGTTTTTCAACATATTGTTATTGAATTAAGTTGTAATTCAAACCTTTGATCTTCATTCTATTAGCACATACCTCAACCAACTCTATTGTATGAACAATAATGTTACTAAATGCAATAACTCACATTTATTCGAAAATAAATAATATTTTAACTTTTTTTTTGGACCCACTATATGTAATATAAATGCATACATGATTAACATGATGTATTTTGTTAAGAGAATAACCACCACTCAGCCTCTCCCACTTGCTCTCCTCCAGCCTTAAACCACTAAAAACAAATTTCCTTTCCATCTCCTCCAACAATTTTCTATCCAAACTTGTGAGGGATCAAATTTGAAGGTGGGTTCGTCATTTTCATGAATGGAATCAATTTGTTTTGCAGCTTGTCTTATATCCTGTCTTTGGCCAAAAAGCTGTACCTAGAAATTGGCAAACGTTTGACGCTTTGTATGACATAGTGGGGGCCATGCATATGAATATAGCTCACTCTTTCTTATCCACCCAAAGAAATCAATATATAAGATCTAGTGGCAAATTTAAGGGACACGTACACTATTTCCTCGATTGTATATGGAATCTTAAATTTTTTGAACCATTCAACCCAAGGGGCAACTGTTCAAAGTTGTATAAAAGTGAGATATTTCCCCAAAAAAACAGTCTAGGAGACAAAATCATATGAACGTTCAGAATCATAACAATTAAGGAACTTGTCACAAGCACGAGTTGTATGCTTCAATCCATTGTGATGTCAACATATCTTCACGATAGACCACATACAATGTTAATCCAAAGCGCACAAATCACATCTAAGTGGTCAGAGCTTGTTCAAAACAATTCATTACACAATTATGACAACACATTATTTAATCCATTCCACATTTATGAAAACTAATTCCAATAAGTAAATTCCACAGTAGTAAACACTAACTAAAAATGGGACTCGAGTATGGATTACATTGGGCTAAGATTATTGTGACCACAAACTTTGATGTGTGTTATATATAGTACAAGTTGTTAAAGGATGCAACAAATTTTGTGTAGATGGAGAGCATTCTTGAGGAGAAACTGATAAAGAAGAGTCAGAGCTTTGGTAGATGGCAGACTATGGTAATGGCTTACCAAACACTGGGGGTTGTCTACGGGGACTTAGGAACTTCATCTCTCTATGTGTTCTCCCCTACCAATATCACACACCCAGATGAAGATGACATTCTGGGGATCTTTAGTCTCATATTCTGGGGGCTTACATTGATTGGACTCATCAAATATACATTTATTGTACTGCAAGCAGATGATGATGGTGAAGGTATAAACTCGAATCTTCAATTAGCAGAAATTAGAATATGTACTTGTACTTACGGGAATTTGTAGAGAATAGTAAGGGTATGGAGATAAATCACAATCGTAAATCTATTGGGAGAGATGCAATTTACATGGCAAATATTTTGCTGTTTATCAGGTGGTACATTTGCAGTCTATAGTCTTTTATGTAGACACCTAAATCTTAGCCAGGCAAGTAGCAATCACCAGTTTGATGACTGCCCATTAGCTCATCAGCCCAAGGGAACTGTTCAAAGGTTTGCAAGGAATCTGCTAGAGAAGAACAGATCTGTTCAGAAATTTCTAATAATCTTTGTAATGGTTGGTACGTCCATGGTTATTGGTGATGGTGTCTTGAATCCTGCCATTTCAGGTAACCTTACAATTACTTTAATTGTACTATTTCTGATGACCTTAAACTTTACTTTAATTGTACTTCTATAAATGGTGAGTGCGTGAAGAAGCTGCTAACATTTTAGATAGTAAAGCCAAGATTGCTAATTTTGAAAATTTTAAGACAGCAGATATAATCGTAATTAAAAGCAAATTTTGTTTTTCAGTGACCATTCATAATGTGAACATACCGACCTCTTGCTCTCTAGACAATTTTGATATTAAATGCTCTATGGATTTGCATAAAACGCTTGATTATTAATACAAGAGGACAGTAAAAGATTATCAGAATATTGGTATCTACCCATACCAGTAGTAGGGGCTGGATCTGGCAATTTTTTACCACTAGGAGTTTAACTACTTTTTCTAGTAAAGGAACTAGTGGTCCAAGGTCCATTAAGGTATTCTATTTCTGATTTCCCTCCTCTTGATCTCTATTTTTCAAAATTCACAGTTTATGTATTGTGTGAGCTCTTTCCCTATTGGATCTTCTTGAAAGATTATATCATTTATTTCAATTGCATTTTGGGTTGGAATGATAACTCTAGTTTAGGGAAACATTTCTTCATTCCCTGGTCTCTTGAGATTTATTAGGAAGTCAGTCATGGTTATTCTTAAATATCATCCATTTCAACAGTTAAATGTCAATTTTGACCAATAAAAATAGGACAAATATTTACCACTTTTTGTTGTGGATGAGATGTAAAATTACTATTGACTATTTGACCATTGAAATGAATAATATTTAAGTAGAGTGGTCAGTTATATATTTCCTCCCCAAGTATAAGTAAATTGGTAACATACCTCAAAATTTGAGTTTGCATCCCAATAATCCCAAGGTATTCTTATACATTCTCTTCTCTAGCATCCACATATCTCTTCGTTCTTGTATAAATTTTCATTACATATTTCTTCATTTAGTAGATTCATTTACATTTTGTTTTGGCCTGGACAATTTTAGATGGTTATTTTTAAATATCATCCACTTCAACAGTTAACAGTCAATTTTGACCAATAAAAATACTATAAATTTTTATCACTTTTTATTATAAATGAAGTGTAAAATTATTAATTGACTGTTTGTTCAGTAAAATAGATGATATTTAAATAGAGTGATTTTATAACTGAATCAACATATAGACAACTCTAACCCTGATTTGTTCACAAACAATCTCTTGAACTCTTCATCCCTCCATCACATTTTCTTGATATATGATCCCTATTATCCATTCCTTTCCTCAGAGCTTATCTAGCACCGGGTTTAGTGGGGGCCCACCGTTGGAACGTTGAAAAGTCAGAAACCTCCCTTAAAACATTTTTTGGGGGATACTTTCCATCCGTCAGTTAAATTTTCCGATCGCAGCCCCACCGTGAGTTGTCAGCCTTTAATGGCGTTTTTCAAAGAACTCGGACGAGGCATTTTTGGATAATATTTTAGATATATCTTGGAAAATGGAAAATGGTATATCCCAACTTCATTAGACTGTTGCTATGTTTTGTTTTTATTATAGTTGAAGCAAAATTATTTAGACCAGCCGCGGCATCGGTGGAGGTCACAAGGGGACCTCATCCCCTCGCCTTAACGCCTGGTCTTAATGCCTGTACTAATGTTAGAGATTTAAACCTGCAAGCTCAACACCTTAGCGAGGGCACACAAGACTCGAGAGCGCAGAGGCCAGCAAGAATTTGAACCCAGGCTGCAACAACTACTATGGGGCTTTAAGTGGCAACAACCACTTGGGGGTTTTAAATGTGCCTTTATTTGCATTTTAGACCTCCTGTTGATTCGACTTCTTTAATTGACGTCTGCATTTAACCCTTCTCCATGATTTCAACCCTCTTGTTTGTCGATTTGAATGCAGAAAACAGACAAGTGGGCAGGAATTCGACTAAATTTGAACGGTGGGCAAGGTTAACTGTGCCGATTGTTTAAGCTCTTGGGTTTCAAACCCACAAGCACAACAATCCAACAAGTTTATTGTTAATCAATTATTTCTAGACTTCTTAAACACATGTTTTTTTGGAACTTATGTACCTTTGTTTCTGATTTAGCTTTTTTGACTATAGTTTGAGGGATTTTGTATGTGACATTAAAAGAAAATGCAAGAACTTATTGGTTAATCCATTTCAATTTTTTTTTCCTTCAAAATTCAGGGTGCAATTATGTTATATTCTATCTATATTACCTTCATTTCATCTTTATTTCTCACACTTTCTTTTAAAAAAAACTATATATTTATTTCTCATATAAACAGGAGAGGAAGTGATAATATCTAGACAAACTTTTGCTCTCATTCACCATTTTGTCGCTTTTCTCTCTCCCAACCATATGTGAAATAAGTACATAGTTCCTTTCGAAGATAACCAACATAGACAGAAAGAAATCAATAGTTAAAAGGTGAACAACTACGGTGGGGCTACGACTAGTAAATTTGACTTAACTTTGATGGAAAGAAGTATCCAAACAAATGTAACTAAGGTTTTTGGCTTTTCAAGGACCCACCGGTGGGACCCCACTAACCCCGATGCTAGATAAGCACCGCAATTCCATTCAAATATTGTGAATTGGTTAACTGGCCAAACCACCAATTTATTTCTTGCTCCGAGTCTAGAGAACAAGCTAAAGTAAATTGAACTAGGTATTCTTGAATTGTGCTAAGACCTTATCATATTTTACCCAAATCATTATCTAGTTCTTTAAATTTATAGAGAAGATCTTTTAGTACATCCAAATAATTCAACATTTTATTATTCTGAAGAATTATTGTTATAAACTGCATTCATGACGTCACCATTTTGTATGACAGATGTCTTCGTTCTATAGCTCCATGATCTTGGCATCCCTAGTGAACTTTGGAAAATTGTTATATATGAAAAGTGGGAAAGATGATGAATAATGTTAGGATCTATCAAATCAAACCCTCCTTTCACAATAACACTCAAGGACAACAATCGAGCCAAGTCACTAAAGATGAAGAGGACTTAGTTGCAGGTTGATGTACTCAGGAATGATATGGAAAGATTGATTAGATTGAGAGATTTGTCAAACCCTACATATCAAACCCTAATTATAATGAAATCGGTACAAACAAATAAACTACTATAGATCACCACACAGGAGGGCACTCAAGAAGGATTAGAAACTCACAAAGTTGGATTTTTGCAAACAGAAACTTTGGGGACAAGGGGGTGGGTGCCTTAGTCCAACAGGGCAATTTTTATAAAGAACTGGAATAGAGAGGTGTGTCGGATGATATCCTGATCCTCCTTTCGGGACGAATCCTGTCGGGAGGACTATGGGGTGGGCGCCTTAGTCCAGTAGGGCTGATTTCTGCACTTGTTCTCTAGATCTCGAATCTCTATCCTCTACTTTGCTTCTTTGCAACTCCACTTCACAAAATCTCACACTTGTAACTTGCAATCACAAAGAGAGGGGTTTGGGGGTTGTGGTGTTTAGGAGCTTGCCTCAATCAAGCCTTGGAATGGCATTCAAGCCTTCCAACACTGTTGCTAGATAGAGTGCATGCCTAAGGGAGGGCAGAGGCCAAAACAATAATGAAATAAAATGATTGAATCACAAATAGATGTCACCTTAGAGGTGAATCCCTCAAAGAGATGAAGATCTTTCACATCATGAGGAGATAGATTGATGAAGCCAAATTTGCAACAAACAAAGACAATAACAACACAATTCTGCTCTGCAACACAATGAATGCTTTGAAATCCCTTAGCTCAATATCACAAGTTTGGATTATCCATCTAGGTGTAAAATGAAGACATAAACTCACTTATAAATGCATTTCTACTAACTTCCATAATTCAAACTCAAAGGGCTGACAGAGGGAAACCTTTTTAAAGGTTCTATGTCAACATCCTAAAATTTAGGTCCCGACAAATTAGCCTGGACTAGGGTGTGAGCACCCAAGTCCCAAGGCATGATTTGGGTCTTGATTAAACATTAAAGTGGACCCCTAAGTCCCATTTGACATGGGTTTTGGGGGAAATTGCTCTGGGATAAGAGTTAAGCACGCATAATGAAAATGAGGGGACCTAGGAGCTAAACTAGGAGGTAAAAAGCCATAGGGAAACTTTTTACGACATAACAAAAACAATCTACCCATCTAGGTGTTAAATATAAAGTGTAAAATAAAATAGCAGAAGCAATAAAGTAAACACACACATAAATGACACAGCACAGTGAATTACGTGGTTTACCAATTAATGGTTACACCCATGGGAAAAGTAGGGGATTTATCAGCAACGAATACATGAAGTTTTCATCAGTCTCACAAAGGCTCCAATTCCCATAATATTAAGTCTTCAAAGTAGACAAAGAGTCAAGGGGTAGGGAAATGAAGAGTTTGTTGACTAGTGTGATGGTTGGACTTCACAACCAAATAGTCTCTCGCTTGAAGTCCAATCTATTGCTGCAAGTAGCCATGTTTAGAGATATCACCCACTTTTTCAAGCTTATTGTCACATCTTTACTAGACCAAGAGAAGCTCTTTAGAACTCAAGCTTCTCTTTTGGAACAACTTTAGTGAATGCATTTGCAGGATTTAATCCAGTGTGTATTTTCACCAACTTCAACTTGCCTTCTTCAAGGACAATCTGAATATTTAATGATATCGAAGTTCTTTATGCTTTGTCCGTGTATAAAATGTTGCAATTTTTTGTCAAATGTATTGCGCTATTGCTGTTATTGTACAACACAAAATCATGTTGTCTACTACCCAATTCAGATAATAATCGCTGCAACCAGAACATCTCCTTAGCTCCTTCATTGATGGTAGTATATTTAGCTTATGTCTAGTGGAGAGAGCTACCACTTTTTGCAATCTAGAGACCCAACTGATCGATGCCCTTGCAAATGTGAACACATATCCAGTGGTAGATCACCTTTTGTCCAAGTCACCAACCATGTCGAAGTAAACATATTCTTTTAGTTGTGCATCTTCTCCTCTAAATCTCAAAACATTATGTGATGTGCCTTTCAAGTATTTTAGATTCCACTTTACAACCTTCCAATGAATCTTACCTAGATTACTCATATACCTGTTGACCACTCCCATTGCATGATCAATGTCGAGTCAAGTGCAAACCATCGCATACATACTTGACTCCCAACACCAGAGGAGTAAGACACTCCTTCCATGTACTCTTTTTCTTCATGTGTCTTAAGGCACATCTCAGAGGATAACTTGAAGTGATCAGCAAGAGGTGTGCTTATTGCCTTAGCACTCTTCATGCTAAATCTATCCAAAACCTTCTCAATATACTTTTTTTGTGATGATTCCAACTTTCTCTTTTATGCCTATCTCTGATGATTGTCATTCCAAGGATTTTCTTAGTAGCCCCCAAATCCTTCATTGAAAATTTGTTAGTTAATTGTTGTTTCAACATGCTAAGAACAACCATGCTAGTTCTAGTCACTAGTATATCATCAACATATAATAATAGAAACATAAATTGGCCATCTCCAAAACCTTATAATACACACATGGATTAGATTCACACCTGGAGAATTTTTTCTCAACCATGAAAGAATCGAACTTGAGATACCACTGTCATGGAGCTTGTTTCAGCCCATACAAACTTTGATTCAATCTGCAAACTAAATTCTTTTTACATTCTTTTTTGAAACCTTCAGGTTGCTACATATATAATTCTTCAAGTCCAAATCACCATGTAGGAACATTGTCTTGACATCAAGCTTCTCTAATTCAAGATCATAAACGGTGGCTAATCCCAGCACTGCCTTGATAGAAGTCATCTTCACTACTAGTGAAAAGATTTCGGTGAAGACAACACCCTTCTACTGATCATATCCTTTGACCACTAGTCTAACCCTGTATCACTTCTTCCCACCTTCCTATTCTTTCAACCTATATACCCATATATTTTTTAATGCTTTTCACTGAGGAGGAAGAGACACTAAATCCCAAGTGTGATTCAACATCAGGGATTCCATCTCACCCCTCATTGCCTCCATCCAATGTTTGCAGTCTTTATCTTGGCATGCTTCTTCAAACATGGAAAGTTTAGGTTCATTTGAAATCAATATATGTTGAATGAAAGCAATATACGTTCCCTAGTGGATCTCCTAAGTTGAGGATTTGACTCCTGCAGATTCCCCTCTTCACAGGTGAGAGCTTGAAGTTCTTGTCTTTCTGGTAATGATTGAGATCAACCTAAACTTGTATTTGGTGGTAAGGAATGTATCTGCTCAAGATTTTGAGACGTATACTGAGGGCGACCCATATTTATGTTAGGTGGTAGATTTAATGATTGAGGCGATAGATTTGTATGAGGGATGCCTTGTATGTATGGCCGCAGATTTATGTTGAGCAACTGATGTACAATGTTGGGTGCAAGAGTATGTGAGATGGGCCACATGTTTTCATTTACATTGGGTGACAGACATTGTGAGTTTGGCATTAAACTTGTTTCAATATTCAGTGGCAGAGGATGAAGTGTGTGGGGCTACAGTTGTTGTAGGGAGAAATTAGGCTCCAAACTTCCTTTTACACTCTGTGCCAAGCTTTGTGATGTATGTTGTGGTTGCTGGTAAACATGATTCTATGGAGTAAGATGTGGCAGAGTTTGAGGTGCCATTTGATTAAACACATCATTGCAATCTGTGATGTCATCCAGTGCCACATATTCTTTTCCTTGCGTCCCCTATTCTACCAGACAAGGCATTACTTTTTCATTGAAGATCACATATCTACTTTGCGTGACATGTTTGGAAATTGGATCCCACAACCTGTAGTCATATTTTCATCTCCGTATCCAATAAAGAATAATCATTTGGACTTCACATCAAGCTTCATTCTTTTTTCTTGTGGGATATGAACGAAAGCTTCACACCTGAACACCCACAGATGATTGTAGGCAATTCTTTTTGCCAACCACTTCTCCTTTGGAACTTCAAAATCCAACTGAGAGGATGGACCTTGATTAATCAAATACACCATTGTATTTATAGCCTCTACCCAAAACTATTTTCCTAAAACGACGTTTGAGAGCATGTTGTGAGCTCTCTCCAAGATTGCCTTGTTCAACCTCTCTGCTACATTGTTTTCTTGTGGTGTAAAAGGAACAATTTTAATCCTTTAAATACCACTTTCTGCACAAAACTGATCAAATTCTATTGAATAAAATTCACCACCATTATCAGTTTTTAAGCACTTAATTTTGTTTCCGGTTTGATTTTCTACAAGTTCTTTGAAATTTTTAAACATGCCAAAAACTTTAGATTTCCTTTCCAACATGTAAACCTAAACCTTCCTAGTGCAATCATCTAAAAAAGTGACAAAATAATTTAACCCAACAATCGATGTTACCTCTATGTGGCCAAAGACATCCGAGTGCACTAATTCCAATGGTTGTGTCTTCTTGTCATGTTCCTTGGTAGAGAATTTGATCCTCTTTTGTTTTCCATATATGCAATGCTCACACAATTCTAAATCTATTGATTTCAGACCTAGAGTTTGATCTCTTTTGTGCAGAATCTCAATGCCCTTCTTGCTCATGTGACCAAGCATTGTATGCCAAAAATCTATTCCACTACCCACAACTGCCATTGTCACTCCCACTTCAACCTGATTCTCTAGCACATACAAAGTGCCTGATTTGCTTCCTCTAGCAATCACCAAGGCTCCTTTTGTCACCTTCCACATACTTGACTCAAAAGTAATGCTACAACCTTGAGCATCCAACTGCCTAGCTGAAATTAAATTTCTTTTGAGTTGAGGGACATTTCTAACATCCCTTAGTAGCCAATTGTTACCATTTTTTAGTTTCAATAAAACATCTCACCAACAATATCACAAGGTTCATCATCACCAAGATAAACCTTACTAAAATCACATACTTGATAATTTTTTAAATACTCCTTGCAGGGTGTGGCATGAAATGGTTCTCTGAAATCAAGCACCTAAACATCTATTGTAGTTTCTCCTATAGATAGAACAAGAACACCTGCATTTTCTTCATATGTTGCAATTACCTGATTTTCATTTGATTGAGTTTCTGCCTTCTTGAATGACCATCAATTTTCTTCATGTGGCCTTCCTTACCACAATACCAACAATAATACTTGTGCCCTTAGATTTTGATCTTCTTCTATGGTTATTCCTCCTTTCTTGTGACCTCCCCCTATTACTGATTACCAAAGCATCTCTCGATGAAGTACCTTAGTTTTTCTTCCTCATGTCCTCGTTGAGAAGAATCCCAACAACATCATCAAACTTCAACACACTTCCCTGAGTTGCTAACAACCATAACAACTCCTTCCTAGTAATCGAGTAGGGAACACAATAACAAGATGGCCTTGATTTCATCTTCCAAATTGATGTTAATAGAAATTAATTAGCTGATCAAAATATTAAATTCATTCAAGTGATTTTATTCATTACCATCTTCCTTCGTCTTCAAATTGTATAATTTTTTCATTAGGAAAACTTGTTAGATGTAGAAGCCATTTCATATATGTTGGATAGTCTATTCAATAAACCTTTCATTATCTTCTCTATTGCAACATTAAACAAAACATTACTTGATAGAGATAGAATGATGGTTGCTACCGCCTTCTTGTCCAATTTGTCCCAATCTTCATCAAACATTGTAGTAGGCTTCTTCAATTTTCCCTCTAGCATAATTGAGAGATCTCTCTAAATTAACATATCTTCTAATTGCAGCTTCCACATCCCGAAGTTTTGGCCTGAGAATTTTTCAATTCTCCACTTGCCTACCTCTTCCATCTCTACTTGTTTGACAGTGGGTTTTTCAAAATTCTTTCCATAGCTCTGATACCAATTGTTAAATATAAAGTGTAGAATAAAACATAGAAGTAATAAAGCAAACACACACAAAAATGACACAACACAATGAATTACATGGTTCACCAATTAATGGTTACATCCGCGGGAATAGCAGAGGATTTATCTCTTATTATTATTAGCACCGAATACATGAAGTTTTCATCAGTCTTACAAAGGTTCCAGTTCCCATAATATAAACAAAGTCTTCAAAGTAGACAAAGAGTCAAAGAACAATGACATGAAGAGTTTGTTGACTATTGTGATGGTTGGCCTTCACAACCAAACACTAGGAAGAGAAAATATCCTCATATATTGAGGATGAGTCATATTTGGCCATTAGCCTGGTACATTGGACTCATGTCCTTCTGATCCTTGGTCTACTAGATCATATACTTCTTGGGGCAATCTAATGTAAGACCTAGTTCCCCTGAAATTTTAGATTGGGATCCAATTTTCCTATAATTATCACCCTTATTGTCTTCCATTTTCAAAGCTATATCCTCCTTTATATTTGTTTCGTTAAGTAGTAAGTGTTGGGATTAAGGTGTCTCAACCTTAGAGTCATTTTTGGTGTTTCCTATTTTTTAGGAGGCAAAAAAGTTGTTTGTGCTTTTTACTTTTTTAGAAATGGTGTTTTTAAGCCATTCTAGGGAAAATTTATTTTGTGCTTTTTGCTTTTTGCTTTTTCTCAAAAAGTTGATTTTTTCTTTTTGTTGAGAAAAACAAGGAGTGCCACCTCGATTGACCTTGGGTCTTGTTTAGCAGGTTTCTATTGCACTAAAAGTTACCATTTATGGAAAATCTTACCCTTATCTATTTGGAGCGCCCATGAAAAGGATATGCTTTATTTTTTGGAAAAGATTTTCAAGTTATTTGATTTGGAAAAGATTTTCAAGTTATTTGATTTGGAAAGATTTTCAAGTTGGAAAATATTTCTTTTTGGTAAGTGGATGCCTAGAAAATAAAGCATAAGATTTTTTGGCTTTAAAACAAATTTGAAAGCGGATGCTTTGTATGCTTTTGTAGAGGAGTTGATGGAGAAAGCTAAGCCAATTTTTTGAGGGTGAATTACTTTTGTAGCTCTTGCATTATGTGTATTAGGGTGTGTTTGAAGAAGTTGTATTACATATTGAAGCAATTCTGAAGAGTTGAAATGCTACCAGTTTGTTTTCAGGTTCTGCAATAGTGAAGACTCCTAAAGAAACACTTGTTTTCAAAGTTATATTGTAACCATACAAATTTTATAGTAATATAATTAAACTTTGTGTTTGGAGTGTGGGGTTTTTTACCTGAAAAGGTTTTCCCCACGTAAAATCATTGTGTTAATGTTTCTTTATTTTAAATCTTAATTAATTAAATATATGTGAATCTTAATAAACTGTAATCGATAAAAAAGTTTCTACAACCCTCTTCTCATAAGACTAGTTTTGGAAGCTTTTTGCACTCTTGTGCTTCCTTTAAATTGGTATCAAAGCCTGATCAACTCAGTTTCTTGTTGTGGGTAGAAGGGTTTTTTGACTAATCTTATTTCAGTGGGAGTTTTGCAATTGTGAAAATTTAGTAACCTAATTGCATGCAAAAGATGGCAATCACATCTATTAGAATCAAAATGGAGACTAGAAAGTCCAAGGTGAAGTGTTGGAATTGCAGAAAAATTGGTCACGTCCACAAAGACTGCAAGGAGGAGAAGAAAAAGAAAAACAAGAAGGATTCCTCCATTTCAGACTCTAAAAAATCCTCTCATGAAGATGCAGACATTTTTGTTGCAGCCTTGGTAACACATGCATTAGAAGATGTGTGGTTAATAGATTCAGGTGCTTCTTTCCACATGACCTCTCAGAGAGATTTTTTCTTGAAGTATGAAGAATATGGTGGTGGAAAGGTGTATCTAGGTGATGACTCTCACCTAAATATTGTTGGCTGTGGAAGAGTCAAGATCAAATTCCCTGATGGTAGAGTGAAGGGGATTTATGATGTGTTGCATATCCTAGGTTTGGTAGGAACCTACTCTCAATGAGTAAACTTGGAGATTCAAGTGTGCAGGTTGTTTTATCAAACAAAGGATGCAAGATGCCAAGAGGATCTATGGTGCTTGCAAAGGGTGTTAGGATGGGCACCTTGTACAAGCTGGATGCATGCACTGTATAGTGCAATAGTTCTTCTATGAAACCAAATAGTATACCTTTCGATTGTTCATTCTCACCATCAGATAGAGCTCAACAAACAAGCTTGTAGCATCTACATCTGATGGTCATGCTTTTTGGGTACCAAAGAGTGCTAATTCCTTGGAAATGAAATTTCTTGTTGAGAAAACAATGTTGTGGCACCAAAGACTTGGTCACATAGGTGAAAAGGGTCTTAGAAACTTTAAATCAAAGATCCTTGTTGAAGGCCTTGATGATTGTAATCTTGAGTTTGATTTTTGCGAACATTACATTTATGGAAAGCACCACCATGTTTCATTTTACAAAAGTTCTCATAAGTCTTCCGGGTTATTGGATTATGTGCATGCAGATGTATTTGGTCTTGTGAATGTTCCTTCATTAGCTAGATTTGTGTATTTTATCTCATTCATAGATGACTTCAGTAGAAGGACAGTTGTTTACTTTCTCAGGAGAAAATTTGAAGTCTTTAGTCAGTTTAAGGATTTTAAAGGCTTTGTTGAAAATCAGACTTGTAGAAAGATTAAGTTTTTGAGGACTGATAATGGCGGTGAGTTTTGTTCGGTAGAATTTGACAGGTTCTATAAGGACCATAGGATTGAAAGACACAAGGTAAATCCATACACACCACAAAAAAATGGAGTTACAGAGAGGATGAATATACCGTTGATGGAGAGGGCTAGGAGTATGTTGAGTGGTGTTGGTCTTGAATAGAAGTTCTGGGCTGAAGCAGTAGCCACTACATGTTATTAAATTAATAGATCTCCTAGACATCAGCACTTGTTGAAAATACACCCATGGAGATGTAGTCTAGTAAAAATACTTCGATGAGACATCTCAGAGTATTTAGTTGTGAATCTTACACTCATGTTCCTATTGAAAAGAGATCTATGTTAGAAAAGAAGGTAGTGAAGTGTATCTTCATCGGTAATGGAATCGGTGTGAAGGAGTATAAGCTTTGGGATCCAGTTACACAAAAGGTTCTCTATAGTAGAAATGTAACATGTCATCTCATATTACCAAGAATTACATTCCCAATTAACTAGAAAGTAAATAATCATGATCATCATAAACATTTGTTTTAATAGAACATTAATCATTTGCATAATCATTATATAAAAAGCATATCTTTTCTAAATATTTTCAAAACTAAAAATTACAACTTATTCAAAGATAACATGTTAGTGAAATCCTTCACTTTACAATCATATTGTCTTGCTCATGGCAATAAGTATAAGTATACATAAAATTTGACTATCAAGTCATGTATATAGAATATACTACATCTGAAGTTTTGATATCTTTCTTCATAAGTCTTGGCTTGTCATCTGCTTGGGAAGGAGAGATTCACCCGAGTGCTTTTCCTCCAACCACAGACCGGTGGTCCCCCACACACCTTCCTTCCTGGAAGTGGCCCTACCCTTCACAAAGGGAATAGATATAAGAACCAATAGGTTTTCCATCTGAGTTTCTAGTGTTGTGTCCTACATAACTCATTGTGTGGTCATACAACTATAGATCCACTCTAACTAAGTATGACACTACTGGATAGTTATGCAATCTAGAACATAGTGAACCGACCAATGCATGCAGAGATGGATGCATTACTTTGGCCAAATATTTAATATACATAGATATCTCGCAATGAACGTAGTCGATTGTTCACACACCGCTAACTCGACTTAGAAGCTATCTCACCTACAGTGACTTTAATTTGACCAAATCTAGTCATAGGGTGTCTTAAATAGATCTCACCCATAGTCTTCCTGACTGAAATTACTAACTCCAATCTTTGGAGTACAATACCAAAATGGTTTAGATTGAGGTCTTGATCCTTGAAGGAGCTTCTTTTTGCAACTACAACATGGAATCTGTGCCTCCCTGTCACTCTATTCCTTGTTCCAAAATTTCATATATTATTGGCTTTGATGTCTTAATCTCGACATAAAGAATGGTCTTGTTTAAAATTTCATGAGTCCATCTGAGGCACTTCAATTGGTTTAAGGATTTACATCTAATCTATTTTGACAAAAGATTGTTTATTATTAATCAACCACAAGTATCTGCTAGACTGTCATAAAGTTGGTCATCTTGTACTGCATTGGGGCACAAAAGATTCTTACAATTCCAATAATATATTTGTATATAAAAGATACTATTCATTTCTTGAATTAATAATAACATAATATGGTTATGGGATTCAAAAGTCTATCTTGTTTGAGAACAGTCTTGCTCACTTCTACAAGTGGATTTCCTTCATAAAGATTAGCATGCAGTTTTGAAACTGGGCTCTGCTATTCATTGTCACTGACATATGACTTGACTATTCAAAACTTTGTCATACATATACACAGAAAGTGTCGAGTTAGAAAAAATAACCCATACAGCCAATGGGAGTTGACCAGGGTCTCTCAACAAAAGTTAAAGTTCTCGTAGTATCATCAGAACACTAATTAAAGATATTATCTTGTTTGAAACAGATAAAGAATCATTGATATAGTTTCATGGCTATCATTCAAATAATAGCAGACTATAATTATTTAGCCTCAGCTATCAGCCTATTGTGGCCGCGAGGCTTCTTAACAAGAATGTATGTAATGCAATGATATTGGTCTACTATAGTCGCATGACCATCTTAACTAGGATTCATGTAATGCAATGATATTAACTTGCTGTAGCCATGAGGGCTTATTAATAAGAGTTCATGAAATACAATGATATCGGCCTACCGTGGCCTCATATCAACTCAACACATAATACATAGTTTATAATAGTATCAACCTACTGTAGCCATGCAACCATCTTTACATAGTAAGCATATATTTATAATCATATTTTGACCTACTATAGTCATGCCATTTTTCAATGGTAAGCATATATATAATCATGTTTTCAGCCTACTGAATTCGCATTATAACATTTCTAAGAAGAGAAAATTATTCAACGACAGTGAGGTAAGTTGCTTGTTATTACAAATAGTCTTTACTATAAAAAGGTTACCTATATGATGTTAAGACACAAGCTATCCCTTTGGACTGCACTCCTTCATAATGCTTCTTCCTCGTTTTCCTTAAATTCTATCCGCTTAAACTTAATGCATTCCCTGCCCAAAAAATGTTGTGTTCTCCCACAAAGCCAACATGGGTTACCACGACTCATGACCTCCAACTATCCTGAGGCTCTCCTCCTACCCACAAGACAACAAAACTCTTCTAAAATTTCTCCACCTCGTAACATGCAATGCTATAGGTGTTTCCCATAAGAAGGAAATCTCCAAATCGATAGTGGTTTTAATCTCCACTTAATCCATAATAACGTGGATATAGCACATGCACTACTACATGAGTATTGCAGTTTGCATACCAAGAAGACTTATCACCAAAGACCAACATTAATTCCTTCCTAAACATATCTTCTTAACAAAATAGTGTTGCACTTATTAAATAAATGTAACACATCAGCATGATGGTAGCAATACCATAAGTTCGGATGTGGGGAAAAAATAATTGCACAACTAAATATGAATATAGGGTTGATATTTACTCCCCTTCGTGCCTTTGCATAGACAAACAAATAGTTAAATTGATACTCTCAGAAAATCATATATATATATATATCAGAGATTTCTGACCAAAAGAAGAGGATTAAACTCAAAACACCAATAAGGTTCTCTAAACCCTTCTCAACCAAATCAAATGTAGATGATGTCAGAAAACCCTTAACGACAAATTGACAATGGTTGAATTAAGATCAACTTAACAAGGAGAGTTAACTAATACATACTTTGTCTCCTAAAGGTTCACAAAATGTACAACTTAGAACTCAAATGGAAAACCTAACTTTTTCAAAACATCTATTCCCTTCTCTTTGATGATGCTCTCCTTCCTTTCTGGGAGGTGGAAATTTATTTCCTATTTTACTCATAGTCATACAAACTATGATTAGCATATCATCAACAAATCTTTATACATCATGATTAAATAATCTCAATATCTTTTGATCTCATATCAAATTCTATGCATTAATCATAATTCATAAAATCAATGATTTATCCTAACATTTTCCTAAATGTCAAATCATTATTCTATGATTAATTAACCACTTAATCACATGAAAGTAAAGGTAAAACATAGTTAGAGTTTTGGGGATGTAACAAGAAGTTTTATCTTTATAGAGATGAAACCTTCCTCGGTTGAGCTACAACCAGAGAATGAGGAGAAAAAGAAGGAGGTAGTCAAGTACCATCTACTCCTATTAGAAGTGAACTACACACTCCTATTGGACCTGTTTATGAGGAGAGCTCAAGTAGCTCTGAAAGTTCTGAAGAAGAAGAAGAACCTCCACCTCAACAATTGAGGAGGTCTACGCATGTTAGGTGGTAACTGGAAAGGTTTGGATATTCTATGTTGGATTCTAGTTGTATTTTTGCTTTGATTTCTAACACTGATGAGCCTAGAATTGTTAGAGAAGCTATGGGTATGCATAATGCAGATTCTTGGAGGACAACCATGGAAGAAGACATGGTTTCATTAAAGAAAAATAATACTTGGGATCTAGTACATTTGCCGAAGGGACGGAAGCCTGTTGGATGTAAATGGATGTTCAAGTTAAAATTTAGTCTAGATGGAAGTGTTGAGAAGCATAAGGCATGGTTGGTTGTGAATGGTTATTCCCAGGTTGAGGGAATTGACTATGGGGAGATTTTCTCTCCTATCCAGTGAAGCTGACATCTATACGGTTCTTGTTGTCAAATTGCAGAAGTGTATGATCTAGAAGTGGAATAGATGGATGTGAAGACAACATTCCTTCATAGTGATTTGGAGGAAGAAATATATATGAAGTAGCCAGAGTAGTTCATTGTGAAAAGTAAATAAGATATGGTATGTAAGTTAAGAAAATCTCTGTATGGTTTGAAACAATCTCCTGGGATGTGGTATCAAAAGGTTTGACACCTATGTGTTGTCGATTAGATTTCTAAGATCTAAATCTAACCATTGTGTTTATTATAAATATGAAAATGGTCACATTCTTATCATAGTCATGTATGTGGATGATATGTTGTTTATTGGGAATGGTAAAAGTATGATTTTCAGATTTGAAGTCTCAGTTGCCATCACAGTTTGACATTAAAGATTTAGGTGCACTGAGATATATTCTTGGGATTGAGAGCAAAAGAGATGGAGCTAATAGAAATCTTTGGTTAACTCAGTGCAAGTATGTGAACTCAGTGTTGGAGAGATTCAACATGTTGACTTGCAGATAGTTAGTTGTTCTAGTTATGCAGGGGATGAAGCTTTTTGTTGAGGATTGTCCAAAATATCTTACTGAGATGGAGGACATGATCAAAGTACCATATGTGAGTGTTGTTGGTAGCCTTATGTATGCTATGGTCTGTACAAAGCCAGACATTGCCCAAGCAATGGGAGTCCTTCGTTGATTTATGGCTAATCTTAGACGAGTACATTGGGATGTGGTAAAGAGGGTTTTCAGATATTTGAGGGGTACTTCTGAGTATTCCTTATGCTTTAATAGTTATCCTACTGGACCTTTCCATTCAGTGAATATCTGAGGATATGTTGATTCAGACTGGACAGGTGATATTGATAGCAGAAGATCCACCAGTGGATATGTTTTTCTAATGAATGGTGGTGCAATAAGTTGGATGAGTAAGCGACAAGTTGTAGATGCTTTGTCCACTACAAAAGAAGAGTACATTGCTGCAACTCATGCTTGTAAGGAAGCCATTTGGCCTAAGAGATTGTGTTCAAATATTGGTTTTGATGTAGGACAGATTTCTATCTGTTGTGACAGTCAAAGTGCCATCTGTTTAGTGAAGAATCCTACTTTCCATGCTAGAAAAAAGCACGTTGATGTACAATTTTACTTTGTTTGAGATATGGTGGAAGATGGAAAGGTACAGTTGGATAAAGTTGACACTTTGGTGAATGTTGCAGATTTACTGGTCCAATGCTAGTGATCATAGAGAAGTTCAGATGGTGTTCGAGTTCCATGGGCCTTGAGGCCTGATCAGCTAGCTATTATAGACTCTTGACAGGTCTTCAACAAGTGGGAGAATGTTGGGATTAAGGTGTCTCAACCTAAGAGTCCTTTTTGGTGTTTCCTATTTTTTAGTAGGTGAAAAAGTTGTTTTGTGCTTTTTGCTTTTGTTTTTTCAAAAATGGTGTTTTTAAGCCATTTTGGGAAAAAGTTGTATTGTGCTTTTTCCTTTTTGTTGAGAAAAATAAGAAGAGCCACCTCGGTTGACCTTGGGACTTGTTTAGTAGGTTTCTATTGTAGGAAGTTACCGTTTATGGTAAATCTTATCCTTATCTCTTTGGAGTGCCCATGAAGAGGATATGCTTTGTTTTTTGGAAAAGATTTTCAAGTTATTTGATTTGGAAAAGATTTTCAAGTTGGAAAATATTTCTTTTTGGGAAGTGGATGCCTAGAAAAGAAAGCATAATCTTTTCTGGCTTTAAAACATATTGGAAGTAGATGCTTTGTATGCTTTTGCAGAGGAGTTGGTGGAGAAAGCTAAGCCAACTTTTTGAGGGTGAATTACTTTTGCAGCTCTTGCATTATGTGTATTGGAGTGTGTTTGAAGAAGTTGTATTACAGACTGAAGCAATTCTAAAGAGCTAAAATGTTGCCGGTTTGTTTCCAGGTTCTGCATTAGTGAAGACTCCTGAAGAAACACTTGTTCTGAGAGTTATATTGTAACCATACAAAGTTTACAGTAATATAATTGAACTGTGTGTTTGGAGAGTGGGGTTTTTTACCTAAAAGGTTTTCCCCACATAAAATCACTATGTTAATGTTTCTTGATTTTAAATCTTAATTAATTAAATATATGTGAATCTTAATAAACTGTAATCAATAAAAGGTTTGAAAGAATTAACTACAACCCTCTCCTCATAAGACTAGTTTTGGAATTTGTTTCCGCACCTGTGCTTCCTTTCAGTAAGATCCAAAGGGAATACTTTCTTTCTATTAGGTGTTTGATTCAAAGGTGTTGCCTCAGATCTCAATCCTTCACTCATGGATCCACTTTTGGTTAAAGGTTTTCCCTTAGTTCAATTAGCGTGAGCAGTTTTCTACATACTGTAATTGGTATCTTTGTTGATATTCTCACTATTAGGTTGGTTTTTTTAAGAGAGGGGAGGAGAGCGGGGCACAGGGTGAAGCGCAATTTGAGAGTGGGTCGAAATAAATCAATAAATGTATTTGAAAGACATTTATGTATATTTAATGTATTTATAATTCTTCACTTAAATTATTGAGTTTGAGATTGCATCCTTATTCTTCTTATTGATAGAGATATTATTCTTCTTAATGATCTTTACAATTATTAGTCTCATAGACTTAGAGTTCTCTTTGGAGAGATGTATGTTGGTTCACATCAATCAAGTATTAAGACATATCACCATATTCCAAGAAGAATTAATATAAATTAACTTTGTTTTCAAGAGCCAAAAATTGAAGATCATCTATTTTTGGATGCACAATTTTTTATGAGATATGTAAAATATTTTGGTGTCACTTTAAGGACACACCAAAGTCTTTAGATACTTTTTTTCAATATCAAGATCAAAAGTGCTTTGTGTTATGCATCAAAGAAACTTATATGTTTAAATGTCATCACTTGAATAAGGTGAAACACATAGTTGTTTCTGCTAACATCAAAACTATCACCTCTTTCTTCATTCTAGCCAATCCTCTTAGTGGTTTAAAATGTGCATCTATAGTTCTTTACATACTAGACCTAGTAAAAAATGAGGTTTCCACATAATGATAACAAGAAGCATAAGGTGTCAAAATACACAAGATGTATAGTGAAAAGTATACAACTTAATAAAACACTTACACACACGCGCCCGCGCACACACACACACACTTTCTCTTGATTAATTCTACTAAACTTTATCTTCAATCTCATTATTTTTTATTTAATAATAATTTCAATTTCAATTTTCAAAATGTCATTTTGAATCCCATAGTCCATGGAAATGTAGTAATTCTTCAATAAGACAACCTTAAGCTACATCTATGGTGACCCCTATTTTGACGGTCTTTAGACAATATTGGTTTTTATAATATATTCAATAGTATTGAACAACGTAAAGACATCATTGATTACAACATCATAAGAGGAATCTACTTCCATTTCTAACACATGTATGCTTTGATGACAAGTACTAAAATTAGAGAATACAACTACATATTGATGACCACCTCCTAATGAACAAACTAGTTGTGAAATTTAGGATGTTTAAACATCTTGTGCCTATTATCTGGGAATGTAATATACATGGAAGCATTTGTATAATTCTTTCTACTTTCTCTCATATTCCTTGATATCTTTAGAATTGAATCATGGAGGTGTGATACAACCCATACGTTCATGTTTGATGGAAGCATTAACTTCCATTTTGCAAACCAAAGCACCTAGTTTTTTAAAGGTGATTTTAACAATAAATCTTACAATATTTTTGTTGGCAAGAGACACTGTGTGACTTCATAAGTGCTATCATTGATGGAAACAAAGTCTATCCCACACATCCACAGTACATAGTATGCTTATACCAGAAGTCAGATTAGAGAATGTTTTGGTCCTGTGAACAAGAACAGAGTATGTAACAAGGTCCGACAATCAGGTCTGGATCTCTCAGATGGTGTAACTCAGTAAGTTGTGGACTTGGGAAAATCAAGAGGGGTACCATGACTACTGTTCTCCAGAGATTTAGTCTCTGATGATAAATCAAGGAAAATATATGAGCATTTGAGTGTTGGGTTCCAGTCAGGCAGAGCAAACAGAGGAAGAACTGACCGGCAGATTATCAGACTTCAATCTGGATGAGTAAAAGGTGTTGATCAAGCAATATGTGGGATTATACATTATTGGCTGACATGATTAATGACTTCTATGCCTATGTTTTTGATACGCATCACAAATCAAGCATGGATTCAGCCGACAGATTAGTAACTTGCAATATCTTGAGTGTTCTTGTTGCCGACTAGAAAATTGATGAAATCATTGATGCGGATATATATACCAGATGGATTCCAATATGTAGAGCAGTGTGGTGAACAAGTGATGAAATAAAGTGTGAAGAAAAGAAGGGATAAGTGTGAGAGCTGCAATTCAAGTCTGGTATGTGACAGAGCAACAACATTAAAATAGAGGAAGAATGAAGTGCATTAGATCAGTGTATTATGCCTAAGCAGAACTGAACTCTTGCATTTGTAGATGCTTCTCATCAGTTCAAACACTTGATTACCTTCTGTAAGTTTTGTAGACAGTGAGTCTCTTGTAGGCAGTGTGCCTCTTGTGAGTAGTGTGCTCGAGCAGTGAGCCCTAATTGGCAAGTGCCATTTTGTACTCCTTTATTCTTTTAACAGAGAATACAATCTTGGGTTAGTCACCCCGTGGTTTTTCCCTTAACAGGGTTTCCACGTAAAACTCCTTGTGTTATGCGTGTTGATTTTATTTCTGTTCTTATGATTACATATGCTTTCATGTTTTGATGCAACACTAATTATTAAGATACAAAAAGAAAAGAAAGTTAAAGAAATTTTGAGATAACTGATTCACCCCCCCCCCCCTCTCAGTTATCTACCTTGTTTCCAACAATTTCATCTTAGGAAAATAATTTAGTGTCAAATCTTCATCTTCAATAGCTTCACCTCATTGGCTAAGTTCAACAACCATTTTGTAATAGCCCATGGATTCACAATCCAAGGTATGTAGTTTACCACCTAAAACAAACTATACTCCTTTTTAAACCAATAATCCTTATTTTAAGAAAGTTAGAACTTGACTTTGATACCAAACTTTCCCATTCAAAATCACCCTAAACTATCTAGTCCTAATTCAAAACAAAATAAAAAACAAATTTTTTCACATAACTCTATAGATTTTATATTATCTAATGCTTTTGAGATTCTCTTGTTGAAAAATGTAGGTACAAATATTATAAAAACTAAATTATAATGCTCTTATAGAAAACACCAAAATATTTTAATAGTATTAATGTTCATTTGAGATACATTGCAAAGTATTATGCAAATTCTTATAAATTATTGCATTTCCATATAATTCTCCTATGGGAAACTAACTTCCAACAACCAACACAAAATTAAATAAATATTTAATTATTAACACTAAGTCATTAAGGCGACTTTATTACAAAATACAAACCTCATTTTCAAACATCCCCTCTTAAGGCTTACATTACAAAAAACACAACAATAAAGAATGAAAATGACTAACTGCAACTAGCCCATCTAGAAATCTACAGAAGCACCTCCACCAAATTTCCTCACTCATCTAGAGCACCCCAAATTGTTCATGTCTAGGCAGATGTCCTAGATGGCTACCAAATCTTCATCCAAAACACCCCAAACTACTCATGTCTAGGCATGTATCCTAGTTGGCCACCAAATCTTTATAGAACACAACAAAAAATATATCTTGTTGACCAATCATAACCATATATTCTTCCAAAAATTCTCTTTGAAAATATTTTTGAACAAGTGAAACTCCATCAAGATATCTTGTAACCCTTGTAAAGGTGTAGCTCCTGAGTTGAATTCTCAAGTTCCCAGATTACGACCTCCCAAACTCTTGAATCACAAATCTCCTAAATTATTGGACAACAATCCATGCTAAGCTATATTAATAGTGCTCTGTGGACATCAAGTTATCTCATGACCTTCATAAAATATAATTCCCAAGATCCATAGACTCTTAAACTATCTGGGCAACAATCCATGTTGAGTTTTATCTACACTAGATCTCTTTCTATTTTTAAAAAATAGACTTCTTAATGTAGGAATTCTTCAACACTATCAACATTTGGAGAAAAGAACAAGAAAAAATCAAATGTTTCTCATGCAAAATACCATCTCTGAGCAAGAAGCTAGCTTGAGATGATGAGATTGCTCGAACCATCAATGTCTACCAACCTCCTCTATGATCTACTACACTTTATATGCTTATGTCATATGCGAATCTTTGAAAGCTCTATTAGGTGTAGCATGAATGACTTTGAAAGTACAAGCACTATGTTTAACCATGTTAAAATGTAAAAAATAATAGGTGTAGTTTCGACCAATAATGCACCCATACACTAATCACCTTATATCTCCAATTTCAAATTTTATTTTAAAATAACAATATTATATACCTTATACCTTCAAACATAAAACACACCCTTATAAAATTTGAAGTTATCACCTCTTGATCTAAACTTGAAACTTTACCAACTAATCTATTATTTTTGCACAAAGATGTGCAGAATCTTTTAAGATCGCTCTAACTAAAACAAACTCCCCTGGATGCAACAAACTTATTGAGATGTTTGGCCCAAAACAAAAGTAGAAATTTGAAACTAACCTAACTCCCATTTAAACAACTTTTTAAAACAAACTCTCCTGGATGCAACAAACTTATTGAGATGTTTGACCCAAAACAAAAGTAGAAATTTGAAACTAACCTAACTCCCATTTAAACAACTTTTTAAGGGAAGTTGTTTAATGCTCACTAAAGACTTCAAGTTATCTTCAACCGACGTAGTTGTGTGTTGAGCAATATTATGGACACTTACATTTTTTCTATTCTCCTTACAATCTCCATACCAATGTTTGTAGGTTCTCTCTACCGGAATGGCATTTTTCTTAATCTTGTTTGTTGTTGAACGCCTCTTTTAATGATCTAGCACTTCCTCTTTACGCCTCCCTAATGGCTCCATCACACCTCTGTTGCTATGGAGCTTCTATTTCTTGTCTGATACAGAAAGTAGCCCCCTTAAAATAGAAAATGAAAGACACTACGGTTTACCAAAAAAGAAGAGAGCTACTAATCAATCATTCAATCGAAACTCCCCTTACAGGAGTAGAACTATTAGAAGCTCTGATACCATGTTGAAAAATGCAGGTACAAATATTATAAAAACTAAATCATAATACTCACAGAAAACATTGAAATATATTAAAATTATTTATGTTTTATCAGGATTACAAAGTATCATGCAAATGCATATAAAGCATCCAATTCCAATATAACTTATGGAAACCAAGTTTAAACAACTAATACAAAACTAACTAAATATTTTAATTACCAACACTAAGTCACAAAATATAAACCTTATTTTGCAACATCACTATCATCAATAATAAGTTCTAAAACTTGGCAAATTTAAATAAATTAGCACAAGCTTCCCAAGAGGATGCATATAAACTTCCCAGCTGATGAGGGACATCCTGCATCATCCAATCTAAATTTCCTGATTGCACTGCAATTAGCTGTTTATCAAACGCATCACATCTTTCCCAGACCATGAGAAGTTTAACTGAAAGCCCATTTTTTCCTGACAATGAGAAGTTTAGTTGAAAGGTTTTACACATATTTCCTTGTAAATTATTAACACACAATTAACAGTCGAAATTATTTGAATCAAGACTGACTTCAAAGCTATTTATTGCTTTACAGTGCTTTCAGCCATTCAAGGAATCCAGTCAAAGAACCCTCAAATGAGCACGGGTTAGTATTAATTACAGTTTGGTTAGTTGATTGAAGTACCCAAGAGACCAAGTTAGTGAAAAGAGTGCCTCTAAGAGCTTGAATTTCTGATACGTGGCTGATTTTCTATCTGTTCACAGATTTTGTTGTATTCATATCAAGTCTGATTTTGATCATATTGTTCCTGATGCAAAAGTATGGTACAAGTAATGTGGGCTTTATGTTCTCACCTATAATGGTTGTCTGGTTTCTTTTCACTGGCATAGTTGGTGCATATAACATATTTGTATATTATCCCAAGGTATTCAAGGGATTATCACCTCTTTACCTATTTCATTTCTTTTCCAAGAGCCAAAGATTAGGATGGACAATGTTTGAAGCTGTTTTCTTATCCTTGACAGGTAAAACACTGCAGATTTCTGATATTCAATGCTCTTATCCATGAACACATATCAAAACAAATGATGACATGAAAATTTACCGAGCCAATTTAAGATATTATTGAGTCAAATTGATTGTTTCCCCGTTTTGTACAGGCCTTGAAGCTATGTTTGCTGACTTGGGCCATTTCAATAAGGAATCCATCCAGGTTTATTGTCTCTTGTGACATATATGATTAAAGATAGTTATAACTCTTTTATGGTTACAATTAAAAGCAGGTCCACTTTATTTTGCAGCTTGGTTTCACTGCAGTTGTATACCCATCTTTAGTTATAACTTATGCTGGACAAGCAGCCTACCTGATAAAGCATCCAGAAGACATAAGTGATGCATTTTATAAATCAACTCCAAAAGGCCTGTTTTGGCCAATGTTTATTGTTTCAACTTTGGCATCCATAGTTACTAGTCAAGGAATGATAACAGCAACATTTTCAATCATAAGGCAGTCAGTTGCACTGGATTGCTTCCCACCAGTTAAAATAGTCCATACATCTAAAGTTCAAGAGGGGCAAATTTACAGTCCAGAAGTCAATTACTCTCTCATGGTTGTGTGTCTGGCTATTCTTTTAGGCTTCAGAAGCCAAGAGAAAATTGGGAATGCCTATGGTAATATCCAAATTTTCAACTAGAATATTCAACTCTTCTTACTCAAGCAGTAGAATAAGTTTTTAACAAGTAAAAATTATGCTTCATGGTTTAAATGAGGACACGATCCATTAAGACATGGAAATTGGATTATAATGGCAATGATCTAATTCATGTTAGATTTTCTTGCAGGAGTTGTTGTGATCTGGGTAATGCTTATGACCACTTTCCTAGTGGCCCTGGTTATGATTGTTATCTGGAACACACATTTATTACTGGTCCTTGCCTTTTTAATGGTATTTGGATTTATGGAAGGAGTTTTCATGGTAGCAGCCATGAACAAGGTATCAAAAGGAGGTTGGGTTCCTTTTGCAATTTCAGCACTTTTGCTGGTCATTATGCTTTCATGGTACCATGGAAGGCAGAAGAAGCATAGGTATGAATTCGAAAACAAGATAACTGTAGATACTCTGAGTACATTCCTGTCTACAGCAAGAATTCACCGTCCACAAGGAATATGTTTCTTCTATACAAGTCATACACATGACCTGCCTCCAATCCTCCTCCATTATATTAAAACTGTAAATTCTCTCCATCAAGTTGTAATTATGGTAACAATAAAGCTTGTCCCTGTGAGGACCATTCCTCTTGAAGACCGTTTTGTTGGAAGAATGCTAGGACCGACAGGGATGTATAGATGCCTGGTGCAGTACGGTTATGGTGATGAATTGTTCCTGGGAGGAGAGGACTTTGTTAATGGTGTTATAAGAAGTTTGAAATTCCATACCCCGGTCTTAGGATTTCAAGAAACTATGGATAATATTAAGAATTCAAATTCAAAAGAAATTTGTACTAATGATTTGGAGGTGATTGATAGAGCTGAAAATTGCAAGGCAGTGTTTGTCATGGGAAAACCCACATTGAGAGTAAGCGAGAAGTGCACATGGATCGATAGAATGGTGATGGATAATATGTATAGATTTCTGGAGAACAATAGTAGATCATCTTTAGACACCTTGAACATCTCACCATCTAGTTTTCTTCAAGTTGGAATGTTTTATGAAATTTAATTATGGTTTCACATGTAGCAGGCCAATGCACCCTGTCTCACAAACAGAAGAAAACAATTTGCCTATACTCTATAATTGTGTATGCATGCATATCTTTTTCTAATCTAAATTTAAAATAAATAAATAAAACAAAACAAAACAAAACTTTTGTTACTTGCATTAGCTCTCTTTACTTGATTTTAAATAAATAAAATAAAATAAAACAAACAAAACAAACTTTTGTTACTTGCATTAGTTCTCTTTACTTGTAGTTTTACCTGCATTAAAACTTAAAAGGGATTCTTATTTGAGTATGAATGACAATGAAAGACAATGAGAAGGACTAAGTTGAGATTTAAAATAACTGATCTCTTAAGGAGGTCCATGATAAAAAGTGGGCAAGACTAATGATTAATATAGTATAAATATCTTAGATATATTTATTAAAAAATGTTTAGAGATATCATTTTAAAGTTATTTTATTTATTTAAGAGTTATTTTATTTTATTTTAGAAATATTTTATTATGTCAATAGATGTTTTACAACACAATACATAAATTCTAAAACACTATTCACATGTATTAAAAAAAACTAAAATTATAAAATAACTTTTAAGTAAATAAAAACAAAATAAAAAGGCCAAGAGATATCCATTTTGAAGTATATTTTATTTTTACTTTAGAACTATTTTATTTACCACATATATGGACACATAAATTTTATTGTATATTCAATATATAATATCTAATTATTGACTCCTATAATTCTAAACTTATTATTAGTCACTTTTTTTTTTGGGTAGTCACTCTATTTTTTAAGAAATATCAAACAAATTGCATTGATTTATTAATTGATATATGTCCAATTAAATAGAAGTGGATTTAAATTAAATTACTCACCATTGAAAGGGGAAGAAATGAATTTCAGATTCGGCTAAAAAATCAATACAAGTAAAGTGTACAACACACCAAAATTCAAGATTTCTATAATGTTTATTATTAAATATTAATATTATGTTTATTATTAAATATTAATTATTTGTGCCCTTACCAAACTTACAATGCAACATGAAACAGAATACTTATGCAAAACAATGTTAACTATGCAAGATAATATAAACACAGAATGTATGGGACAAGATCCTTAGCCTTTCATTCATAAGCAAAAGTAAAACATTACAAAAGACTTACATATTGAACTAAAATTAGAGGCGTTAATGCCTTGACCCTCGGTAGTGGACTCCGAAGATCACACAGTACACCTAACAAAAAAATATTATTTATTTGCTCTTCAAATAAACCATGTAAATAAAATAAAATAATTTTTAAATAGTTCTTAAGTAAAATACATATACTTATAATTTTTTAATTTAGTTAAGAATTATTTTATTTTATTACATTGTTTACTTGATTTTGGTTTGAAGAGCTATTTTAATTTAGTACATAAATTTTAATTTTACTTTTAAAAGTGTAGTAAATACTATATACACTTATATGTTACTTTTTAAAAGTTAAATTCTATAGTATTAGTTTTTCTAAATATATGTTAGATGTGTTTTGGTCATAAATGATGCTCCGTATCTTGCTAGCAATGTAGAACACCTCTTGGTGTAATAAATGTAAAAGAGGCTAGAGATGTCATTATCAAGGGGTTTATACTAAATTTGTTAAATAATTTAGTTTATTAATGTATATATTTGTAATTGTAAAAATGCATACCCTACACCTTTCTTTTTCATTTTGGGTTCATTTTTCTAGGGTTTTCCTAATGCAATGATTAATGTGTAGTCTGATTTATCCTTAGTGGAAGTTTGCAAATAACTTGATTTCATCTTCACACATCTCCAGGACCAATCCTACTCCTCCTTTTATATGTTATATCATCCCAAGTTAAATTCATTGATTATGGAACTAACCCAAATTGGTTCCACAAATTGTATAAATGACCCCTAAATTTTCAATTTTAAAATTTAAAATTGGGCCCATTTCCCACCTTTCCAATTAGCCATTACGAGCTTACTAAAACACAAATTATTTCAAAATGTTAGGGTGTTATATTAAAGAAAAAAATTTAATTTATTTTGATCATTTAGGACTTATCTATAATCTTAGACCTAGTACAATAGTTTTGTTATTCATTGTAGATCATAACAAGAGCATTATATTGCATTAATAGTCTAGGCATATTGCATGACTATCTATTATATTTAATCATTGATCCATTCCATTGAATAATGATAAGGGTTTGACCAAAGAAGAACAACCCTCACCAAGAAAAATCCTAAATGGTGTCTATTGACACCACACCCCTCTCAAAGTAGGTTACAAATGCAAAAGTGAACAAGTTCTTGACATCGAGAACTAAAAAGTTCAAATCTACAAATCAAATTCAAATGTATGTGTTTTAGATGTGCACTCATGGAAGTTAGTTTTATAATTGTGGTTTTGAATCAAGATAGAAAATTATATCTTTCTTAGCCAAGAATTTTTTTTGATGGGTCATTATTTTCTAGCATATTGGTGAATCTTTGGCATCATCTTACCCAACATGATCAACATTGAGCGTAGAGCTCATTGACTTTATTAGTACCTGCCTTCTACTGGTACTATTGCAATGAGTTTGCACTTATCTAGTTATTAATCTATTGATTGTAAACCAATCAAAAGAAAGGATTATTACTTTTCTTGTCAGGCAAATTTGATTTAAATTTGTACTTTTCCTATGTCAACATGATAAATTTTTAACAAAAAATTATTGAAAAATGATTTATCTATATTGTTATTGATTAAAAAAAAATGACCTCTTCTCTGCGGATTGTCAGAGAGTGCAACAAAAAATTATAAATGCGGAGAGAATTGTGGTTTGAGGGGAGGATGTGGCAAGTAAACAAATTATGAACACAAATTTTGTCTCCCACTAGTTAAGTCATGCCTAAATGGATGGCGATTAATTTCTTGCTTCATTAGGTAAAAGTAATTTAATTTTAATTTAGTTTTTAGGGTTCTACACATTTTATTTTATGTAATTAGATTATTTTAGGGATTTCAATTTTATTTAGTCAAAACTTTAAAATCTACAGTATCATGAAATTTATTACATTAATTAATTCTTTAATCATTATAATCATTATTATATTATAATCTTTCCACTATAAATAATCAATTGAAATTAACGAATTTAATTTATTATTTACAAACCTAAAAACCTAAATCAAAACCTATTCGTAACTTTTACTTTTATCTATTCCCTTGTGCTCGTGCAGGTTTTTCAATTGATTTGGGTTTAAATTTGGGTTGGTGCAGTGGTTTTATTTAAACAGTTTCTGTTGTTTATTTTAAAATATCAAACTGTAACATTTGATGGCCTTGGTTTTTGTTTTTAATCTTGACATTTAAATCTTTAGGGTTTTTGAATGCTTCAAATAACAAATCCTAAGTTGATAGTCTTTTGTATGTGAATATTATAGTGCTTTGAAAATTTTATCACACGTAAAACAAATTCACTCCAGGTAATGAGCTTGTGCCAAGGAAACTATAAGCAGGCATGTTCTTCACTAGTTATTAATAATTCTTTTTGCAACCAATGATACCTGAAATAGTTTTTCTATTTAAAAAATATTTAGATATTGCTATTGTATAGATGCAAATATTATTACATGATAAGGGTGATTAATGCCCATCCATTACAATAATGGTGGTAATATTGCATATTATTTTATTTATGTTTAATAATATTTTATAACTATATTTTATTAGGGTTTTATCAAATCAAATAAAAAAGGGAAAAGTATACGATAAGAGCATTTTTAACTCTTGAGTAAAAAAATTGAAACCCCAAAAATAACCTAATTTCCTAAAATAAAATGATACTAAATTTTTTCTTTACAAAGCATGCATATTTTTATTTATTGATTTCTTTTCACAACTATTTTATAAAAAAATTATTAGGGTTTAAATTTTTTTTATAACTATACTTTAGGTTTCGACACATAAATAACCTAATTTCACTAAAATATTTCTTAACTATTCATTTGATCTTAACCATTAATGTCTAATTAAATGGAGCTAAACTGACATACTTTTATTAAATGAATGCACCCAAAATTATTACTAAACCACAATATTAGATTAATTAAAATAATTAAAATCATGTTCTCTAAAAGTACTTACTATTATTACTTAAATAAAAAATTAAGTGACTAAGATAAAATACTATAGTGATGTAAATATGAATATGTTATTGTTTTTTTTATTGGTAAAAGGATGAGGCCATTAATATATATAATTAATAATAAAATACAGCTCTGTTCAGTGTGGGCACCGGTAGGAAAGAACAGAGCGAAGAAAACCTCTGGTCTAGCCCGGGACTTTTGTAGTCCAGTTCATTTGAATTTATACATCTTATACGAGGTCAAGCCCCACAAGGATACAACCTTTCTTATACAATTTCTGAAATACTAGTTAAGACATTGCTCATATCCATGGCTTTTCTTCTGATATCCTCTTACTGAATGGCTTTTTGGTTCTCTGGCACCTGGGATGTCCTCCATGACATATATCATTAAATCAACTATCTATAATCCAAGTGAGGGGACTTCTCCTATCTTGCTCCTACCAGTATACCTGTCTTGCCTGAAACCACAGGAACAAACTTCCAATTCTTTTCGCATGTTAGCTATACAAAAGAGATACATAGAAATCATTTTCCTGCAAACACCTATTAGTTCTCTAAATCCTTTGCCAAAGAGGGAAGAATAAAAGCTTACACACTTGCATCACTGTTAACTTAAATCTGGTTGTAAGGGGATATCCCATACTGGTTGACTAATCCACTATATATACCAACATCTAAATATATATACTTGTATAAATACAAATATATATACCTAAATGTGGGCATAGGTAAGTGATCAACCATTTCACTAAGTAATGTTGAGTCACTGTTGGGACCTAATATTTTGAAATTTTCTTGTGTTCTTACTCACTTATTTCTGACCAAACCAAAAAATATTTTGCCCAAAATCAGAATAAACAACTGATATATCCCATGACTTTTATCACAAATAATGTAAAAGGCCTCAATTTCTTAACATTGGCAAGACCTTCCTTTTGCTATACCGATCCATGCTCCATGAGAAACTAGTTGAAATGGCTATCGGCATGATAATAAGGATCAGGGAGAATGTTTTGGAAGACACCAATGGAGAAAGTGGCACCGATGACCGTTCATCGGGGAGAAAATGCATGGTCATGCCGATCGGCATAAGGAAATACTATCAGTGAATACTCTACAAACCCTCCCAACAGTATAAGTCATGCCAATAGTGGAGTTTGGTAGGACTCTCACCGATCATTCAGTGGAATGGAGGGAACTAGCAGTCATCGATAGGAGATAAGCATTGGAAAGAAAAATCAAGGAGTTTTCGATACTCTAAAGTCTCACTGATTGAAGGAAAGTGCTTCGGCATAGCTTACACTGATATGCATGAAGATCTAGACCTAATGACTTTTCATAGAACCGGACCCGATACAGTTAAGAGTTTAAATAAATAATTGGTCAAGTTCGTCAGATGTATTTTGAGTTTGTATGTTTGGCAAAGGGAAACATACAAGACGATATACAAAGCTATATGCATGTCGTGGAACCGAAAAGATTATGAAAGAGGTTTTATTGTTGTATGTTTCGTGCATTGTATGTATGTTTCAGGTTATACATTTCAATATACATACAATGCGGAACTCAAGAAAGGTTGAAATTTGGTTAAAATGATTCATCATGACTTAAAGTATATCAGAAGATGCATTGCACTTTATATACATCGTGGAGCCATAAAGTAAGTAAACTGTGGTTTATAAAAATGATAAGTCTGAAGAGTTGATACAAAGGAGTTTGTATGTATTCGGCTTTGTATCTAAAAATTGGATACAAGTATTCTTGCATTTCGGAAGATACAATCAGAAAAGTGATGTGGGCTCCACCATTTGCATATTGGGCTTGTATATTAAATAACAATGTATGTCTTCGACATACAAGCTGATATACAAGTTAAAAGGATGCAAATAAGAGATACAAACCGGATGTGAAAAGAAAGTTAAATACTGAAAAGTCTTTATATGTTTGGGGTGCTTGTATGTTTATAATATAAATACCCGATATACAAAGGAATAAAAAGCATCGCTGGGGATAAAAGGTAAAGAGAGAGTTTGTATAAGATGCTTTATATGTGCGCTTATACAAGATAACATACAAACGTCAATATACAAAGAAAATATACAAGAGAATAATATACAAAACCTGACATAATTGGAGATTTGAACATTTTATACATTGGGTGGGGACCACATATGTATGTTAGAGATATATGTATATGATATGCAAGAAAGCAATACAACATGATATATACAAAGGCGGATCCGAAGATAATTTCAATTTATTTCATAAACCCAATAAAGTCTGCACTTGTATATGAAAGATATGTATTCAATATACAAGAGGTGATGAAAAGCCAAACTTGAAGGTAATTCAGAAGGCTATTTTATAAAACTGATGGGGTCCGCATTTGTATATATGTTCCAAATTCATATGATATACAATATACAAATGCAAAGATTGAAAGGAAGGAAATTTCAACACAATATAGAGGCTAACCACATATGCATATGTATATGAGTCATCAATCATTTAGGTTAACTCCGTTAGTTGGTTTAAAAATGTTGCAAGTTTGATCATAGAGCCTGGCATCCTCTTAGGACTTGTAACCTATTTTGGAAGACACCGATGGAGAAAGTGGCACCGATGACCTTTCATCGGGGAGAAAATGCATGGTCACGCTGATCGGCATAAGGAAATACTATCAGCGAATACTCTACAAATCCTCTCGACAGTATAAATCATGCCAATAGTGGAGTTCGGTAGGACTCTCACCGATCATTCAATGGAACGGAGGGAACTAGTAGTCATCGGCAGGAGATAAGCATCGGAAAGAAAAATCAAGGAGTTTTCGATGCTCTAAATCTCACCGATTGAAGAAAAGTGCTTCGGTGTAGCTTACACCGATATGCATGAAGATCCAGACCTGATGACTTTTCATCAGCCACCAATTTATGTGCATCCGCCTCTCCAAATAGCCCTTAAAAATTTGATGAATGTTTATCTCAACCTGACACCAATCAAGAAATCAATGGATTTGATTGTTCTAATCTCCTGCAAGGATAAACTAAGTAGATTTCTCTTCTTTTAGACTTTATATGAAGATTAAAATTGCTTTCTCTGAACTAAGATCTGCAAAAGATTTCAGTCCCTTTGTTAATGTCAATATGGGCAAGTTGTAGGCTAAAAACAAGTTTAGTTAAATCTTCCTATAGAATGTTTGAACAGAAGAGATATTATTATAGAGGAAATCAAAGATAGACCCTACTAAGTCCCAAAAACTTTCTCTGCTGTTGTAATTCTAACAAGCTTTTTGTTAAAAATAGCCAAAACTGAAATCTTTCTTTATGAGTTCTTAATATGGTCTGCCCCCTGTTACAAAGAAGTCTGAAAGTAACTCTAGTTAAATTGATGAATGGACTTCCAATCACTGTCAGGCTTCAAATCTTTAATTTGGAGTTATTTGCAACTAACTTGAAGGGGTCTAAGATCGACCCAGCTGGGTGAGGATCTGTGAAGTGTTCTCGATTGTTCTTTTATACTCCACTGCTGACTTAAGGTTAGAATCTTTATATGCTCAATGTTAGTTCAAGGTCCAGGGTATGTCATTAGAGCAAGTGAAGAGCTGATTGGACTTAGAACAACTTTCCTCGTTTGTTTCAATTTGATTTTAATAATACTCCATCAGTGTTAGCTTTAGTAGAAAAGCAGAAGCCATCAACCCCTTCGTTGGCAAGGGAATCTGCTTTGCTATTACCCTCCCTATAGGTATGATTGAATGTGCACCTTCTGAAAGAAGCAATGATGTCAAGGGCATTAGCCAGCAGGGAATTCAATCTCCAATTAGGCATGTTCCCTTTTCGTAGGCCATTAATGATGATCGTGGAGTCTCCTTCGACCTCTAATTTTTCAATTTTCAAGTCTTTTCAGATTCTCAGACCTTCAATCAAGGTGGTTAATTCTGCTATGTTATTAGTTGCTTCACCAAGGGGTTTGGCTAGGGTTGCAATTTCTCTAATTTTAGAATCATAGATTACACAGTCTATTCCTACGACTCCCGGGTTGCCCCTAGAAGCCCCATCGAAATTTAGCTTGAACCAACCTACTTTAGGAGGTTGCCACTTACATTCATGTCTCTTGTTGGAGGTGTTGTGGTTACCTAGTCTAACAAAGGAGGGCACTTTTAGTCCTACCCATCTTCCCTGCATTTTTTCATCCCAATGAGTCATTGTGGATTCTTTTTTGGAGTTCTTTAGAATCCTACTGTTGACTATCTCTATAATAATGGCCTCCATCTTAATAATTAGCTGTCCAAAAGTCAACTTTCTATCTTTAAAGATTCTTTTATTTCTTTCTTTCCACAGCTCCCAAACCATGATCGGAGGGGTAATTATCCATAGCATATGGTAGATGCTTTGTTTGTGAGTCTCAGGCCAGCATTAAAAAAGGTTCAGAATGTTATTAGGCAGGGCAGTAATACATCCCAACTTATTACTTAGCTAATTCCAACATTTATTAGAGAATTGGCAATTAAGAAGAATATGATCTGTTGTTTCTTGATCCTCTTCATAGAGGGAACATCTGCTAGGCCCCTCATATCCCATCTTGGTGAACCTATCCGCAGTCAGGATTTTTTTCTGCAAGGCCAACCAAGCAAATAGCCCAGCTTTTGGGATACAGTTCTTATCCCAGCATAGTCTCAGTGGTATTTCTGATTTTGGTCTTAGCTATTGTTTGATTGAAGTTTTGTAACCGTCCCTGATTTAGCCCCATCCCAGACTAATCTGTCTGAGTCTCCTTTGAGAGATACCCTCCTTTTTGTTAAGGATGTCAATTAGTTTCTTTTTCTCATTATCCGGAATGTTCATATTATCTAGGGGTTTCCATTTCCAACCCTTATTCTCCCCTTGATTTGGAAAATCTATATAGTCTTTTACATATTTCCCCCAATGGGATTCTAGGATCCTTTTGGCATTCTCTAAGTTATCCAAGCTGCTTATCGCCTCAAACCCCCCATGAGTCATCCCATAACAGTGCTTGGTTACCGTCTCCCAAACTCCAAGTCAATTTGTCCATAATGAGCTTCCTGCAATCCATCATAAAATTCTAGAGGTGAGATCCTTTAGGGGGGTTAGCCATCCTAAAGAGGGATGCCGGTTCCCCCCTCTTAGATATTTGTTTCTAAGGATTTTAACCCATTTTGAATTGGGCTATTGATACATTTTCCATACAAGTTTAGCGCCTAAAGCCTTACTCTATTCTCTGAAGTTTTTAAAGCCCAAGCCACCTTCCTCCTTTGGTCTACAAATCTTGTCCCAAGCCACAAGTGTCATTTTCTTTTTATCCTCCAAACCTTGCCATAGGAAAGTTCTTAGAATTTTGTTGATTTCTTCCCATTTTCCTACTGGAAGATTCATACAGGATAATAAGTAAATTGGGATAGCTGAGAGAACTGATTTTAACATTGTCACTTTGCCTGCTGAGGAGAGCCATTTGCCTTTCCAAGATTCTGCTCTATTCCTAATCCTGGAAGTAATATGGTCCCAAAGATGATTAATCTTATTTCTTTTACCCAACGGTATACCTAGATATTTACAAGGCATTTCCCCTTTTTTAAAAGACAGGATTCTGCATATTTCTTTTTCAGTTTTAGGATCTGTGTTGAAAAAATAAATTACTGATTTATCAGTGTTTACCTCCTGTCCAGAGGCCCTACAATAAGAGTTCAAGATATCTTTGAATGCCCTAGCTTCTTCTATACACCCCTTACCGAAGAGCATAGTGTCATCTACAAATTGTTGATGTGTTGTAGGATCGACACCGGAAGTGATTTTGATTCCTTGGATCTTTCCTTCTTCCCTAGCCTTGGTGATCATTCTCCCTAATAGGTCTGCCATTATAATAAAGAGAAAAGGGGAAATAGGGTCCCCTTGTCTCAATCCTCTTGAAATGCTAAAAAAACCTTCTGGGGTTCCATTGATTAAGACTGAGATCTTAGGATTAGAAATACATGCATAAATGCGGTTTATCCTTTGTTTATTAAAACCCAAAGCCTCTAGGGTTTTGCAGAGGAAACGCCAATCTACCTTATCATAGGCTTTACTTATATCTAGTTTAATTAACATGCCAGATTTTTTGTTTTGCTGTATGGTATGAATGGCTTCTTGGGCTGTAATAACTCCATCAAATATAGATCTACCTGGAACAAACTCTGTTTGTTCATCACTAATGATGTCTTGAAGAACTATCTGAATCCTATTAGCCAGGGTTTTAGTGATGATTTTACAAATAGTATTACACAGAGATATAGGCTGAAGATCCCCTAGACTTTCTGGCTTCTCTTTTTTTGGAATAAGTGTAAGGAAAGTATTATTTACCTCTTTGAGAATACTTCCTGAATTTCTTACCCCTTCTAGTGCTTTGACTACTTCATCTCCTATGAAGTGCCAACATTTCTAGAAGAAGAAGGCTGGGAAGCCATCGAGACCAGGAGCTTTATCTGGTTACATTTGAGAGATTGCCAGCTCTACCTCAGTTTTGGTGAATTTACCATTAAGAGCTTTGTTTTGATCCTCTGAAATAATCCTTGGGATATCTCCTACAACGGCTTGTTGGTACATGCAATTTGATCCCTCCTGATTATTAAGAATATTTTCAAAGTACCTAACCGTTTCACGTACAATTTGTTGAGGATCTTCGATCCAATCATTATTCGCATTTTTAATTTTGAGGATTCTGTTTACGTTTCTGCGTGCTTTGGTGCTGTTATGAAAGAACTTAGTGTTCTTGTCTCCCTCTTCCAGTGAAGTTTCTCTTGACTTTTGATGTCAAAAGATTTCCTCTTTGGCTAGGATATCTTCATATTCAATTTTTAGCTATTTTTCTTTTGAAAATGTTTCAGCGTCCATTCCTCTGGTAATCACGATTCTGTTTAGGTTTTCCAGTTCTTCTTCTAGCTTAGTTTTGGACTCAAAGATATTACCAAAGTTAGTTTTATTCCAGCTTAGAAGCTTGCATTTAATAGTTTTCAGTTTGGATACTAAACAAAAAAGCTTAAATCCAGATATTCTAGTTTCTTTCCACCATTGCTCAATTAGGGTAATAAGGTTGTTATCTTTGATCCACATTTGTTCAAATTTAAAGGGGCAACATTTGGGTTGGCAATCTTTTGAGATACTCAACTGCACTGGGTAGTGATCAGAGCCTGAGTATGGTAAGATCTCTACCAACAGAATATAAGGGAATTGGGCCCAATTACCTCTTAACAAGAAACTATCAAGTTTTTCTGTAATATTGCTAAAACCTTCTCTTCTGTTGTTCCATGTAAAACCTTCCTGTGCAGTTTTAATTTCCAATAAATTATTCTTCTGAACCCAATCTTTAAAGTCTTTCGCTGCTGTAGATAACCTAACATGACCTCCCAGTTTTTCTTTAGGATCCAATATTGCATTGAAGTCTCCCCCCAAAATACATACTTGATCTTGTAAAGTTCCCAAGAATTGTTCTATTTCTGTCCATACTACTCTCTTATCCTAGTTTTGAGAAGGGCCATAGATGTTAAGGAGAAAAAAGTGTAGATTGCTTCTGATGCTTCTAACATTCCCAACCATCCAATTCTTCTTGCCACGTATCACTGAGAATGAAACCGCTCTAGGATCCCAGATTACCCCAAGGCCTCCTGAAGCACCCTCGGCTGGAACTCTTGCTAGTTCCCATATTCCTAGCTTCTTATTTAGAGCGTCTATCTCATCTTTATTAAGTTTAGTTTCTTGAAGCATTAGTATATCTGGTTTTGTGTTAGTTATACAACATTTTATGATTCACTATTTGTTAGGGGCATTGAGACCCCTAACATTCCAAGTGTGGACTCTCATGGTACCTCAGGAAGGTACTTCCCCTTCCCTGCATTAAAAAGTGTGGTTATCTTGGTCTGATCTGTTGCCTCACCTGCTTTCTCTCTTAATTCCAGAAGTGATTTCTTGCCCCTCTTTTTATTGCTTTTGGTACAATCTGGGGTCTCCTTACTGAAATCAGTTATTGCAATGCCCAGCCGTAGGTCTACTTCCTCTAACTCTTTATCTCCCTATTCCTTTGGGTCCTCTTTATTATTCTCCTGCCTCTTCTCCCATTCTTCAAGTTCCAGGATCTTGGAGATTAGATTTTCCTTCTCTTTATTCACTTCCTCAATTACTACTTCCTCCAATGCCTCCTCGAGGATCCCATCACATATCTCTTCTAGCTCCCTATGGTTGACCTTATCTGTGGAAATCTTTTGAAATCCCATCTCTTTAAGTTTTCCCTCTATTTCATAAGTGTTAGGAACCCATTCTAGTCTCTCTAATACCTCTGGTTCTATATTACCTTCTTCTGTTGGGGGAATATTATTTCTATTTTCTTCAACAGAGACTTCTCCCTCTTCAAGCTCCTTCCTACCTTCGCCTAACTAAGGTTTATAAGTGTACTTTGGAGACTTAGCAACTATGAATGTTTCTTTGCCCGTGGTTTCTTGTGTGAGGTTAAATTTCTATAAAATGAGATCATGACTCCGACTCTGGGTATTTCTTATGGTATTTTGAGAGGGATTAGGGCTTTTTCTGGATTGAGCTTTTACCATACTTGAGTTCTAAATTTGTCCAGCCAAATCTCTTTTGCCACTGAGGGATGGAGGGCTGGTCCTCTGATAATCCATTATAAATCCGCCCTTGTTATCATTGAATCTAATGTTGACACCCGATGGCTAGGGATTGGGGTTCTTGTTGGTTATTCTTTTTGAAATACTATTGATTGTATAACTGGGAGCAAGACCCTGGGGAAATACTGGCTAGATACAATAATTAGCCAAATTAGTGTTAATTTCAAGAGGTTCGATGTTTTTAATGCTTATATCCATTTTAACTAACAGGAGAACATCTGAATGGATTAAGAAGTACTTCTCAATTGTTATAAATTCTCCCAGGTGATTGCCTATCTCCCTAAGATTTCGCTGTGGATGAGCTCAACCGGGAGATTTGGTAGTTTGACCCATCTGGCAACTTTAAGTTTCATTTTACTGGGGTCAAAATTTGGTTGCCAGTCTACATATTCAAATTTATACCCTTTGTATAGCAATCTTCTGCTATTTAAAATTTCCTTTTTAAGGTCTACACTTTTGTAATCAATGAAAATGAAATCTTCAGAAGTGATAGTGATACTTACCTGATCTTTGAGGAGGACTTGGACCTAATCCGCAATTTCCTTCATAGGCTGCCCAATCCCACACCAACGAATAAAGAAGCCATGGGCTCTACAGTGATTCCCCAGACCGTCTGAGTAGATATTGCTAATATTTACCAATGCTTTCTTACCCAAGGTCTCAGGTTTTTGATATTGCTTTGAATTCATATGTAGCCTTGACCAATGGGATTTGGGGATTGCTTTCTCTTGAATTACTAACTGGTTATTGCCCCTCCCTTGAATGTTGGCCGTAGTAATTTTGGAATTAGGGTTTTGGGGAGTTGATTGATGAAGGAGTGCTCTAGGATTCGCCAAATTGTTTAGAGAAGGCTTCGAATGAAGGATCCTGGGGGCTAGTTTTGAGAAACCATCCACACCTTTTTGCCTTTGAAGGGGAGGTTGAGAGACAGCAGGGGGGAATTGAGCATTATGGCTTCTTTCCCTAACTATTAGAGTTTGATTTTCTCCAGTTGCAAATATTGGGATTGCTAAAGTAATTGGGATTGAAGCATTGTCTACCCTAATTCCTCTCTACGGTTTCCTCCTCCTCACCACTTGCCAGCCTTGTTCCATGAGGGGTTGCGAAGGGGGAGCCCAGCCCCCATAAACCCTCTTCTCCTCCCATGGCAAATCGTTGCTAGGGTGCTCTGCCCTATTTACATATTTGATTCTATTGTCATTGTAATTTTGTCGCGGGAGTTCTACTTTTTTTCGCATTTTTCCCGATTAATGCAGATTTGCCGATAGAAATTTATTTAGCAATCTTCTTGAATATGTTATTGTTATTATATTATGTAATTATTCTTTAAATTGTAGTAGTATTCAATATTATTACATTTTATTATCTTAGGCAGACATTTCAAATCTATCCACACCCAACTAGGGTTAGGGTTCTACACATTTTATTTTATGAAATTAGATTATTTTTGGGATTTCAATTTTATTTAGTCAAGAATTAAAAATCTAATCTTTCAATTTTATTTAGTCAAAAGTTAAAAATCTACAGTATCACAAAAAATATTTCGCCATGTTATTACATTTTTTATTTTATTCTTCAAACTTAAAATATTTTAATGCATTTAAATTATAAAAGTATTAGTATTATTACATTTTAAGGAAATATTTGTGTTATTTAGTAGACTTTGTAAAGTTTAGTTTTATAGTTAGGAAATATTTTAGTCCTATTTTATTTTTACCAAATTAGATTATTTTTGAGATTTCAATTTTATTTACCCAAGACATTTCAACATTCTTCAAAAATTAATTTTGCAATTATTGGAATGTAATTTGTCTATACAACCAATACCTAATCAGCAAAAAAAATTACAACTAAACAAATACTATAACAACACTACAAGGCAGGTTTCGTGGCACTTGTTTTATTTATTTTGATTATCAATGGTGGCTATTTATTTTATGTTAGATTATTATTCATTGTGGATTAATTAATCTGCCTAAGATATTTATGGAAGATGTTTTTTTTTTTTTTACATTTTTGGTAAACCTAGCATTCAAACCCATCTAGGGTTTTCTCCTAGTGTTTTAACCTTTTTTATATCTCTAATTTTTAGGGTTTTATCCTAGGGTTTTGACCTTATTTACATCTCTAATTTTTAGATCTAATTTTTTATTTGCACATATATTCATTTCAAATCTAGTTAGGTATTGGACCCACCCTTGTTTGTGTGTTATTGATTTATCTAAATTAGGGTTTAGATTTTTATGGTGTGACATATATTTGATTCCTACCTTTTTTACATTAATTTAACCCTTAGAGTTTCATTATTAATTTTATGTTTTAGATTTGAGTACTTATTGATTTTCTAAGTTTATATTATCTCTTAGTGTTAGAAATGAAGGCGAACCACTATAATATGTTCAAATATAAAATTATGTTGCAAATCTAAAATTTAATCTCTAGAATACCAAAATGGAGATTTAAATTAATGTAAATCAGCTACAAAGAAATCAAAAAACACATAAGAAACTGACAACATAATATTTACAGAGGGAAAATTATTTTGGGTAAAAATCTCCACCAGAAAAGAGACCAAGTATGTGGGTAAGTGCGTGGAGTTGTTGGACCAAAAAGTCGCCACATGATTTTTTGGTCCCATGCAAAGAAAAACACGAGTGCATTATAATGCACTCGCGTTGTTTTATTTTTTTCTTAAAAGTGCATTATAATGCACTTGCATTGTTTTTTTCTTAAAAGCATTATAATGCACTCGCGTTATTTTTTGGTTAAAAGTGCAAAAAAAATCTGACTTCTTCCTTACCTGCATCCAAAAGACTGAGTTTGGAGGAAAAATAAACATTATAGTGTGAGTACGTTCAAGGAAGGTGAAACCAAGAAAGTGCAAGAGAGAAATCAGTGTTTTCACGATGCCACCTCGCCAAACCTACTCTTGAAGATGTCGTGAAGCAAATGTCGAGGGTCTAGCAGCCAAAGAAGGCAGGGTTTGATTAATTTTTGTGAGTTTGAAAAGAATTTTTGACTTTTGCAATGTTTGACTAGTTTTTTAAATTGCATTTATAGTTAATGGGGCAAGAGAAAACACAAATCTAGCTGAGGAGGGTCAAAACATGCCCCCAAACCCTCCAAACCCTCAAAACCCACCTTCACATTCTCACAATGTAAGAGGTACTCAAGAAAACTACTTAGGGCATATAGAAGAAAAAAAAGACATCTTCAAACCCTTATTGAAATGTTAAACAATCCAAGTGCAAGCACTGATCATAGGAGAGCACTTGTGAAGTCATTAGAGATGATTGTTTCCCACACCAAATCGGTGACAAAACAAATCACCAAATTTTATGACTATAGGGAGAGGTGTCAACAATACTATGTCGACAAATTGTCTTATGAACAAGTGAAGAATGAAAAAATTACAAAATCTGCATTATGTGCACACTTTATTAATCCTAAAACTAGCCAAAGATTAGAAGAAACTTACAAATAGTTCCCTATTCATTGGTGTAAATCAAGATATATCCTAAAACTTTTGGGATAGATGGTACATGGTCTTCGATGAGCGCCCATGCAACAACAATGAGGTGCCACAACATTTATTAAGGAAACTCCATTGTGAATTCATCCTCAAGAAGATTCCTAATTATTTTGACATTTGAGAGTTCTAGGGCAGAGGTGGTGGCTCTACCCAAAATAGAAAGGGGGCTCAGGGAGACCAAAAACATGTACCTAGACCCCTATTGAGGCCAGAACATGTGTTAGTCCCTTTGACTTTGAAGGAGAGTGTTGAGGTGGAGACATTACATTCATTGACTACTCTCACATAGTCTCTAGCACAACATGCTGATGATCTCACCCAAGCCGATGAGGGTGAGAGTAGTAGGCATCATTTGTCCCCACATTTGTGTATTTCATGTGGGAACCTGTGCGATTATGGGACACAGGACTCATGACAGGACTCTCGACAGGGTGCTACGACATAGGGGCAACATCCAATGATCGACACATCCATATTAGATGATATTGTTCTCACTAATGATGTCTTACATAATACATTTGGTATTGACTCTCAGGTAATTTTTTACAAGTTTCATCTTAATTTAATATATTCTTATTTGAAATTTGTAATTAAATTTATATGACTATCTATATTATAAGTCAAAAATAATGTATGTAATTGTTTGCGCAATGAAATTTCAGGGTCAGAGTCTTCATCCTACCTCCATTAGCCGTCCATTGGTGGGTTATGAGAGGAGGTCAAGTCAGCAAGTATGTAATTTATCACATGATCGTAATTATTGTACATATATCAATGGTAATATTATTTTGTGACAATTTGATGATTTCAGCAGGGAGCTTCACCAGCACCTCCACGGTTTCCTTGGTCCCTTGGAGGCAAAACCACTTATACCAGAGGTAAATTTAACCATTTCTAATCATTATGCATTTAAATAATGTTATGTATTTATTTTGGTCAAATAATCTTGAACTCTATTTTCAGATGCTGAATATGGAGACTCCTCATCTTCATGAGTCAGTGTAGGTAGGCATTGCTGCAACCATGATGTATTCAAATCCTTTGACCCAGGTATGAGCCAATAACATGAAAATGTCATTTTGTATTTCTTGTTTTAGCTCATGTCATTTGATGTACATAAATGATATTTATGTTTAGTCATTTTTTCTTCTTGATGCTTCTCACAGGAGGTCACAACTCCAACGTCCAACTATGGATGAAGAGAGAGAAAAGATGATCGAGAGTGATCATTAGTTAGCGGTAAGTGATCGATTACATATGTGATGTTATATATTTCATGTTTTCTATTTTAATGTGCATATTGTTTGATTGTATTAATAGGTGGAGCTACACAATTCTCTATCGAGGATGTCTACTCAATGGGAGAGAGAAGATGAGTCATTAATTGGCGCTCCATCTTCATAGCCAAGAAAGGGTCGCCGATTAGTTGATCAAAGTACATAGGAAACTAGTTTTTGGGACATTTTTTTGTATGCCTAGATGCTTTTGTATACATACTATTATATGTTACTGATGTATATTTTTGTATATTTTTGTATGGCTTTATTTGGACATGCCTATACGACTTTGTATATAGACTAGATGTTATGTTCATGGCATTATGTATATGACAATTTATATTAAATATTTAATATGATGATCAATTATTGTTACAGGAATTTTGTTTTACATGTGCCAATTGCATTTGCTTGAAAGATTATAAATCATTTTCAAATAATATATTTTGTGCATATCTTGCAATCATTGCATTTCATGAGACTGTGCATTTCTTTGAGGCATCGTGTAAAATAGTTCATGTGCCTTGTCTATGCTTCCACACTTTCCATACATGTCTACAAGGGCAGATGCAAATACAATATGTGACAAAATTCCTATATCCTTTATACTTTGATGGTTGTCCACACCATGTTCCCTAGATCCCATTTTGAAACAGGCAAGGAGGATGTTGGATAAGGTTGTGCAATTTAGTTTTAGACGTGCCAATTACATTTGGTTGAAATTTTCTTTTGTGCATTTGCTTGAAAGTTTTTAAAGCCTCGTGAAAAATCCATTTTCTGCATATCTTGTAATCATTACATTCCATGAGACAACATTTCTTTGAGGCATCGTGTCAAACAGTTCACGTTCCTTGTATATGCTTCCACTTTTTGCATACATGTCGAGCGTAGGTTAGTTCTCACAGGGTAGTTACAACTACAACATTTGACAAAATTCCTATATCCTTTATGCTTTGATGGATCATGTCTATACCGTGTTCCAAAGATACCATTTCTAAGGTTGTGAAATTTGTCTTTACACCCACTAATTGCATTTGCTTGAAAGTTTCTAAAGCCTTATCAAAAAATCCATTTTGTTTATATCTTGCAATCATTGCATTCCATGAGGCGACATTTCTCTGAGGCATCATGCCAAACAGTTAACGTGCTTTGTCTATGCTTCCACACTTTGCATACATGTCTTCGAGGGCAGTTGCAACTGCAACATCTAACAAAATTCCCATATCTTTTATCCTTTTATGGATGTCCATTTTGGCATAGGCAAGGAGGATACTAGCTAAGGTTGTGGAATTTGGCTTTACACCCGCCAATTGTATTTTCTTGAAATTTTATAAAGCCTTATCAAAAAAATCCTTTTTTTTCATATCTTGCAATCATTGCATTCCATGTGAAATGGCATTTCATTGAGCCATCATGTCAAATAGTTCATGTACCTTGTCTATGATTCCACACTTTGCATACATGTCTCATAGGGTAGTTGCAACTACAACATTTGACAAAATTCCTATATCCTTTATGCTTTGATGGATGTCTATACCGTGTTCCAAAGATACCATTTCTAAGGTTTTGGAATTTGGCTTTACACCCGCCAATTGAATTTGCTTGAAAGTTTCTAAAGCCTTATCAAAAAATCCATTTTGTTCATATCTTGCAATCATTGCATTCCATGAGGCAACATTTCTTTGAGGCATCATGCCAAACAGTTCACGTGCCTTGTCTGTGATTCCACACTTTGCATACATGTCTTTGAGGGTAGTTACAACTACAACATCTAACAAAATTCCCATATCTTTTATCCTTTGATGGATATCCATTTTGGCATAGACAAGGAGGATATTGGCTAAGGTTGTGGAATTTGGCTTTACACCCACCAATTGTATTTTCTTGAAAGTTTATAAAGCCTTATCAAAAAATCCTTTTTTTGCATATCTTGCAATCATTGCACTCCATGAAATGGCATTTCATTGAGGCATCATGTCAAACAGTTCAATACCTTATATATGCTTCCACACTTTGTATACATGTCTCGCAGGGTAGTTGCAACTACAACATTTGACAAAATTCCTATATCCTTTATGCTTTGATGGATGTCTATATCGTGTTCCAAAGATAGCATTTCTAAGGTTTTGGAATTTGGATTTACACCTACCAATTGTATTTTCTTGAAAGTTTCTAAAGCCTTATCAAAAAATCATTTTTTTTCATATCTTGCAATCATTGCATTCCATGTGACGACATTTCTTTGAGCCATCATGCCAAACAGTTCACATGCATTGTCTATGCTTCCACACTTTGCATACATGTCTCTAAGGGCAATTGCAACTACATGTAACAAAATTTCCATATCATTTATGCTTTGATGGATGTCCATTTTGGCATAGGCATGGAGGATACTGGCTAAGGTTGTGGAATTTGGATGTACACCCGCCAATTGTATTTTCTTGAAAGTTTATAAAGCGTTATCAAAAAAATCCTTTTTTTGCATATCTTGCAATCATTACATTCCATGAGATGGCATTTCATTGAGGCATCATGTCAAAGAGTTCACATATCTTGTCTATGCTTCCACAATTTTCATAAATGTCTACTAGGACAATTGTAACTACAAAATCTGACAAAATTCCCATATCCTTTATGCTTTGATGGATGTCCATATACCTTTTCCAAAGATTGTATTTTTCCATATGAAGGGAGGATGTTGTCTAAGGTTGTGGAATTTGTCTTTACACCCACCAATTGCATTTGCTTGAAAGTTTCTAAAGCCTTATCAAAAAATCCATTTTTTTCATATCTTGCAATCATTGCATTCCATGTGACGACATTTCTTTGAGGCATCATGCCAAACAGTTCACATGTGTTGTCTATGCTTCCAAACTTTGCATACATGCCTCTGAGGGTAGTTACAACTACAACATCTAACAAAATTTCCATATCTTTTTTGCTTTGATGGATGTCTAATTTAGCATAAGCAAGGAGGATACTGGCCAAGGTTGTGGAAATTATCTTTACACCCGCCAATTGTATTTTCTTGAAAGTTTATAAAGAGTTATCAAAAAATCTATTTTTTGCATATCTTGTAATCATTTCATTCCATGATATAGCATTTCATTAAGGCATCATGTCAAAGAGTTCACATATCTTGTCTATGCTTCCACAATTTGCATACATGTCTACTAGGACAGTTGCAACTACAAGATTTGATAAAATTCCCATATTCTTTAGGCTTTGATGGATGTCCATACCATGTTCCAAAGATCGCATTTTGCCATATGAAGGGAGGATGTTGGCTAAGGTTGTGGAATGTGTCTTTATGCCCGCCAATTGCATTTGCTTGAAAGTTTCTAAAGCCTTATCAAAAAATCCATTTTTTTTCATATCTTGCAATCATTGCATTCCATGTGACAACATTTCTTTGAGGCATCATGCCAAATAGTTCACGTGTGTTGTCTATGCTTCCACACCTTGCATACATGTCTCTAAGGGCAGTTACAACTACAACATCTAAAAAAATTTCCATATCTTTTATGCTTTGATGGATGTCCATACCATGTTCTAAAGATCCCATTTTGGCATAGGCAAGAAGGATACTGGGTAAGGTTTTTACATTTTTTGACTGTAAAAGTCATATATATGACTATTTTTTACACTTTTTTTTACTGTAACAGTCATATATATGACTATTTTTACACTTTTTTTTACTGTAACAGTCATATATATGACTATTTTTAACACTTTTTTTTTTATTGTAACAGTCATATATATGACTGTTTTTACACTTTTTCAGTCATCCATATGACTGCAACAGTCATTCATGTGACTATAACAGTCATAACAGTCATTCAATATGACTGATTTTTACTTCTAAAACAGTCCATATCACTATTATCACAACAAAAGTGGGAATGGTTTCCTTTGGAGAAATGCCACTAAAACATATGTTGTCCCACAGTGAAAGAAACAAACCCATATAACCTATTTTTGCTGCTAAATCTATTTTAACTTGACCATGACTTCTCAAACATGAAACCTTTAATCTAAAATCCCTTCTTGAAACTTTAGTTTGTCTTGCATGTAAATCATATGGGCATCTATCCATTGCTTAAAATTTAACTACTTTCATGGAATTAAAAGTACCTTTGTCTCATTTGCTTACAACCTTGCATGTAGTCTTAGGTCTCCCTATGATGCTTGTGTTTGACATTCATAGAATTCTCTGCTACTACCACTGCTCTTTTGACCTTATGACTGTCCCTTAAGAGTTGCTGACTATGGAACTCTATCTGCTGTCCTTTGTCATTCTCTATCTTATGTCCTTTGTCATTCTCACCACTATCTCCATTTCATGTTGGATCTCCTATTTAGCCTTACTCCTTGACAAGACATCCAAGGCTCCCTATATCATTGTTAAACATGGCCGCTAGTCTTTTTATCAGGCCTCCAAGCATTATATATGCCTCTCAAGGACCTAACTATCATAATGTCTTCTTGAGTCTCTTCACTGTTTTTGTATTCTCCTTGAGTTTATGCATTTTCCCTTCATACCTGTGATGACTGCTCTAAGGTGTAGCTTACAACAAATCTAAACTAGAAGTAGGAGTGTGACTATTTTTTTGGTGCAAATATCAATTTTTTTAAAATCAATTTCATTTGCCTATGGTGGCAAGGAACACATTGTTCCAAAATGCTTCAGTTTCATGCAGTGGAAAGGTGCTAGGAGTGACATTTTGCATTCCATTGCTTGTGGGGATAAATAGATTGCACCAACACATTGAAGTGGGTGAGTAAATGCCATAGGAGGTCTCGTTTCATGTGCTAAGCATCCCAGTCATTTAGAGCAATAGGCTACTGGCAAACTCCCTTAAGATCTCTAAGACCAAAAAACTGCCAAACTATGACAGAGCAGTTCTTGGAATTTATAGCAACTAGGAATGTTCCCTTTGGACCTACATGTGCATGTGGGGTTTATCCACAATAACCTCTCTTTTTTTGGTCAACTCTAGTCTGTTTGACTGTGCTGAAATCAAATGCATTCTTCCAAAATGCTTTAGTTTAATGCAGTGGAAAGGTGCTAGGAGTGACATTTTGCATTCCATTGCTCATGGGACCAAACGGTTTGTGCCAAGGCATTAGGGTGGGTGGGTAAATGCTAGGGGAGGTATCATTTCATATTCCAAGTGTCCCAATCATTTGAGGCAACAGGCTACCGGCAAAGTTGCTTAAGATCCCTAAGACCAAAAAACTACCAAACTATGATGGAGCAGCTCTCAGAATTTGTAGCATCTAGGAATGTTGTGTTTAGACCTACAGGTGCACATGGGGTCTTTCCACAATAACCTCTCTTAGTTTTGGTCAACTCTAGTCCATTTGACCGTGCCGAAATCAAATGCATTCATGCAAACTGCTTCAATTTCATGTATAGGAAAGGTGCTAGGAGTGACATTTTGCATTCCATAGCTCATGGGACCAAACAGACTACACTAATGCATCGGGGTGGGCAAGTAAATTCTAGGGGAGGTCTCATTTTGTGTGCCAATGGTCCCAATCGTTCGAGGTAGTAGGCTACTGATAAAGTCACTTAAGATCCTAAGAGCAAAAACTCCCAAACTTTGACAGAACAGTTCTCAGAATTCATGGTAGATTGGAATGTTTTGTTTGGACCTATAGTTGTACATGGGGTCTATCCACAATAACCTCACCGAGTTTTAGTCAACTCAAATCCATTTGACCGTGTCGAAAGTAAATGTATTCTTGCAAAATGCTTCAGTTTCATGTAGCACAACCTTGCCAGGTGCCATATTTTTTGTTTTGCTTATCGTGGGGCTGAATGGATTACACCAACATGTCGGGGTGGGTGGGTAAATGCTAGGGGAGGTCTCATTTTGTGGGCCAAGCGTCCTTGTCATTTTGGGCAACAGGCTACCGACAAAGTCCGTTAGGATCCCTAAAACAAAAAACTTCCAAACTTTGATGGAGCAGTTCTCAAAATTCATGGTAGCTGGGAACATTCCATTTGGACCTATAGGTGCATGTGGGGTCCATCCACAATAACCTCTCTCAATTTTGGTCAACTCTAGTACATTTGACCATGCCAAAATTAAATGCATTCTTGCAAAATGCTTTAGTTTCATGCAGTGGAAAGGTGCTAGGAGTGACATTTTGCATTCCATAGCTCGTGGGGCCAAACAAACTATGCCAACACGTCAAGGTGGGTGGGTAAATGCCAAGGAGGTCTCATTTTGTGTGCCAAGTATCCCAATTGTTCGAGGCAACAAGCTACCAGCAATGTCACTTAAGATCTTAAGAGCAAAAACTACCAAACTTTGACGGAACAATTCTCAAAATTTGTGGTAGCTGGGAACATTCTATTTGGACATACAAGTGCATGCGGGGTCTGTACACAATAATCTCTCTTAGTTTTGGTCAACTCAAATATGTTTGATGATGCTGAGATCAAATGCATTCTTGCAAGATGCTTTAGTTTCATGCAACACAACCTTGCCAGGTGCCATATTTTTTGTTCTGCTCATCATGGCATTGAACTAACTACACCAACATATTAGGGTGGGTGTACAAATGTTATGGGAGGTCTCCTTTCATGTGCCAAGCATCCCAGTTGTTCTAGGTTGTAAGCTACCGACAAAGTCAAAAGTTACTAGGACTGAAATTTAAAATTTCACAAGTCGTGGGGTTGAATAGATTACGCCACCACATCTAGGTGGGCAGGTAAATAGTCTCATTTCATGCGTCAAGTTTCTTAGTCATTCTGGGATGCAAACTACCAGTAAAGTCGAAAGGTGCTATGAGTGAGATTTTGCATTCCACAGCTCCTGGGGCTAAGCTGATTGCACCAATGCATCGGGGTGGCTGAGTAAAAGCCAGGGAAGTTCTCTTTTTGTGTGCCAAGGGTCCCAGTCGTTCCAGACTGTAAGCTACCAGCAAAGTCACTTTGTCGGGAGCTTGCAACCTGAAACAACTGGGATGCTTGGCACACAAAATGAGACCTAACCTAACATTTACCTACCCACTCTGACACATTGGCATAGTCATTTCAGCCCCACGGTGAGTAGATCTAACAATATGGCACCTAGAAATGTTGTGCTGCATGAAACTGAAGCATTTTGCAAGAATACATTTGATTTCATCACGGTCAAATGGATTTTAGTTGACCAAACATGAGAGAGGTTATTGTGGATGGACCCCATGTACACTTGTAGGTCCAGATAGAATGTTCCCAACTGCCACGAATTTTGAGAACTTCTCCGTCAAAGTTTGACAGTTTTTGCTCTTAGGATCTTAAGTGACTTTGTTGATAGCCTGTTGCCTTAAATGATTGGGACCCTTGGCACATGAAACAAGACCTCCCCTAGCATTTACCCACCCACCCTGACACATTGGCATAGTCCATTTGGCCAATGAGCTATGGAATGCAAAATATCACTCCTAGCACCTTTCCACTGCATGAAACTAAAGAATTTTGCAAGAATGCATTTGATTTTGGCATGGTCAAATAGACTAGAGTTGACCAAAACTAAGAGAGGTTATTGTGGACAGACCCCACGTGCACTTGTAGGTCCAAAAAAAAATATTCCTAGTTGCCACAAATTCTAATAACTGCTCCATCAAAGTTTGGTAGTTTTTTGGTCTTAGGGATCCTAAGGGACTTTGTCGGTAGCTTGCTACCCAGAATGACTGGGACACTTGGAACACAAAATGAGACCTCTCCTGGCATTTACCCACCCACCCCAATGTGTTGGCGTGGTCTGTTTGACCCCACAAGCCGTGGAATGCAAAATGTCACTCCTAACACCTTTTGACTTTGCCAATAGCTTGTAGTCTGAAATGACTGAGACACTTGGCACATGAAATGAGACCTCCCCTAGCATTTTCCCACCCACTCAGATGTGTTAGTGCAGTTGGTTCAACCCCATAACCTATGGAATGCAAAATTTTAGTCCTACCAACTTTTGACTTTGTCAGTAGCTTACAACCTAGAACAACTAGGATTCTTGGCACACAAAACGAGACCTTCCCTAACATTTACCCACCCACCCCAACATGTTGTCACAATTAGTTTAGCCCCACGATGAGTAGAACAAAAAATATGGGACCTGGCAAGGTTGTGTTGCATGAAACTAAAGCATTTTACAAGAATGCATTTGATTTCGGCATGATCAAACATATTTGAGTTGACCAAAATTGAAAGAGGTTATTATGGATGGACCCCATGTGCACTTGTAGGTCCAAATAGAACATTTCCAGCTACCACAAATTCTAAGAACTATTCTGTCAAAGTTTGGTAGTTTTTACTCTTAGGATCTTAAGTGACTTTGTCGGTAGCCTGCTACCTCAAATGATTGGGATGCTTGGCACATGAAACGAAACCTCCCCTAGAGTTTACCCACCCAACCCAATGTGTTTGCACAGTCATATCAGCCCCGCAAGCTATGGAATGCAAAATATCACTCCTAGCACCTTTCCACTACATGAAACTGGAGCATTTTGCAAGAAAACATTTGATTTCAGCATGGTCAAATGGACTGGAGTTGACCAAAACTAAGTGAGGTTATTGTGGATGGATCCCATGTGCACCTATAGGTTTAAATAGAACTTTTTAAGCTGCCACGAATTCCAAGAATTGTCTCGTCATAGTTGGGTATTTTTTGGTCTTAGGGATCCTAAGGGACTTTGCTGATAGCCTATTGCCTGGAATGACTGGGATGCTTGGACCATGAAATGAGACCTCCCCTGGCATTTACCTGCCCACCCCAATGCATTAACAGTAGTCCATTCAGCCCCACGAGCTGTGGAATGCAAAATGTCACTCCTAGCACCTCTTGACTTTACCGGTAGCTTGTAGATTGGAACGACTGAGCCACTTGGTGCATGAAACAAGACCCCCCCTAGAATTTAACCACCCACCCAAGTGTGTTGGTGCAATCAGTTCAACCCCATGACCTATGGAATACAAAAATTTTAGTCCTAGCAACTTTTGACTTTGTTGGTATCTTACAGACCGGAATGACTAGGATGCTTGGAACACAAAACATGACCTCCCCTAACATTTACCCACCCACCCCAACATGTTATCGCAATTAGTTCAGCCCCACGATGAGAAGAATAAAAAATATGGCACCTGAAAAGGTTGTGTTGCATGAAACTAAAGCATTTTGCGAGAATGCATTTGATTTCAACATGGTCAAACAGATTTGAGTTGACAAAAATTGAGAGAGGTTATTATGTACAAACCCCACGTGCACCTATAGGTCCATACAGAACATTCCCAGCTACCACAAATTCCAAGAACTATTCTGTCAAGGTTTGGTAGTTTTTACTCTTAGGATCTTAAGTGACTTTGTCGGTAGCCTCTACCTCGAATGATTGGGATGCTTGGCACATGAAACGAGACCTTCCATGGCATTTACCCACCCAACCCAACATGTTGGCATAGTTCGTTCAGCCCCACAAGCTATGGAATACAAAATGTCACTCCTAGCACCTTTCCATTGCATGAAACTAAAGCATTTTGCAAGAATGTATTTGATCTCGGCATGGTCAAATGGACTGAAGTTAACAAAAACCAAGAGAGGTTATTATGGATGGACCCCATGTGTACCTATAGGTTTAGATGAAACATTCCCAGCAACCATGATAGCTGAGAACTATTCCGTCATAGTTTGGTAGTTTTTTGGTCTTAGGGATCCTAAGGGACTTTATTGGTAGCCTGTTGCCCCGAACGACTGGGACCCTTGGCAAATGAAATGAAACCTCCCTTGGCATTTACCTACCCACCCCGATGCAATGGAATAGTTTGTTCGGCCCCATGAGCTATGGAATGCAAAATGTCACTCCTAGTACCTTTCCACTACATGAAACTGAAGCATTTTGTAAGAATGCATTTGATTTTAGCATGGTCAAACGAACTAGAGTTGATCAAAACCGAAAGAGGTTATTGTGGATGTACCCCACGTGTTCCTATAGGTCCAAATGGAATGTTCCTAGATGCCATGAATTTCAAGAACTTCTCCGTCATAGTTTGACAATTTTTTGGTCTTAGGGATCTTAAGGAACTTTGTCGGTAGCCTACTACCCCGAATGACTGGGACACTTAACACACAAAATGAGACCTCACCTGGCATCGAGGTAGGTGTTAATTGTATGTGGACCTGACATCCACCTATACATGCAAAGGAGATGTTCTTAGGTGTCACAGTTTGATTGAACAATCGGTCCAAAGTTTGCCACCTATTTTTTCTTAGGGCTCTTGAGAGATTGTCTGCATTCGATATAGCCAAGAATGACCATGAGGCTTTGCCACTAAAAAGACATCCCCCTAGCATTTACTCGCCCACCTGAATGCGTTGGTACCATCCTTTTTGCCCCAGAAGATGTCAAATATAAAATTTAGTCATAATACCTTTCTGGTAGATGAAAATTCAGTACTATAAAGGTGTTCTCACTTGATCCAATGTCTTGTAGGGCATCAATTGAGGATTTCCTTACTATTGCTATCATTTTTTATCATTAAAACCCATTAAGATCATTATGAAATAGTAACATCATTAAAACAAATTAAAACTGATAGTAACATCGTTAAAACTCATTAAAACTCATTATGAAATAGAAAGTAAAGGACATATCATCGTGAAATAATCATGAAAACCTTCCTTACTTTCCTTTGAAAGGAAAATTCATAAGGATTATTCCTACCTCGATCATACTAAAATCTTGCATGCAAATGCAATTGCACTATTTAACTAAAATGAGTAGCTAAAATATACAAGGTAAAATGAGGATAGCAAATAAAAATAACACGCCTTTCTGTCATTCCACTAATTCAATCCAATGAACCATTTAGGTTTGCTCTACTCTTTGTTGTGTGGAGTATTGGACCATGAGCAAACTCATGAACCTTCCACAAGGTCTTGTTTAATGTTCTACCCCCATTTTTTATCAAATGAATGTTTGATGCCACAACAAGGTTAGAATAATGAAGAATCTTCCTATGTGTGTCAAAGTCCTTGAACAACCACACATTAGACTTCTTCATGGGGTACCTTCTAAGCCATGTTCTAGTAACAACCACTAATCTTGTAAGGTACTCGATGTTTTCTCCATCTCTAATAGGGGAATCTAATTTCTTTTTTGCCTCAACACAGTGACAAAAATAATAATACATTCCTTCTTCATCGTCTTTAGCTGCAATAACTGCCAAAATATGCCCTACATTGATACATGCATTCAGTTCGATGAATATAGTCAACAATATAAGAAAAACTACAAAACAAGATGGCATATTGAATTTTATTAAATCTGAATGTTGATAATACCTAGTTGAACTAGATCTAAAACATGGTCAAAATCAACCGATGATTCAATCTCTATGATTTGTAGTGTTGTTGGTAGTTGATACATGTCAATCAGGCTTAGGCCTCTTGTACACCAATCATCGACCCACTCCTTTGACTCACAATCATACCAAGCTTCATATGTACATGAAGAACAAAAGCATGCCATCTACCACATATGAATACTCCATGAACCTATATTAGAGATTCTAAAAGAGTGTACCTCACTCGATCTTGTTAATGTACAACAATCCTCATATTTTTCAATGTTAGTATCATCAACTAACCAAAAATATCTATGAACTGTAGACTTACCTTCATTACCTGGACCCATTATAGTGTTACACCATTCAATAATAGATCTTGCATCTATCAACTTTGCATTGTCTTTGTACTTCAACTCTTCTCTGTTCCAATGCTCTTTTGATACATGCTCCTACACCATCATGCTCCCCATTTCCATGCCATGCCTCACAAAAATTCTATATATGTTGAACACCATTCATCGTATGCATCCTACTCAACCAATAGAACATCCACAAGTTCTTGAATTGTGATGCACAATTATCTAACCATATGATATATTGATGAAATAATATGTTCTTGCTAGCCAAATCATGGTAGAACATATGAAAGAAACCTTACACGAACTCCATAGAATGTGTGCGATCATCACTAATATAAAAATGATATTCCCTCAAGATCTTCCTAGCATCCTCTATACTATCTTCTACATGAATGAATGCTATTTGACACAAATATAGCAACCTGTGTAGAGTTGTACTACTGTGATTGCACCTCATTCCGTGGCTATAGTGTGTAGTTCTCTACAAAGTCAACAACTAAAACAATGGTACAAAGTGGAAACATGTCCTTGCATAACTTGAATTGCAAGTCCAACCATAAAGCTTAATGCGTATGCCTTGCATACTCGTAAACTATATTATCTCAGAAAATAGAGATAAACTGATACACTAAAATCTTTTGAATGACCAATTCACACATTTTTGCTTCTTTGCCATCTTTCAGACTATATGCCACTGTCTTGTATTTACCAAAACTTAGTAGCTCATTTCCAATTGCATGTGTGTTGTCCATATGTTGACAAATTGGCAAATGTTGCAACCCCACACAATGATCATGTGCGTGCCATCCAAGCATAAGCTATTGTGGAATAATTGACCATCCACTCTCTGGAATAAGATGCTTGATATGAAATCTCTTGAAGATCTAGGTGGACATTCTAAATTACACTCCTGCTTGAAACATCGTTAGTATGCAAATATGCATATATATATCTATAAACATCATAATGATTAGAAAACTCAATGTGTACTCTATAACAACAAGTTGTGCATGTGTGATTTATTTTGACATAAAAGGCTTTACCATTTCAAAATACCTTTGACTAATTTTCACTTGAGGATACATCTCTTGAAATTTCTTGAAAAATTGTGTTTGAGTCACATCCAAAAAATTCTTTGGATGTGGCTCACGGTTTCGACAACCAATTCTCCTTCTCACATCTCTTGCATTAGGAGATACCCTTGTGTTATTTTTCCAAAATTCTTCGATGAGGGCTCTTAAGGCTTCAACAACTTTGTCTTTCTGTGGGAATCTCCCAGAGAATGCCCACAATTCATTGGTGTTTGGGTCGTCAACTCTTTCACATCTTCCAACAACTCTCATTAGAGTTTTTCTACTTATTTTCAATGCTTGACTTATCTTTCTAATGAGATGAGATTTCTTTATTTTTTGTCTTACTATTGTCAATGTAATGACACGTCGTGTGACATTACTATCCTTGGTGCATGAGGTGGAACCCACACTCTCATATGCACTCATTAGATTCTTTAACAATTGATTTTTCACTTGAGGAATCCAATGTTCTTAGGCCAAGAATCTTCATAATGGGCCTAAATTTTAGTTTTCTCATCAATTCAACAAATAGTTGACATCTTCCAATTTTATTTAAGTTCTCAAAGAATGATTTCCATATCTTATTTTCATATCTTTGGTAAGTGCACTTGGGAATCTTATCCTGCATGGGCTTCAAAACATTTTCATCGATATCAATTAGAAACTTAGGCTTCCTATGCAAAATTGTAGGAGGCATTTTCATTGGTAAAGTTGACTCAACATTAGGAATTTCTTAAATATTTACTTGAGATGGGATAGACAACATACCTTTAATTGGAGATGAAAAAGATGAAAAGGCTTGAAGTTGAGATGGATAAGATGGTGTACCTTCTACTTGATGTGTGAATGATGGCATGCCACCAACTTGAGAATAAAATGAAGATGTACCTTCAACTTCACCTGTGAAAGATGGAGTGCCTCTAATTTGAGAAGATAATGATGGTGTTCCTTCAACTTGACCTGTGGATGATGGAGTGCCTCTAACTTTGAGATTCAGTTTTCTCATTAAATGAAGGTTTTGCATTCATTCCCTTTGTGCCACCAATTCCATCTCACTCTTATATTCATTAGATGTATCATGTTCCTCTTCAATTGGTAATTGGTGGAATGTCTTCTTGTATGGTTGACAATTTCCTACTTTCACGAATTCACCTCATTCTTTCTCTTTTCCTTTCATTCTCAGCTTCATGCTCTTTTGGTGTTAGAGTCTTTGCTCATTTCCTTGACATGATGGTGATTTCTATATGCATCATGAATAAAACAATGATGACATTAGAAGCATAATGAATAATCAACATATACAAGTCAGCATACGATGGTCCTAATGAATAATCAACATATAGAATCAGCATATGAATAATCAACATTTATGATGACTCCAAACTTGTTGATTTTGACATGATTAGATTCCAGAAGTGAAATGTGTAATGACAGTCTAGACCTAGATGTTCTTGATGACATAGATGAGCACATGTTGATTATTGATGTTAATTTACAAATGGTGGTAGGCACAATCTCTAGGTTAGTTTCACATTTTCTTAACATATTTTCTCAAACATGCTTTCTTAACCTACCATGGATACACCTACTCAAGACAAGATAGAAGAAGTCACTCGCACTGAGGAGAGTTATGACAAGCACATTGTGATGGACCAACCATTTCAAATGGAGACTCACAAGGTAAAACTAGAACTACCAACATGTCATTAAAGGACAACCCAAATTCTATATTGTAGGTGGTGAATTAGTTAGAGTAGCTTATGAAGACAAGTATTAAGTCATGTATATGCTTAGACGCATTCATTGTTATCTCAAGTAAGTAGATGGGACTACATAGAACTTGAGGGGGCTTTTACAACAAAAGCCAAAATTGGAGAAGGAAGCAACAACTCTTAACAATTCACATGTGAAATAAGAAAGCAATTTTGTAAAAGAAATTAGGCATTTTGAAAAGGAGTGTAGGCTCAAATAAAGTCACATGTGAATAAGAAAGCAATTTTCACTTGAAATGAAGAAGATCATCTCAATTCCAATATTTTTTCTTTTGTCATGCAGAAGAGAAATCTTAAGAAAATGAACTTGGTTTCTTGATTTTGGTTGTTCAAATAATATGATAGTCAATGAAGACTTATTTATGTCATTTGATAAAGCTGTAAAGAGTTGATTAAAATTTGGAGACAATAAAGTAGTGTAAGTTGTTGGGAAAGACACCTTGGTTGCTCACACCAACCAAGGTGAGGTAAAAAAATCAAGATACTTTATTAGTTGATGGCCTTAAGCATGATTTATTGAGTGTAGGTTATTGAAAATAATTATAGATTTTTGTTTCATGATGGTACTTATAAATGTTTTAATAAAAATCATGGTGGAAAAAGTTGTAGCAAAAGTTCTCATGACAACAAATAGAATGTTTCTATTGCAAATGTGTTTATTAAAAATAGATGCTCTAAAATCAACTCTTGAGGGATATAAATTGGTTATGTCATGGTCAGTATGGTTGGTTGACCTAAATAAGGAGTTGAACATGTTACATACGAAGATTTGTTGATTGTTCAAGATCTTGTTGAAGAGTTTGATCATAAATTGATAAGATAGTGATAGAATCTTATGTGTAACCATGCATTGAGAATTGGACATTGTGCTATTAGCTAAGTGATTTGCTAGAGCATGTATGGTAGTGCAAGGGCACATGTGGCAATGTTGGAATGCATGTAGTGATAATTAAGAATGTATGTATATGTTCTACAGAATGTTCTGAGGTATCACAAGTGATAAAAACAATTGGAGAGATTCTCTTTGTTATTGCAAGCCATAGTTTGATTTTGGTTGCAGTGTAGGAAGACATATACACGGTTCATGTGTTTTGGTCAAAAAATTTTGACTAAGTATGAAGACAAGTATGACAAACAAGCTAAGTATGGTGTACCCTTGTAAGCATTGAAAGTGTTGAATTATCACAATCAATCAATACAAATCAGTCAAATTGTATTAAAGAACAACATAAAGTGAATTAGTGACTGTGAGTGTTCTAAACAACATAAAGTGAAGTTAAATTGTCCACATAAAGAAATACCTTAGAATTTGATATTTGAGTTGACCAATCCTCCAAAATTTGGCTTCAAAATCCTCAAATTGGTCTTTTCGGCAAGTTTGATTATGAATTCTATAATATAACTCTAGAATAGGATTAGTGAAATTTATGAAAAAAACAAACATATATCATCAAATTCAATCTATATCAATGGTAATTAGCTTTGAAACAATATGAAACATGAAACTTTCAGTTTAAATAATCAAATTTTGTCCAAAAACATGCAAAACCAATTCTTCTACGTTGAAAAATCAAAAAAGGTGCTGGATTGATCAAACAATGATTCTTAAAATTTTGAACACCATGAAAAGGCATTTTCCTATCTGATAGCATGCATGAAAAGTAGAGGAATAATAGATGTGGAGTCTGAATCATGGATCCCACATGTTTTTTTTCCCTTTTTTTTTGCTTCCAAAATGCGCTTGCATTATAACGGCTTGCATTATAACGCGAGCACATTTTTGGGAAGCATGAATTCTTATGGATTTCATGCATGCAAACAAGTATTTATTGTTTTCTCTCTATGTATAAGTATATATTTATAAGAATATATCTATAAGTATATATCTATTCAAACCTTTATGTATAAGTATATATCTATCTCTCTTTCTCCCTCTCTCTCTAAACCCCTAAACCCTAAAATAATGCCCCTAAACTTTATCTCCCTATCTCTCCCTCTAAATTCCTAACTCCTCAACCTAACCTGATCAACCCTAAGACCCCTACCTACTTGTCTCTATCATCCCTCTACCTCTCAATTTCTCTACCTATGTCTCTAGCCATGTCCCTCACCCTCTATCTCCCTATCTCTCCCCTCAATCTCCTCTATATCTCCCTATCAGTCCTCTCTCTAAAACCTAACCTAAACCTCTAAATCTTAATCCTAACCCCTAAAGCATAAATAATTCCCCTAAACCCTAACCCATAAACCCTAAAATTGAGCAACCCTAAACCCCTAACCATAAACCTTGGAAGCAACCCTAAACCTATATCTCCCTATCTCTCCCAATCTCTATCAGTCCCCTCTCTATCTCTCTCTAAACCATAAACCCTAACCCCTGAACCCTAAACCCCTAACCCCTAAACCTGAGTAACCTAAACCCCTAAACCCTAAATAATTCCCCTAAACCCTAACCCCTAAACTTGAACAACCCTAAACTCATAAACCTGCAAATAATTCCCCTAACCCCTGAACCTAAACTCGAGCAACAAGGATAACTCCTAATACCATAAATAATTCCTCTTTAAACCCTAACCCTAAACCCTAAATAATGCCCTAAACCTAAGCAACCTCTCTCTCTCTCTCTCTCTCTCTCTCTCTTCTCTCTCTCTCTCTCTCTCTCTCTCTCTCTCTCTCTCTCCTCTCTCCTCTCTCTCTCTCTCTCTCTCTCTCTCTCTCTCTCTCTCTCTCTCTCTCTCTCTCTCTCTCTCTCTCCTCTCTCTCTCTCTCTCTCTCTCTCTCTCTCTCTCGCTCTCTCTCTCTACTCTCTCTCTATCTCTCTCACTCTCTCTCTCTATCTCTCTCTCTCTCTCTCTCTCTCTCTCTCTCTCTCTCTCCTCTCTCTCTCTCTCTCTATCTCTCTCTCTCTCTCTCTCTCTCTCTCTCTCTCTCTCTCTCTCTCTCTCTCTCTCTCTCTCTCTCTCTCTCTCTCTCTCTCTCTATAAACACCTAAACCCTAATAATGCCCTTAAATCCTAACCCCTGACTATAAACCATAAACCCGAGCAACCCTAAACCCCTAAACCCTAAAACTTAAGCAACCTAAACTCATAAACCTAACCAACCCTCTCTCTCTCTCCCCATCACCCTATCTCTCCCCTCTCTCTCCCCTCTCTCCCCCATCTCCACCCTCTCTCCCTCTTCCTCTCTCTCCCTCTCCTTATCGACAAAGAACATGGAAACAAGAAAACTAGGACATGTAAAGAGGGATAATGATATAAATTGGGAGGATGAAATGGAAACAAGATAATTTATGAAAGTTCATTAGATGGGAAGAACGATGTGGAGAGGTAGAGAGGGGAGGGAAGTAGAGAGAGAGAGAGGGTAGGAGGTAGAGAGGGGAGGGAAGTAGAGAGTGAGAAAGGGTAGGAGGTAGAGAGGGGAGGGAAGAAGAGAGTGAGAGAGAGGGTAGGAGGTAGAGAGGGGAGGGAAGTAGAGAGTGACAAACGGTAGGATGAAGAGAGGGGAGGGAAGTAGAGAGTGGGAGAGAGGGTAGGAGGTAGAGAGGTGAGGGAAGGAGAGAGTGAGAGAGGGTAGGAGATAGAGAGGGGAGGGAAGTAGAGAATGAGAGAGAATGTAGGAGGTAGAGAGGGGAGGGAAGAAGAGAGTGAGAGAGAAGGTAAGATGTAGAGAGGAAGGGAAGAAGAGAGTGAGAGAGAGGGTAGGAGGTAGAGAGGGGAGGGAAGTAGAGAGTGGGTGAGAGGGGAGGGAAGTAGAGAGTGAGAAAGAGGGTAGGAGGTAGGAGAAGGGAGGAAAGAAGAGAGTAAGAGAGAAGGTATTAGGTAGAGACGGGAGGGAAGTAGAGAATCGGAGAGAGTGTAGGAGGTAGAGAGGGGAGGAAAAAAGAGAGTGACAGAGAGCTTAGGAGGTAGAGAGGGGAGAGAAGTAGAGAGTGGGAGAGAGGGTGGGAGGTAGAGAGGGGAGGGAAGAAGAGAGTGAGAGAGAGGGTAGGAGGTAGAGAGGGGAGGGAAGTAGAGAGTGAGAGAAGGTAGGAGGTAGAGAGGGGAGAGAAGTAGTGAGTGAGAGAGAGGGTAGGAGGTAGAGAGGGGAGGGAAGAAGAGAGTGAGAGAGAAGGTAGGAGGTAGAGAGGGGAGGGAAGTAGAGACTCAGAGAGAGGGTAGGAGGTAAGAGAGGGGAGGGAAGAAGAGAGTGAGACATGGTAGGAGATAGAGAGGGAAGGGAAGTAGAGAGTGAGAGAGAGAGAGTAGGAGTTAGAGAGGGGAGGGAAGAAGAGAGTGAGAGAGAGAGTGTAGGAGGCAGAGAGGGGATGGAAGTATAGAGTACGAGAGAGGGTAGGAGGTAGAGAGGGGAGGGAAGAAGAGAGTGAGAGGGAGGGTAGGAGGTAGAGAGTGGAGGGAAGTAGAGAGTGAGAGAGGGTAGGAGGTAGAGAGGGGAGAGAAGTAGAGAGTGAGAGAGAGGGTAGGAGATAGAGAGGGGAGAGAAGAAGAGAGTGAAAGAGAAGGTATGAGGTAGAGAGGGGAGGGAAGTAGAGATTCAGAGAGAGGGTAGGAGGTAAAGAGGGGAGGGAAGAGAGAGTGAGTGACATGGTAGGAGGTAGAGAGGGGAGGGAAATAGAGAGTGAGTGAGAGCGTAGAGGTAGAGAGGGGAGGGAAGAAGAGAGTGAGAGAGAGGGTAGGAGTGTGATAGGGGAGAGAGAGAGAGAGAGAGAGGAGAGAGAGAGAGAGAGAGAGAGAGAGGGGAGGGAAGTAGAGGTCAGAAAGAGATAGGAGGGGAGGGAGAGAGGAGGGGAGGGAGTCATGTTTCAATTCAGCATAACATGAGGCATTATAACACGCTCGAATTATGTGAATGCACATAATGCGAGACATGTTATAACACACTTGCATTATGCCTTTGGCTTGGAAATTACCAATCCTAAGGCTTGGATTTGCCTTGGGCCTTCCAAACCAAAAGGTTGGACTGTGTTTAGGTCATCCAAGGATGTGTTTTTCTAGATTGTAACAAAATTCACATAATTTGGAGCATGCTCCACATCAGGATTGCACTTTTTTCATGAAAAGTCAAAAAAATACCACCATAATCTTAAGCTCTCTGTTAGTTATCCAACCATATAATTTTTTATCACGGTTTGAGTATGTTAAGGGTTTCATCTTTTATTTCTTTTGTTAGTGTATCTATTTTTTGTCAAAAACTAGTGTCTGGTATTTTTGACTTTTTTTTAATCGTTCATCAAAATTTCAAAGAAGTTACATTTTTAGAAACTAGACTCCATTCTACATGTATTAAAAAAAATGATTTCCCATTAGTTTTCAAAAATTTTAGGGGAAGACACGCTCAATTTTCTATTTTTCAGGATGTGTCCACTTCGAAAATTAGTAAAAAATCAATTATTCATGAAAAAAAATATCAGAAAAATCAGGGATAAACTACATGGTGTTAGCTAATTTCTCACTGGAAGCAATATTTGAAATACTAAAAAAAAGTTAACATTTTAGGGGGAGCACACTAGATGCTATGTTATGTTTTTTTGAGAAAAACAAGACCAATTTGTGTGCTCCCCCTTTTTGAACCTCTTAATCTCAACCATTTTTGAAAAATTAGTAGTTTAGAAACTAGATTTGAAGCACTATGAATCTTGTTTTTGTTGTATCTTCAAATTTTGAGTGTAACTATCTTCAATTTCTCATCCAACATTAGTCTTTCATGATTTCAGAAAAAAAAAAGTGGCATCTTAAGACCCCCTTTTGGTCCCCCATCTTTGTGCACTTACCCATGTATTATCTTTTAATAAAATTACAATAAATTCACTTCCTTCTATTTTGCATTTTATCTAACTGCACCTCTATTTATGTGAACTCTCACAACTTTTGTCTTCTACCTCATTAAGCACCTATTATATAGAATTACATACAAGAATGAGAATACATGAAATGTGGCATCCAAACTTGGAAAATTCCAATGCCCTATATTGGGAATCTCACTAGCATGCTAAACATAGCCTCTTACACCCTCTTACAAGTTGTCATAACTAACTAAAATTATCTCTCCATTTTTGGATGCCTAGTTTGTCATACAATCCCTTGAAATAGGAGATTCTCTTACATGTATCTAGACTATCAATAGCTATGAAAATATTCTCTTACATGTTTCATAATCAACCCAAGAATAGCCACTTTGAGATGGGTGCCTAGGTTAACCTCATCACCTCATTTACATTCCCAAAGATGCTCCAACCATAAATAGTAAATATATGCTAGTAAATTATTAATTATTATTGCCAATAATTAATTTATTACCATACCTGTAAAAATAATTATCACTTTCAGTGAGACCTTAATCCCTTATGAATGCATATACAAACAATAGTAGGAATAATTAAATACATAGGATTACAAGGTTGATGACACTTTAATCCTAACATTCTTCCACTTGACATCATACATTGTAAATACATCTATATTTTAAAAAAATCAACTAAATACAAGAAACAAGGCCCATGGCCTCCTACACCAAGTGAACTTTTTTTGTGCTCACAAGTTTGGTAAGATAATCTACAACATTTTCTTGAGTGTCAACCTTCTTCCACTCAATGTATCCATTTGCATCCATTCCCTAAATAAAATGATGCTAAACATCCCCATGCTTAGTCTAAGCATGATACATAGGATTCTTAACCTTATAGATCACACTCTAGCTATCACAGCCATCTAAATTATCCTACAATCAAAACCAATACATGTGCACAATCTTTATAACCATACTACATCCTTAGATACATGGATAGTAGCCATATACTCTGCTATAGTAGTGGATAAAGTAACCATGGGTTGTCTCTTACCCATCCAACTTATAGCTCCTCCAAATAGAGTAAATACATGTCCACTAGTGGACCTTCAACTATCCAAGTCACCTGCCCAATTTGCATCAACAAAACCCTATATTTTCAATGCTTATCCACATTGTTAGTACCAGAATAAACGAAACAATAATCAAAAGTATCACACAAATATCTTAAACACCCTCTTCACATAATTCCAATGCTCTCTACTAAGGTTAGACATAGACTTGCTCAATGCTCCCATTGCTTAGGCAATATCTAGCCTAGTCCAATTAAACCATTACATCAAATTTCCTACTGCACTAGCATATGACACATTAGACATATCCTCAAAATCATCTTCACACTTGGCATGAACAAATCTAAAGTTATCAAGTAGTGCCAACTAGTAAAGGAATTATATCGGGCTTATAGTCCTGCATATTAAATCTACACAAAATAGTATTACCCATACTTATTTTGTGACAATCAAAGCTTTATGTTACCTTGATCTGTTGATTTACATTCCCAATATGTACCTTGCTACCCCCACATCCTTCATTTCAAATGTACCTAAAATCCAAGCTTCAACTCACTAATCATACCTTTGGTGTTACTGAAAAACATGTCATCCACATACAAGACAACAATTAGTATATGATCATCAATACATCTAATGTAAACATAACTTTGAAAAAAAATTATTGGTGATTTGTCACCAATTGGTGATTTTCTAGACTTTTAGGGGATAGAAAATAGTGAATATTATTGGTTTTGGTAGTATACGCTTTCACCCAAATTTGATTATAATTTTAGGTCCATAGCTTTAGATCACTCATGAATTGATATTTTAAAATCTTAGAATAGTATTAGATCACCATACTATTTATTGCAGTTTGGCCCTGATCACCTGTTGATGATTGTTTTGAGACAGTCATAACAATTAGTTAAAATTCACATAAATGAACCAAAACTGACTTGAAAGATATGAAGGAATCGGTTAAGATTCGGTTAATCCCAAGTTTAATATGGTCAGGTCTTGACCTATTGGGCAAATTCAGTTGGTCGATGTGAAGCTGTAATGTTCAAGGGGCCTTACACGATTTAGGGTTTCCTGTTGGTTAATTGGACTCAAACTATGCAAAAGATCATAATATCAGCAAGTTCATTCTTTTGCATAAAAATGTTATTGTCCTACAAAGCTTTAAATGATTTATATTATTGTAAGCTTCTCCTCTTAAATATTTATGAAAACTGTCTACTTTTAACTCTGTTATGCATGCTTTTTTAAATATGAGACAAATTTCCTTTAAATTTCTGTGTTTTAAGCTAAGTATTTTTACATGGGTTGGGAAAAGTTAGAAAGATGTAAACTAAACTTCATTCATTCTACCAAAGGATCTAATTGTTTTGTTATGCACTTTATAAATCATACAGTAACTTGATCAAATCCAGAGACAAAAATCTTAAATGTAAGTTCTAAGCATTTTCACAAACCATACACTTAAGATTGCAAGCTCTAGAGGAAATGTTTAAAACACAATGAAGAGAAAGAAAACACTTAGAAGATAGATGCAGAATTCCAGATTCAATTCTATTAGAAACAGACAATCATATATGATTTACAATGTCTGAATGACTCTTAGCTTCATTGATCAAACTACAGAAAACTTACAAGCTTTACAAATATAGCAAGGAGGTAGGATGTTCCACACGCTCCTTGTTGCAAACACAGATGACCTCCTTCTTCTACTCCTAAATGCTAAGCTAATTGCTAAAATCCTTGTGTAAAGTATTACAGTGTAAAGAGGCTCAATATATAGACCTGACTGTCCTTAATACACTCAAAAAACCTAGTTAAGAAATGTTTCAAACCTCCGGTTACAACAATAAATGTTGGAGAACAAGTCTCTCCAAAATATCTCTGAGCATACATCAAATCTGGGCGAAATATGCCCTTCTGGAAATCCTAGAAGCTCAATAATAACTTCTGCTATCTGCTGCAATGATGTCCTCAGCTACTTTTGTCTTCATCTATAAAGACCCTTGACATCCTCGCCCTTCATTCTATCTTCTTCTGCTCCTGAGATCGAATTTCCTTTCCATGACATCACCGCCATCAAGTTTCAGTTCCTCTTCACCTGCAAACCTGCAAATAGTCAAAAATGGATTAAAAAAACATATCGAGTTGCTCATTTATTTATTACCTAGTCCGAATGGTAGCTGGACGTAAGCTGCAGCAATTACTAGCCCCTCGTAAGTCTATGTTTACAGTTGGTCAAAAAAACTATGTGCCCCCTCTTTCTTCATCGCACTCTGTTTTGCTATCGTATTCTGCGTACTTCCATTGGTGTAACTTCCAAATCGAGCGGGCTCAAAAATTCCCACCGATCGCTTCACTTTGGCAGATGTCTTCTCCTCGTTATCAGCACTCTTTTCTTCTTCCTTCGACGTTGATGCAACACTATCGGCGCAGGCTTCAAAATATTCGGCCAATCGTTCATCTTATGCCAACATAGCCTTATTGGCTTGTATCCTCGCATTGTCGGCATGACCTCCTTCTATCGGTGCGATTAACAAAACCCCCACCGATAGCTCTCCTCTGTCCGATTGCCTACTCTTGTCGCTGTCACTCCCACTAATGCCCTCACTATTTTCCTTCTAATCGGCGTGAGACTTGCCTATCGGCACGGCCAAAATTTTCTCTATCGATCGCCTACCTTTGGCCGATGCAAACTCATCGGCCACACTCTCACCGATGCACCTCTACACTTAGGTTTTTTCTCAGTGCCGCGGACCCTCATTTTCTGTTGTATCCTTTGCTTCGCACATCGCTCACATACAAGCACTAAAAAATATACAAGGACCTTTCAATATTTAATTCCCCTTTCAAATCCGGTCTTTGTATATTGCTCAATTCATACAAACACGCTTGTATGTACATTCGGACCTATCGCCATTTATATACCGCAGCCTATTCATTTTCAATTTCAAGATGTCTAAAATGTAATGTATCTTTTGATATGCAATCGGACGTGATACATTGCATTAATCGGATTTAAATCATTTTCAGCTTCACGGCTTTGTATGTGATTTTGTATCTTTCGATTGCATTGTTTAAAATATACATGGACTTAACTTTGTTTGATAAATTTCCGGTTCCGGCACTTGTATATGTGCAATGTATGTTTGATAATATACAACCCGAATTATACAACGATTTAACATTGTTTCGTACTTTTCAAGTCCGCGGCTTTGTATATTAATAATGTATCTACCGATGTATACTGAGTTCGATGCATGGTTTACATTGAATTTAAAACCCCTCACAAATCTGCCTTGTATGTATTAAAATGCATGCAATAATATACAAGGCACGAAATATACAAGGACTTTTTCGTTATTTCATATCTATTTCAGGTCCACCCTTTGTATTTTACCCTGTATCTTGCCAATATACAAACCGGAACATATACAAGGATTTAGTTTGTTTAATAAACCCTTCAGGTCCGCGCTTGTATAAGTCATTGCATATTGACTTTGTATGTTTGAAAACATACATTGCACAAAATATACAAGTGGTTAACTCCTTTTGATAAGTCCGTCGGGTCCGCGCGATGTATAATGCTTTGTATATTTCTTTGTATGTAGGATACATATAATGCACAAAATATACAACGGTTTAACTCTGCTTCATAATTTTCAAATCCGCGGCAATGTATCTCCGCTTTGTATGTTTTGGAATGTAATGTATATAGAAACATACATACAAGTCAAAACATACAAAGACTTAATTCTAATTCATAAATGTTCTGGGTCCACCTTGTATGTATGCATAAAAAACCCTACCAAATGCATACAAGGTAAAAAAGACATACAATCGACTTTGTATATGAAATCGATATACAAACCTGAATGTACATTTTACCAAAATGATCATAACTTGCAAAATATGGCGAATTTTAAGATGGTTCAAAAGCAAGCCTAGCTCATTTTTCACAAGGAATCCAACCATATTATGCCCTGGTACTGAAAATGCATTTTTTCTCTATTTTTAACAAAATTGCAATTTTAACCCATTTTTCCCTTTACCACCAAGCAAAACAACACACACAAAAGCAAAAGCAACAGCCACAGTAGGGTCCTCATTTTGCTAAGGAGTAAAATGGGGCGTGTTGTGAACATCACATCACTGAGATAAATTATAGAGGTAACTTCTAATTTGGGTCCAATCACCTATCATATGATGAGGTAACTTGTAATTTAGGTTTCAATCGACCACCTTTTTACATAAATTATGGGCATAAGATGGTGCAATCCACCAATAAATTTTTAGGGAATTAGGGAAAGGGGCACATCGCCAGTGAAATTATAATCAATTAAGGGCAATTAGTGTGCAATCGCCAATGATATTATAGTGAATTTAGGAAAAACATGTAATATCACCATGCAATGATAGATATATTTGGGAAAACATTTTTTATAACCATTGAATTATAGGTGGTTCTTATAAAGTGTGGCCCATCACCTCAAAATTATAGGTCTTTTAGGGTTAATATGTTTAATCACCCATGCAAAATGTAGTATGACTATGTAGTATGGATTGGTATTTATGCAAAATAATACTCCATTCACTCTTTAGGAATTTAATTTTGGATTCACCCATTTCATCCTACATTGCAAAGTTGTAATTTTGGTCCTCTGGAATGGTGTTTGATCAATTCTCTATGAGATGCCAACTGTGAGAGAAGAGGGTACATTCTCAAAAGTTTGGGAATAGACATAGGCTGCAACTCTACTTCATTCTTCCATTCTTGGTGAGTAATAGACATAATTTTTAATTTGCATCACATTTTGTATTGTATATTGTATGATTAATCTCTATAACAATATTTCTCATGTGCACTTTGTCATTTTTGTATTGTATATTGTATGATTAATCTCTATACACAATATTTCTCATGTGCACTTGTGGTCTTGCATATTTGTCATGTGTTGATATTGATTTAAATATTTACTTTTTATAGTAGTTCTATATTGTTTATTGTATGATTAATCTCTATAATAGTAGTTTTATATTTCTTTTTTACATAAACTATATCAATGGTCCCCAATGTATTTCCTTTCAAATAAAGGTATGTCGACGGTTTTGTCTCTATATGTCCCTTGCCTCCTTTCCACAGAAAGGTGAAAGGCACATATTTTAGTCAACCTACACCATCAAATCAAACCAAATCAATAGTTAACAGGGTTGTAAGGAGAAAATAAAGATGTAAAGATAAGGAGGCACCATCATTGGTTGGAAAAGATTACATGTCAGTTGGGGGGCGTGCAATTTTTTTATTTTAAAGGTTTGCAAACTTTAATGCACTATTAGGGTCCACATGTATAAATTTATTAAGAGATCATAGTACTAAATGTACATGTTTTATTTATCCCAAGTTATCGATTAAACTGCATCAATGGTTGCTGATGCTCAAAGGTAGAAATAAAGATTATCCAAGTAGGAGACAATGCCATTTGATAGGAAGGTGATGTCTCAGTTCTCATCCCCACATTATTAGGTGTATAAGTTGTAGCTATAGGTGTATGGATCTTAGCTACTAGGGCTTGCTTATATAAATTTATTAACATCCCATAGTACTAAACACACATCTTTTATTTATCTCAAGTCATCAAATCAAACTACATCAATGCCTAGCAGGGCTCAAATGCATAAATGAAGATTATACAAGCCATAAATAGTGCCATTGGCTAGAAAATATGATGTGTCAGTTATTAGGCCCACAATATTAGGGTATGTGTCATTGCTAAAGGTGTATAGGTCATACCTACAAGTGTACAGGTAGAATCTACAAGTATATAGATCTTAGCTATTGGGGCTAACTTGCATAAATTTATTAAGATATCGTGGTTCTAAATGAACATCTTTTATGTATTCTAGGCCATCAAATCTAGCTGTAAAAATGTCTAGAGAGGATCAAAGGTGGAAATGAAGATTATGCAAGTAGGAAACAACACCACTAGCTCAAAAAGATGATGTGTTAGTCATTGGGCCTATAATATTTGGTGTACTAGTTGTAGTTTCTAGGGCCCACTTGTAATGATTTGTTTATGTTGGCTTGCATAATCAACTCGTCTTAATCAACTGAAGCTACATGTTTTATTTAGTCTAAACAATGGGATCAAACTATGTCAATGGCTCAGAGGGCTCCAATGAGAAAATAAAGATGGTTAGAGTAGGGGCAGTGGCATTTGCTTGAAAAAAAGCAGCATGTTAGATGTCGTATCTTGCAATAACTTCATATTAAATTAAATGTTCTTTATTATATATTTTTAATTGTTTTATATAAGCATATGTCCATTTTTATATTATTTTAAATTATTACTCCCCTAAATTTTGATTATTGTTTAGGAGCCCATAGTATTAATAAGATAAATGTTTTATTTATTTTATAGTGTGCGATCAAACTACATCAATAGCTCGTGATTCTCCAAGCATAAAATCAAGATAGTCTGAGTAGTCCAGGCTGCGCCATTGGAAAGAAATGGTGACATGGCACTTGGTTGTGTGTGGACTATTTTAGATTAAATGTAATTATTAAATTAATAATTTTTATTCTATGTGATAGAGATTAAATATTAAAATACATGTGTCATCTTCTTCTTTGTCTATAAGTAGTTCAATTTTATTCATTTTTATTTAGTAGTGATTCACATATGCATAACATAAATTTTTTAAATTTACAACTTTGAGACACTACTTTAAAACTTTTTTAATACTATCAAAGAAAGATGACATCCTCAAATCCAAAAAAAAAGAGTGAGAGAAACCCTATCTGAGAGAAACCCTATCAGAGAGAAAAGCCACCATAAAGTCCTATTTTAATCAACAACAACAATATTCTTGTAGTGGGTGACAGTCATCAAGAATAAATAATGAGGAAAATTTACTTGAGATTTAGGAATTCTATTGGAACGACTTTGAGGATGAGGAGCATCACATGAAAATCTTGAAGGAGGTAGGCATGATGTGTTCAATCTAGTAGTGAAAGTTTGAATAATGAAATCACACCAGAGGAAATATCCATGTTACTAATGGTGGTGAACCTAAATCTAAAAGCATTTTGAACAAACATAAAGCATGTTAGTTGGACATGTCAAGAAAGTTTTAGCTCGAAGGGTTTCTAAGTAGCCATTCATAGGACTTGTGAAGAATGAAAATGGAGACAACATGCCAAAACTATGCCACTATAACGATTTATAGTTGGAAATTAAAGAAACACAAGATGTTGCAACTAAAACTAGACATTATTGAGAAGAATGTAGGTAAAATTACAAAAGGTAATGTAAATGTGTTGTTCTCAAAATCAGCTACGCTCTGTTTTTGTAGACAACCCCTACGAAACTTATCCATTTTGTAATCTACCCTCTAAGTTCACAAATCGAGACAAGATTCTCTTGGTCCCATGCGAAGTCGTATGGGATCCTAAACTAGTTTACAACATCCACTCAAATTGATTCCTCGATATTTGCTCAAATCGATTATGTTGTAACATGACCAAAATATCAATTTTGGTTATTTTTAGGGTGTTTGTAAAATTTTGAGTCTTCACATGTAAAGTCAGCCAAAATTGCCACTATTGCATGTCTTTTTGTCCACTTGTGTAAAGTCGGTAGTTTCTGCCGCTTTTACATAGTTTTTTGTTTTCAACATGCCCTAGCGACACTTTTTACACCATTACATGTTCTCGTTAAAAGGTTTTAAGTTACATGTGCAAGATCGGTTGTTTTTTCCGCTTTTGCATTTTTGTGAAACACGTGTAAGGTCGGCCAAAATCGCCGCCTAAGCAAGATCTCCCTTTAAGTGGCATTAATGTCCACTCGTGCCAAACTTTTAAATGCATTATCTCATTGTTTTTTCTTGTCATTTCTTTTGTCAAAGTTTCCTAGTTGATTCCTTGATCCTTCCTCAAGTTGCTTGATCGTGTTGACATTGATTTCAAACAGATTTCAACTCGTCGCCATCACATTTAGGGTTTTCGTTCCTTTTGACTGGTAAGTCCTCTAATCATTGTTTTTGTTTAGGGTTTTTCATTTTTCATTCTTTGGAGTCATCAAACCCATGTTTCCCCTGAATTGTATTGAGGCAAATCATCCCCTTCATATTTATTTCTCGAGTAATTTTTGAAACACTGGTTTAACATTTCATCGTTGGATTTTGCCGATCTACAAGAAGTAACCTTTTTGTGGTTAGTTAGAGATTATTGCCACTCCAACATGTCCATGTGTAGTGACGGTGATTTTCACCGCCTGTGTTTTTTTCCATGAACTTGTCAAGATGTGAAGTTGGCATTTTTGCCGCTTAAGCCTTTAAAGATTTATCCAAATGCAAGGTGTATGGGCGGCAAAATTCACCGCCCTTACACAGAAGATTAAAATACCAACATGTAGAGTCAGTGTTATTTTCTGCTAAAGCATCATGCAATTCAACATACCTGTAGAAGCGGTTGAAATTACCGACTATGCATCGAATTGATAGAAGACATGCACCGGCGGTTGAAATTGCCGACCAAGCACATACCTTGAAGGTTACAAAGTACTTTGATGTAAGGGCAGTCATTTTCATCGCCCCTACATGTAAAAACATTCTTCCAAGAATACACATGTAATGTCAGTGGTTTTCACCAACTTTGCATGATAATCAAATTCCTCCTTACACATGTACAAGCGGCTGAAACACCTGACTTTACATGTGCAAGTATTTCCTCATGCAGGAGCGGTCATTTTGACCGCTAATGCATATTTTCTTGAATTTTTCCCAACACTGGGAAAATTCACCTTTCAAGACCTGTTAACCTACTTTCACCCTTCACCTCGATTTGCGCGCACTCAAGCCCTTCAACGTATGCTTTCATGTCCATGATCATTGAATCGCGGTTATCCCAGTTTATCCATTTTTTCCCTAATTGCGAGATCATGGCCTTTTGCAGTTCTCAACCAGTGTTCGTGGTAGATATCAATCTCAGAGTTCTCTTTAGAGCTAATGTTAGAGCCATCTCCGTCCAAAGCAAAAATCATGAAGTACAAGTACCAAGGTGTCTTTCTGGTGACGAAAGTGCAATCAAATATTGATGAAATCAGGGATATGAAAATTAGACATGTGGACATGGTAGAATTTGTGGAAAGAACAAAACAGACAAATCCTTCCAGACCTATATAAAAAATCATTTATAGTAATATTCATTTGGTTGCATCATTTCCAGTTTCTACACACAATCCCAAGTTTGTTCTTCAGGTAGCCAACCATTATAACAGGGACACTAGAGATGTGATAGATTCTCACGAGAATGTGATCATGAGATTAGATGCAGAATTCCTAGACAAAATCTTCATGTGTCCACCCATTGAAAATATTGGACGGATTGACTTTGCTAAGGGGAAAAAGGATTATGACACAGATGTGGAAGCCGCAAGAAGGTATATCAACAACAAATGGTTGAAAATCCCTAGAAGTAATTTGACCAGATGGCCAAAGGATCTTCCTAGGAGTGACTTTGTAGAGGAAGTTTGCGATTTGATTACTCTTTTGAGTCACATCAGAGGACTCCCCTCTTCTTCCAAGTTCCAAGAATGGATGTACACTTACATCAAGGTGATTCTGCGAGGTACACAGAGAATATTCTGGGGAGAGCAAATTAGTAATGCATTGCATGAGCAACTAGTAAAGGTCAATATGACATTCAAATTCTATATGACTTCATATCTTGTATATACTGCTGCAAGAATGAGAAGCTTTCCAGGTTTGATTCAGGTTGGTGACAAGAGGTTGGTCCCTGTATATGAGTATTACCCTCAAATAACTCTGAAGGGATCAATTCATCATTTCTAAAGGGTCAATGATGCCTTCTTTTTAGTATTCATGTGCCTACGGGATAATGAACTTGTTCAAAAAAGAGTCTCAGATGAAGCTTGGGAGGTAGTGAATTCTTTTGGTTGCCTCTTCCTGCAATTCCCCACTTTCACGTATCTCAGGGTAGGATATTATCCTGGTTACCCTTATATTCTTCCACGGTATCCTAGTGACTGTATTGTTCTTATGGAGCTATGCAGACAGCTGATTATAGTGCACAATAAATAGATGGAACTGAAGAAGGCAGGGATAAAGTTCCCCATTAAAATTGGAAAGTATTCAGTTCAATCAGCTAACAAAGCAAAAATAGTTGATTCTAAATTACAGCTGGTTACTATGAGAACTTACAAGAAGAGAGATCATTTTGACTTCAGAAGAGTTCAAGATAAGATCAAAAGGAAGTCAAACTTCCATGTACCAATGGTTGAAGATATTTGGGTTGATCTCAGGACACAGAACGAGGTCAGAAAACTAGACTACTGCAGACTTCACCTGAGTTAGATTGAAGAGATGGGCCTTGCTGATATTCCAGATGGAATGGAGGATGATGGGGATGTTCTAGATCCCAAATATAACATAGAAATTGATGAATTCTCACACCTCACAGAGGTGAAATGGTCAGTCAAAGAAGAAACATCCATAAGGAAAAGATTTCAACCAATCCTGTCCAACACAAATGTGTGGTTGGAAAGTAAAGGGATTAAATTGAAAGAATTTCTCACAGGGTCAGAGACTGAAGCACAGGAACAAATAGGTAAGAAGGTAGAGAACAAAACCAAAAATAAGAGTGATGTCCCTTCTTCTTCTAAGATATGCAAACCAAAAAAGTTTGTGCCCAAAGGAGGGAAGAAGAAGGAAGTTACAGAAACTTCCAATATCACTGAATCAGGTGTTGAAGATACTAACATTGATCAAATGGAGACTGAAGATGTTGAAGCTAAAGAGCAAAATATTTAGAAGTCTAAGGATCCTCAATAGACAATAGTATCTGATAAATCTAATGAAGAAGATAAAACTAAACAAGGCAAAGATGAGGATGCAGAAAAGGAACTACTTGGTGATCCACCTCAATCTCTTGAGAAAGATCTTCCCATAGGAACAAAAGTTTCTACACCTCCTCCTCATGTTCTAGTTTTTGGTAGCTTCCCAGTGATTTCAAATGTTCCTCTTTCACCTATCTTTGTTGTTTCTTCTGATAATACCCTGCTTCTGTGGAAACTAGTTTTGGGACCATTTTTTATTCTTTTGGTTCCATCCCAAGTTTATCTTCTCCATCTTTTGACATCGGTGAACAATCTATTTTAGAGAATCTTCTGGATGCTTCAGAGAAAGTTGTTGATACAGGTGTGGTTTTTACCAACACCAGTCCTATTGTGACTATAACAGGTATAAACATGGATCTGGCAAAACAAGTGGTAGACTCATCTCCAGTTGTTGGCACTTCTGTGCTTCCCCCATGGTTATCTGCATATACTCCAAAGAGGAAGAAGCAAGCTATTTCACCTGATGAGGTTGATATTGAAAAGTTGTTACCTGTAAAAGCAAAGACTCAGAAGAAAAATCCTAAGACTATTTCTAGGCGTGTCAACGAGAAAGGAATCAGATACACAGAAAATGCTAAACCACCAGAAGATGCCACTGTTGACACTTTTGACATGAATGATTATGTCATTTCAAGGGTTGAGTTGGGCAAGCTAACTCATGAGGGCATAAAAGAAGATTTTCAAACTATTGCCAGCACTTTACTTGAAAAGTATGATGAAGTCAAAAAAGAGAAAGAATAGTATAAGGCCAAAGAAGAACAACTTGCTGCTGTTCTTCAAAAGATAGTAAAGTCATCAGAAATGGTAGAATCCATGGCAGTGACTGTAGAAGATCCCCTGATCCAGAAGGTTGAAAAAGCACAAGCCAGAGGAAGGGTGGTAGGTGATATTGTGGACCGTTTGTTAGCTCAAGGGTGAATTCTGCTAAAAACCACTGTAGAAAGAAAAGAGAAGATGGATAAAGCTAAAGCTGAGCTGGACAATCTGGTAGATTTAGTCTCACAGGAGTTGCAAGATCAAGAAGAGAGCTTGGAGGAGTGGATAGATATGAAAAAGATTAAGATAAAGAACTTGATCACCATCAGGGTCATTGTAAACAGGGAATCATATCTTAAAACCAAGGAGACTCTGGTTCATCGTATCCACATAATAAAGGGTTTACTTGAAGATCTATCTCAAGCTCGAGAAGCTAGTGAAGATAGTGATGTCACACTTCTACACTGGCTAGAAGAACTTCCATGCATCTTAATAGGGGAAGATCACAAGTTCCTCTCAGCAGAGGAGATGGTAAGTTCCTTTGAAGAGATGGTCCAAAGAAAATTTGAAGAGGAAGTACCCTCAGTACTTTCCATGGATAATCTATATGATCAACATTCAACTTTAGAAAACTTGAAGGACAATCTAGATAAACATGAAAAGGCAATAAAGGCAGTGAAAGATGCAATTCTTCGGGCTCGCACCATCTCAGAAAACATAGGTAAACCAGATGCATGTGAGATGGAAGCCATACTGGCTATGTACCAGGATTTTCTAAAGAAGAATGACAGAGGAAGCTAGTGCCTTAGTTTATTTTTCTTGTATATGATATGTAATTTGAATTTTGTTGTGGACATATCCACATGTAATTTTCCAAAATGTAATTACATGTGAGAAAAAGGAAGTCCCAAGTCAAATAGGACTCTTTTGTTGAATAAGTCAAAGTAGTTGTAAATTTCCTATTTTTGCTCCAGGCTCCTCCCTATAAATAAAGAGGGCCTCTATTGTAAATTTTATCTTTTATCTATTGCAAAGAAACTCTGCCAAATTATAAAACATTTCAAGACTTTGAGCTTTTTATGTTTATCATATTTCTCAAGTGAATATCAATATAAGCAAGCAATTTGAGTATCAAACTTTGAGTTGAATCATATTGTTCTATGATATCAGTGTTTTTATGTCATTGGTGTTATATTATATTGAATCATTGTTGGAATCATGGAGTTTATTGAAATTTGAGAAGAGTGTTCTTGTTTTGGTTGAATAGACTTTGTGGTATTCTTCTCATTGTGGGAGTTTGTGTTTATTTGTAGGAACAGAATTGTTTGGAGACTTTGTGCTGTAAATTGTTGTGTTTAAGCTAGTTATATCATATTGGGTAAAAGTGGAGACTTTGGGCTGCATTTGAATTCAATCAAGTTCATTTGTGAGAAATAAGCCCAACTATAGAAAACTTTGCATTTCTATGGTTTGTCTCGGTTCAGGAATTATCAAATATCATCTATTGTGAAGTTGTTATTTTTTAAGATAGAAACATCTATTCTGAAAAAAGAGAATAGGATGCGATGAAAACACCCCAAGAATAGTTTTTGTTTATTTAAGTATTAAAACTTGTTTGTTAGAAAAAGCTCATTATCTAGAGGGAACCTCCCCTTGCTGAGAGGAGAGACTCGATCTCATCATAGCTGTGGCGATATAACCATTTTGTCATTAGTTAGCTAAATGACAAAGTATTCACCCAACAATTTTTTGGTGACTCTACTAGGGAAGGAACGCGCAACTTGAAGCCTCACGCTCCAAGTTGAAGCATTTTCATTTTTTTTCCATTTGTTGCAAAATTTTGTTGAGTATACTACATTTTGTCAGATTCACGGTATACAAGAAGCAAGAGAGCCCAAGGTATTATTGATCCTATATTTGAGTTGATGCAGCAAAATAATTTTGATATTTTGCCTCTACAGCCTCGCCTTCAGCGAACCAAGAGTTTTCCTCCTACCAACGCCAGGTCTCCAATACTAGGTGAAACTTCTAGTTCTAGTAGAGTTTTGTCTTTTCATACTCCACAAAGGTTTGTTATCCCGCCTTTTAATCAGCACATCATGGCAGCCCAAGGCCCTTGGGGTAACACTTTTGGTCCTCTAAATTTAACCCCATCATTGCATGAACTACCTTGTAGTTCAAGAAAGAATTTTCCTAAGTTCTATGGTGATGGGAAAGTTCACCTTGATGAACACATTGTAGCTTTCTGCATAGCTTGTGTTGTGATAGGTGTTGAGCATGAAGACGTAGCAGTAAGGCTTTTTGTGGAAACACTGCAAGGTGCTGCTGCAAATTGGTTTTATCATCTTCAAGCTCAGACTATAACCAACTGGAACACTCTCAAGACCAAGTTTGAGTCTAGGTTCAAACCTGCAAAAGATGCACACGCCTTATTGGCTCAGCGTACACAAATGAAGAAAGAACCCCATGAACCTATGCGAGACTTCATTGCTAAGTTCAATAAGTTGAGAAATAGGATTCCTGTAACCGCTCAGCCAACAACAGAGAATCTTAAGTGTTTCTTTATCAATACTCAACTTCCTGAAGTGAGTTTTCTTTTAAGGCGGGCTGGCCCTGTAGATCTTCCTGCAACTCAGATTCTGGCTACCGAAGTTGAAGATGATCTTATCCTTGCGGGTAAGATAAGAAGAGATTCCAATAGAAATAAAGGTTCTTCTTCTACTGAGAACTCTTCCACAAGCACCATGGATCCTATGGTGCAAAAGTTAGCAAATGAATTGCTAGCTCTGAAAAGGCAAATATCCCAAGGTATGTTTGCCCCCCTTCTTATCAGGATATACCAAGGAGGACATTTCCCAATAATTCATATCAAGGCAAAGCTGCTAAAAATCAAGGGCAACCCAATCGTCTTCCACCTACACAGGGGAAGCTTGCCATTGAAGCAGCGCTGGTCAACTCCCCAGTTGGCTATTATGAAGCTGAACATGATCATTCTTTCCAACCTGAGTTGGGCCAGGAGAATGATGCTAATCTCTTTGTAGAAGGAGAAGAAGAATTAGCTAACGACTCTACCATCAGCTTTCTAAATTACCAAGATGAAGCCGAAAAAGAAGGAGAAGTGTATGATGGAGCATATGTTGTTTTCACTAGATCCCAAAATTAGTCAACTCAGCAAGTTGATAAGGGAAAAGCAAGAGAAGAACCTCAACTAGTGATCTCAATTGCTAAATGGGGAACTCTGCTGCCTTTCCAATCAAAGGACCCGGTGGGCAATAAGCAAGTAAGTACATCTAACAATCCTGTATCTTCTGCTTCTATCCCTCAGACCAATACTACCCCTAATAAAAATTAAAATGATGGATTTCCTTCCTCTTTTTCTAGCTCATTCCAGTTATTTGATATAATAGATCATGCTAGGAAGACTAAAATCCAAATGTCTGAAGTTGAGTATTTACAAGCTAATCCTGAACAATTTGATAGGTTAGCTAAATACGTCAAAAACAAGATCGTCCCTACAGGACAAGATTTTCCAAAAGTTGCCCATGATTCCTCAAATAATTAATCTACCCAAAATAATCTTGTCACTACTCCCCTTGTTGCCTCTGGAAAAATAGAACCTTTCTATGTTTCTCTATTGGTAAACGGTCATAAGTTGAGCAATTGCATAATAGATTCTAGAGCCTCTGATAATGTTATGCTAACCAAAGTAGCAGACTCCCTTGGCCTCACCTTAACTAAGACTTTTGGGAGATGTTTCTCCATGGAAAATAAACAAGTACCATTATTGGGTCAAATCAAAGATGCCCAATTTGCATTTTCAGCCTTTCCAGACAAGAGGATAAAAATGACTATCTTAGTAGTTGATGTTCCAGCTTCTTATGGCATCTTGCTCGGGTGTAATTTCTATAAAGATGTGGGTGGTGAGCTCAATATGGATCTATCTGAAGCAAGGATACCTGTTAAAGGTGTCATGCAAAAGTTGCTTCTTGAAAAAGAGGCGAAATACATTGTTACCCAAACGGCTAATCCCAAAGCTCAAATTTTGTTTGAGTCCTCGAGAATGGGTAATTATTTCCTGTCCACTGAAGATATTTCTAGTTCAACAGATGAGAGTTCATCAGTTGATAGCTCAAATAATTCAGATGGAGAATTAGAAGAGTATTCAGATGAAATTTCAAGTGAAGGTATAGTAATGCCAGATTCTTCCCTCACCGATGAAGAAGAGTCTTCTGGTCAAAGAAATTCCAAAAAATCAAATTCTAATGAGGTCTGGGTCTTAGAATTTGATGGCAGTTGTTCCTCTACCGGTTCTAGAGCTGGAGTTGTTTTGATATCTCCACAAGGTGATATCTTACCTTTCTCGTACAAGTTGCAATTCGACAATACCAACAACATCGTTGAATACGAGTTACTATTGCTCAGATTAGAAGCTGCTCATGCTAGAGGTGTTAAAAATCTTCATGCTCAAGGAGATGCCAAATTAGTGGTTTGTCAAGTGATAAATTTGTATCAAACCAAAAATGAAAGATTGAGACACTATTGTAATCGCGTGTGGGATTGCATTGAAGGTTTGACTCTTTCAACATTTCTGCAGTGCCAAGAGAGTTTAATGATCGTGCAGATACATTAGTTGTCTCCGCAACTCTTATGGTTCCCCATAAGGATTTCAAAGGAAACAAGTACACTATTGAGCTGGTCTTTTGACCAAGTGTACCTGATAATGCTGACCATTGGCAAGTGTTCAATGGTGATAACCAAATCATTGCTTTCTTGGAAAAGATGGATAGCTTTGATGAGCTCTATTTTGAAGGTAGTGAATCTCCACCACGGGAATACGTTTCTGAAATAGATTCACAAACTGGTGAAGAGTTTCTTCAACTAAAAGGGAATAAGATTCCAAAAGGTTTGGTTTCCCTTGAGAAGCTATTTGATAAGCATGACAGGTATATCAAGCAGTAGCAACAACTGGATTCAAGTTCCTCTATGGAATTTGAGCAAGTAAATTTGAGTTCGGAGGCGGATCCCAAAATGGTTAACATTGGGAAATGTTGCACTGCCGATGAGAAGTTTAAATTCATTACACTCCTTCGCCATTACATTGATGTCTTGGTGTATTCCTATGATGACCTGAAGTCCTTCAAGCCAAAGGAAATTCAACATTAAATTCCCCTCAAAGCTGGGTCATTGCCTCACAAGAAGAAACAAAGGCAATACAACCCTAAAATATCAAGTACTATCCCGTCTGAGATTCAAAAAATGTTGAATGCAAGGATAATTTTTCCAATTCATAATTCCACCTGGATTGCGAACATAGTTCCTATAAGGAAGAAGAACGGAGAAATCCGTATTTGTGTTGATTTCAGGAATCTCAACCAATCTTCTCTAAAGGATAACTACCCCCTACCCATCATGGACCAAGTGTTGTAAATAGTAATTGGTTCAGAAATGCTATCTATACTAGATGGTTTTTTGGGGTATAATCAAGTGGAAGTCAATGAAGCAGATCAGTATAAAACTGCTTTCACTACACCTTGGGGCACCTTTGCATATTGCAGAATGCCTTTTGGTCTGATCAATGCTGGTGCCACATTCCAGAGAGCAATGGACCTTGCCTTCAGAGATGAGATGGGGAAGTTCATTATGGTGTATCTTGATGACTTGACTGTTTTCTCCAAACACCGTCATGATCATGCGCACCATTTACGATAAGTGCTGGAACGCTATCGGGAAAATGGTATCTCTCTCAACCCTAAGAAGTTAGTTTTTGGGGTTACAAAAGGTAAATTTCTTAGACACATTGTATCCCGAGAAGGCACTAAAATTGACTCAAAAAGAGTCAAATCTATTCAAAGTATTACTCTACTGGCTAGTAAGACTGCGGTTCATTCTTTCTTTGGAAAGGTGAATTTCCTGCGAAGGTTCATTCCAGAATTTGCAGAGAAAACCCATCACATCGTCAACATGATGAAGGGTAAGGCTACTTTCCATTGGACTGCGGAAGGCAAAGCGGCATTTGAGGATATTAAGAAAGCTATTGCTCATGCTCCAGTTCTTGTTTGTCCTGACTATACCAAAGATTTTGTAGTTTACAGCTACGCTTCTGAACATACACTTTCAACTATTCTGGTTCAGTAGAATGAAGAATGTGTGGAATCTCCCATATCATTTATGAGTTGTCCTCTCAAAGCTCATGAGTTGAAATATTTGAATATGGAGAAGCATGCTTATGCTGTGGTCAAGGCAGTAAAGCATTTCTGGTTCTATATTCTGAATTCACATACTATTGTTTTAGTGCCTGATACAATAGTCAAGTCTATTCTGACTCAACAAGAGTTTGGAACAAAAAGAGGTAATTGGATTGCTAAGATCCAAGAATTTGATCTTGATATCAAACCTACTAAGCTTGTACGTGTAAGAGGTTTGTGTCAATTGATCACTGATAATGTACCAAAAGAGACAGGGGACGAAGAAGAAGAAGTTGAGGATACACCAATTGTTCTTTTTGTCACTACTACTGATGAGTGGTTTTCAAATATCGCTCATTTTCTTACCTATGGTGAGTGTCCTACACATATGTCTTATAAGGAGAAAAGAACTATTAAGTTGAAGGCAGCTAACTATGTCCTATGGGACAATGGTTTGTATAAGAGGAGCCTTGATGGAGTATTTCTCCGTTGCGTGGATAAAGTGCAACAAAGTAGACTTCTAGAGTCTTTCCACAATCTGGCTTGTGGAGGACATTTTTCTGCACCTATGACAGCTCACAAGATTCTGTGAGCTAGATACTATTGGCCCACACTATTTCAAGATGAGTACAATTGGGTGCGTAGGTGTGAATTGTGTCAACAGTTTGTTGGGAAATCGAAGTTGGCCGCATTACCTCTCAAGCCAATGGTGATTGAAGAACCTTTTCAGCAATGGGGTATCGACTTCATTGGCACTGTGAACCCATCATCAAGTGCGGGACACAACTATGTTCTCACCGTGACAGATTATTTTACCAAGTGGGTGGAAGCCATCCCAATTAAGTATGCTACTTCTGAAGTGGTATGCAATTTCCTCAAGGAAAATATTATTTCCCGATTTGAAGTTCCAAACAAGACTGTAGCAGACAATGCTACTTGTTTCTCTTCCCATGAGACTACTGACTTTTGCTACGAGTATGGGATCATTCTTTCCCACTCTTCAAACTATTATCCACAACGAAATGGTTAGGTAGAATCAAGTAATAAAAATCTGGTTACTATTATCAGGAAACTGGTGGATGAGAATCAGAGAAATTGGCATGAAGCATTGTTTGATGCTTTATGGGTAGACAAGATTACCCCTAAAAGGGTAATAGGTATGTCACCATTTCATCTTCTATATGGTCTAAATACAGAGATACCAATTACATTGGAGTTGCCGACACTGAAGTTGGCAAAGGTAGTGGAGGATAGAACTTTTGATAGTTCTATTGATAAACAAATTATGTACATAACTAAACTTGAGGAGCAGCGAACTATGGTAGTGGATCATATCGCTGAGCATCAAAGTCAGGTGAAGAAACTCTTTGACAAGAAAGCAAGGACTCATGAGTTTCAGATTGGAGATCAAGTCTTGTTATGGGACAAGAGGAGGGAACCAAAAGGAATGCATGGGAAGTTTGGTTCCTTGTGCAGAGGTCCATTCACCATTCATCAGGTCTATGGTGAGAATAGCTTCTTGTTGGAGTATCAGGATGGAACACCATTCTTGCTGCCTCACAGTGGACAACATCTGAAACACTTCAATCCTTGAAGTATCAGATAAGTTCATTTGTACATTTGTATAGTTTTGTGTTTATTTTTGTGTTTTGTTTAGTCTTTTGTGTCTTTTTCTTTTTAGCTTGACTCTATAGCCCAATGGTATGGATGAATGCACTTAGAGACTGGATTCTCCTTCCTTCGATCGTTTCAAAGTCTGATCGATGGAAGTTCTCCAGTCAGAGCTAGCTGTTGTTCTCAAAATTAGCTATGCTTGTTTTTGTAGACAACCCCTACGAAACTTGTCCGTTTCGTAATCTACCCTCTAAGTTCGCAAATCGAGACAAGATTCTCTTGGTCCCATACAAAGTCGTATGGCATCCTAAACTAGTTTACAACATCCCCTCAAATCGATTCCTTGATATTTGTGCAAATTGATTATGTTGTAAACTGACCAAAATATCAATTTTGGTCATTTTTAGGGTGTTAGTAAAATTTTGAGTCTTCACATATAAAGTTAGCCAAAATTGCTGCTATTGCATGTCTTTTTGTCCACTTGTGTAAAGTCAGTAGTTTCTACCGCTTTTACATAGTTTTTAATTTTCAACATGCCTAAGTGGCACTTTTTACCGCCATTACATGTTCTCATTAAAAGGTTTTAAGTTACATGTGCAAGATTGGCAGTTTTTGCTGCTTTTACATTTTTGTGAAACACGTGTAAGGTCGGCCGAAATCACCGCCTAAGCAAGATCTCCAAGATCTTGAACTTTAAGTGGCATTAATGTCCACTCGTGCCAAGCTTTTAAATGCGTTATCTCATTGTTTTTTCTTGTCATTTCTTTTGTCAAAGTTTCCTAGTTGATTCATCGATCCTTCCTCAAGTTGCTTGATCGCGTTGACATTGATTTCAAACGGATTTCAACTCGTCACCGTCACATTTAGGGTTTTTGTTCCTATTGAATGGTAAGTCCTCTAATCATTGTTTTTGTTTAGGGTTTTCCATTTTTCATTCTTTGGAGTCATCAAACCCATTTTTTCCCTGAATTGTATTGAGGCAAATCGTCCCCTTCTTCATATTTATTTCTTGAGTGATTTTTGAAACCCTGGTTTAATGTTTCATCATTGGATTTTGCCGATCTACAAGAAGTAACCTTTTTGTGGTTAGTTGGAGATTATTGCAGCTCCAACATGTCCATGTGTAGTGACGGTGATTTTCACCGCCCTCATTTTTTTCCATGAACTTGTCAAGATACGAAGTCGACATTTTTGCCACTTAAGCCTTTAAAGATTTATCCAAATTGAAGGTGTATGGGCGGTGAAATTCACCGCCCTTACACAGAAGATTGAAATACCAACATGCAGAGTCAGTGTTGTTCACTAGTAAAGCATCATGCAATTCAACATACCTGTAGAAGCGGTTGAAATTACCGACTATCGCATTGAATTGATAGAAGACATGCACCGGCGGTTGAAATTGCTGACCAAGCACATACCTTGAACGTTACAAAGTACTCTGATGTAAGGGTGGTCTTTTTCACCACCCCTACATGTAAAAACATTCTTCCAAGAATACACATGTAATGTCGGTGTTTTTCACCGACTTTGCATGATAATCAAATTCCTCCTTACACATGTACAAGCGGCTGAAACACCCAACTTTACACGTGCAAGTATTTCCTCATGCAGGAGCGGTCATTTTGACCGCTCATGCATATTTTCTTGAATTTTTCCCAACACTGGGAAAATTCACCTTTCAAGACCTGTTAACCCGCTTTTGCCCTTCACCTCGATTTGCGGGCACTCAAGCCCTTCAACGCATGCTTTCCTGTCCATGATCATCGAATCGTGGTTATCCCAGTTTATCCATTTTTTTGCTAACTGCGAGATCATGGCCTTTTGCAGTTCTCAACTAGTGTTCGTGGTAGATATCAATCTCAGAGTTCTCTTCAGAGCTAATGTCGGAGCCATCTCTGTCCAAAGCAAAAATCATGAAGTACAAGTACCAAGGCACTTTCCGGTGACGATAGTGCAGTCAAATATTGACGAAATCAGGGATATGGAAATTGGACATGTGGACATGGCAGAATTTGTGGAAAGAACAAAACAGACAAATCCTTCCAGACCTATGCAAAAATTATTGATAGTAATATTCATTTGGTTGCATCATTTCCAATTTCTGCACACAATCCTGAGTTTGTTCTTCAAGTAGCTAGCCATTACAACAGGGACACTAGAGTTGTGACAAATTCTCAAGGGAATGTGATCATGAGATTGGATGCACAATTCCTAGACAAAATCTTCATGTGTCCACCCATTGAAAATATTGGACGGATTAACTTTGCTCAGGCGCAAAAGGATTATGACACAGATGTGGAAGCCGCAAGAAGGTATATCAACAAAAAAATGGTTGAAAATCCCTAGAAGTAATTTGACCAGATGGCCAAAGCATCTTCCTAGGAGTGACTTTGTAGAGGAAGTTTGTGATTTGATTATTCTTTTGAGTCGCATCAAAGGACTCCCCTCTTCTTCCAAGTTCCAACAATGGATGTACACTTACATCAAAGTGATTCTGCGAGGTACACAGAGAATATTCTGGCGATAGCAGATTAGTAATGCATTGCATGAGCAACTGGTGAAGGTGAATACAACATTCAAATTCTATATGACTTCGTATCTTCTATATGCTGCTGCAAGCATGAGAAGCTTTCCAGGTTTGACTAAGGTTGGTGACAGGAGGTTGGTCCCTATATATGAGTATTACCCTCAAATAACTCTGAAGGGATCAATTCATCATTTCCGAAGGGTCAATGATGCCTTCTTTTCAGTATTCATGTGCCTATGGGATAATGAACTTGTTCAGAAAATAGTCTCAGATGAAGCTTGGGAGGTAGTGAATTCTTTTGGTTTCGTGTTCCTGCAATTCCCCACTTTCACATATCTCAGGGTAGGATATTATCCTGGTTACCCTTATATTCTTCCATGATATCCTAATGACCGTATTGTTCTTATGGAGCTATGTAGACAGCTGATTGTAGTGCACAATAAATAGATGGAACTGAAGAAGGCAGGGATAAAGTTCCCCGTTGAAATTGGAAGGTATTCAGTTCAATTAGCTAACAAAGCAAAAATAGTTGATTCTGCATTACAGTTGGTTACTATGAGAACTTACAAGAAGAGAGATCATTTTGACTTCAGAAGAGTTCAAGATAAGATCAAAAGGAAGTCAAACTTCAATGTGCCAATGGTTGAAGATTTTGGGCTGATATCAAGACATAGAATGAGATCAGAAAACTAGACTACTGCAGACTTCACTTGAGTCAGATTGAAGAGCTAGGCCTCGTTGATATTCTAGACAGAATGGAGGATGATGGGGATGTTCTAGATCCCAAATATAACAGAGAGAATGTTGAAGTCTCACCTCTCCCAGAGGTGAAATGGTCAGTCAAAGAAGAAACATCCATAAGGAAAAGATTTCAACCAATCCTGTCCAACTCAAATGTGTGGTTGGAAAGTAAAGGGATTAAATTGAAAGAATTTCTCACAGGGTCAGAGACTGAAGCACAGGAACAGACAGATAAGAAGGTAGAGAACAGAACCAAAAATAAGAGTGATGTCCCTTCTTCTTCTAAGATACGCAAACCAAAAATTAAGTTTGTGTCCAAAGGAGGGAAGAAGAAGGAAGTTGCAGAAACTTCCAATATCACTGAATCAGGTATTGAAGATACTAACATTGATCAAATGGAGACTGAATATGTTGAGGCTGAAGAGCAAAATATTCAGAAGTCTAAGGATCCTCAACAGATAGTAGTATCTGATAAATCTGATGAAGGAGATGAAACTGAACAAGGCGAAGATGACGATGCAGAAAAGGAATTACTTGGTGATCCACCTCAATCTCCTGAGAAAGATCTTCCCACCTCCTCATGTTCTAGTTTCTAGTAGCTTCCCAGTGATTTCAAATGTTCCTCTTTCACCTATCTTTGTTGTTTCTTCTGATAATACCCCTGCTTCTGTGAAAACCAGTTTTGGGACCATTTTTGATTCTTCCGGTTCCATCCCAAGTTTATCTTCTCCATCTTTTGACATCGGTGAACAATCTATTTTAGAGAATCTTCTGGATGCTTCAGAGAAAGTTGTTGATACAGGTGTGGTTTTTACCAACACTAGTCCTATTGTGACTATAACATGTATAAACATGGATCTGGCAAAACAAGTGGTAGACTCATCTCCGGTTGTTGGCACTTCTGTACTTCCCCCATGGTTATCTGCATATACTCCAAAGAGGAAGAAGCAAGCTATTTCACCTGATGAGATTGATATTGAAAAGTTGTTACCTGTAAAAGCAAAGACTTAGAAGAAAAAGCCTAAGATTGTTTCTAGGCTTGTCAACGAGAAAGGAATCAGATATGCAAAAATTGTTAAACCACTAGAAGATGCCACTGTTGACACTTTTGACATGAATGATTATGTCATTTCAAGGGTTGAGTTGGGCAAGCTAACTCATGAGGGCATAAAAGCAGATTTTCAAACTACTACCAACACTTTACTTGAAAAGTATGATGAAGTCAAAAAAGATAAGGAACAGTATAAGGCCAAAGTAGAACAACTTGCTGTTGTTCTTCAAAAGATAGTAAAGTCATCAGAAATGGTAGAACCCATGGCAGTGACTATAGAAGATCCCCTGATCTAGAAGGTTGAAAAAGCACAAGCCAGAGGAAGGGTGGTAGGTGATATTGTGGACCGTTTGTTAGCTCAAGGGCAAATTCTACTAAAAACCACTGTAGAAAGAAAAGAGAAGATGGATAAAGCTAAAGCTGAGCTGGACAACCTGGTAGATTTACTCTCACAGGATTTGCAAGATCAAGAAGAGAGCTTGGAGGAGTGGATAGATATGAAAAAGATTAAGATAAAGAACCTGATCACCATCAGGGTCATTGTAAACAAGGAATTATATCTTAAAACCAAGGAGACTCTGGTTCATCGTATCCACATAATAAAGGGTTTACTTGAAGATCTATGTCAAGCCCGAGAAGCCAGTGAAGATAGTGATGTCACACTTCTACACCGGGTAGAAGAACTTCCATGCATCTTAATAGGGGAAGATCACAAGTTCCTCTCAGCAGAGGAGATGGTAAGTTCCTTTGAAGAGATGGTCCAAAGAAAATTTGAAGAGGAAGTACCCTCAGTACTTTCCATGGATAATCTATATGATAACATTTAACTTTAGAAAACTTGAAGGACAATCTGGATAAACATGAAAAGGCAATAAAGGCAGTGAAAGATGCAATTCTTCGGGCTCGCACCATCTCAGAAAATACAGCTAAACCAGATGCATGCAAGATAGCAGCCATACAGGCTATGTACCAGGATTTTCTAAAGAAGAATGACGGAGGAAGCTAGTGCCTTAGTTTATTTTTCTTGTATATGATATGTAATTTGAATTTTGTTGTAGACATATCCACATGTAATTTTCCAAAATGTAATTACATGTGAGAAAAAGGAAGTCCCAAGTCAAATAGGACTCTTTTGTTGAATAAGTCAAAGTAGTTGTAAATTTCCTATTTTTGCTCCAGGCTCCTCCCTATAAATAAAGAGGGCCTCTATTGTAAATTTTATCTTTTATCTATTGCAAAGAAACTCTGCCAAATTCAAAAACATTTCAAGACTTTGAACTTTTTATGTTTATCATATTTCTCAAGTGAATATCAATATAAGCAGGCAATTTGAGTATCAAACTTTGAGTTGAATCATATTGTTCTATGATATCAGTGTTCTTATGTCATTGGTGTTATATTATATTGAATCATTGTTGGAATCATGGATTTTATTGAAATTTGAGAAGAGTGTTCTTGTTTTGGTTGAATAGACTTTGTGCTATTCTTGTCATTGCGGGAGTTTGTGTTTATTTGTAGGAATAGAATTGTTTGGAGACTTTGTGTTGTAAACTATTGTGTTTAAGCTAGTTATATCATATTGGGTGAAAGTGGAAACTTTGGGCTGCATTTGAATTCAATCAAGTTCGTTTGTGAGAAATAAGCCCAACGATAGAAAACTTTGTGTTTCTATGGTTTGTCTCAGTTCAGGAATTATCAAATATCATCTATTGTGAGGTTGTTATTTTGTAAGATAGAAACATCTATTCTGAAAAAAGAGAATAGGATGCGATGGAAACACCCCAAGAATAATTTTAGTTTATTTAAGTATTAAAAGTTATTTTTTAGAAAAAGCTCATTATCTAGAGGGAACCTCCGCTTACTGAGAGGAGAGACTCAGTCTCATCATAGCTGTGGTGATATAACCATTTTGTCATTAGTTAGCTAAATGACGAAATATTCACTCAACAAAATGGAGAGTTAAACTCAATGATGCACTTGAAAATGAAATATGAATGTGCTCATGTTTAAAATGAAACTGAGTATAAATAATATATGGAATCATAGGCATGGCTTGCCATTGTTGGAGGTTTCATATCTGCTATATTTGGAAAGGTCATGGAAGTTAGTCATTTATCCAAAACTATAAAGCTCACAATTATATTCCATCTATTAAATAGAGGTCAGCCATTGACAGACATTCTAGAATGTAGGAATTTAATTCAATTTATTGGAGTGCCCAACTTTCCACTCTCCCATTGGTTTGTCAACAATGGTTGGGAATGGGTTCAATGTTTGGCTATGGTGGAGAAGTAGGATATAAAGGAGAAATTGAGTTAGGAGACTTTATTTTCCTTATCTTTGGATGAGTTGACAACCATTGACAATACTTTTTAGGTGTGTATGCACATAATATATATTGTAGAAAGTCATATTCACCAGCCTCATCTACTTGCAGTTCATAAAATGAAAGAAGATTCTACCTTTTCTAACCTTATGGAAATTGTCAAAAATAGTTTTATGAATATTGGAGGCTTGGATTATTTGGCAATCACAAGGAAGCTAGTTTGCATTGGTGTAGACGGGACATCAATCATGTAGGGTCACAAAAATTGGATTCTTGTTAATTTCCAGACATCATGTTCACTATACCTAAACAACATTGACTACATGGAACACATAATGAATTTGGGTTTTAATACTGTAAGCCAATTTCAATCTATTTTGAAAGTTGAAGATCTTATGCGTGAGTTGTATACATATTTTTGTAGAAGTCCAAAAAGATTTTTAGAGTATCAAAGATTTGTTAAAGGACTTACTCCAGGTAACAAGCTACTTAAGGATGTGGATACTAGGTGGATATCATTACACAGACTAAAAAATAGATTATTTGACGATTACTGGTCATTGTTGGGCCTGTTCTATGAAAACCACATAGATTAGGCAAATATGTTGGCACTATTCACTAACACTGAGACACTATTGACTCTATTTGGGATTCATTCCTTGTTGGAAGAAATGAATGTTCTATTTAAGAAGGAACAAGACAAAAAAATGTACATTACAAAATACTCAAAGTTGTGGAAAATGGTATGTCTTACTCTAGACAATCTATATATCAATCAATCTGAAGAATTTATAGGTCCAAAGTTTATAATCTAGCAAGTAATGACGAACAATGAACACCTGGAAAACTTTCTAGAGTACAATGATGTAGGTGATTAATGTGCATTAGTGTGTGGGTATATGATAGAATTACACTATTTCAATAAAGTTGGATGGAGCTCTCAGGTTAGACAAAAAAGTGTTACAAGGGAGGATTGTAAAGATCTCATGTCTTTTGTAAAGGATACCTTGTTGAAAATTGTGAGAAGTTTGGCTTTGGAGATAAGAGAGCACTTTCCTCGGGATGAACTTTTGGAAGCAATGGCTATAGTTTATCCTCAATATGGGTATGTCATTAGTGTGTCCTTTGTTAGTTTGCATATTTTCAGGGAAAGGTGAGGTACTTGGCTGATCATTTTAGTAGAACATAGAAATAAATGGAGTAGAAATAAAAGGAATAATAGATAAGATAAAGCTAGCAGAAAAATTTACCTGGGTTTGCATAAAAAATGATTGAACAATATAAATTCCTTAGTTATCCTTTGGAACATGGATCAATAACCGAGTCATGGAAACAATTGTTTGAGCAAAATTTTGTGATATTCTATTTCATAATATTTCAACCTTGCAGATCTCTGTCAAACAATGATTCTAGGTTTAGTGGAGGATGAAAAGTTTTTAGTGCCTTATCACTTTTTGAACTCAAAGTTATGAAACAAACTTGGAATTTTTTTAGAGAATTGTTTGAGGCTCTATACGACTAGATACAATGTTCAAACATTTCCATTTGATAGAGTTATTATAATTTGGAAGTCCACTTGTGAAAGAAGAGGTGTGACAAAAGGGGACCAACCAGAGAATTCAAATATGGTTTTAGAGGTGCCGGTTGAAACACATGATGAAGAACAAGAAGATGGTTCTCAACCAATGTTAAACACAAGCAACCCAAATATTTGGTAAATTCATGAACTTGATTAATAAACTATTACAGATAAGAAAACTGTATTTTCTTTTCATAATTGCCAACTCATTCTTCCTTTGCAAATAAAGTTAATATAATCAATTAGCATGAATATTATTATAATTTATATATGTGCATGTCTTCATTTCTTACAATAATTGTGCTTACAACATCAAACAATAATTTATACTGAAATGGGCTTAATGTTTTTTCTTTCTTCTTTTTGATAAAATATGTAAAAACTGATAATTATATTAAAAAGTCCTTGAAGTACAAAAAATACATTGTATCATCAAATTACAATGAAATATCTCCCAGCTGGAGTATAACCAAAGTATCAGAAACATAAAGATATTACAATGAACATCCTTAATATCTGAAAACCTAAAAAAATATATGATATTCAATATTTTAACCTATAATGAAACAATAAAGATCCATTTAGTGTTAGGAAAGGTGTCACAACCTTGAAACTACAAAATGTTACTATTCTTTTCAATTTTGGTCTTTTCGAATACCCTTTATCTTGAAAAATAGTTTAGAACTTTCAAAGTTTCCAAAAGGGGCTAAAAATGATAGGGCTTACTATTTTTAGTAAGTCTAAACTTAAGCTCGAATGGACCTGAAATTTTTCCAAAAGCTATAGAACTTCCAAATAAAAATCCTAGGTGAGTTTCAACCTAACATACATGGATTGCAAGATATTAAAGTTTCTTTTTTTGAAACTTCTAGAAATGTTTCAAACTTGATTTTGAGGAACTTAGAGGCCCCTATTTTCCCCAAAAGTTGTCATAACTAAAAAATTTGGTTATATCTTGATATATCTCTTCACAATCTTTCCAACGCATCAAACGATTCATCAATCAGACACCTGGATCAAAAGTTATGGTCTATGGAAGTTGGGCCTCCCATTTTAGGAAATGTGAAAATGTGTTGGACACTTAAAAGAGATGTAAAGGGGAGAGTTACATGTGTTGGTGTGCGATTTGACACAACACAATGCATCTTTGATTGGAGATAATATGGGTGCCACTTTTTGGTGGTATTGGTTCATGCTTTTGTAATTACTGTTGATAGTTTACTGTATTGTATCTCCTATATATCAAGAGCTTAAGATGGAGGTTCTATGTGAGGATCTTATAGATGTTGAGTTGCCTCTAGATCTCTATATGGTTATACTCCTATAAAATCTTGCTATGCAAGTATATTGTAATATTGTTGATTTCTGAATAATTTATTGGGCAACTTTTGGAGTGTGAAGTTTTTCTCCTGGAAGGGTTTCCGCACGTAATTACTATGTTGTGGTATGATTGTTATTTATGTTTATTTCTGTATAATTTCTATAATTTTTTTAAGATCTGAAATTTTTTGCATATCCCTCCTCTCAAGATTAGTGTAGGAAGTTGTTCCACTACCTTAGCTTCCTTACAAGTGGTATCAAAGCTTGATCACCTTTGGTTTCAGTTGTGGGTTGTTGGCTTTTTTGAACTAATCCAGTTTTAAGTGGGAGCTTGTGTACAAGATACTTTGTGATCTTGTTGCAAGAATTTTTAAATGGCGACCACAACAAGGAGAATAAAGGTAGAGAAGTTTTCTAGTAACAATTTTGAGATGTGAAAACTACATATGGAGGATATGTTAGTTGATCGAGATTTGTGGGATGCTATTGATGAGAATGTTTCAAGGCCTACATATGCTACTTTGGTTTCTTAATATGATGTTATTGGTGCAGGAGCACATTCTCTGTAGTGCAGGATCATCTTTTCTTTTGTTGTCTCATAAGGCTCTTAAGCCATTTCATTTTGTAATAAGGGTCAATTTGGTCCCATGAATGTAATTGTGCAAGGCACACATGTAGTTTTGCTTGTATGACGGGTAAACCAACGGCTAACTGATTTGAAAATTAGTTTGCACGGTTGGAGGGGATACCTGCTGTCTCTACATCTTCTTTAGAGGCAGGTTGTATGTCACACGGAGCAGGGAGAGAAGTGTGTATTACAACAAGTTCTTTTTTTTTTTGATGACTGAATAAAGAGAGTTCTGGGTATGATCTGTGTTGATTTTCTTGGTTGTTCTTAGTGATTTGATATCTTTATCCTGATTTTGTAAATAGAACCCTAACCGGATGCTATCCGTCAATCCATAGTGACTCTGTAGTGTGCAGACGGTGTAAAACCCACGGTTCCACAGTGGCTGGTTCGTAACCTAGGAGTAGGGTTTTGATTCATACATGGAGGCCCTTTCCTCTGTCCACTGAAGCCCTGTATAGTAACAGTGGGATGGGGGAAAGACTCCTCACGTTTGTTGTTGTTGAATTCTTACCCAGGAAGCCAGCGAACTCAGTCAAGTTCGACTAGACATCGTCATGTGGCTAGTCGGGAAATCGGAGTGAAATTGGATAGTTTTGATGTGGGATCAGATTGCTACAAGTGATCGAGGGTTTGATAAATGAAACGGCCTAATTCCGTTGTTCTGTCGAAGGGAATTCTGGTTCGGCGCCTCAGAACAGTTGGAGATCCATCGGCGTGAAAGGCCCTCCGTCTTGCCGAAGATTGGTATAGTGCCGGAGGCACATACCATCATCGTTCGCATCGGTGAGAGAAACGATATCGGGCTAAGGAAAATATACTTAACCGACGGTATAAAGTTTCACCGATCGGTGAGACATCCTCGGAGTATTGCCGATAAAGAGTATCGGCGTGAGGAACCTTGTCGGGGGAAGCCGAAGAAGTCACGGCGACCGTGAGAGTCCCGCCGATAAAAGTTCATCGGAAGGAGTTCGAGAAGTCTCAGCGACAAAGGACTCGTCGGAGTGAGATGAACCATCGGGACCACGAACCGAAGTCTTACCGAAGCAGGAAGTCTGGCCGATGTGCCTGACGATATCGGCGAGAGACAAGGTGTCGGTGTAGGTGAAAGAAGCTTCACCGAAGGAGGAAGTCTGGCCGACAAAGATTGGTCATCGGCGTGACGGAGTATATCGGCATAAGAAATTTCTCGTGGTCCGATAGAATGAGGTGTTGCCGATAGGCAACGAACCACTAAGGAGATATCGGTGAGAACTTGGCCATCGGGATAAAAGAATAAGGTTCGGCCGATAGTTCATGTCTTTCCGATAGCGAAGACATCCTTGACTTCGGCGAAACACTGGAGGACCTCTTGCCGATAGGGAAGATATAGTCAAATCTTCATCCACTTCTGCTGGGCACTCTGCATCAAATTGGTATCAGAGCCAATATTCTGAATCACAGCCGTGTATGTCAGACGAAGAATTGGAGATAGAAACAGAGGCTAGCACAATGCCTCCCAAGACGATGAGTAAAGCAGCCATCCAGAAGATGGTGGAAGCAATGCTCGAAGAGAGACTGAAGGAAGAAAGATCCAAAGAGAAGGATGGAAGCACTTCTGAGTCAGAGGAGAATGAAGAAGGAGAAACTGGGGAGAATCCTCAAGGAGAAGGTATGACTGCTGATCAAAAGGCATTTCTGAATGCACTCAAGGGTCATGGAGATAGTGGTGATCCGAAACTGGATGTTCCCACGTTCAATGGGAAACTGGATGGAGATACTCTTGTGGACTGGATTGAAGCCATAAGTAATTACTTTGACTTCAAAGAGTATAGTGACAGTAAGAAAGTAAAGTTTGCAAAGACCAGACTGAGAGGTTCTGCATTGGTTTGGTGGAACTACACTCAATGTGAAAGGGAGAAGGTTGGAAAGAGTCCAATCACCAAGTGGAGCAGAATGGTGGCCATGCTGAGAGCCAAATTTCTACCATGTGATTATGATCTGCAGACTATCAGAAAGTTTAATCATCTTAGGCAGAAAGATATGGACGTGGCTACATACACTGAAGAATTCCACAGATTGAGCATGAGAGCCAATCATAGAGAAGAAGAAAAAGAGATGGTGGCCAGATACCTGGATGGACTGAGGTACAATATACAGGATGAGTTCAGTATGGTGGTTCCCAAGACTGTGGATGAATGTTTTCAGTTAGCCTCTAGGGCAGAGGATAAACTGAAAAGGAGAGGTGATCAAAATAACAGAGGAAGAGGTGGCAGGAACAATAGGGGAAGAGGTAATTTTGGCAGAGGACAGCCAAACAAAGGTGAAAGTTCTAGTCAACAAGAATCACGTTCTGATACAGAACAAAAAGGTGGTGGTTTCAGAGGTTGGAGAAGACCTAATGGCAGAGGAAGAGATGGTGGTGCAGGCAGAGGACGTGGAGTCTTCACTGGAAGATGTTACAACTGCAATCAAGTAGGCCACACTGCAAGTAAGTGCCCTGAGAAGGCGTCTAGCTCTCATGACGGTGGGAGAAGGAACCAACTATTGCAGGAGGATGATTGTCAAAGTGTAAACTCACCAATTGGTAGTGCTGCACCAGTGCTTGAAGGAGAGAATATGATGATTAAGAGGACCCTCGTGAAGATGCCATTGAAGCAGGAGCCCCCACAAAGGAAGAATCTCTTCAGAACCCAAGGAATAGCATATGGTAAGCTCTGTAAAATCATTGTTGATTCAGGTTCTACTGAAAATGTAGTGTCTACTGAAATGGTAGAAAAGTGTAGACTGAAAAGATTACCCCATCTTAATCCTCACAAAATATCTTGGTTGAATAAGAATCAGAACTATTTGGTGGAAGAACAAACTTGGGTAGAGTTTGAACTAGGTGATTATAGGGATAAGGTGCTATGTGAAATTATTCCTATGGATGCTTGTCACCTTCTTCTTGGACGACCTTGGCAGTATGATGTGAAGGCACTGCATGATGGTGAAAAGAATACATATATGATCACCAAGAATGGTAAGAAGTTTCAGATGGATCCCTTACCAGAGCAGGTTGGAGAGAAGAGCAATGACAACAGTGTCATGTTAGTGAGTGGCAAAGAGTTCCTACAACTCATGAAGGAGAAGGATACCCAAGGGTATGCACTGATGATGAAGCCTGTATCCAATCAGCAAAGCAAACAGCAGAAGGAGATCCCATTGGAAGTGCAACAATTACTGGATAAGTACCAAGATCTTGTGGTAGAGGATACTCCTAACTCCTTACCACCTATGAGGGACATAAGTCATCAGATTGACTTGATTCCTGGAGCCACATTACCCAACAAAGCTGCCTACAAGTTGACACCACAGCAGAATGGAGAAGTAGGTAGACAGATTCAAGAACTTTTGGAGAAAGGTTTGATTAGGAAAAGTCTTAGTCCATGTGCAGTCCCTAGTGTACTTGCTCCTAAGAAAGATGGCAAATGGAGATTATGCACAGATTCAAGGGCTATCAATAAGATCACCATAAGGTATAGATTTCCTATGCCAAGAATTGAGGATCTGTTGGACTATCTTGGTGGTTCATGTTACTATTCCAAGATTGATTTGAAATCTGGTTATCACCAGATCAGAATAAGGCAGGGAGATGAATGGAAGACTGCTTTCAAAACAAATGAAGGTCTCTATGAGTGGCTTGTCATGCCATTTGGTCTCAGTAATGCTCCAAGCACCTTCATGCGGTTGATGAATGAGGTACTTATAGAATTTATTGGAAAATTTGTTATTGTTTATCTTGATGACATATTGATTTTCAGCAGGACCAAAGAAGAGCATGTGAAGCATCTTGGACAGGTGTTAAAGAAATTGCATGAGAGTAAGTTGATGATCAACTTGGATAAATGTGATTTTATGAAAACTGAACTAGTGTATCTTGGATTTGTGATTTCCAATGGCTGTTTGAAAATGGATCCTACAAAAGTTGAGGCTATTCTCAATTGGCCTACTCCTAAGACAGTAGGAGATGTAAGAAGTTTTCATGGTTTGGCAACTTTTTACAGGAAGTTCATTAAAGGGTTTAGTCACATAAGTGCTCCTATTCTCAATACCATCAAGGGTGGAGTGAAGTGTAAATTTCAATGGACAAAACAAGCAGATGATAGTTTTGAACTGTTGAAACAGAAAGTGGCCGAGTTACCTACGTTGGTACTCCCTGATTTTGACAAAGTATTTGTTGTGGAATGTGATGCAAGCCAACAGGCTATAGGTGCTGTTCTTAGTCAGGAAGGACATCCAGTAGCATTCTTTTCAGAGAAGTTGAATGAGGCCAAACAGAGGTATTCTACCTATGACCTAGAGTTGTATGCAATGGTGCAAGCTCTAAAAAAATGGAGACATTATTTACTGCCAAAAGAGTTCATTGTTTTTACTGACAACCATGCTCTTAGCTTCCTAAATAGTCAAGAAAAGTTGAATCATAGGCACGTTAAGTGGATGGAACAATTGCAGGCCTATACCTTCACTATTAAGCATAAGAAAGGTGTTGCCAACAAAGTGGCAGATGCTTTGAGTAGAAGGATACTGGTCATACAGGAAGTACAAATGGAACATATGGGTCTAGAATGTCTGAAGGAGTTGTACAAGGATGATGCAGATTTCAAGGCTACCTATGAAGTGTGTGCAAGTTTGGCTAACACTTTTCATGGCGAGTATTCTGATTTTGTGCTGCAAGAAGGGCTCCTATTTAAAGGTAGTTTGTTGTGTGTTCCTAAATGTTCAATGAGGGACAATATCGTCAAGGAGAAGCACAATGGAGCCTTAGGAGGACATTTTGGGTTGGACAAGACTTTGGAACAAGTCACCAGATTCTATTATTGGCCCAAGGTACAGACAGATGTAAGGAGATATGTTGCAAGCTGTACCATATGTCAAAAGGCCAAGGGTATGTCTTCTAATGCTGGTTTGTACCAACCACTACCCATTCCCACCAGACCTTGGGAAAGCATTAGTATGGACTTTGTGCTTGGTCTTCCTAGGACAGCAAGGGGTGTAGACAGTGTTTTTGTCATTGTGGATAGATTCAGTAAGATGGCTCATTTTGTGCCATGCAAATGCACAAATGATGCATCTCAGATTGCTGGTCTCTTTTTCAGAGAGGTGGTCAGAATTCATGGTTTACCCCTATCAATTGTTACTGATAGAGATTCCAAATTTGTTGGTCATTTTTGGAGGACCTTATGGAGAAAATTGGGCACTCAGTTGTCTTTTTCATCAGCCTACCATCCCCAGACTGATGGTCAGACTGAGGTTGTTAATAGGTCCTTGGGAAACCTTTTGCGATGCCTTACCAAACAGCATGGATTAGCATGGGATTTAGTGATCAGTCAAGCTGAATATGCTTATAATGATTCAAGAAACAGAAGTACTGGGAAAAGCCCTTTTGAAATAGTTTATGGTTTCCACCCAAGAGGACCACTTGAACTCAAAGACCTCCAAGGATGGGATAAAAGGAGTGCTCTAGGAGAAGACTTTGCTGCTACCATGAAAACAGTACATGATCAGGTCAAGCTTCAGTTGGAGAAAACTGTCTCCAAGTACAAGGATCGAGCAGATCTGAAGCGAAGGGAGGTACAGTTCCAGGTAGGAGATTTGGTGATGGCCTACCTCAGAAAGGAAAGATTACCTAAGGGGCACCCAACCAAATTGTTGATGAAGAAGATAGGACCTTGTAAGGTAGTGCATAAATTTGGTCCAAATGCATATGAAATAGAATTACCATCTGGCCTTGGTATCTCTCCCATTTTCAATGTTGCAGACCTGTTCCCTTTTAGACCTCCATTACATGCTGAAGATAACTCAGATGCTGTGATTGAAGATGAAGACTGGATCAAAGATTTACCTCCAAGTAAGCCTTTGCAATTGGAATGCATTTTGGATTCCAAAATTGTCAAGAAGACAAGAAAAGGGGTATACAAAGACTACTTGGTCAAGTGGCAGGATCTTCCTGATTCAGAGGCAACCTGGATGAGTGAAGCCGATATTCTAAAGCATGGGAAGACACTTCAGCAGTTAGCAACTCAAGGGACTTGAGTTTTTCCTGCAGGGGGAGTATGGTGCAGGAGCACATTCTCTGTAGTGCAGGATCATCTTTTCTTTTGTTGTCTCATAAGGCTCTTAAGCCATTTCATTTTGTAATAAGGGTCAATTTGGTCCCATGAATGTAATTGTGCAAGGCACACATGTAGTTTTGCTTGTATGACGGGTAAACCAACGGCTAACTGATTTGAAAATCAGTTTGCACGGTTGGAGGGGATACCTGCTATCTCTACATCTTCTTTAGAGGCAGGTTGTATGTCACACGGAGCAGGGAGAGAAGTGTGTATTACAACAAGTTCTTTTTTTTTTGATGACTGAATAAAGAGAGTTCTGGGTATGATCTGTGTTGATTTTCTTGGTTGTTCTTAGTGATTTGATATCTTTATCCTGATTTTGTAAATAGAACCCTAACCGGATGCTATCCGTCAATCCATAGTGACTCTGTAGTGTGCAGACGGTGTAAAACCCACGGTTCCACAGTGGCTGGTTCGTAACCTAGGAGTAGGGTTTTGATTCATACATGGAGGCCCTTTCCTCTGTCCACTGAAGCCCTGTATAGTAACAGTGGGATGGGGGAAAGACTCCTCACGTTTGTTGTTGTTGAATTCTTACCCAGGAAGCCAGCGAACTCAGTCAAGTTCGACTAGACATCGTCATGTGGCTAGTCGGGAAATCGGAGTGAAATTGGATAGTTTTGATGTGGGATCAGATTGCTACAAGTGATCGAGGGTTTGATAAATGAAACGGCCTAATTCCGTTGTTCTGTCGAAGGGAATTCTGGTTCGGCGCCTCAGAACAGTTGGAGATCCATCGGCGTGAAAGGCCCTCCGTCTTGCCGAAGATTGGTATAGTGCCGGAGGCACATACCATCATCGTTCGCATCGGTGAGAGAAACGATATCGGGCTAAGGAAAATATACTTAACCGACGGTATAAAGTTTCACCGATCGGTGAGACATCCTCGGAGTATTGCCGATAAAGAGTATCGGCGTGAGGAACCTTGTCGGGGGAAGCCGAAGAAGTCACGGCGACCGTGAGAGTCCCGCCGATAAAAGTTCATCGGAAGGAGTTCGAGAAGTCTCAGCGACAAAGGACTCGTCGGAGTGAGATGAACCATCGGGACCACGAACCGAAGTCTTACCGAAGCAGGAAGTCTGGCCGATGTGCCTGACGATATCGGCGAGAGACAAGGTGTCGGTGTAGGTGAAAGAAGCTTCACCGAAGGAGGAAGTCTGGCCGACAAAGATTGGTCATCGGCGTGACGGAGTATATCGGCATAAGAAATTTCTCGTGGTCCGATAGAATGAGGTGTTGCCGATAGGCAACGAACCACTAAGGAGATATCGGTGAGAACTTGGCCATCGGGATAAAAGAATAAGGTTCGGCCGATAGTTCATGTCTTTCCGATAGCGAAGACATCCTTGACTTCGGCGAAACACTGGAGGACCTCTTGCCGATAGGGAAGATATAGTCAAATCTTCATCCGCTTCTGCTGGGCACTCTGCATCAGTTATGGATCATAAATCCAAGGGTCTAATCAGATATCAGACTCTATTTTAATCAATTTCCATGAAGAATCCTTTGCAAAGAAACTATGGAAGAAACTTGGTGAAATATATCAAGCTAAATCTTTAGTGAACAAAATTTTCTTAAGGAAAACATTGTATTCCTTGACCATGGAAGAGGGTGGATTAATTGCAAGCTACCTAGAAGCATTCAATATGTTGGTGGCTCAATTGGCATCAGTTGGTGTAAAAATGGATGAGGAGGAGATATGTTATATCCAGCTTTGTTCTTTGCCTGATTTGTGGGATTCTCTTGTTATGGCTATTGGGAGTACTTCTGTTGTCTTGAAAGTTGAAGATGTTGTGGGTTCTTTTCTTGCTGAAGAGATGAGGAGGAAGGTATCCATTAGTGCTAAATAAGCCCTAAATGTGCATGGAAGACCTAAAGAATAAGGAAAGAAGAACGAGAAGCGTGACAAATCCAAGTCCAAGGGGAGGTCCAAATCTCCTAAAAAGTCCAAAGTTATTTGTTGGAACCGTGGTAAGCCTAGACACTTCTGTAAGGAGTGCAAAGAAGAAAAGAAGAAGAAAAAAAATCTGATTCTGATTCTAAGTCCGAGAAAGAAGATGGTGATGTGTTCATTGCAGCTTTGGCCACTCGTGCAGGTAATGACACATGGTTAATTGACTTAGGTGCATCTTTCCATATGACGTCTAATATAAATTAGTTTTATAAATATGAATAATTTGATGAAGGTAAGGTGTACTTGAGTGATGATTCTCATTTAAATATTGTTGGTTGTGTTAAAGTTAAAATCAATTTTCTTGATGGTAGAGTAAAAAGGATTAATGGCATGTTACATATCCCTAGATTAGCACAAAATTTATTATTTGTGAGAAAACTAATAGATGTGGGTGTGCAGGTAGTCTTTTATGATATAGGATGCAAGATGGTTAGAGGTGTCATAGTGATCGCTAGAGGTGTCAGATTTGGCACATTGTATAAGCTTGATTCATACACTTTTGAGAGCAATAATACTTCTATGAAAAGAAAAATTGTTACTACTTCATTGGAAAAGGAGAGGGTTTCATTTTCAGTGGATAGTCGTGGCTTCTGGGTACCTAAGGGTGCTATTTTTCTAAATCAAAATGGCTTGCAAAAAAGATTATGTTATGACACCAGAGATTAGGCCACATTGGAGAAAAGGGTCTAAGGACCTTGAAAAATAAAAACTTTGTTGAAGGGTTGACTCATTGTAATCTTGATTTCAATTTCTGTGAGCATTGCATTTATGGTAAACAAAACCACGTTTAGTTTTACTTGCGTTCTCATAAATCTTGTGGTGTAATGGGTCTTATTCATTCTAATGTGTTTGGTCGTGTAGATGTTCCTTCCATTTCAAAATCCACATATTATGTTTCATGTATTGATGATTATAGTAGAAGGACATGGGTATATTTTCTAAAGAGTAAATATGAAATTTTTAGTTCATTTAAAGAATTTAAAGAAAATGTTTGAGGTGCAGACTAGAAAGAAAATAAAATGTTTAAGGACTAACAATGGTAGTGAATTTTGCTCTAATGATTTTGACAAATTCTATAAAGATTATGGCAATCAAAGACAAAGGACAACTCTGTATTCTCCATAATAGAATGGAGTTGCAGAAAGAATGAGTAGGATATTGATAGAGAAGGCTAGGAGTATGCTTAGTGGTGCTAGGATGAAGTTGTTTCCACTACTTGCTACTTGACTAATAGTGTTATGTCAGAAAATGTCCCCTTGGAGGCTTTTCCCTCTCAAGGTTTAGCTCTTGGGTCCTTAGAATGCATTTAGAGCATCTTGCATGATAATTTTGAATCATGATGAGAAAACCCTGAAGTCTTCTGGAAAATAGGACCTAGGGGGTGCTATTTTGATGATCCTTGAACAAAAATGAGAGGGTGGACTTGGGCTCTAGCGCTCTAGTCCTTCCCTATTTTGGGTCTACCCTAAATTTAAATGTCAATTCTATGACCGTTATTTAGGTCTTATGCCAACATCTCAAGTTTGAATTATCAAATTCTTAGCAGGAATCTTTGTAGTTGCATATATAAGCATGTTTAGGTTACATTTGCAAACTAGAGATGGATATTGCGAACTCCTGACTTTATGTGAAAGTGATTCAAGGCATTTTTTGTATTGTAGAGCAGTATTTTGTTGTTATTATGTTTGTGATTGCAGATTTGACTCCATCTCCTCATGGCATGAAGAGCATCTTCCTTCCATGAGATCTACACTACAAGGTGATATCTATTATGTTTTTGATCATTTATGATTTAGATTTTGCCTCTATCCTGTTGAGATACACTCTCTCATCTAACAATGGTGTTTGGAAGACTTGACTATCTCTCCGAGGCTTGACCAAGGTAGGCCTCTAAACACCACAACCCCCTCCCACACTCCTTTGTGATTGCAAGTTACAGGTATCAATTTTTGTGGAGTGGATTTGTAGAAGGAGGTTACAAACAACAAGGATTCGAGATCCGAAAGAAATAGGACAAAGTTCAGCATTTCAGGACAAGGGTGCTAGTGCCAGTGTCCACTTTTTTCTGGGTAGAAACAGAAGATATAGTGCAGATCAGTGTCGGAAGGAGATTCAAATTCTGTGTAGAAAACATTACCTTGGACAGGGGCGCTAGTGCAGTGTTCCCAATAGTTCCACATTCTAAACTTTAAAAAATAGTGAGTTAAGAATCTCTATCCTTCACCTTAGTTTGAAAGGATTTGTAGTAATTCATTAATTTGCTTACTATTTTTCTTATTTAGGGTTTAAGAGTACTTAAGCATTAAGTCAGAGACATTTTTTGATAACATCTGAGCTTCCACATCATTCCAAGAGGTAGCCCAACTAGTTAGGTGATTTCTCTCGCTTAATGGAGATTCAACTTAGTTGATATGCCCTTGAATATCTGGTGAGAAGGGAGAATCTAAACCAAAACAAACACATTCACAACATCCCCTTTTTCCTCCTAAACAAATAGGTCTCCTACATCAGCTCTTGTTGATAAAATGCCTATGGAGGTATGGTTGGGCACAAGCCTTCACTAAGACATCTTAGAGTTTTTGGTTGTGAGGCATATGGACATGTGCCAAAGGAGAAGTGAAAAAAGTTGGAGAAAGAGGTTGTGAATTGTATCTTCATCAGGTAAAGTTATGGTGTGAAAGGATACAATCTTTGGGACCCTATTGCATAAAAGGTAATATATAGTAGAAGCGTTATTTTTAGAGAAACTAAATCTTCTTCTGTTATATGGCAGGCATAACAAAGTAAATAGAAAGATGTGATTCAACTCTTTTCTATGCCTAAGAAAGTTGAATTGAGGCCCCTAGATAGACAAGAAGTTAAGGAGAGATCATCTAGCTCTAAATCTTCAGAAGAGGAGGAAGAACTCCAACTTAGCTTGTACGAAGGTCTACAAGGCATAAATAACCACCTTAAAGGTATTCACCTAATGAATGGAGATATATCTTTTCTTTGAATACTAACATAGGTGAACCCATATCTATACAAGAGGCATTAGATATGAATGATACAAAGTCCTTAAAGATTACTATGGATGAAGAAATGGCAACTTTGAAAAAGAATTATGCATGGGACCTAGTACCATTTACTGAAGGATGAAAACCTATTGGTTACAAATGGGTGTTCAATAAAAAGATTGGTTCAGATGGAGGTATTGAGAAGTACAAAGCATGATTAGTTGTGAAAGGTTACTCTCAGGTTGAGAGTGTTGATTACAGTGAGATATTTTCTCTTGTTGCAAAAATCATATCCATTAGATTCTTTCTTTCTAATGCTACTACTTATGATCTAGAGGTTGAGCAAATGGATGTGAAAATGGCATTCCTTCATAGTGATTTGGAGAAGGATATTTATATGACACATCCAGAGCACTACCTAGTGAAAGGTAAAAGTAATTTGGTTTGTAAATTGAAGAAATCTTTGTACGATCTCAAACAAACTCTTAGGATGTGTTGAACACATAGAAGTACTAAGAGGGGAGTGAATTAGTACTTATTCAAATTCTTTCCTTCCAACAATATTCAATCTAACATAAGCATTTAAAACATGAAGAGAACAAGTACATAGAAACACACATCCATAACACCAGATTTATGTGGAAAACCTTAGAAGGGAAAAACCATGGTTAGCAAGCTACATAGATCTACTATCCAAATCTAGTCTGACAAATAAAACAAGATTACAATATTATTTATGGGCTACAACCCAAAGGAAGTTGCAACTCTTTGAGCAGTTACATCACTTACAATCTTTATACAACTATTCTTCAATCTGTAACATAAAACTTATCTGACTCAATGTTCTTCTCACAAAACTAAATGTTGATCACTTCAGCGTCTGTACAACTATCTCATCTTATCACATCTACAATATCAATCCCGCCACAATAAAACAACTTAAAAAATTCTTCTCCATCATTATATTACCAACAATTGCCTCCACATTGCATAAAAATGGTCTTCTGCACATTTCATCTTGAAATATGCTTCTACGGTAAATAGGTTTGCACAATATCATTTCTATCACACAATTCACACAACATATATATCTCAACAACTTTGATCTTCCATATATATCTTCCACAAGCATAAAAAACTTTCTCCTTGGTCGGCCAAGATGAAACATGTAATGGCCTTGAACAGTCAGCTCCAAACATATGTGGTAAGTAAAATTTCAATGTGGTTCAAGAGAAAGACATAATCAAGTCCTACCTTACCTTGGCACACTCTTCCATAGTGCACACTCAAAAATATACAACATAACCATCAACATATATCAGGTTGACACAACAAACACTTACTCTTCCTTAAATTAGTTCCAAACCAAAAGCGGTATCAGAGGGGACAAATTATATCATGTGGACCACACACTAAACATTATATGTCTTGTAAAACATTCGTGTATACTTCTTTTATCATCTCATGATATATCATGCTAGCACAAGCACTTGAACTTTGATGTCGATGTCATTGACAAACTCTGCTTACACAGTCTTAAGATAAAACATTAAAAAACATACTTGTGATCATAAACATTTGAGATTTGAACTGTACATATCAACCAACCATATGAGCTTATATTTCAATCAGCATGGCCAAATACAATTGTGCAGTGATCTGTAGTGGCCTTAGTAATCTTCCTCTACTTACTTTAATTAGCACTAAGGTGCGTCATCATACTTTTGATTCTGGAGAAGCAACTGCAGTACATATTAACACTTGAATCTTGAGACATGCATACCTGATATGCATATCTACCTATCCTCCAAACAACATCATATTTTCATTTGTGAAGAAGTGCAGAGCATTCTCTTGTCTCCCTATGACTACACTTACCTTGTTTCAACATTGTCTTCACACTTCTGTCTCCAAAAACTCTTGTGATAATCTTCATGATCTCAAACTTGAAACATAAGTAACTGAGTGCAATACATATCCATTAGTCCAATCTATAGGCCCTTACCTTCAACTACGGTAGAGTGGTATCTTCTTGTGACCCTGTCACACCTTCCCCGACTTGTACTACACTTAGACAATTTCCTTCAATCTTTTACAACTTTCTCTATCATGCAGTAAGTATCATGAGTTTATATCATCATCTTTTAGCAAGACTCCAATTCTACAAATCACAGACATCACACATAAATATATCAAGGCTGTGAACTTACACATGAACATCAGAAGATATGGTATGAGTGTGTATAGATGATATGGATCCATCTCCTTTACTTCACCATTCTCCTTATCAACTTCTTTTGTTTTCTTTCTTGATCTACTCCTTTGGTTTTTGAGCATATATACCTCCCTTTGTTCTTTGCTTCACAACATATTTGATCACTGGTCACCATTCTACAATCAAATTTCTTTGGCATCACTGGTGACAACACTTCCAACCTTCCACTTCATAGCATCATTGTTGACATAAATGAAAACACATATGAAACAATCTCCCCCTTGTCATTGATGGCAACACTTGACCTAATATGCATACATTTCTCCACCTTTGACATCAATGGAAAAGGCCTAGTGGTCTTCCTCTGCTCTAGTAAAAACCTATAAACTCCTCCTATCTAAATATTTCTTATCAATCACCTCCCCCCTAAGGATTAGCCTCTATTTCTTCACAAAATTTGGTTCTTCATTTTACTCAATTTATAAATAGATGATATATATACAAAATGTCTGACACTTATTACTCCTAACTTATTTTCTGCATATCTACAAAGTCATCAAAATTTGTCTTACCTTCTCAAAATTTTCTATTTACTTGGAAGGTAGAACATTCTTATAGATCACCTTTGATTGGGCAAGTGTAGTGTCCCAGTTCTTCTTTGCAGAAGATAAGATGTGCAGTTGACTTTCAAACTGAATGTATAAATCTTTTGTTTCCTCTTGAGTGGCTAGCACCTTCACTTTTTGTGCAATATTTTTAGTTCTATCAGATGCCAGTCAAAATTACTAGCCTCATACTCACCACTTCTCTCAATTGTTCAACTTCATTCTTTACCTACTACCTTTGATCCAAGAGTTGCTTCAACTAAGTATGGAGATTTTATATTTGGACCCTAATGGTTCCATCTTTATCTTTCAAAGGATCATATACCTTGGCTTCTTGAATTAGTTGTGACTCAATAGCGTCAACTTGATCTTTTATGCTTTTAGTAGTTGTAGGATAGTTCAAACAAAATTGATTCAAAACTTTGGTATCCTCTAATACATTTTTAAATATTTTTCACATTTTCTTGCAAATTATTGTGTGCCTTAGCACATCTAGCAGATGCATTAGCTAATCTTTTATTATTTATCTACTCAGTTATCTTCAGCTCATCTTGCTTCTCAAGGTAAGATGAATGAGCCTTAAAAGATTCCAGCATAAGCTTCATTTGCTGAGTAGGTGGCAAGGATGGATCTCATTTTACCTTAGACAATTCATCCTATATTATCTTGATTGCCTCTTCCAATACTTCAACTCCTTCTACTTGTTGTTATAGAATCTCTTGTCTTGTAGAGGTCTAGAGCATGTCTCCTAGTTGTATCTTCTAAAGGGGAGATATCCCAAACAAGTTAAGTTGTCCATCTAGCATAGGTAGATGTAATGGTTGTGGAGTAACTATAGGTTGTATTTGCATATGTTGAGCTATTGACTCAACTAGAGATGAGGAGGAAGATGTGTCTTGTTCTTTTTATGGGCCCTCTCCTACATCAACATTAATATGCTCCTCATGTTATTCAAGATTACTTTGTTGCTTAGTGTTCTCTAAAGGAGGGTTATCATGCACAACATTATGATTAGGTGAGGCATTTCCTTCACCATGATCAACTTGTTCTTCATTTTGTGTTGTATGCTCTACTTTTTCCTCTTGAGGATTCTTGATGATGTGAATCATGTGTAGGAGATACTTCACTTTGTGGTGGAGAAACATGTGGTTTCTCCATATTCTCAGCAACTTTCATACCTTCAAGTATCTTGTTCATCACTTCGTCAGTTTCTTTCTAATTTTTATCTTTATCTCCTTCCATGCTCATAAGAGCATCCACCCTTTTCTTTGTTCTCAACTCCTGAGCCTGCATTTGAGCTAATTTATCTTTTTCAACTTGTGATAGGAAGGATCCTGCCTTATCAAGGGCTTGTTGTCTCTATTCATCATCTATTTGAATAGCTTTTTCTCTTCTTTTCCTTAGAACATCAACAAGGATTTCCAAAACCTACTCAATAATATCATTCAAGGGGACATTAAATTTGAGCATATACATTACAATGGCTTTTTCAATGGTGCTCTGGTCTTCAAGAGGGACATTCGGATATAAGTCTGTAGTATTCTTTAGAATTCCATAATGCACAATTCCATTGAAGATAGCATCTAATTGTAAAGGTACATGTTCATACACCACCGGAGGATCTTTCTTGGACTTCTCTTTCTTCTTAGGCTGAGAGGTGCCTTCCTCTTCTGCTTCTTATTCACTCTCTTCTACTTCCTCAATCTTGACTTTCTTTCTTTTAGTAGGTTGCTTTTTCCTTGGTTTCTTCTTTTCACCTACCTTCATCTGAGTCAAAATTTTAGACATAGCTCTTCTCCCATTTGAGGCAATTTGAGTTGATCTGAAGGGATGTGGTGCATTCACAGTAGCAGAATTAGATCTACTAGTCCTTGTACAACAGGTGGAATAGCAAGATCATGTTGTGCTTCCTCTACAGGGGCTTCAGAGGTTGATTATGATGAAATACCCCATTTCTTATGCAACTCACCTTTATTCTTTTCTAGATGCTCCTTTGCATTTTTCTTGTGCATCTTGTTCATGATTTCATCATAATTCCCAAACCTCTCAAAAGATGTATCCTTGGGTTTGCTGAGAAAAAGGTCAACATAGGCCTTAATATCTTCAACTGAGACCTCATATTGTAGTCTAGGAATCCAAACAGTCCTAGGTTCAACTACTTCCATTTAAGTGAAGTCCTTATCAACCAAAAAGGTAATCTTTCCTTCATACTACTTCATAATTCTTGATGGGATTCTATCTCTTGCTTGCCTACTGGTTTACAATTTTTTAATGAAACCCCGGTACATTTGTTTGTAGTGATTAGGATCACTGAAACTCCTTATATGACTTTTAATTTTTGCTGCAATAGGTACATTTTGTTGTCAGACCTTTCCTCTCAAACCAAGTAGCTCATTCATGAAGTAAAAAGAAAAGTAGATGATCAAAGTACCGTACTTGAAGTGATATCTAGTTTCTTTTGTTCTCCTTATATTTTCAAAGAGTTGTTCCTTCATGACCTCATAGAGGTCAAAGTCTTTACCCTCCTTAACCATCTAGTAGGTAGTATGGATTGTTGTCCTAGTGGTAGAACCCTCTCTATTTATATAGTAGACTTTATATGTTATCCCCATAGTAGCATATCTAACACCTAGATCAATTATATCATTCACAGTCAAGGTCCTCTTGTCAAATTTGGCTCATGTTAGTTCTATGACCTTTTCATTCTTAATAGATTTCATCACCAGTAAGAATCTGGTGGAGCATAACCCAGTTACTGCCCTAATTGCATCTTTGGTGATCTAGTATGATTTATCCAGAAACATAAAATCATCATGAATCATACTCAGAATGTATCTAACCCATTCATGTTCATCACAAAAATTAGGAAAATCCTTCCAAATGTCCAGTTACTTGGCCCCCACATTATCAAATTCTAGTTTGTAATTGGCATCATTATCCAGGAGTTGATCTCTAAGCTCCTCAAACTTCATGTGATCAATTTCATCCAGCTTAGAGTGAATGCAAATTCTAACATCTTTAGTATATATGACATATGCCAGAATATTTGAGAAAGATCCATCCATATTTACCTCCATTGCTTTGAACGAATACTTCTTGTATTTTAGTCTATGTTTTTTAGAGACATCAACTACTTGCGAAGTTGCCATATCAAACTTCTTTTAATTCAAAAACTAGGGTTTTAGTAGATTTGATAAAAACCTTTGCTCTGGTAGGGTTCCAACTTCGAGTGCTCAGAATCTAGGATTCTCCTTTAGCTCAATTTGCTAAGTGATCTAAAATTATTCTTCTCTCCTTAGCATTGAATGCAAAATCTTTGTCTTCAAATGAGATTTGATCATTCAAAGGAAGCATATGTATTTTACAATTTTCCTTAACATTCCTCATTAATGCACTTTTGTCTGATTAGGTAAACTATTGCCAGATTGCTATATGAACTCATAGAGATTCAAGAACCTTCCACAATCCTCTGCATATTATTTTTCTCCAAAAATTTAGGGGAAAGAAACTAATTTACCTCATCAACATCTTCACCAGTTAATTACATTCCAACTCACCTGTATGTTTGGCTTCCATTTACAGAAGCCACCAATAATTAGGGGGAAAATATATGTGCCCTAATTATCTCCCCTTAATCCTATGCCATATCTCAATCAGCAATGAAGTCTTCTACACTAGGTAGAAGCACAAACTCTTCCTTCTTCTCATTATCTTGATTTATCTTCTTCCTCCCTATCTTTTCCATTTCCTTCTTTTATTGAGTCAATTTTTCTATCTTCTTGTGCTGAATAGGTGGTTTCATAGAACCACTCTTGCAGAATCTTGCATTGTGCCCAAAGTTGTCACACTTGTAGTAAACAACCTTGTATTCTGAAGTCATAACATTTCTCCTTACTTTAGTTTTACATTCAATAGACCTATGACCAAACTTATTGCATGCATAGCAATAGCCATAGAAGGAATGAGAGATCACAACATCATATTTTTAGGTAAAAATGAATTTTTCCTCATGTTATCATTTCATCTATCTTGGTTCTACAATCAATAGCCTTAACGTCCAATTTTTTTTCAAGAATAATAGTAACCATAGATGGATTAAGAGAACCTAGGATTAGAAGCTCATCTAGGAGGATATCTCTTGAGATCTTTCTTTTGATTGCTGACATGTATGAAGTTATCATCATCCAACTCCTGTCCCTCATCTTTAGTCTTCTTCGAGTCTTTAGTGCTACGATCTTCCCTTTTCATTTCAAACATGCCTTTAGGTATATCTATTTTAGGACTTTGACATTTCTCAAAATCCAATACCACCTTTATTCTTTGGAGGTCTTTGACTACTGATTATCTCATCAAGGATATTGGTTCTTTTCTTCAGTTACAGACCTTTTTTCTCTCAGATCCTTTATTTTCTCCAATTCTTTCTTTAGATAGACAATTTCTTCTTCAAGTTTGGAGCATTCAATTGATTGATCATTCAACTTAACATTCAGACAATCTACAACCTTCTTACCTTCTTCAACTTGAGCTTTAAACTTGGCAATTGCTTCCTTTAATTTTATGAGCTTGATCTTATATTCTTCATTTTCACTTATTGTTGCATCCAAATCTTCTAGGGCAGAAACAAATTCTCCTTCAAAATCAACAACACAATCTTAGGATGATAGATTGTCATATCTTCATCAACTTCTGGAGGATTATTTCTAATTGACATTACTTATGTTCCCATGTGTTCTACACCAAGATCTACCTCAACTGTTAGGCTGCATTCAAGGAACTCAGCTCTGATACTAATTGTTGAACACACAAAAGTACTGAGAGGGGGGGGTGAATTGGTACTTATTCAAATTCTTTCCTTCCAACAATATTCAATTTAACATAAGCATTTAAAATATGAAGAGCACAAGTACATAGAAGCACACATCCATAACACCATATTTACATGGAAAGCCCTAGAAGGGAAAAACCACGGTGAGCAAACTACTTGGGTCTACTATTTAAATCCAGCCTCACAAATAAAACAAGATTACAATATTATTTATGGGATATAACCCAAAAGAAGCTACAACTCCCTAGACAATTTTCATCACTTACAATCTTTACACAACTATTCTTCAATCTGTAACATAAAACTTATCTGACTTAATGTTCTTCTCACAGAACTGAATGTTGATCACTTTAGCCTCTACACAACTATCTCATCTTATCATAACTACACTGCCACAATAAAACAACTTTAGAAATTCTTCTCCATCATTATATTACTAACAATTGCCTCCACATTGCATAAAATTGGTCTTCTCCACATTTCATCATGAAATATGCTTCTGTGGTAAGTAGGTTCACACAATATTAATTCTATCATAATTCACACAACATATATATCTCAACAACTTTGATCTTCCATATATATCTTCTGCAAGCATCAAAAACTTTCACCTTAGTCGGCCAAGATGAAACGTGTAGCATGAAACATGTAATGGCCATAATAGTTAGCTCCAAACATATGTGGTAAGTAAAATTTTAATGTGGTTCAAGAGAAAGACATAATCAGGTCCTATCTTACCTTGGCACATTCTTCTATGCTGACACACACTCAAAAACATACAACATAACCATCATCATATATCAGGTCAGTACAACAAACACTTACCCTTCCTTACATTTAGCTCTAGACCAAAAGAAGTACTGGAGGGAACAAATTATATCATGCAGACCACACATTGAACATTATATGTCTTGTAAAACATTCATGTATACTTCTTTTGTCATCTCAAGATATATCATGCTGGAAGAACCACTTGAACTTTGATGCTAGTGTCAATGACAAACTCTGCTTACATAGTCTTAAGATAAAACACTGAAAAACATACCTGTGATGATCACAAACATTTGAGATTTGAACTGTACATATCAACCAAACATATGATCTTATATTTCAATCAACATGGCCAAATACAATTGTGCGGTGATCTACAATGGCCTTAGCAATCTTCCCCTGCTTACTTTAATTAGAACTAAGGTGTGGCATCACACTGTTGATTTTGGAGAAGCAACTGCAGTACATATTAACACTTGAATCTTGAAACATGCATACTTGATACTTATATCTACCTTTCCTCCAAACCACAACATCATATCTTCATTTGTGGAGAAGTGCAGAGCATTCTCCTATCTCCCTGGTGCAGGGGTACCAAGTTACTTGCAAAGTTTGTAAATAATGTCTTAATGTTGGTCTTTGTTAGGATATAGGTATGTTGGATTCTTTTATCATTGAATAAGGTCATAATAGACCACTTAAAATGTAATTTGAATCATGGGGTTTCATTATTACAAAGAAAGTGTCATATTTGTAATGTTGTAAAAAATGCTATGTAAGAAGATACAAAATTGCTAAATGGTGGAATACCAAGGGTATGCAGTTTAAAAGTCAGTTGGAGGTCATTGTTTTAGGAGGGAAAAGAATGTAAATATGAAGGTGAACTCATTGTAAAAGATTTAGAATGTTTTTGAAGTGAATACCAAGAAGGATACCCTTGTTCTACATAGCAAATTCTCTATTTTTCTGAGTTTTTTATTGTTGTTTTGTTGTTCCCATGAATAGTACGGCCCTGTATGGACATGTCAAAGTTTGACACTTATTGTAATTAGAATCATGTTGAGTATTATTTCTATTTCAAGTGGTTTCATCATTTTTTATTAATTTTTAAGCATTTTATAGCATTTTGATTGCAAACAGCTTGAAAACCCTGTTTTGAGGGTTGTGAGGAGAAAGCATGAATTTGTGACCATTTCCTTTGGTGAAAAGTTCTCAAATTTGGTGAAATATACTATAATAGCATGAATTTTGATTTTTCAAAGTGATAAGAGTAGGGGAGGCAAGTTGTGAGGTTTTGTGTGTGAAGCCATAGGGCAAATTTTGTGTGTTTTGGCTTGAAAAGTGAGGGTTAAGAGTGTAAGTTTGCATAAAAGACATTGGTAAGAGACTTGTGAAGGTTGATATAGCATAAGAAGACATAATAAGACATGTATAAGGTATTGGGAAATTTTGAAGATGAGTGGAATGTGTATTTTCAATAAACCCTCCTTGAAACTAGCCTAGAAAGGCCCAAAACAAGGGTTTGGCAGTTTGGGACTTAAATGAGTGTTCCAACTCCTAAAAATTGTTGATTTAGTGGTTTTGGAGGTTTTTTTAAGACTTTCCATAGGAATTTTGGGTTTACAAGGAGTTTGGAAGGTACTTTCTTTGGAAAATAGGGCTAATTACCCCTTTGTAGCAGTAGGAACAGTCAATTTTAGGACAAGAAGTTCTAAAACAATCCTATGTGGAAATGAGATATGTTAAATAACTCCTTAATGAGTATTTGAAAAGGTGAATAAGTTGTGGGTTTGAGGTGTATTTTGAAAGTTATGGTGAAAAGACTCCTTTTGGAGGGCTAGTAGGAATAAGGAGGCTAAAGAAGGAAAACCCCTAATCTTAGGGTATTGAGACTTGCAAATTTATTTGTTTGAGAGTTGGTGATTAGTATACCTTGCTTGGCATAAAATTGGTATCAAATCTTAGGGATTAGATCTCTTGAGGGAGATTGGTTGAAGTTTGCATAAAAGAAAGGCTAGAATTTAAAGAGTCAAGATGCCTCCTAAGACTAGTGGCACTACTAGAGAGTTGAAGGAGTTAAAGGAGACACATGCTAAGTTGTTGGAGTCTCATAATGTTGTTTTGGCAAGGCTTTCTATCTTGGAGTCAAGTCAGAAAAGAGGTATGGTTCTAGGAGATGAGAGTGAATCCGAGGAAGAAGGGGAAGAAGAGAATGAAGTAGAGGAAGAGCAGATGGATCTTGATGAACAAAGGACAATAAGGATTTTGAAGGTAGTAAGAGGAGAAGAATATAAGTCCAAGGTTGATTTGCCCATGTATGGAGGAAGTTTGAATGATGAGGAGCTTCTAGATTGGATTGCAGCCATGGATAATCACTTTGAATGTGAGATGTTCCTGAAGAGAAGAAGGTCAAGATTGCAAAGACAAAACTCAAGGGTCATGCATTATTGTGGTGGGACTATGAACAAGCTGAGAGGAAAAAGAAAGGTAAATCAAACATAGTTTCTTGGGAGAGAATGGTTGGTAAACTCAAAGGTAAGTTTCTTCCTAAATACTATAAAGTTCAATTGTTTAAGAAACTCCAAAGGTTGAAGCAAAAGGACTTAGATGTTAAGACCTATACTGATGAATTATATAAGTTAAGGATAAGATCAGGTAGAATGGAAGATGAGGTTGAAAAAGTTTCTAGATACCTTGGTGGACTTAGATTTAATATTCAAGATGAACTAGTTGTGGTAAATCCAAGAACTATTGAAGAGTGTTATCAAATGGCAGTAAGGGTGGAAGAGAAGATCAAAAGAAGGCAAGACAAATCTATTAGAGGAAGAGCCAACAATCAGAGAGGAAAAGGATCATTTCCTACATCAAGACAGTCCCATGATGAACAAGAAGATGTAAACAAAGGTAAAGAACAAGTTGCTAATTCAAGGGGTGGATTTAGAGGCTCTAGAGGCAGATTTGGTACAGGTAGGAGTTCCAATACATTTTCAGGAAGATGCTACAATTGCAATCAGTTTGGTAAAGACAAGGCTCTACTTAAAGTGTTGGTGACAAGAGGGCTCAAATTGTGCAAGAGGAGGATAAGAAAAGTGTGAAGTCACTCTCTCTACATGCTATTCCAGAAGATGGGGAAACATTGATGGTGAAGAGACAACTTTTGAAGGCATCCAAGGGGAAGGAGTTGATTCAAAGAAGAGCATTATTTAGGATAGCATGCAAATGCAAGGGAAAGGTATGCAAAGTTGTCATAGATTCAGGTTCTACTAAAAATATGGTGTCTTGTGAAATGGTCAATAAATTGAAATTAGAAAGGATTCCTCATGAAGAACCCTAGAAGGCATCTTGGTTAAATGATGATCAGTCACTTATGGTTAATGAACAAGCTCTAGTTGAGTTTCATATTGGTGGATATAGTGATAAGGTTCTTTGTGATGTTGTACCTATGAATTGTTGCCATTTACTACTTGGAAGGCCTTGGCAATTTGATAGATATGCCAATTATGATGGGAGAAACAATACATATCAAATTAAGACGGATGGGAATGCTTTTACATTGATTCCATGGGTTGAAGATGTGAAGGAACAAAGCAAGGCATCTAAAGTGATTATGTTTGGAAAGAAGGAGTTTGTGAAGCTAGAAGAAGACAAAACCAAAGAGTGTGTAGCCATTGCAAAGGATGAAGGTGTTAGGACAGTAGAAAGAAAGAAACAAGAGAGTGTGGAGATAGTAAGCTTGAAGAGTAGTTTGAATTTGATGGGAAAGGAAGACAAAATGGCATCAAAGTCTGATACACTGAAGATTAAGAGTGAGTTGCTGGAGGAGAGGCAAGATTGGCAAGATAAGGTCATGATTGGGACAGTATTTTTTCCCTTAGCTTCAAAGAAAGTTAATGGTTAGTCATATTCTTTTAGAATAGAGGTTCCTAAATCTGAAAGGATAGATGTTTGTCAATCCAAGAAGACAATGGTACTTGGGGCAGAGGATCTAAAGGAGAATGATGGAGTGAAACATGGTGAGAGGCAAGAACAAAGGGGTAAGTTTGAGTATGCAATGAAGGTGAAAGAGATGAAAGTCTAAGACAAGAATGGAAAAGGTGTGTTTGCAAGCATGAAGACAGGAATGATATCATCACAAAGTGAAGTGAAGGTGAGATACACTCCATTCAATGGAAGACAACCAAACCAAAGAAGAAATTAGTTAAAGAGCAGAGATAGTGCAAGTTCTCAATACTTGACTCGTTGGAAAGAGTCACCAGGTGGATATGTAGGTTGGAGGTCATGGTATGATCAGAAGCAACATGTTTTGATGGCATACAATCCTCATGAGACATGAAGTCTTCTTTTTTGGCAGGGTGTATGGTACAGGGGCACCAAGTTACCTCTTGCAAAGTTTGTAAATAATGTCTTAATGTTGGTCTTTGTTAGGATATAGGTATGTTGGAGTCTTTTGTCATTGAATAAGGTCATAATAGACCACTTCAAATGTAATTCGAGTCATGGGGTTTCATTATTACAAAGAAAGTGTCATATTTGTAATGTTGTGCAAAAATGCTATGTAAGAAGATACAAAATTGCTAAATGGTGGAATACCAAGGGTCAGTAGTTTAAAAGTTAGTTGGACATCATTGTTTTAGGAGGGAAAAAAATGTAAATATGAAGGTGAAATTGTTGTAAAAGATTTAGAATGGTTTTGAAGTGAATATCAAGAAGGATACCCCTGTTCTACATAGCAAATTCTCTATTTTTCTAAGTTTTTTACTATTTTTTTGTTGTTCCCATGAATAGTACAGCCCTATACAAATGTTTTAGATTCTATGGCTTAGTCTAATTGGAATCATGTTGAATCTTCTTTCTATTCCAAGTGGTTGCATCATTTTTTATTAAGTTTGAAGCATTTTATAGCATTTTGATTGCAAACAGCCTGGAAACCCTATTTTGAGGGTTGTGAGGAGAAAACATGAATTTGTGACCATTTCCTTTGGTGAAAAGTTCTCAAATTTGGTGAAATATACTATAATAGAATGAATTTTGATTCTTCAAAGTGATAAGAGTAGGGCAGGTGAGTTGTGAGGTATTGTGTGTGAAGCCATAAGGCAAAATTTGTGAGTTTTGGCTTGAAAAGTGAGGGCTAAGAGTGTAAGTTTGCATAAAAGACATTGGTAAGAGACTTGTGAAGGTTGGTATAGAATAGGCAAACATAATAAGACATGTTTGAGTTATTGGGAAAGTTTGAAGATGAGTGGAATGTGTATTTTCAATAAACCCTCCTTGAAACTAGCTTAGAAAGGCCTAAAACAAAGGTTTGGCAGTTTGGGACTTAAATGAGTGTTCCAACTCCTAAAATTTATTGATTAAGTGGTTTTGGAGGTTGGTTTAAGACTTTCCATAGGAATTTTGGGTTTACAAGGAGTTTGGAGGTTACTTGCTTTGGAAAATAGGGCTAATTGCCCCTTTGTAGTAGCAGGAATAGTCAATTTTAGGACAAGAAGTTCTGAAACAGTCCTATATGGAAATGATATATGTTAAATAAATCCTTAATGGGTATCTTAAAAGGTGAATAAGTTGTGGGTTTGAGGTGTATTTTGAAATTTATGGTGAAAAGATCCCTTTTGGAGGGCTAGTAGGAATAAGAGGCTAAAGAAGGAAAACCCCTAATCTTAGGGTCTTGAGACTTGCAAATTGATTTGTTTGAGAGTTGGTGATTAGTATACCTTGCGTGGCATCACTCCCTATGACTGCACTTACCCTGTTTCAACATTGTCTTCACACTTCTGTCTACAAAACATCTTGTGATAAGATTCATGATCTCAAACTTGAAACATGGGTACTTGAGTGCAATATCTAGCCATTAGTCCAATCTGTAGTCCCTTACCTTCAATTATGGTAGAATGTGGTATCTTCTTATGATCATGACACACCTTCCCTGACTTGTACTACACTTAGACAATTCCTTCAATCTCTTACAACTTTCTCTATCATACGGTAATTATCATGAGTTCATATCATCATCATTTAGCAAGACTCCAACTCTACTCATCATAGACATCACGCATAAATATATCAAGGTTGTGAACTTACACATGAACATTAAAAGATATGGTATGATTGTGTATAGATGATACTGATCCATCTCCTTTACTTCACCATTCTTCTGATCAACTTAGTTTGTCTACTTTCTTGATCTGCTCCTTTGGTTGCTGGGCATTTATACATCCCTTTTCTCTTTGCTTCACAACATATTTGATCTCTAGTCACTATTCTATAATCATCTTTCTTTGGCATCACTGGTGACAACACTTCCAAACTTCCACTACACAACATCACGGTTGACATTAGTGACAACACATATGCAACAGGATGTGGTACCAGAAATTTGATACATATGTGTTGAGTTTTGGATTTGAGCATTCTAAATCTAATCACTGTGTTTATTATAAATATGATGGTGATTGTTTCCTATTTATTGCATTATATGTTGATGATATGTTATTTATTGGTAAAGGGAAAGGAATGATTTTAGAACTAAAGTTTCAACTTACAACTAATTTGAAATGAAAGATCTTGGTTCAACTAAACACATTCTTGGGATGGAAATAAGAATAAATAAAGTGAACATAAAACTATGGCTTGGCTAGAGTAAGTATGTTAATTTAGTTTTATAGAGGTTTAACATGCATGATTGTAGACCATTGTGTGTTCCTTTTACAATTGGAATGAAGTTATCTGCTTCACAATATCCAACATCCCCATCGAAGATGGAAGACATGAGTAGAGTGTCTTACTAGAGTGCAGTCACAAGTTTGATGTATGTTATGGTATGTATTAGACCAGACATTGCCCAAGCAACGGGAGTTCTTTCTAGATATATGTCTAATCCTAGTAGAGTTGATTGGGATGCGGAAAAAAGAGTCTTCATATATTTGTGGGGTACCTCAGAATATCCCTTGTGTTATCATGTTAATTTTATAGGAGACATGCATTCCCTTGATATTCATGGTTATGTGAATTCAAACTAGGCAGGTGATGTTGATAGTAGACAATCCATTAATGCTTATGTGTTGGATGAGTAATCAATGGGTTGTGGTTGCTTTGTCCACTACTAAAGCTGAGTATATGGTAGCTACTCACAATTGTAAAGAATCCATTTGTCTTAAGAGTCTATGTTTAAATATCGAAATAAAACAAGGTGCAATGATAGTTTATTGTGATAGTTAGAGTACGATATGCCTAGCTAAGAACCCAACATTTCATTTTAGGACTGAGTACATTGATGTACAATATCATTTTGTTAGAGATATGGTTGAGGATGGTAGGGTGAAGCTAGTTAAGGTAGATAATTTGATGAATATTGCAGATTCATTAACTAAACTTATGAGCACATAGAAGTTCATATGGTGTTCGGAGTCTATGGGCCTCTTGGCCCCTAGTAATCAAATCATGGTGTTGATGCTCCTTTTCTCTTTCAAGGTGTTTGACAAGTGGGAGAATGTTAGGAAAGGTGTCTCAACCTTGCAACTACAAAAGGTTACTATTCTTTTCAATTTTGGTCTTTTCGAATGCCCTTTATCTTCAAGAATGGTTTAGAACTTTCAAGATTTCCAAAAGGGGCTAAAAATGGTAGGGCTTACTATTTTTAGTAAGTATAAATTTGAGCTTGGATGGACCTATAATTTTCCCAAAAACTATGGAACTATCAAATAAACATCCTGGTTTAGTTTCAATACAATATCATACCTAGATTGCAAGATATTAAAGTTTTTATTTTTGAAACTTTTGGAAAAGTTTTGAACTTAGGTTTGAGGCACTTAGAGGTCCCAATTTTCCTTGAAAGTTTTTGTAACTAATGAAGTGGGTTATATCTTGATAGATCTATTCATGAGATTTTCAACGCATCATATGATTATCAATCAGACATCGGATCAAAAGTTATGGCCTTTGAAAGTTGGGCCTCCCATTTTGGGAAATGTGAAAATGTGTTGGATACTTAAAAGAGTTGTAAAGGGGAGAGTTACATGTGTTGGAGTGTGACTTGGTACATCACAATGTATCTTTGATTGGGGATAATTTGGGCACCTCTTTTTGGTGGTATTGACTTATGGTTTTGTAATTACCATTGGCAATTTACTATATTGTATCTCCTATATATCAAGAGCTTGAGATGGAGGTTTGTGTAAGAGTCTTATAGATGTTGAGTTGCCTTTGGATCTTTGGTCAATTATACTACCATGAAAGCTTGTTCTGCAAGTATATTGTAATATTGTTGATTTTTGAATAATATATTAGGTAGATTTTGGAGTGTGGATTTTTATCCTAAAAGAGTTTCCCCATGTAATTACCGTGTTGTGGTATGATTAGTATTTATGTTTATTTCTGTATAATTTTTATAAGCATTGTAAATATTTGAAAAGTTTTGCATAGCCCTCCTCTCAAGATTAGTGTAGGAATTTTTTCCACTACCTTAGCTTCCTTACATTTAGGAGGCTTTAAAACCTTGAGATGAACACAATGAATGAAGCTTATGCTACAAACATCATCCATGATGATGGATTGTCATAACTCCTCTCAAAAATTAGGAAGAAGGCAACAGAGAATTATGAAGAGATTATAAGAATGGATCATACAACACAATATTAAATAAGGGGGTACACTCAATTTTCAACAATCAACATGTGTATGATGTGAAATTTGAGGTTATAAGAAAAATTTATAAAATATTGTGCAACTCTTTAACTTTTGGGGAAAGTACCATGTACAAGTTATGACCCATCCTATCAAGTTATTAAGTTAGTCATATAGTTGTCAAGTGTCCAACCCCAATGTAGACACCTTACATTTGCCACTTTTTGTTATCTTTATTTATGATGTGTTTGATAACAAATAATAACAACAGCATGGTGTGGAACCACTTTGAGCAGGTAGGGTTACAAAGGGAAAGGGATAGAGATTTGAACACAATGGGTAGTGGACATAATTGAACAGAGTTGAGAGGTATTGACCAATTGAAGGAAAATCCAAACATTTATCACATTTTTAAGGTGACAGATTGAATTAAATTTTTCAAATGATTGTAGGGATTTGATGACCAAGTTGCCCTTGATTTCAACATGGGATGCTAGGAGGATAAAATCATAATGAGGGGAATTTATTTTCTTATGATGTGGAGTTGGTCGCAATCACTACAGGGTTGCCTAACACTAGGGAGCAGTATTTTCCCGTTGGTAGGCTAGAAATATAAAGCATTCACAAGGAGTTTTTTAAGCTAGGAGAGCAAACTCAAATGGTGCTTGGTCAAGGCATCTTGCAGATCTCACTACCAAAGCTATGGTCAGAGGTGGCATATGCTCTCATTCAATATGTGACCTGCAAAGGAAGGTACCCATTTATCTATAGTTTTCATTTTCATTTAATGGTGCATTTGAGACATCAAAGAATCATGAATGTTCCTTATTTTTTATTCAAATCCTTGAAAATGATGTCTCTAGAAGTTTAAAATGGAAAATTCAAATACCTAGTGCATCATGGGTTAATTAAGTTGGTGGTAACAAAGGCCTTGAAACAAATGCAACTCCAATTAACTTAGGAAGTGTTTCTTGCAACACATGTCATAAAAGGAGAGAATGTTACAAAGGAAGATGAGTGTGCCTCTATCCATGATACACATATCGAAATAAGTAATAAATCTCCTATAAGTATGGCTTTAGGACATAAGATAGGGCCCTCTATAGCTGAAACATGAGATACTAGAAAGCGAATCAGATGACATACTTGGACAGAAGAATCTGAAAATGGGGATGAAAAACATGCAAAACCCCCTACTCTAAAACTGAATGTAAGGTCATTTGTGAGACTTAAGAATTTAGCAGCCATGACCAGTAAAAAAGTTACAGGATTAGAGAAACAAGATCAATCTAATTCGAAGATGGAGATTTTGAAGGAAATAGTGTCATGGAGAACTAAACAAAAGAGAAGAACACTTGTAGATAAAAGTTTTGTGATCAAGAATCTTATAGTAGAAATGCCTATAATAGAAGGCTTTATTCTAGGAGAACCTGAATCACTAATACTTGTAGCAAAGGCAGTTATGGTAGAACAAGGAGAAGAAATTATTGATCTTGTTGATGAAGATATTGAACAGAATGGGCTTGTAGTAAGGTTTAATGAGTCTACTACATGTATGATGGAGTTAGAGTAGGCCCTGAGTTGACCAAGAAACAAAAAATGAGATAAGGGCACTTAAAATGAAGTTACAAAATTAAAGTTACTATAATGCAGGCAAAGGATAATGAAAAATATCTTGTAAAGGAACATGAGAGCAATTCAGAGAAATTAAAAAATGATTGGATTATTACATATACCAATTAAAGGAGAAATTGCAACAATTTAGAAACGAAAAATATAAAATGAAAAGTTGAATGAGGAAAATAGGATTTTGAGGGAAAGAGTTCAATTAATTTTAATGATTGCAAGTAAAATGCTACAGTGTAGGCCCCTTGTGAGAGTGCATGCATTATGGCTACAGGAACATTTTCATATGCTACAAGCAAAAAGGATGATTGAAGGATCATTAGAAAACCTGGATACACTTGTAGAATTTTGTGAATCTTATTTAGGAAGTGAAGCTGAGATAGAAAAAATTTTGTTATGTGAGTTCTATTTGTTGGTGTGAATGGGGTTATTACCTATCTGATTTACCCTTGTGTGGATAATTCATATTATTTAACTATTTATTAGTTAAATAATATTCACACGTCACACATGATTCACATGTTAAGTTGTCTTAGTGAGTCTACTAGATGTTTCTAGTTCTATCTAGTTGTTGATAGTTGTCGATAGTTGTCATCTTATCTTATAGTTGTCACATATCATAGGATTAAGACACTTGTCACATGACTACAACATCTTATCTCTCATCCTTGTCTTTATAAGCAAGGCATATCATGTACATTGTAACAATCTAATAACAATCTTTTGTATTCATTGATAGAATATAATTATTCTCTCATTTGATCTCTCTTATACTTTCATGAAGTCCTAGATCATGGGTGGCTCCAATCATAGCCAACTCTAACATGGTATCAGAGCTCTAGGAAGAATCACTTTGTGTTAGTCATTTTTTTAGAGATCTTGAGTGCAATTCATGGTGGCTCTTGATAGTTGAGTATGCTCTTCTCTTGCATTGAATGATGACCTAAAGAATCAGAAAGACTTGATGGAAATACCAGATTTGTGGGGGTTTCCTCTTTGTGGCCTTGTATTGTAGGTTCATTTTGGAGCATGTTGTTGCAAATCTGAGCACACCATTATGTTCAAGAGGTTTGAGATAGTCAAGATCACTTTTTGTTTCATCCAGATCAGACATTAGAGGGCAAATCTATGAGGGTTTGAAGTTGGGAGGTGCATGCCAGATCTTGCAGGTACATGATCTTTCAGAGAAGTTTGGGTCAAATCCAACCCCACCATCATGCTTAGGAGGCTTGGAAAACCCCAAGATCAATTTCCAATTCATCAAAATCAGACAAAGTTGTAGCAAAAGCAAAAAAAATTGCCCCTTGGCCATACAAATTCTTTGCAGGGAATATTCTAAGCATATTTTCCCTGTGCAGTATGGATCTCTACGTCCGCTGGCATCATCAAACCTTTTTTGTCTGTTGGTTAATAATTTTGTTCCCAGATTAAAATTATAATATGATGGACAAAAGAAAGTTGTTTTGCGGATTTTTTTTGTTGTGCAAGGTCATACCCTGCTTGTGTAGGGTACCATGTTGCTACACTGCCAACTATTGGGTGCCATGTGGCGCGGACCCCAATAGTTTGTTTGAATAGTTTAGTAGTGGTTTATTCCTTCCCACCTATTTTTCTAATTCCCACGAAGTTCATTACTAGCGGACATATATACCGTTTGGCTAGCAGTGAAATTATCACTACCGATCTCTAAGGGGCCAACTTCAAAATTGCCCTGCGGCCTATGTAAACCATCTACAATGGCAACCAAACAAAACAAAATGATGATAATCTTAGGTGATCTATAGGTTTTTCAATTTCCACCCATACTATTTCTCAGCGGGCACAAAATCCACAACGGCGATCTTTCAAACCACGGCTTTCAAACTGCTCGTTGGTGGTAAATATTCCTAGCGGTAGCTTTCTTCCCACCCGGTAGGAGAGCCTCACCACTGGTGTGGTTTAAAATTGGCTGACTGGTGGCCTCTATACTACTTCATGGTAAAATCAGTAGATCTCATCATGAAACAACCTTTTATAGCCTCGAAACCACCTTTTATAGCCTCAAAACCACTCTGATAAAGCGGTAAACAGTTTTTTGCTTCAAAACAGGTGGTTTACAACAAATCCCAGGTGGTGTTATAGTTCAAACCAGTGGTTTTCCAATTTCTCAGGTGCTTTTGCAAAAAATAATGGTGGTATTAGAATATTCCAAATGAATCTTGGCACAAACTAGCAATTATTTTTTTCTAACCAATGATGTCAGCATGTTGTCATTTCTAGGCCAGGTGATGTCATCTTCCGATAGGCCAGAGAATATTCTGGTGGTTTAGGAGCATATTCCTTCATCGATTTACTAACATCATCACTACATCAGTAGTGACATCAACATTTTTGCCCTCTTGGCCAAACCCTCCCCCTCCATTAAGCTTTTCAATTTTGCAATCATACTTCAAATGTTCATATCTGGCTCATTTTTGCTCCGTTTTTCGAGCAATTTTTTTATTTGGGCTAGAATTTCACAGGATTCATAGTAGTTGAATTAGATTTTAATTTTGGTTCCTAGTTTGTCTAAAAATTTCAATTTATCTCACTTATACTTGAGCAGTTCCCATTTTCAGAACTTCAAAGGCTTTGTTTGAGCTCGTATGGTAACATTTTTTTGGTGAAATGTTTTTTGAAAGTGCATGATTTTTTGAGTACTTTCTAGATATACTATTAGATTGATCTAGTTTTTCTTAGAAATTGTACTTTCATATTTAGCCTAATCTTGGATTTTGCATTGTACCAGAATGAAAGACTACTTTATTGTTTTGGCTTGTGGAAATTGTAATTGGACTGATCAGAAAGTCCCATAATCATTTTTTGATGGGGGTGATCTCATTGATTGAGTAAAAGGAGGTTTGCACTAGTGTTCTCTTTTGTACTCTTGTATCATGGATCCAAACAAACTTCCTCTGCTCACACCATATAACTATCATGAGTGGAAAACTAAAATGGAGATTCATTTAAGAAGTTTGAAAATTCATAGAGTAACAATGGGTACAAAAATTAATCCAACAGTAGCTGCAAAAAAGAGAAAGTGGTACAATAGATGTGATCAAGCCTATGGAACACTATGCTTGCCTATTTCTCCTGATCTTCTTTTTTATATTGAATCATGTAAGACTTCTAATGAAGTGTGGACAACTTTAGAGAATATCTTTGGTAAGCAAGATGCTATGAGAGATTTCAAATTGGAGAATGAACTAATTAGTTTGAATCCAACCGACTTTGTAAGCATCCAAGACTTCTTCACAAAGATAAAGTCACTTAGATTGTAGTTCAAACAATGTAGAATTCAGAAAGAGGGCACTTAATTGATTCTTTCAATCCTTGCTAAGCTTGGTCCTGACTATTTAGTTTTTGTTTCTACCTTTTATGCTACTATGGATGCACTTGGGAAAACTTTCACAATGCCTTCACTTGATGAGTTTGTCAAATCACTCACAAGGGAGCAAGCTAAGTTAATACACATGGCCACATTGAAGTCTCCTAGACCTCAAGCTCTTCTTGCTAATCAAGGTACTAAGGATCAAAAGGATTCACCTAGCAAAGGCAAGAAACCAAAAAAAATAAGGATTTCAAGAACAATGAGTGAGCAAAGGAGTCAAATAATTCAACTAAGTCATCATCCCCTGTCAAAGAGGAATCATCTAAGAAGGAGAGACCAAAGTGCACATATTGTAAGAAATTAGGACATGATGAGCATAAGTGTTATGAGAAGAAAATTGATGAGTTGACTCACATTATTCAAAAGCACAATATCAAAATTCCATCATCCATGTCACCTAGTCCATCCTCTTCTTCGACACCATCATCATCTACACAAATAGGGACAACACACATTGCTAATGGGACAAACAAGGGAAAAGGACAGGTACTCTTTGCTTCTACAAGTCTTTAGTCAAAGAGATGGATTCTTAATTCTGGAGCTTCTCATCATATGGCATCTTCACAAGGAATGTTCTCTTCATTTGAGTCATGTACCTTGCCACCTATCTTGATGGGTAATAATACATACATGCATGCAACTGGTAAAGGTACAATTGATATTGGTGAGGGTAGTTTCAATAATGTGTTGTGTGTACCTTCCTTGTCAACCAATCTCCTTTCTATCTACCAGATTACTCATTGTGGTGTAGGTAAGACAATTGAGTTCACTCCTGATTCAACGATCATAAGGGACTTGGAGAGTAGAGATATCATTGTTGTTGGGATGGTTGATCATGCATCTCACTTGTATACATTCTCCCATTTTGCTTCTGATGATGTTGTAGATCCATTGATTGAAATTCACACCATGCATCAAGTGTGAATCATGTTTCTAAGGATAAGTTTGGTTACTTGAACCTTGGTGTTCTTTCATCTACGTTGGTTCATGAGACTCGTGTTGAGCTTCCATAACCTAAACCTCCTAATTCTTTAGAGATCAACATCGACATGGTTTCTTCTACTTCAGTTGAGTAGGACTATTCTAGTCTTTTAGATATAGCTTTGTGGGATACTTTCTTGGTAGGTATATCACACTTGTTTTGTGAGTCTCATATTGTAGATTTGGAGGACACACTTGAGGGGATACCTATCCTCTTTGATGATAGTTACAACACAACCATTATTCCATCTACTTCATCTTTGGAGGTTGTTCTTCATGAGTCTACCCAGGATTTTGGATTGGTCACACCTCATTACATAGTGCCATTCTTTGATTTTGACATGTAGACATTTCAAAATTTCTTAGAGACACCCATCATGAGACTTCTTCCCTCATCTCTCTTCTTGGAGATGGAGTTTCTTCTACATCAGCCTTTGGCTTGGTTTCTTCCTAAGGGAAGGAATGTTGTTTGTAGGTATAGGACACTTTCCAGCGATCTTCTTTAGTCATTCACGATTAGCACAAGAGCTACTTCATTGTGGGGGAACCTATAGTCTCACTCTTTCTTTCCTATGGAGGGTATTTGATTGTATATATGTGATATAAGTAGTCCTTGGGGGGTCATGTTGAGTCCTACTATCACTTCTTTCACTTTCATTGTTTTATGCATTCTCACTTTTGGAGAGGAGTTTTTTCCCATGAGGTTTTCTCCTTTTCTCCACTTGATATTTGTTGTACATGGGTACCTAACATGGCCTAGTAGCCAAGACCCATCTTCATCATTGCATCTTGCTTTAGTTGACTACTCCCTAAGTTGCACTTAAGGGGGGGTGTTGGTGTGAACAGGGTTATTACCTATCTGGTTTACCCTTGTGTGGATAATTCATATTATTTAACTATTTATTAGTTAAATAATATTCACACATCACACATAATTCACATGTTAAGTTGACTTAGTGAGTACTAGATGTTTCTAGTTGTGTCTAGTTGTTGATAGTTGTTGATAGTTGTCATCTTATCCTATAGTTGTCACGTCATAGGATTAAGACACTTGTCACATGACTGCATCTTGTCTTTCATCCTTGTCTTTATAAGCAAGGCTTATCATGTACATTGTAACAATCTAATAACAATCTTTTGCATTTATTGATAGAATAGAATTATTCTCTCATTTGATCTCTTTTATGCTTTCATGAAGTCCTAGATCCTAGGTGGCTCCAATCATAGCCAACTCTAACATTATTTACATAATTTTATTTTATATGGTTATAAATACTAGAGTCCCAATCCGTACATGGGAGATGTTCAACTGCGAGCATTTTGTTCCTTTTTACTAGGAAAAATAGAAAGAGGGTTGGAGAAGAAGAGGTACAACAACATGGAGAGAGATGCAGAAATTATGATAAGAGGGGAACATATTCTAGTGAGGGAAGTGTTGTGTAATCTATACAGATTTATGACTAATAAAGAAACTATGGAGGTGCTATAGGGTGCCAAGGAAAAACTAGTTGAGGTAGTTGAAGGAATGTTACTACATACCACAAATAGTACAGACCATTGTAAGGATCAATGGGATCAACAAACACCCAAATTGAAAAGAAAAGAGCCCTTAGGTTATCCAAATTTTTAGCTAGATATTACAAGGAAAAGACAATATATATTGGAATATTAGAAACTTGCTGGTGTTGTCATTGATGTCAACTCCCAGTAGATGGTTCACTTAGTTTCCAAGTGCTTTTGAGAAAATTTGATAAAAAGGTGTGCAATATGACAGAGACACCCTCAGTATTATGCTTCACATTTCTTCCTAATTGAAGATATGCTTATACATTTTGAAAGTGTTGATCAGAGATGTTAAGAGGTATTATATCCTAAGTTTCAGGTTTTAGATCGTGTAGAAGTAGAAGATGTGTTTGACAGAGTATTTGACCGTGAAGAAGACTGTCTGGGAGAAATGAGATTGCTTTGCATTTCTCTGCATTGAGATTTCATGTCTTACAAATCTTAGAGATTACTTATATTATCTATATCCACCTTCCTTTGAAGTTTCCAGATTTGGGATGCTCCTCAAGTTTAGTTCTTGTGTTGGTGATCAGTAATAGTGTGTCCTGATGTGCATAATGAAGACATTAGTTGATTCATATGGTTGCGGAAATGTTGTATAAGTTTATGATGATGATGAGTATTCTAGGAAGGTGTGTAAATGCTTTGGAGTGTCTCTCTCTGGTCAGCATGATGTTCTTGGACTTGGAGAAGCGTGAATATGGTCATTAACTCAGGCTTGGCTGACCTAGCATACTAATGCTATTTGCGGAGGTACCTCGTGGATTGTGGATGTGATAAGTAGCTTAATGATACAAATTTGAGTCCTGGTTATCCCTTGATATGGCCCACTTTCACTTATTTCCACCACGGAAGTGTTTGGTGTCGACCTATGTAATGTTGCATGTGTGTAATGCACACACTTCATTAGGACTGACCTAATTGAGATAGGTCTTGGTTATAGATGGTATAAATGCAAGATGAAGTTGAATGGAGAAAGGTAAAGAAGAATATGTGAATGTAAATCAAGGGTAGTGAAGTTGTGTGTGAACTTAAATGCTTATGACTTCATAATGTAGTGAGTAGAAGGTGTCTACATTTTAGTGTGCTAGAAGTTGCTGGAGGTAGTGAGCCAAAGGTTGCGGATGGAAAGAAGTGGTAGCGGTGGATCTCTTCTGTTGCTTTGAGATAGTGAATCTTTCTATAAAAATCTTCTTCTCTCTTCTGGGCATTGAGCCCTTGGCAGTAAGCCTTTCTTTGGTAGTGAGCCTTTCTTCTAGGTAGTGAGCCTACTAATGTTTGGTGTTGTTATTCATATATATTGTGAGCTAATCCTCACCGTAGTTTTTCCCTTATTGGGTTTTCCACATAAATCAGGTGTTCTAATGTGTTTGATGTGTTTGCATTAATGCTTCATTTGTTTACATTCTACTAATACATTATAAGTGGTTGATGTTTTGAGGGTTTAAAATTTTAACATACAACTAATTCACCCCTCCTCTCAGTTGTCTTGTGCATTCCAACAATTGGTATCAGAGCCAAGTTCCCTGAAGAAGATTAACCACTTGAGGTAGATCCAGATGATGCACAGGAAAGGTATGTAGGTCCCAGTGTTTGATGGAACAAATTATGCTTTTTGGAAAACCAGGATGGAAAGCTTTCTTGTCTCACTAGGATATGGTATATGGAAGATAGTTGACAAAAAGTATATTGTACCTAAAGATGGTCCAAAGGATGAAGATGAGATTAAAGAATATGAGAACAATGGCAAGAAAAGGAGTGCTCTTCTGAATAGACTCTCTGATTTTAAATTAGTGAAGGTGATAAGTTACAAAATTGCTCATGAGATATGGAAGAAGTTGGAAAGCACCTATGAAGGAGATGACAAAGTCAAGCAAGCAAATTTGCAAATTCTAAAGTCCAAGTTTGAAACCCTAAGGATGTCAGATGATGAAAATATTGCAAGTTACATGCAGAGAGTGGATGAAATTGTCAATTTCATCAATGGTCTTAGTGGAGAGATAGAGGAAAAATAAGTGGTAAAGAAGGTACTAAGAACTCTTCCTAAATCTTATAGTGCTAAAGTTTCTTCTATTGAAGAGACTCAAGATCTAGATAATTATGCTAGGGATAAAATGTCTGGTACTCTAACTACTTTTGAGTTAAGAGAATTCGGTCAAGATGATGTAAGAAAAGAAACTACTTTTAAGGCTAGCAAGACAGAAAGAATGTTGAATTAGATTTAGATGACTTTGATGAAGTGGAAGCAAATTTTGTGATTAGGTTGAAAAGGGCTCTAGGAAATACAAAGGTAAGTTACCTTTCAAATGTTTCAGCTATGGAAAGATAGGTCATTATGCTTTTAAATGTCCAATCAAATTTTCTAATGACAAATACAAGGAGAACAAAGGTAAATTATTCAAGAAAAGTTATTATGTTAAAGAAGATGACATCATATCTGATGATGAGTCTAACTATCTGGACGATGATGATCATGAATGCTTGTTCATGGCTTTAAATGTTGGAACTAATTCTAACAATCCTAGAAGATGTATGAAGGATATTGCTTCGGAAAAAAGGCACCACATTGAAGGAGCATTGATTACTACTTTCCATGCAAGAGAAGAGGAAGATCTCTGGTTAATTGATAGTGGGTGTTCAAATCATATGATAGGTGATAAAAATAAGTTTGTGAATCTTGAGAAGTTTGTTGGAGGATTTGTTAAGTTTGGAGATGATGCATCTGCTAAGATCTGTGGAATAGGTTCAATCAGTTTTGATGTCAAGCATAATACATATGATGTCCTTTATGTCAAGGGCCTTCGGCACAATCTTCTAAGTGTAGGACAATTGTGCAGTAGAGGATATAATCTTGTGTTTTAGGATGGTGGCTATGAAATCAGAAAGGAAGAATCTAGAACTCTGATTGCTACATGAACAAGGACAAAAATGAAATATATATCAACTCAAAGGTGCTGAAGGTGTGTTCCTTATAACTCAAACTAATGAAATTTGGCTATGGCATAGAAGAATGTGCCACCTCAATTTTGACAATTTAGTGAAGATTAGCTCTGCTCAAGCTGTGAGGGATTTTCCAAGGATTACAAAGCCTATCAAAGTAACCTGCAAGGATTGTCAGATTGGGAAGAAAACAAGGAAGAACTTCAAGATCAAAGAATATTCTACCACGGGACCTCTAGAGTTAGTGCATATAGATCTATGTAGACCTACAAGAGTATGAAGCTTTTAAGGGGATAGGTATTTCATGTTGTTGATTGATGATTTCTCTAGAATGAATTGGGTAACTTTTCTCAAAGAAGAATCAGAAGCTCGAGATAATTTTAAAACTTTTAAGGCTATGGTTGAAAATGAAATTGATCTAAAAGTCAAGCTTTTGAGGTCTGACAGAGGTGGTGAGTTCACCTCTAATGAGTTTAATTTCTTTTGTGAAGATCATGGAATAAAAAGGTAGTTGTCAGCACCTACGATTCCTTAGTAGAATGGAGTTATGGAAAGGAAGAATAAGATAGTTTAGGAAGTAGCAAGGACAATGATGAAAGAGACAAATCTACTGGATATCTATTGGAGAGAAGCCATCCACAGTACAATATACATACAAAATAGAGTGCAAACTAGGGTCAACAGTTCAAAGACTCCATATGAACTATGGTATGGAAGAAGTCCTACTATAAAATACTTTATAGTGTTTGGAAGTAAATACTACATTAGGACAGATGAAGAGAACTTGGGAAAGTTTGATACAAGATTGGATGAAGGAATCTTCCTTGGATATTCTACAAAGAGCAAGGCTTACAGGTGCTATAATAAGAGATTAAAGAGATTAGTGGAAAATGCAAATGTCAAAGTAGATGAAGAACCATACCAAAGTTTAATGCTATTAGAAGGATATGAATCAGATGAGAACCATTGAAGAGAAGTAGAAAAAGAGGAAGAAAAGGAAAAGGAGAAGCAAGTAGATGAAGAAGATGCTCTGGAAAAGATTCTTAAGACTCCCAAGTATGTGTAGAAGAACCATTCTGAAGATTAGATCATTGGAGATAAGAACAAAGGTGTTTTAACAAGAAGTATTGCCATGGTAGATGAACAAGTAAACTTGTGCTTATTTTCTCAAATAGAACCCAAAACAGTGATTGAAGCATGCAAAAATGAGCATTGGGTCAAGGCTGTGGAAGAAGAAATGATGTAGATTGAGAAGAATTAGACATGGGAAGTTGTCCCAAGACTAGCAGACAAGAATGTGACAGGAACTAAATGGTTCTTCCAGAACAAATTGAATGAGAATGGGGAAGTAGTTAGAAATAAGGCCAGGTTGGTGTGTAAAGGCTACTCATAAGTGGAAGAAATAGGTTATGGAGAAACATTTGCTCCAATAGCAAGATTGGAGGCCATCAGATTGTTCTTGCCATTTGCAGCTCACAAGAACTTCAAATTTTATCAGATGGATGTGAAATCTACATTCCTGAATGGAGAGTTGGAAGAGGAAGTATATATTGAGAAACTGGAAGGCTTTCAGTTATCAAATGATCCAAATATGGTCTACAAATTGAAGAAGGCATTGTATGGACTCAAACAGGCTCCTAGAGCTTGGTATGCAAGGTTGGATAGGTACTTGTTACAACAAGGATCAAAAAGGGGACTGCTGATAGCAATTTGTACTTTAAAGTTGAAGGTCAAATCCTAATTGTGGAATTGTATGTAGATGATATAATCTTTAGAGGAAATGAAGGAATGTGCAAGAGATTTCAAAAGAAATGCAAAAGGAAATTGAAATGTCAATGTGTGGGGAAATGAATTTCTTCCTTTGGTTAAGAATCAATCAATCAGAAAAGGGCATTTTCATTTCACAGTTAAAGTATGCTAGGGAAATGTTGAAGAAGTTTGGAATGGAAGACTCCAAACCGGTATGTACTCCCATGACTACTGGTTGTAAGTTAAGCAAAGATGATGAATCTCCTAAGGCTGATCAGAGCAAGTACAGATCAATGATGGGTGGATTGTTATACATGACTGCTACTAAACCAGATATCATGCATGTGTAGTCTATCTTGTGGCTAGATTTCAAGCTGATCCCAGAGAGTCACATGTTTTAGCAGTAAAGAAGATATTTAGATACCTAAAAGGCACTCTGGAGTTTGGCCTATGGTATCCCAAGGATATTGATTTCTCCTTGAGTGCATATATAGATGTAGATTGGGCAGGATGTACATATAATAGAAGAAGTACAAGTAGTAGTGCTTTCTTTCTAGGAAGAAGACTTGTCTCTTTGTTAAGTAAGGAGTAGGACTCAGTGTCATTATCTACTGCAAAGGTAGAATATATTACAGCAGCATCCTGTCGTACACAAGTATTATGGATGAAGCAGACATTGAAGGATATCAAAATGTCATATGATGAACCTATTCCTATCCTATGTGACAATACAAGTGCTATCAACATTTCAAAAAATCTAGTGATGCATTCAAGGAAAAAGCATATTTCAATCCGGTATCACTTATTAAGAGAAAAGGTTACAGAGAATGAGGTGAAGTTAGAGTATGTGCCTAGCAAGGATCAAGTTGCAAACATTTTTACAAAGGCTCTCCCTAAGGATACTTTTGAGTATCTTTGATAGAAGTTAGGGGTTATTGCCCCTCCTTCTATTAACTAGATGCATAAATATGTGCATATGTCCAAGAAGCATTTCAAGATACATTTTTATGAACCTAGACTGATGTTGAAGGCTACCTCTCAGGGGGAGTAGGTAGAGATACTATTAGTTGGTACAGTCAGATGGAGCACATCCTATGATCTTAAGGGGGAGAATGCAGAAAGGTGAGAGTAGTAGAGATGAAGTAAATACTTGCTGGTGTTGTTGCCCTTTGCCATTGATGTTAAATGGGGAGAGAGTTGAAGTGATTGAAAAACCATTGTGCAGAGAGGTGTGTGAAGAGTAAGAGTTGTTTTTATCAGGGGGAATAAGAGTTGCTTTAGGTCTTGATGGTTTTTCAAAGAGTTGGTGTTTCCACCAATGACAAAGGAGGATATTGTTAGAAATGTGCTAGTGTTTTCATTGATGTCAACTCCCAACAGATGGTTCATTTGGTTTCCAAGTGCTTTTGAGAAAATTTGATAAAAAGGTGTGTAGTATGACAGAGGTACCCTCGGTATTATGCTCCACATTTCTTCCTAATTGAAGATATGTTTATGTGGTTTGGAAGTGTTGATTAGAGGTGTTTAGAGGTATTATATCTTGAGTTTTAGGTTTTGGATTGTGAGGAAGTAGAAGATGTGTTTGACAAAGTATTTGACTGTGAAGAAGATTGTCTAGGAGAAATGAGATTGCTCTGCATTTCTCTGCATTGAGCTTTCCTATTTTGCAGATCTGGAAGAGTGCTTATATTTTTTGTATCCAACTTCTTTTGAAGTTTCCAGAGTTGGGATGCTCCATAAGTTTAGTTGTGTTGGTGATCAGTACTAGTGTGTCCTAATGTGCATAATGAAGACATTATTTGATTCAGATAGTTGCGGTAGTGTTGTAGAAGTTTATGATGATGATGAGTATTCTAGGAAGGTGTGTAAATTCTTTGGAGTGTCTCTCTCTGGTCTGCATGATTTTCTTGGACTTGAAGAAGATTGAATATGGTCGTTATCTCAGGCTTGGCCGACCTGGCATGCTAATACTATTTGCGGAGGTAACTCATGGATTGTTGATGTGATAAGAAGCTTTATGGTACAAATTTGAGTCCTGGTCATCCCTTGATATGGTCCACTTTCACTTCTTTCCACTGCAAAAGTGTTTAGTATTGACCTATGTAATTTTGCATGTGTGTAATGCACATGCTTCATTAGGACTGACCTAATTGAGACAGGTCTTGGTTATAAATGGTATAAATACAAGATGAAGTTGGAGAAAGGTAGAGAAGAATATGTGAATGTGAATCAAGGGTAGTGAAGTTGTGTGTGAACTTAAATGATTATGACTCCAGAATGCAGTGAGCAGAAGGTGTCTACATTTTAGTGTGCCAAAAGTTGCTAGAGCCAATAAGCCAAAGGTTGCTGATGACAAGGAGTGGAAGTGGTGGATCTCTCCTATTTCTTTGAGATAGTGAATCTCTCTATAACAACCTTCTTCTTTCTTCTCTCTTTTGGGCAGTGAGCCTTTCTCTGGTAGTGAGCCCTTCTTTTGGGCAGTGAGCCTACTAATTTTTGGTGTCGTTATTCATATATATTGTGAGCTAATCCTCACCATGTTTTTTCCCTTATTGGGTTTTCCATGTAAAACTGGTGTTCTTATGTGTTTGATGTGTTTGCATTGATGCTTCATATGTTTGCATTATGCTAATGCATTATAAGTGGTTGATATTTTGAGGGTTTAAAGTTTTAACATACAACTGATTCACCCCCCCTCTTAGTTGTCATGTGCATTCCAATAGGGATATGAAGGAAAAGGGTATCTAGTGGATTGGTTTGAAGTGGTACCCTTCAATCATTTAGACACCTATGCCAGGGTGGAAAGAAATCCAACCAAATGTAGATATAGGGAAGATTATCCATAGCATGGAAAGATACATAGAAGATAGGGGTTATCACCACCCTGAAGGAAAGTCTCATCCATTACCTCACCAACTAACTATATTTTTCATCTAGCCAAAGTTTTGAAGCCAAATTTTTGTTGTGGATAGGGCATTTTGAGAAGGTTACAAAGACTAAAGTCAAATTTGTAGTAGTTATCTTTGGATTGTAGTTTGTATGTTTCACAAATATATATTGTACAAATATTTAAGATAATTTTGGAATAGATTTAGTATTTATAAATCTGGAAATGTATTTGTGATTTTAAAATAAATACATCAAATCAAATCAAATAAGCATTTACATTTGTCTCAATTTCTCAAAATTGTTGAATAATTTGAAGCCACAAATATTATAAAGACTAAACCATATTGCTTTCAAGGATAAATGCTAGCAAAACCTCAAATAATTATTTACATTTGTCACAAAATATTAGAAACAAGTTATACCCTCTACTTGTTAATAGTTATTTACATTTGACACAAAAAAAATAGTAAGAAGCTACACTATTATAGATAGCTTTGAAACATAGAATATTTTATCCTTTACCTTCAAAACATACTATAGGAAAATTTTGAAAACATGCAAAGGTTTCTAAATATCATTCAAGAATAGTTCATCATTACCCTTGTCCTCTAAAATATTTTTCATTTTTGAATACTGTGATGTTCAACAAATTCTTCACTATAATCCAAAATGATCCAATTGATGGTGAATCTTTCTATGATATATTCAAGAACATTGTCACCCATAATGTCAGTGATCAGCATCCCATTGAATTTTTAAAGTATATGTACAACACAACACTAGATGAGGGTAACAATAAATCCAAAAAAGGAGTATTAAATTTATCAACTCTTTCTAATTGTCATTGTCACTCATGTTACACCACCACATCCACACATCAATTTCAATTCTAAGTTTATCTCATCTAATATCTAATAGGTCAAACTCAACTGACTAGTTGTAGTAGTACCACTCATTGGCCGAAGCCAAAACTACTAACTTTGAACATAATATATCATAGTAGAGAAAGGATTGTAATTCTTCATTCTTGTCATTGACAATAGATAAAATTATGCATAGCCCTAAAAAGGTAATGTAAATAAACAATTATAAATTAAAATATATTTTAGATTATTGTTAAAAACAATTATTCAACAATTTTGAGAAATTGAGACAAATGTAAATGCCTATTTGATTTGATTTTATTATTTTTTTTAAATCACAAGTTGAATTACCTTCTCCACATAGCTTCTATGATAAACACCATTACTCCTTATAATTGTTTCTTGTCTTGATTGCTATAAGAATCCTAGGATTCAAACTTATTTTTTAAGTCTCTTCTTATAGGAATGCTACAAGATTAATGTAAAATTAAATGGGCTTATGTATTTATCTCTATTGAGTATTAATCGAGGCTCACTTGAGTATCAAACTAGGCAAGTTTAAGTACATACGGTCTCCTTTAAAATTGCTACTTGTCTACCTATAATGCTATCCAATTAATGTGTTGTGAGAAATTTTTAATTATAATGCAACTTGAAAGTAAATTCATAATTCTTATACGTTATATGCATTTATTAATCACATGTGATAACATTTCGGGAAGATCTTATATGTACTTTAATTCATATCTTAGATGTCATTTAATTCACATATTTTAATGATCACACTCCATTGAATGAAACTATTTAACATCATCAATACTCAGTTGGAGGAGCCTTCAACCCTGTTGTCATTTTCTTGAGAATTACATTCTTTTTGGGTAATTACTCTGAGAAAATCTTAGATTGTTGTGAGAAGATCTTATATGTCAATTAATTATCATCGTATATTTGTCTCATTTCATTGGATTAAAGTATTTAAACTCATCAATGGCAGGTGTTGCTAGAAGTAAAAACATACGTTGGTGAGGGCAAGTAGCGACACGATTGGCCAATAGGTCAAATAGTTGAGATGTTTGTGCTTAGTTCTTGGGACCTCTAGTGCCATCATCATTTTGTATAGTCCTATGCATAGCATTTATGTGGAGAATTACATTTTTTAGGTAATTATCGTGATAAAATTATAGATTGTTGTGTGAAGATCTTGCATGTCATTTAATTCCCATCTTTTATTAATTAGACTCCATCGGATCAAACTATTTAACCTCATCAATAACAAGCAATAGTAGACATAAAAAGCACATTGGCTAATTTTCTAAGTGTGTATTTATTTAGGTAATTACATTATTTTTTGGTAATTATTTCAACCTGTAGACACCCAAAATTGTCCATGTCATAACATTACCTAGTCATACATGACCTTGTAAGACATCTTGTAATATTTTACCCTAGGTCATTACATTATCCGACTTATGATTCCACCTAATCACCTTTCTAATTAATTAAATAAATCTCATTTATTTAAGTAATTCCCCTTCACATGTCTCAAAACAATTCAAATTAAATATTAATCCCTCATCCCTCACTTTTTCCACATTGCAACATGTGTCACATGACTACAACTCTTCACATGCACAAATAATTTAAATAATTTATTATTTAAATTATGAGATTCCCACTCACATCCTATTTTTAGCCTCATTCATTCTGCATCATAGGCATATTTTCCTCCAAAATAAATAAAAGAATCCCACTTATTCCCTCACATCCTAATTTTAGCCTCATGTCATAACCCACTTAATGTGTGTCATAGGCACTAAAATCAACTTTTAATCCTAGCCATACACATCACACATTTGACTTTTATTCTTGGCCATCGAGTTCAAATCAGCCCCATCCTATAAATCTAGCCTCACATAGGCCATTTGAGATCCATCTTCTTCTAGTATCCTCACACTGTCAAAATTCCTCTAATCTTCTCATCTATCTATCTATCTATTTTCCTCTATCATCTTCATCTTATCATTATGCTACGAAAATGAGGAATCAACTTCAACATATCAAATCATTCAATCATTCAATGATATTGCATGCATCTATCATTCGAGATATCTGAGGTATCGAAGGGTTTGGATCAAGGTAAATGCATTTGTATTATTTTATCTTTTCTATTTGTCTAAATTTTTCATATACACAACTAGATCTTATTCCAAGAAGATCTTAAATGTCATCTCATTCAAATCTTGTATTGATCCCTCTCCATCGGATCAAACTATTTAACCACATCAATGACAAACAAGCATCGAAGTAAAAAGGACATTGGTAAGGACAGGTTGCAGTGATGTTGTCCAATTGGTCGAAAGGTTGGTGTGTCCTCTAATAGGATGTCATTTAGTCCTAACACTTTAGCTGACCATGTATCAGTTTTGTCAACCAGGTTGTGTCCAAGGTTGTCTGCAATAGGAAGTAGGTTCGGACATCTCATCTTAGCAATGATTTTTTTAGATTTTTAGGAAATCTTTTACAATATAAACCTAAACTACAAAACATATAAACTTAAACTACAAAGCATATAAACTTTAAACTATGAATTGAAAGAAACGTTCTAATCTAAGAAAGCAGGAAATACTTCAAATATAAATTCACACTATCAACTTATATTGAACTCCTGAACTAGGTAGAAGCTCAAGAATTTCTCTTTATAGAAAGTCACTCCAAAACTGTAGAAATTACAAAGAAACACATGAAACTCCAAAAATTACAGTTGTATATTACACTTCGATGTAAACAACTAAACATGATACCCTATAGGTTAACATCAAAACCATTCTACCATAACATCATGAAACAGAGGATTATAACAATTCATAACAAAAAAACATACACACAAAACATAAATGATAACAAACACATTCACAGAACATTAAAGTACTTATCTATTTCTATTTTCTTCAAGTGGCTAGCTCTCTAGAAGTCTTCTATCGACTCAAATCACATTCACCATTAATAGCTTAAAATTCTAATTCACATACACATCACTCAGTAAAGCTATTCTGACACAGAGTAATTTTGATTCAATTCATTCAGAGCATAATAATTTGAAAAACAAAGATAGTCTATATCACTGTTGGAATTAGACCAGACAACTGAGAGGGGGGGTGAATCAGTTGTCCCCTAAAATAAACTTTTTCTACTTTTAACCTTCTTTATTAACTTACTATCAAATTAATGATGTAAACATTAAAACATAAATCAACAACATATGAGCAGAAACATAATCAACACACTTGACACCAAGATTTTGATGTGGAAACCCGGTTAAGGGAAAAACCATGATGGGGGTTAACCCACAAAGATTTGTATCCTATTAAAAGTACTTCAGAAAAATAGAAGGCACATGCTTTCAGGTGCACTGCACAGAGCTCAGTATTCAAAAGAGAGGCTCACTGCCTACAAATTTATTTAGAATAGAAAGAATTAATTGAGAAATAGCATCTACTTCATGCCTGGTTCAATTTCAATGAATGCTCACAAAACTTCTTCTTTTCCCCAAATTCTTCTTCACTAACTTTTCACTCTACACTACTCTTGTTCCTTTTCTTCTCTGCTCTGTTTCTGATCCTTTATTTGGATTTAATCTGTTTTGCTGAAGGATGATTTTTAACAACTCTTCAACAAGTATTTATACACTTCATCAACCTTGGAATGATCAACAAGGTTGGCCAAACTTAATGCGGATCTTTACACTGTCGGCCAAACAAAGCTGAGACTTGAATCTTCCTCTACTAACATGCCACACTTTATAAAATGATCTTTAGATCATCCGCAACACACTAGGAACATCTGGTCAGCCAAGACTGGGAAGAACATCAACTTTAAAGAGGAAATCTTCAATAACAAGCTCAAGCTCCAATGCGGACCTCTAACATAGTAGCCACACAATTCAGAGACCTCCACAAGCACATTGAATTCACCAATAACATCCACTCTAAACCAAATTACTAGAATCATTTGTATCTTCCTCGAAACCTCAAGAACATTGTCTGCCATGACTGTCAAACTAGAAGGATGGATTGTGGACCTCCAAACCACGAACCACTGGAGTTGATGATACACACTAACTTCCCAAACATGCCTTTAGATCCACAGATCATAATATTTCAGTGTGGAGCAATCTGGACCAACTTACTGGCATTCTGTCTCTTCTGAATATTGCAAGATTTGGTTCTATTCAGATGGCCATAACTTCTTTAAATCTTCATATGGACTTCTCAATTCTTGACTAGAACAACCTCTGACAATTCTCCACACAGCCATAAGGTTTGCGAACATTGAGTCTTCATTAATTTTCTCAATACCCTCAACATTCCAGTCTCCTGAACAAGCAACAAAATAAGGTACAGTTGACACCAGTGACAACAAGAATATGTTGACATCAATGACAACACTACTTAGGCACATATTTGCAACAATCTCCCCCTTTGTCATTGATGGAAACATATGTTGTGAAAAACTGATTCAACCATCATGACAAGAACTTCTCCCCCTGACTTCTGCAACCACTTTCTTTATTGCTCCCTCTATCATCAACAATTAGTTTTTCACATGTCTTCTCTCCCCCTTTGACATCAATGGGAAAGGGCACATATTTGCAATCTTTACCCCCTTTTCATTTCAAACTGATCTCCAACATTTGCATACTGACTACTCTTTAAAGTAGTATTTTCTCGACATCAATCCAGATCTCAAGATATGACTGAGAATTCCACCAAACTGATGCACCTCAGTGCATCTTAGTTCTAATTAAGAGGGGTAATAACCCCTAACTTCTCTCTGAGATACTCAAAGGTATCCTTGGGAAGAGGCTTAGTGAAGATATCTGCAATCTGATCTTTGGAAGACATAAACTCCAACTTGACTTCATTCTCATTTACCTTCTCTCTCAAGAAATGAAACTTGATAGATATATGCTTTGTTCTTGAATGCAACACTGGATTCTTTGAGATGCTTATTGCACTAGAATTATCACAAAAGATTGTGGCTGGCTCCTCAAACATAGTTCTGATGTCCTTCAACATTTGCTTCATCCATAGAACCTGAGTACAATTGTTTGTTGCTGCTATATATTCTTCTTCTGTAGTACATAGAGATATTGCCTCTTGCTTTTTCTTCATCCAAGAGACCAATCTTCTTCCCAAGAAAAATGCACCACCACTAGTACTTTTTTTGTCATCCACATCTCCTACCCAATCAGTATCTGTATATGCATGAAGAGTGAAATCATTGTCCTTTGGATACCGCAATCCATAATCAATTGTCCCCTTGAGATATCTGAAAATTCTTTTGATTGCCACAACGTGGGATTCTTTTGGATAAGCTTGAAATCTAGCAACAAGTCCAATGGCATTCATGATGTCAAGTCTGGTATGAGTCAGATAGAGCAATCCTCCAATCATTGATCTATACCTTTTCTAATTTGCCTTGGGGGAGTCATCATCTTTACTTAACTTGCATCCGGTTACCATAGGTATACCTAATGGCTTTGAATCTTCCATTCCAAACTTCTTCAACAATTCTTTCACATACTTGGACTGAGATATAAAGATTCCTTTATCTGACTAAACAATTTGTAGACCTAGGAAGAAATTCATCTCTCCAAACATTGACATCTCAAATTCACTTTTCATTTGATCAGAAAATGCTTTGCACATACATTCATTTCCACCAAAAAGATATCATCAACAAAGACCTCAACAATTAGGGTATCCTCATGATTAATCTTGAAGTAAAGATTACTATCAGCAGTACCTTTGCTAAAACCTATCTTAAGCAAATATTTATCCAATCTTGTATACCAGGCTCTTGGAGCTTGCTTGAGTCCATACAAGGCTTTTCTCAATCTACAAACCATATCTCCCTGATCAGAAAACTAAAATCCTTCCGGTTGCTCAATGTAGACTTCTTCCTCCAAATCTCCATTCAAGAATGCTGATTTTGACATCCATCTAATACACTTTAAAATCTTTGAAAGCAGCAAATGCGAGAAACAATCTAACTACCTCTATTCTTGCCACCAGAGAAAAAGTTTCTTCAAAATAAATTCCTTCTACTTGAGAATAGCCTTTGCATACCAACCTTGCTTTGTTTCTTACAACTTCACCAACTTCATTTAGTTTATTCTAGAAGACCCATTTGGTTCCAATCACATTTTTGTCCTCAGGTCTAGGAATAAGATCCCAAGTGTGGTTCTTTTCAATTTGGATCAATTCTTCTTCCATTGCTTTTACCCAGTTTTCATCATTGCAAGCTTCACTTACTGATTTAGGTTCAATCCTTGAAATCAAACAAATCTTTTCTTGATATTCAGCTACTCTTCTCCTAGTTCAAACACCTTTATTTCTATCTCCTATGATTTGATCTTTAGGATGATTCATTCTTACATACCTGGGGGTTTTGGGAATTGTACGAACTTCTATTTCTTAAGATTGTTCCTCAACATCTGTACTATTTTCTTGAGTTCCTAGAGTTTCCAAATCAATCCGAATCTGAGTCAGAGTTGGAACTAACCTTCCTTGACTTTGACTTCCATCTTGATCATCTGAATCATATCCACAGAACCTAGAATGCCCTTCCTTGCTCTCATCAACTCTAACATTAGCACTTTCAACAATCTTTTTCAACCTCTTGTTAAAACACCGGTAAGCCTTACTTTGAGTAGAGCACCCCAAAAATATTCCCTCATCACTTCTTGTATCAAACTTTCCTAAATCCTCATCTCTTTTGATATAACATTTACCACCAAAAACTTTGAAATATCTCACAGTAGGAGGATGACCAAACCATAGTTCTTAAGGGATATTACCAAAATTACCTTTGATCTGTACTTGGTTAAGAGTGTAGACAACAGTACTTATAGCTTCTCTCCAATAAACTTGAGGAACATTTGTTTCCATCATCATGGTCCTTGAAGCTTCTTGAATGGTCTGGTTCTTTCTTTCCACAACTCCATTTTGTTGGGGAGTCCTAGGAGCAGATAACTATCTTTTTAAGCCATGCTTTTCACAAAAAGCATCAAACTCACCGGAAGTATATTCTCCACCTCTATCGGATCTTAGACATTTCAATCTTTCACCAATCTCATTTTCCACCATCACTTTAAACACCTTAAATTTGTCAAGAGCTTCTGATTTTTCTTTTAGGAAAGTTACCCACATCATCCTTGAGTAATCATCAATTAGCAACATAAAATATCTATCTCCTTGCACACTCCTAATTCTAGCAAGACCACAGAGATCAGTATGTACCAGTTCCAGTCGTCCACTTGAAGCTTGTTCCTTACTTTTGAATGAATTTTTTCTCTATTTCCCCAATTAACATTCTCTACACATGCTATTAGGTTTCACAAGTTTGGAAGATCTCTTACAACCTGAGTGGTACTTATTTTGACAATGTTATCAAAATTCACATGACACATCCTCCTATGCCATAACCAACTTTGATCTATCTGTGCAATCAAAGAACTTTTTCCAGAACTACTTAAATGGAAGATGTTACCTTTAGTTTGAATACCGAATGCTATTTCAGTTTCGAAGCTCTCCAAGATTCTGCATTTTCCATCCTTGAATCGAAGATCATAACCTTTGTCAACCAAGTATCCAACACTAAGAAGATTATGTTTCAGTCCTTCCACATGTAGAACATCATTGGTGCTATTCTTACCATCAAAAGAGATGGATCCTCTACCATGTATTCTACCAGTTGAGTTATCTCCAAATTTCACAAGCCCTCCTTCATAATTTTCAAAATTCACAAACTTACTCTTATCTCCAGTCATATGATGAGAACATCCACTATCAATCACCCATTCATCTTTCTCAATAACCTAAGCAGCCAAGGCACTTTCCATATTTGCATAGATAGTAGATTCATTAGACATAGGATCTTCTTCTTTGATGGCAATGAACACCCAATCATTTTTAGAGGAACCTCCATGATCAGATTTATCATCTGTGACTCCTTCTTCTCCAGCTTCTTGGACATAGTAACATTTGTTCTAATTTTTGTATATGTTAGGGTTTGGTTTTGAAAACCTCTCCGGACATCTTGAGGAAAAATGACCAATCTTATTACAAGCAAAACATTTGAGTGGCAATTTTCTTTCATACTTACCGGATCCTCTTGGCAATCTTTTGGCAAGAAGAGCTTCAAGATCTGTAGTTTCAATTTCAACATCTTCAAAATCCTTCCTTGTCTTCACGAATCTGTTTGATCTTGTAGAAGAGATTTCACCTGGATCATATCTTTATTTTCCATATACACTGGCCTTAAATGCAGATTCAGACTTGGAAAGAGAATCACCAAACTCACTTAATTCAAAAGATGAAATTTTACCAACTAGTTGATCTCTTGTAACTTCTGAGACAGTCCTGATCTCCTCTATAGCATCAACTTTATGTCTGTATGAATCAGGTAAAGATCTAAGCACTTTTGATACAATCTCTGATTCTTCCAAAGTTCCACCAGAAAACCTGATACCACACACAAGTTCATTTATCTTTTGCATGTAGATTGTGATGTTTTCATCTTCACTCATCCTTAGAGTTTCAAATTTTCCTCTCAGACTTTGCAGCTTGGCACATTTGACAAATTTATCACCTTCATACAGATTCTCCAACTTTTTCCAGATTTCATAAGCAATTTTTAGACCAAAGACATTTGTCATTTCTAAATCAGTCAGGGCACGCAACAAGGCTTCTTTAACTCGAAGGTTATTTTCAACATCTTTGATTTGATCTGGAGTTGAAGGACCTTTCTCTGGAGGTTTATACTCAACACTGGTTATCACCCAATAGGCATCATCCATGCATTGCAAATGGCACTCCATGTGATTCTTCCAAACAGAATAATTTGTTCCATCAAATATCAGACTATCCTTCTTCTAGGTTGACATCTTGGATCTGTTGCAAGTATGAGGTTAACCAGTGTTGTCATTGATGTCAACATACTCATATTGCATTGGCAAGAAGGTTTGGATGAGCTGTGTGCTGACGATATTGAGAAAATTAGTCTCAATCAAGAACAGTGAAGAACAATGATGAGAAGAAGGCAAATGTACTCACTAGGTTGAGGATCAGAGGATGCGGATTAAAGGGTTTGTAGATATGAGTCTTGAGATGATCCAATTAAGATTTCAGAGGTCCGCATGAAGATATGAAAAAGTTGTGATTGGTCAAGCAAAACCGGTTCCGGGAGATGCTCCGGAGTGACAGAGTGTTGCAAAAAGGTTCGGTGAGATCCGGAAGTGCATTGTCCTATTCCACGGATTGGACAAAGTGTTTAGGATGTCTTTGTGATGTGTCATCTTGATTGGTACGTGGTTTGGAGGTCCGGAAGCACCTTCTTCAGTATTACAGTGGCGACAGACTGTGTTCTTGAAGTTTCAGATGAAGAGGAAAAGAGATTCCAGTGAGTAGAGGAAGTGCGGATGTACCTGGTCAATCAGGCAAGCTTGTGAAGGTTCTTGGATCATGTTGAGGTTATGTTGTTGGTCCACATTGGTGGTAGAGCCCGAAATTGGAGTTATTCTTCTGGATGAAGTTCTTGTTCAGACTAACTGACTGGATGAAGTTGTTCATCTTGCGAATGTTCTTGTGATGGCCGACCGGATGTATTAATCATCTTGTGAATGTCCTTATGGTTGATTGCCGAATTAGATGATTGTTCCTAAGTCGATGTCTTGTATTAATAAAGGTTTGTGAGTTCATTTCAAAGTGTGTTGAGGAGCGGATGAGTGTGGTATAGCGAAAGAGCGAAGGGTAGAGCAGAAGTATCTCGGGCTTAAATGGAACTGATCCAGACATGGTAAAGATGTCAATCTCCAGTTCAAGTTTGTGATTCTTATCACTTTGTAGACAGTGTGTCTCTTGTAGACAGTGTGCCTCTTTGTGAGCAGTGTGCTCGGGCAGTGAGCCCTAATTGGCATGTGCCATTCATTTTTCTTATTCTTCTAACAGAGAATAATCCTTGGGTTAATCACCCCGTGGTTTTTCCCTTTACCGGGTTTTCACGTCAAAATCTTGGTGTCCATTGTGTTGGTGTTTATCTGCTCCTGTGTTTATGCATTATGCTTTCATGAATGGTTAACTGATATGCTATTAACTAACAAGAAGAATCAAGTGTTTGAAGTAGAAGCAAGTTTTTGTACAACTGATTCACCCCCCCTTTCAGTTGTGTGCCCTAGATCTAACAATTGGATCAGAGCCAAGTTCCTTTGAAAGGAGCTTAATCGCTTGAGGAGATCCAGGATGTCGTCATACAAGAAGGATAGTCTGAAGTTTGATGGAACCAACTTCACTCTCTGGAAAGGTCGCATGAAATGTCATTTGGAGTGTATGGGAAAAGCATACTTGACCATGGTCTCAAAACCATATGTTCCTCCATAGGGTGGTCCAACAACTCTGAATGAAATCACTGATGCTGAAAATAATCTACGGACCAAGGAAGCTCTTCTACGTGCATTGAATGACTCAGATCTCTCAAATGTTATTGACCTACCAACTGCATATGAGATCTGGACTAAATTGAAACTTCTGTATGAAGGAGATGAGTTTGTTAAGAGTGCAAGGTTGCAAAGTCTGAAAGGGAAATTTGAAAGATTGAAGATGAGAGATGATCAAAATATCACTACCCTTATGCCAAGGGTGAATGAGCTGGTGTGTGGAATCAGGAATGCTGGTGGAGTTCTGGATGAAAATGAAATTGTTTGCAAGATTCTCAGATCCCTTCCTGCTGCCTACAAGATCAAGGTTGCTGCCATTGATGAATTTAGAGCCCATACAACTGTCACAAGAGAGCAACTGGCTGGCAAACTGGCTGCATTTGAAATGACAGAGTTTGGAGATGATCCCCCCAAGACTGAATCTGCATTCAAAGCCAGTGCCTATGTGAAAGGCAAACAAAGATGTAATCCGAGAGAAAACTCTTCAAGGAAGCTGTCATGGTATGATCAAGCAAGGAAAGACATGGAAGAGGAAGAAGTAGAAACAGCTCATCTTGAAGCCCTCATTGCAAAGAGATTGCCAAGAGGATCCAGTAAGTATGAAGGAAAGTTACCCTTTAAGTGCTTCAACTGCAATAAGATTGGTCATTTTGCTTCAAAATGTTTGAAAAGATCTGTAAGGTCAAACTCCAACAGACAAAGGTTCCAAAAGAACTGTTATTATATTCATGAAGAAGTTGATAATGAAGGAGTAATAGATGATGAATCAGAGATAGAAGACAAATCCGGAAATGAATGGGTGTTTATTGCCATCAAGGAAGAAGAACTAATATCCTCTGAATCTGTCAATCATAAGGTTGTAGAAAGAGCTTTGGATGCCCAAGTTGAAGAAAAGGATGATTGGGTTATTGATAGTGGATGCTCTCACCACATGACAGGTGACAAGAACAAGTTCTTAGATTTAGAAAGGTATGAAGGAGGAATGGTAAAGTTTGGTGACAATTCTGTAGGTAGAATCAGAGGTAGGGGAACTATTTATTTTGATGGAAAGAGAAAAACTGGTAATGTACTATATGTTGAAGGATTAAAGCACAATCTTCTTAGTATTGGACAGTTAGTAGACAAAGGTTATGATCTCCGGTTCAAAAATGGAAGATGCAGGATCTTTGAAAGCTCCGGAACTGAGATTGCATCTGGTACTCAAATAAAAGGTAATATCTTCCATTTAGTTGGTTCAAATAAAAGTTGTATGTTTGTTCAAGTTGATCAGAGTTGGTTATGGCATAGAAGGATGTGCCATGTGAATTTTGATAACATCATCAAGATAAGCAATACTCAGGCTGTAAGAGATCTTCCTAAATTGGTGAAACCTACAAATAGTTTATGCAAAGAATGTCAACTAGGTAAATAGAGCAGAGTCTCTTTCAAAAGCAAGGGTCAGTCCACTACCAAATTGTTGGAATTAGTACATACTGATCTCTGTGGTCCGATAAGAATCAAGAGTATGCAAGGTGATAGATATTTCATGTTGCTAATTGATGACCATTCCCAGATGATGTGGGTTACCTTCCTAAGAGAGAAATCAGAAGCCCTTGAGAAGTTCAAAATCTTCAAAGCTATGGTAGAGAATCAAACTGGATTGAAACTGAAGTGTCTAAGGTCTGATAGAGGTGGTGAATTCACATCCGGTGAATTCATAGACTTTTGTGAGAAGCATAGCATAAAGAGACAGTTGTCTGCTCCTAGGACTCCACAGCAGAATGGAGTAGTTGAGAGAAAGAACCAGACCATCCAGGAAGCTTCCAGGACAATGATGATGGAAGCAAATGTTCCTCAGATGTTTTGGAGAGAAGCTGTCAGCACTGCAGTCTACACTCTTAACCAAGTTCAAATCAGAAACAATACCGGTAAGACTCCTTATGAACTTTGCTTTGGTATAACTCCAACTGTGAGATATTTCAGAGTATTTGGTAGTAAGTGTAACATCAAAAGAGATGAAGATCTAGGAAAGTTTGATGCTAGAAGTGATGAAGGAATTTTTTTGGGTTACTGCACTCAAAGCAAAGCCTATTGGTGTTACAATAAGGGACTGAAAAAGATGATAGAAAGTACAAATGTGAAGGTTGATGAAGGAATTGAGAAGCCCTCAAGGTTTTATGAATATAATGAAGATGATCAGGATGGTGCTCTGATTCAAGGAACTCAATCCCTTCTTGAAAGTCAAATTTAGACTGATCCGGTAAATTAGGAAGAAGAGGTTTGTCTGAATGAACCTGATCAAGAAACAACAGTGCAAGAGACTCCCAAAATTCCAAGGTATGTAACTTTAAATCACTCTAAAGATTAGATCATAGGTGATAGAAGCAAAGGGGTACAAACAAGGAGGAAAATTGCTCAAAATTTAGATGAATGTTGTCTGATTTCAAAGATTGAACCTAAGACAATAAATGAAGCATGCAATGATGAAAATTAGACAAAAGCAATGGAGGAAGAGTTGATGCAAATTGAGAAAAATCACACTTGGGATCTTGTTCCCAGACCTAGAAACAAGAATGTGATTGGAACCAAATGGGTCTTCCGGAACAAACTAAATGAAGTTGGTGAAGTAATCAGAAACAAAGCCAGATTGGTCTGCAAAGGCTACACTCAAATAGAAGGAACTGACTTTGAAGAAACCTTTGCTCCGGTAGAAAGAATTGAAGCAGTCAGATTATTTCTTGCATATGCTACCTTCAAAGACTTCAAGGTATATCAGATGGATGTCAAGTCTGCCTTCCTAAATGGTGATTTGGAAGAAGAAGTATACATTGAACAACCGGATGGATTTCAATTGTCTGATCATGATAATATGGTCTGCAAGTTGAAGAAAGCACTGTATGGTTTGAAGCAAGCCCCAAGAGCATGGTATGAAAGGTTGGATAAACATCTTGTGCAGATTGGTTTCAACAAAGGTACTACTGATAGTAATCTATATTTCCAAATAGATAAGGAAAACATCTTGATTGTTGAATTATTTGTTGATGATATCATCTTTGGAGGAAAAGACAGTATGTGTAAAACTTTTGCAAATCAAATGAAAAGTGAGTTTGAAATGTCAATGCTTGGTGAAATGAATTTCTTCTTGGGTCTACAAATTACTCAGACAAAGAAAGGCATCTTTATCTGTCAGACCAAATATGCAAAAGAATTGTTGAGGAAATTTGGAATGGAAGATTCAAAGCCAATGAACACCCCTATGGCAACTGGATGTAAGTTGAGCAAAGATGATGACTCTCCTAAGACAGATCAAACCAAGTACAGATCAATGATTGGACTATTGTATCTCACTCAGACTAGACCAGATATAATGCAGGCTGTTGGTCTTGTGGCAAGATTTCAGGCTGATCCCAGAGAATCTCATGTCATGGCAATCAAAAGAATTTTTAGGTACTTGAAAGGAATAGTTGAGTATGGTCTATGGTACCCTAGAGATTAGGATTTCTCTCTTCATGCATATACAGATGCAGATTGGGCAGGAGATGTGGATGACCAGAAGAGCACCAGTGGTGGAGCATTCTTTTTGGGAAAGAGATTGGTTTCTTGGCTAAGAAAGAAACAAGAGGCAATATCTCTATCTACAACTGAAGTAGAATATATTGCAGCAGCAAGTAGTTGCACTCAAATTTTATGGATGAAGTAGATGTTAAGAGACATGAAAGTAGAATATGAGGAGCCTATCACAATTTTATGTGATAATTCAAGTGCAATAAACATTTCTAAGAATCCGGTGTTGCATTCTAAGACCAAGCACATATCTATCAAGTTTCACTTTCTGAGAGAACAAGTGAACAAGGATGAAGTCAGATTGGAGTATGTACCCTCCAAGGATCAGATTGCAGATATTTTTACTAAACCTCTTCCCAAGGACTCTTTTGAGTATCTCCGGGAGAAGTTAGGGGTCATGGCCCCTCTGGTGATGAACTAGGATGCACTGATGTGCATCAGTTAGGTGGATATCACAGTCATATCTTGTGATCCGGATTGATGATGGGGAGCTGCTACTAAGGGGGAGCAGCTGGTATAATTCTGATATGTTACAAGTGCAAGTATGAGCCCTTTGCCATTGATGTCAAAGGGGGAGAGAAGACATATGAAAAACAAGTGGTTGATGATCAAAGGGGGAGCAGTAAAGGAAGAGAAGACATGTGAAGAGTTGTTGCTGATAGGGGGAGCTGTGACAGAAAAGAGAAGTTCTTGTCTTGATGGTTTTTCACATCATATGTTGCCATCAATGACAAAGGGGGAGATTGTTGCAAGTATGAGGTTAACCAGTGTTGTCATTGATGTCAACATACTCATATTTCATTAGCATGAAGGTTTGGATGAGCTATGTGCTAAGGATATTGAGAAAATTAGTCTCAATCAGGAACAATGAAGAACAATGATGAGAAGAAGGCAAATGTACTCACTAGGTTGAGGATCAGAGGATGCAGATTAAAGGGTTTGTAGATATGAGTCTTGAGATGATCCAGTTAAGATTTCAGAGGTCCACATGAAGATATGAAAAAGTTGTGATCAGTCAAGCAGAACTAGTTCTGGGAGATGCTCCGGAGTGACAGAGTGTTGCAAAAAGGTCCGGTGAGATCTGGAAGTGCATTGTCCTATTCTGCGGATTGGACAGAGTGTTTGGGATGTCTTTGTGATGTGTCATCTCAATTGGTACGTGGTTTGGAGGTCTGAAAGCACCTTCTTCAGTATGATAGTGGTGACAGACTGTGTTCTTGAAGTTCCAGATAAAGAGGAAAAGAGATTCCAGTGAGTAGAGGAAGTGCGGATGTACCTGGTCAATCAGGCAAGCTTGTGAAGGTTCTTGGATCATGTTGAGGTTATGTTGTCAGTCCGCATTGGTGGTAGAGCCCAAAATTGAAGTTATTCTTCTGGATGAAGTTCTTGTTCAGACTAACCGACCGGATGAAGTTGTTCATCTTGCGAATGTTCTTGTGATGGCTGACCGGATGTATTAATCATTTGCGAATGTCCTTATGATTGATTGCCAACTTAGATGATTGTTCCTAAGTTGATGTCTTGTATTAATAAAGGTTTGTGAGTACATTTCAAAGTGTGTTGAGGGCGGATGAGTGTGGTATAGCGAAAGAGCGAAGGGCAGAGCAGAAGTATCTCGGGCTTAAATGGAACTGATCCAGACATGGTAAAGATGTCAATCTCTAGTTCAAGTTTGTGATTCTTATCACTTTGTAGATAGTGTGTCTCTTGTAGGCAGTGTGCCTCTTTGTGAGCAATGTGCTCAGGCAATGAGCCCTAATTGGCATGTGCCATTCATTTTTCTTATTCTTCTAACAGAGAATGATTCTTGGGTTAATCACCCCGTGGTTTTTCCCTTTACCGGGTTTCCATGTCAAAATCTTGGTGTCCATTGTGTTGGTGTTTATCTGCTCCTGTGTTTATGCATTATGCTTTCATGAATGATTAACTGATATGCTATTAACTAATAAGAAGAATCAAGTGTTTGAAGGAGAAGCAAGTTTTTGTACAACTGATTAACCCCCCCTCTCAGTTGTGTGCCCTAGATTTAACAGGATCTCCTCAAGCGGTCAAGCTTTTATAAGAGGATCTGGTTCTGATACCAATTGTTGGAATTAGATTGGACAACTGAGAGGGGGGTGAATTAGTTGTCCCACAAAATAAACTTTTTCTTCTTTTAATCTTCTTTATTAACTTACTATCAGATTAATGATGTAAACATTAAAACATAAATCAACAACATATGAGAAGAAACATAATCAACACACTTGACACCAAGATTTTGATGTGGAAACCCGGTTAAGGGAAAAACCACGGTGGGGGTTAGCCCACAAAGATTTGTACCCTGTTAAAAGTACTTTAGAAAAATAGAAGGCACATGCCTTCAGGCGCACTGCCCAAAGGTCACTACTCAAAAGAGAGGCTCACTACCTACAAAATTTATTTAGAATAGAAAGAATTAACTAAGAAATAGAATCTACTTCATGCTTGGTTTAGTTTCAATGAATGCTCAAAACTTCTGCTTTGCCCCAAATTCTTCTTCACTAACTTTTCACTCTACACTGCTCTTGCTCCTTTTCTTTTCTGCTCTATTTCTGATCCTTTATTCAGATTTAGTCTGTTTTGTTGAAGAATGATTTTTAACAACTCTTCAACAAGTATTTATACACTTCATCAACCTTGGAATGATCAACAAGGTCAGCCAAACTTAACACAGATCTTTACATTGTCAGCCAAACAAAGCTGAGACTTGAATCTTCTCTACTAACATGCCACACTTTATAAAATGATCTTTAGATCATCCACAACATGCTAGGAACATCCGGTCGGCCAAGACTAGGAAGAACATCAACTTTAAAGAGGAAATATTCAATAACAAGCTCAAGCTCCAATGTGGACCTCCAACATAGTAGCCACATGATCCAAAGACCTCCACAAGCACATTAAATTCACCAATAACATCCACTCTAAACCAAATTACCAGAATCATTTGTATCTTCCTCCGGAACCTCAAGAACGCTGTCTACCATGACTGTCAAACTAGAAGGATGGCTTGCGGACCTCCAAACCATGAACCAATGGAGTTGATGATACACACTAACTTCCCAAACATGCCTTTAGATCCACAGATCATAATATTTCACTGTGGAGCAATCCGGACCAACTGTCGCTCTATCTCTTCTGAATACTGCAAGATCTGGTTCTATTTATATGGCCATAACTTCTTCAAATCTTCATGTGGACTTCTCAATTCTTGACTAGAACAACCTCTGACAATCCTCTACATAGCCATAAGGTCCGTGAACATCGAGTCTTCATTAATTTTCTCAATACCCTCAACATTCCAGTCTCCTGAATAGGCAAGAAAATAAGGCACAATTGACACCAATGACAACAAGAGTATGTTGATATCAATGACAACACCGCTTAGGCACATATTTGCAACAATCACTTCCAAAATCCTAGATACTAGGGGCAGCTTATCAATGACATCAAAAAAGTCTTAAAAACAAGATAATAGAAACTAACCAAACAAGATGTCTTTTAAATGTAATACAATAGAGGCTCCGAGTGGAGCTTTAAATGTCTTAATTTTTTTCTAAATAATAGAAAGATAAATAACTGCTAAGTGGTTGGATGGTAGTAAATGACTGAAGTCTTCAATCCCGAGTCTCCTAAAATTTCAGCGCCCTAAACTTTCGATGATGTTGACTCTAGTTTGCATTTATGTCCATTCTTCCCACTTCATTATATTCAAAAACCTGTAGAAGACACAGATCTTTTCACAAAATTATGTCAACATTAGTAATAAAATATAGTCACTTCAAGAATGAAGATTTGTACAATACTCTTTCAAAGTAGATATTTATTGCTCTTAAGACTAATAAATTGGCATAGTCTTGGGTTAGCTAATGGCACAAAAGGGGTAATTAGGATGATACTAAGATGAGGAACTTATTTGTACCTCATCAATCCTCCTCCTCTTAACAACGAGCAGGTCCTCCTTCTCTTTGTTGTGAGTGTTCTTTCTATTTTTCTACCTCCCTTTTCTTATGTAGCCCTTCAAACAATTCACTAAGGTCATATCTGTCACCTGATTCTGGATCCTAATGATCAGGGTATTTAAACCCTTTGTGCAATTTTACTCTTACCTTCCAAGTCTAAAATCCCCCTAGAGATTGCTCTGAAGTGACTAAACCTGTAGGTGCAGTTTGTAGGAGCAAAGGAGGTCTATATCTCAAGCCAATCCATTTAGTTTTGAGTTGTTGTAGTATCTCTACTCATGCTTTTGCTCTTTTTTAAGACCATCTCAAGTTAGTAGGAGAGAGCATCTCTCTTCTCTTCAAGTACATCAGAAGAGGAGTATGTCTGTCCTCAAATATTCAATGCCTTGCCCATTAATTCGAGTCCATTTACCTTGAAGTCCTCAAAACAGATCCTAAGGCTATCATTAAACTTCTCTTTCATAGCTTCATATTTCTTTCTCAATCTAAATTGTTTCTTGAATACATATGGCTTATGATAGTGATACCTCACGAGAATTCTAGTTGCTTTCTCTGCCTGCAAATACTCTTTAGTTCTCTCCTGCCAACTATCTAATTTTGAATGTTATATAGAAAGGCCCTAAGTTGAACTTCTCCCACAAACAAATTGATGAAAAAGTCATGTTTTTTTGAAAGCAAATTATGAATAAAGAATTCACACATCAATTTTTTTTTTGCAAGTGGCAAATTTTTGAAGGTTTCCAAAAATTGCTTATCATCCAAATCATAAGGAAGATTGCAAGAAATTCTAAGTAGCTTTCATCTCAAAGCCTGTTCATTTAAAAACATAGAATACAGTCTAGAAGGCTTTCTACAGGCTAATAACAATTCTCCTATCTTACATGCCTTTGTTTTTGCCTCATATAACCTATCAAAAGATTATTTTAACTAGACTAACTCCTTTAATCAAGAATTTTCCACTCCATCTTGTCTTAAAAAGTATCATCTTTCAATCTATTTTCTCAACAGGGGAGGTATATGGACCTAAAACCATTCCATCTTTGTAGGCTCTATTTGGATTTCTTTGGATTCCATGGTTGGTTTGGTTTTTACCTCCTGCAGCTCTTGTTCTAATTCCATAGTTTGACCGAGGGTTGTCATTAATTCCTATTTATGTTTTTCCTTCTTTTCCAGAAAAGCATGGAGGAAGTCTGTGAAATTGTCAGTCAATATTTTGATTTTCCCATCTTTATCAGCCAGGGCTACTAGTTGTCCATAGTGCTTTTCTTCAGACTGTTCCAATTGGGTTTGTAAACTTGAGATGAGTTCATCTTTCTGTTGCAACTTAAAAGGAAGCTAGGTGTACAGAAATCGCTTCCTACACTAATCTAATGAGGGGAGGGCTATGAAAATTCAATTTAATATTTACAATTACAGCAACATGAAACATATAACAAAGATATTGTAGTAATACACATAGAACCAGAAAGAAGATAGAAGAAGAGAGACACAAGCTATACGTGAGGAAAACCCTTATCAGGTAAAAAACCCCACACTCCAAAACCTGCACAATGTATTATCAAAACTGTAATGGTTTACAATACACTTGCAATGCAAGCTCTCAGGAGTCTTCGACACTCGTGTCTTGATTCAATCCGATAGCATAACAATACCTGTCAATCACATAATACATCTCCTCCTCCAAGCACCTGTTTATATAGAAAATACAAGGCAAAATAGCCTCTATCTTGGAATGGGTGTCCAACTTGGACTCATGGCCCAAAACCCATGCCTATGGACACTTGGTCAACATTTTCAGATGCATCTAACACTTGTCCACACACCCCATCCCAAAGAGGTTGCCTATTTCCAAAATGGGCTATGACAGATGCTCTTACGACTCTTACGATCGTCATAGAATCTGTCATAGCAGTTACAACTTATAGCTATAAGAGAATCTATCATACACAGGCTATAAATAGCATATTCTCTTACAACATGTCATAGTCCACCTTGGGGTACCTAAAGATGCCTTTTTCAAAGATGCTTCTCGACACATGTCTTCACCTGTCTTACAGGCTTCAATTTATGACTCTTACATGTCATAATTTTGTCATAGGAATCTGTCATGACCGTTACAGTCAATATTCCCTTACACAACATCCAAGATGCTGACACATGGCAAAATATTCCTACCCTAAGTGGGACGCCTATCTCCTCATGTGAGGATAAAATTACATGTGGTCATATGCCATGTAAGATGACACATCACCATGCCAACTCCCACAATATGACAACATAGGATTTGCATCCAAATTATACAATAGGCAATAAATAAATAAATACAATGAAATAATACAAGGAATTACGAAGGTTGAGACACCTTAATTCCCAACATTCTCCCACTTATCGAACACCTTGTAAGAGCTAATAGAATAACAGGATTTAACTGCTATAGGTCGAGAGGCCCATAGACTCCGAACACCATCTGAACTTCTTTGTGCCCACTGGCTTTGTCAATGCATCTGCAACATTTTTCAAAGTATCTACCTTCTCCAAATTTACCTTCCCATCCTCTAACATGTCTTGCACAAAGTGAAACTGTACATCAATATGCTTTGTTCTGGAATGGAAAGTTGGATTCTTCGCAAGGCAAATCGCACTCTGACTGTCACAACGAATCTCAATCTATTCTACATCAACACCAATATCTAAACACAATCTCTTAAGCCAAATGGATTCCTTACAAGTACAAGTTGCTTCCATGTACTCAGCTTCTGTCGTGGACAAAGAAACTACAGGTTGTCACTTACTCGTCCAACTAAAATTACCACCAAACAGTGTAAACACATAAGCATTGGTGGATCTCCTACTGTCAATGTCACTTGCCCAATCTAAATCCACAAATCCACAAATATCAATAGAATCTGGAGGTCCTGTAACATTACCATGATAGCATATGGAATACTCAGAAGTACCCCTCAAATATTTGAACACTTGTTTAACTACATCCTAATGTACCTGTCCAGGATTAGCCATAAATCAACTAAGGAATCCCACTGCTTGGGCAATGTCTAGTCTTGTGCAAACCATAGCATACATTAAACTGCCAACAACACTAGCATAAGGTACTCTGCTCATGTCCTCCACCTCACTAGGAGATTTTGGACAATCACTGACAAACAACTTTGTCCCCAAAGAAACAGGAACACACAATGGTCTACAATCTGTCATGCTGAACCTATCCAACATGGTCTTCACATACTTACTTTGGCTTAACCAAAGTTTTCTATTAGTTCTATCTCTTCTGATTTCCATTCCAAGAATGTACTTGGCTGCCCCTAAATCTTTCATTTAAAACTATGCTGCTAACTGAGACTTAAAATTAGAAATCATAATCTTACCCTTCCCAATGAGCAACATATCATCAACATATAATGCAACAATGAGAATATGATCACCATCATACTTATAATACACACAGTGATCTGATTTCGATCTCACAAATCCAATTGACAACACAAAGGCATCAAACTTGAATTACCACATCCTAGGAGACTACTTCAATCTAGACAAAGACTTCTTGAAATTGCAAACCAAATTTTCTTTACCTTTCACAATGTAATACTCTAGATGTGACATGTAAATCTCTTCCTCCAAATCACCATGAAGGAAAGTTGTCTTCACATCCATCTGCTATACCTCTAAGTCATAAGCTATTGCAAGAGATAACAGGAATCAAATGGATGTCAGCTTTGCAATGGGACAGAAGATCTCACCATAATCTATACCCTCCACTTGTGAATACCCTTTCGCAACCAATCTAGCCTTATACTTTTCAATACTGCCATCTACACCAAATTTCTTCTTGAACACCCATTTGCATCCAACGGGTTTCCATCCAGGAGGCAAAGGCACTAAGTCCCAAGTTTTATTCTTTTCCAAAGAAGCCATCTCATCCTCCATGGCCTCCTTCTAGGAACCTGCATCTTTCATATCCATAGCCTCTGACATAGGTCTAGGTTCATCACTGTTAGTAAGCAAAGCAAAAGCACAACTAGAATCAAGCAATGTATAACCAAACCTCTCAGGTTGCTTCCTAATTCATGTGGAGCTCCTCAAAGGCTGAGGTGGAGGTTCTACTTCATCTTCTGAACTTTCACATTTGCTAGAGCTCTCCTCATTTTCAGGTCCAACATTGTCTTTCTGTTAAGTCTTCTCAGGGGTAGAAGAAAACTAAACAACATCCTCTTTATTTTCTTTTTCTTCTAGCTATAAAATAGTGGAAGAAGGTGTTAGCTCTCTGAAGATGACACTTCTGCTATACAACACTTTTTTAGCCACAGGCTCCCAAAGCTTATATCCTTTCACACCAACACCATAGCCAATGAAGATACACTTAACAACCTTGTTCTCTAATTTTGACCACTTCTCCCTACGCACATGTGCATATGCCTCACAACCAAAAACATGAAGATGCCTTATTGAAGGCTTTCTACCAGACCACACCTCCATGGGTGTCTTACCAACAAGAGATGATGTAGGAGATCTGTTTACTAGATAGCAAGCAGTGGCAACAGCTTCAGTCCAAAACTTTTGCTCTAGGCCAGCTCCACTAAGCATACTCCTAGCCTTCTCCATCATTGTCATGTTCATCCTCTCTACAACTCCATTTTGCTGTGGGGTATAGGGAGTTGTCTTATGTCTTTCAATCATATTTATCAAATTCTGTAGAACAGAACTCACCACCGTTGTCAGTTCTCAAACATTTAATCCTTTTACCAGTCTAATTTTTAGCAAAGGCTTTAAACTCCTTAAACTTACTATAGACTTCAGATTTACTTCTGAGAAAATAAATCCATGTCCTTCTACTGTAGTCATCTATGAAAGATACAAAATATATAGATTTTGATAATGAAGGAACATTAATAGGACCAAATACATCAGAATGAACAAGGTCCAACACACCAGAAGACTTATGAGAACTTGAATAAAACTAAACATGGTTTTGTTTTCCATATATGCAATGTTTGCAAAAGTCAAACTCAAGATTACAATCATCTAACCCCTCAATGAGGTTTTTATTTTTTAGGGTTCTAAGACCCTTCTCACCAATGTGGCCAAATCTCTTATGCCATAACATTGTCTTTTCAGCAGGAAGCTTAACTTCCAAAGCATGAATACAACAATCAGGACTAGATACAACAGATTTCTTCACTGATGGGTTAGATGGTGGGGATGAAGTGAGTGCTACCCTCTTCCTTGAGTTAGAAGAACTATTGCATTGTGAAATGCATGCCTCTAGCTGAAACAGAGTACCTCTCCTAGTACCCTTAGCAAGCACCATAGCTCCTCTAGTCATCTTCCATCCTTCTTTTGAAAAGACAACCTGCGCACCTGCATCATTCAACATACTTACAAAAAGTAGGTTCTGTGCTAAGCCTGGGATGTGCATAACCCCAGAGATCCCCTTCACTCGTCCATCAAGGAATCAGATAGAGACTCTTCCACGACCAACAATCTTCAAATGAGAGTCATCACCCAGGTACACCCTTCCATCGTCAAACTCCTCATACTTAGTAAACTAGTCTCTATGCGAGGTCATGTGGAATGATGCACCAGAATCAATCATCCACACATCATCAGATGCATGGGTTGCCAGGGCTGCGATGAAAGCATCACCATCATCTTATGACTTGTCAGAATCCAAATATGGGTTCTTCTTCTTTTTCTTTTTCTCTTTGCATTCCTTTCAGAAATGCCCAAATTTACCAAAGTTCCAACATAGAGCCTTGGACTTTCCAGGAGATTTGGATCTCCCATGGGATTTGGATCTGCCCTTATCAACTTTCTTGTCTTTCCTTTTCCCTTTCTCCTTGGGTCTTCCATGAACCGCAAGAGCCTCTTTAGCTACCTCAGAAGATTTTCTCTGCATCTCTTCAGATAATAGCGAAGATGCCACTTCATCCATTGTGAAAGTGGATGCGGTGCTCCTAATAGCCATCACAAGATGATCCTCCTCCTCCATCTTCACACCAACTGATGTCAATTGTGCAATTAACATCTTAAAGGCATTCAAGTGATCTACAACAGATCCTGCATCCTCCATCTTCAGAGAATACAACTTCTTTCTTAGAAAAAGTTTTTTTCACTAGGGACTTGGCCTGATACACATCTCCCAACTTCTTCCAAAGAAAGTTTGTAGTTTTCTCCTCATGGACATTTAACAGGATAGAATCAGCAAGACTAAGTCTTATGATACCCTTAGCCTTCTGATCTTTGAGATCCGAATTAGCTTGTGCCATAGCATCTAGTTTTGTGTCACTAATAGTTTCCCAGAGGTCTTGATCAACAAGCATGTCTTCCATCTTGAACTTCCACAACTCAAAATTAGTGCCATTGAATTTCTCCACCTCTATCCTTCCAGATTTACTTGCCATCTCCTTGTTGTAATAAGATTCATAATACTCTGCATAGACTCCCACTTAACTTAATATCAGCTCAAAAACCCCTACCCAACAACTAGGACCAAAGGTGATCAAGCTCTGAGACCAACTGAAAGGAAGCTAGGTGTACATAAATCACTTCCTACACTAATCTAATGAGGGGAGGGCTATGCAAATTTAATTTAATCTTTACAATTTCAATAACATGAAACATATAATAGAGATATTGCAGTAATACACATAGAACCAAAAAGAAGATAGAAGAAGAGAGACACAAGATATACGTAGGGAAAACCCTTATCAGGTAAAAAACCCCACACTCCAAAACCTGCACAATGTATTATCAAAATTGTAATGGTTTACAATACACTTGCAATGCAAGCTCTCGGGAGTCTTCAACACTCATGTCTAGAGTCAATCCGGTAGCACAATAGTACCTGTCAATCACATAATACATCTCCTCCTCCAAGCACTTGTTTATATAGAAAATACAAGGCAAAATAGCCTCTATCTTGGAATGGGCGTCCAACTTGGCCTCAGGGCCAAAAACCCACGCCTATGGACACTTGGTCAACATTTTAAGATGCATCTAACACTTGTCCACACACCCCATCCCAAAAAGGTTGCCTACTTCCAAAATGGGCTATGACAGATGCTCTTACGACTCTTACAACCATCATAGAATATGTCACAGCAGTTACAACTTACACCTGTAAGAGAATCTGTCATACACGGGCTATAAATAGCATATTCTCTTACAACATGTCATAGTCCACCTTGGGGCACCCAAATATTCTTTTTCAAAGATGCTTCTCAAGGCGTGTCTTCACCTATCTTACAAGCTTCTATTTCTGACTCTTACATGTCATAATTTTGTCATAGGAATCTATCATGACCGTTATAGTCAATATTCCCTTGCACAACATCCAAGATGCCAACACATGGAAAAATAGTCCTACCACTAAGTGGGATGCCTATCTCCTCATGTGAGGACAAAATTACATGTGGTCATATGCCATGTAGGATGACACATCAACATGCCTACTCCCACAATATGACAACATAGGATTTGCATCCAAATTATACAATAGGCAATAAATAAATAAATACAATGAAATAATACAAGGAATTACCAAGGTTGAGACACCTTAATTCCTAACACAACTTAGTTTCCAAATTTCCTACTTTTTCTTCTAAAGATTTATTCAATTGTTTTATTATTTCTTTTTTATCAGTGTTCTGTTTCTGTACAAAAATATACTCATCACTTTGTTGTACCTTATTTCTTAATTGTATAATTTCCTCTTTCAATTTACTCAATTCAATTTTTGTTTGACTATGTTGTACATTATCTACATTTGTTGAAAAGGGTGGATCAAAAAATTATGTGTTTTCATCAAATACATTTTCTTCATTAGCCTCTTCCTCAGGGCTTTGCTCCATTTCACCTACATTCCCTACTAGAGGTGGTTGTTCACTTAGCAAGATCGTCTCAGGCTTAATCTCAAGCTGATTTTGTTCCCCTAACTCCTCTTATTCTTTCCCAGCCTACATCTACAGTAGCCTTCTACTTCTTCAAGGAGGAGGGGGCCTCTGCAATCTCTGCTTAGGGCATTGGTTTCTAGCCCTAGATAGACTAGTTTCTTGCTCCTCTCTGGAATAATAACTTCTACATTCCTTTGTGTTTCTAGAGCCTCTGGAATATTGTGAGACCTAGGGGAATTATCAATTTCTAAAGGGTGTGGTACATGTTTTGATGCTTCCTCCTCTGGAGTCCCTTGGGTTTGTTGGGGTTCAAGAGAAGGTTCTCTAGGGTTTTTTGCATCCATACCAGAAGATTCGCCTCTCTCAAATGATTTTGCAGGTGCTGGGGTTTCAAATTTATGAAGAAATTTCTACCACTTCGTGTCTTTTTTTCTTCTCTTCAAAAGTTGGTGCTTGCAAATTAGGGTAATTAGGCCATGGTTTTTCAAGGGTCGAGGCCCAAATTTATATCTTTCCATCATATTGACTAAAGAATTGAATAGGAGGGTAGGAATATTGATTCTAAGTTCAGGTTGCTTGGCACCATGGCGCAAATGAATGAGCAAGCGGAAAGGAGGCCCTACAATGGTGGCACATTGGTCGTCATAGGTGAAATATTTAATAATCCAGGCTTATGTTGTTTTCCAAGGTTTTGCAATTGGATACCCTTATTTTGACCCCTAGGACTTGTGACCAATTGAGGTTGAGGTTCCCCTTCCCAAATAAAGAGTTCTATCATTTTTTGATAAGGAATATTTGTTTCTTCAGCTAGATTTATACCTTAATTTTCAATTCTAGAAATATCATAAATAGTTTGGGCACTTACCTTGAATATTCTCCCTCATACTATGGAATGCCCTTCTGTGAAGTTCTTGGTGAATTCTTTAACTAATTCCAAGTTGTAACCCTCAAACTTATTTATAAAATCTAGCCATCCTGCCACCTGGAATAGTTTTGTAATGTTCTGCAGAGCTAGGATTTTGTCTGTAGATGGTGGTTCTAATTTCTGCTTTGCCCCCATGTTAATTGTCCTGTGATTGCCCTCTGAATTACTTACTGAACTGAATGACTTAGCTGAAACAATGAAATACTAGGCTTTCTAAACTACATTACCAGCTGAGATTAATGGAATAGTGAAGTTACAACTAGTTATAGATTCATTGGAATCAACGAAATGAAATGAAGGTAACATGACATCTTTTAAAATCAGCATCTCAACCTAGACTCCCTGCTCATTATTACTTTCTAAATATACAAAATAAAAGCATTGGCATTTTCGTCATTTTAAGTGCAGTTAACACAGATTTATTATTTTGGGAAAAAGGGAAAAATGTGCCAATTTATTAAGTCCTAATAACAATTTATTGTCTAATTAAGAGAGTTTGTACTTACCTCACATCCATAAGTCGACTTGAATTTGTTCCACTTTTTTTTATGACAAGGACACATTTATGATTTTATGTATCATTAATATGAAAATTTTGATGGGATGGTTAATAAGGGTTCGACAGATTTATTGATGAGATTGATGACGTGGGCTGAGGTGTTTATCATTATGACTTCCAAGTGGCCATAATAATAATTTTTTTATTATGATAGAGGGTGGTAGCATAAGGAATTTCTTTTAATGAGTTCCATGGTACAGAGGTGTTGGATGGTGGAAAATGGTATGAGAAGGTGTGGCTAAAAATTCCAGAGTATTTGTGAAGGGTTAGAAAGTTCTAAAGCATCGGTGATGGATGCGATCGAAGTGAACATAACATGAAAAAAGAAACAAAGTTCCAAAACATCACTGAAAGATGTAGCTAGAACGCAGGAACAAAGTTCCAGAACATCGTTGAAAGATGCAACTGGAATGAAGGAACAAAATTTTGGAGCATTGCTGAAAGATGTCGCTGGAACACAGCAATAAAGTTTCAAAGCATCACTGAAAGATGCGGCCAGAATGAAGGAACAAAGTTCTGGAGCATCGTTGAAAGATGTAGCCGTAATGAAGGAATGAAGGAACAAAGTTCCAGAGCATTGCTAAAAGATGCTAGTGGAACAAAGAAATAAAGTTCCAGAGCATCACTGAAAGATGCAACTAGAGTCAAGAAACAAAGTTCCGGAGCATTTCTGAAAGATGTAACTAAAAATTAACACGAATAGGAATGAAGTTTAAGAGCATCAGTGGAGGATGCTACCGAAACTTAGCACAAATAGGAATGAAGTTCAAGAGCATCATTGAAGGATGCTACCGAAACTTAGTGTTATGTCAGAAAATGCCCCCTTGAGGGCTTTTCTCTCTTAAGGTTTAGCTCACGGGTCTTTAGAATGCATTTAGAGCATCTTGCATGTTAATTTTGACTCCCAATGAGAAAACCCTAAAGTCTTATGGAAAATAGGACTTAGGGAATTACATTTTGATAATCTCTAAACAAAAATGAGGGGGTGGACTTGGGAGATAGTGCCCTAGTCCTGCCCTATTTTGGGTCTACCCTAAATTTAAATGTCAGTTTTATGACCATTATTTGGGTCCTATGCCAACATCTCAAGTTTGAATTACGAAATTCTTAGCGAAAATTTTTGTAGTTGCATATATAAGCATGATTAGGTTTCATTTGCAAAGTAGAGATGGAAATCAGATGAGCATTAGGAACTTGTGATTTTGATTCAAGGCATTCATTGTGTTGCAGAGCAGTACTTTGTTGTTATTGTGTTTGTATTTGTAGATTTGACTCCATCTCCTCATGGCATGAAGAGCATCTTCCTTCCATGAGATCTACAATACAAGGTGATATCTATTGTGTTTTCAATCATTTATCATTTGGATTTTTGCCTCTATGCTTCTGGGATACGCACTCTTATCTGACAACGGTGTTCAAAAGACTTGAATGTCTCTCGGGGCTTGACCAAGGCAAGCCTCTAAACACCACAAACCCCTCCCACACTCTTTTGTGATTGTCGGTTATAGGTACTAAGTTTCATGGAGTGGAGTTGCAAAAAGGAGGTTGCAGACAATAAGGATTTGGGATTTGACAAGCAGAGGACAAAGGTAAACATTTTGAGACAAGGGTGCTAGTGTCAGTATCCTCCATCTTTTACGGGGCAGAAATGAAAGATATAGTGTAGATCAGTGTCGGAAGGAGATTCAAATTCTGTGATGAAAATAGCACCTTGGACTAGGGCACTAGTACCAGTGTCCCCAACTATTCTACATTCCAGATTTTGAAAAATAGTGAGTTAATAATCTCTATCCTTCACCTTAGTCTAAAAGGATTTGTCGTAATTCCCTTAATTTGCTTATTGTTTTCCTTATTTAGGGTTTTAAAAGTAATTGAGCATTAAATTGTGATATTGTTTGATATATCTAAACTTCTGTATCCGTCCAAGTGGCAGCCCAACCTGATAGGTGAATCCTCTTGCACAAATTGGAGGTTCAACTCAGTTGATATGCCCTTGAATGTTTCGTGAGAAGGGATGATTTGCCTTTAAAACCTAGAACAAACTTATCCCCCCTTTTTCACTACAAAATTTTTTGAACCTATTTTTTTGGACTTTTTGGCACCTTTCTAAGTGTTGTGTGATATATTTGCATTCATCCATCTTATTGCATTCGAAAAACCACAAAAAAATTAAAATTTTCAAAAAAAATTCAAAAGATTTGCAGTCTGGGGTTTGCATTTTCACATAGTTGGCATTAATTTATCTGCATTTCATTTAATTTCTAATTTTAGAATTAAATCTAAAATTTATTTTTCATCATACTCTTATTGCATTTGAAAAATTACAAAAAAAAAATAGAAAATTTGAAAATTTTGAAAAAATTGGCATCTTAGGCTTACATTTTAGCATAATTTGAATTAATTGGCATTTAATTTTTGTTATTTTCATTATATCTGATTTAAATTACATAAATTCATCATTTAGCATTCACTTGCATTGCATTTTCATGCTTAAATTGTCAAAAATTGCTAAAAATTGTGCATTTTTCATAAAAACTTAGTTTTGCATTAGCTAGGGTTTGTAGTCAAAATCTTGTTTCAGATTTTACTACCCTTTTCAAACACTCATTAGGACTGATTTCTAATTTTAGTATTGCATTATAGTGGCTTTCTTGCAAAATTTCATGTCTAGGGTTTGAAAACCTTGCATTTTCACTAGATTTGGCCTTATTGTCTCTCTAGAATTGCATTACAAGCATGTTGTGAGGGATTTTGCTGCATTATTTGACTGATATCAGTGTTATTATCTACTTCCCCTCCTCAAATTCCTTACAACACCCTTTCTATTAGACATTTACATTGAAAATTGGTGAAAAATTACATATTTTAGGTGTATTTTCACTAAGTTTTGACTTGCCATCACTCTAGACTTGCATCAAAGATGTGTTTTGAAAGATATCATTGCATCATTGGACTATTATTAGACATATTATTTGTTTTCCCTCTTTAAACTTTTCACAACACCTCTCGTCTTAGTGATTTTCATTGAAAAAAGTTGAAAAATCAAGCATTTAGGTCATATTCTTACATACTTTTGCATTGATTTCTTGCATAAGTGTTGAAAATATTTAAAATCTGATTTGGCACTCATTTGAAACCATACATATGGCACCTTCATGTCATTTTTCCATGGTATCTTTGCATGCATTTATCAAAGATCTTGATTTTGAACAAATTAGAACCCTCATGAGTGAACATCCCATGATATTAGAAAGCTTAACTGAGTTCATCTCCAAGAGTAGCAATGAAAAAGATAATTCTAATAGAACTTCTCCTATATCTACTACATGTGATGATGACATAAACTCATCCTCTGTTCATTCTTTCAAAAATGATTCTTCCCATGAGGATATACTAGCACAAGACAATGAAATCACTGATACCTTCCCAACAATAGGAGAAACACAAATTTTGCAAGGCATCATGCTTCCTACAACTACAATAGAAGAACAAATATTTCATGATGTTGAGGATCCTATTGATGTGATAACACATGTACTTGATGAGCAAATAAACAAACTTGACAACAAACTAGCTAATTTTCAAACATTTATAGAAAGTGAAAGGATAGCAGACCAAGCTATACCTGTTATTCATAACATAAGAGAGTTACTAAAAGAAGGACAAGATGGTTTTAATGTACTCTGAGGCTTAGCATATCTCATACAAACTAATGTTATAACACTTTATGATCTATACAATTACACATATTTCATGAACACATACCCTCGGATAGTCAAAGACTTAACACACCACATTGAGAATGATGAGTATGAAAATGCTCCTAATGAAACTTATGATGATGAGGATGATAATGATACAACACCTAAACTTCTTAACAACACTTTACCTTTCTTTCATCCCAATACTCTCCCTGACCAAGATGAAGCATTGGTGAATGCGGAAAGATATCTCACAGAACAACAAGCTTATTATGACTATGATGAAGATGACTATCTGAACTATGATGAAATAATTGGTTTAATAGAAGTGGACAAGGAGAAAGTTAAGAATTCAACTCATCCATGGAAAAATGGCATTGATTTAATTGTTGACAAAGGTTACTTTGGTTGTCTCCGCATGTAAGTTTTTCTAACCTGTTACCTCTGTGTTGTGCTTCCCCCGTGATGTGTTATGTGTTGTTGAGGCCTCCTAGGATGACCCTTGATTCTCTTGTAAGGTCAAGGATACTGGGAGACCACCTCTATTGTGACCCTTCTTCTATTTGTATCATCATTCTTCTATATTGTCTCTCCTCTATTTTCATTGTTGTGTGTTGTGTCTTATGGACATAGCATTGCAGTTGGTGACATGGGGGCACCCTCCTACGTGACTGTCCCTAAGGCACTTGTTTCTCCTCTCTTGATTTACTATTTACCTTCCTCTAGTGGTTCTACCTAGCGGACGGATGATGAAAAACATATTATACTAATACGGACCTAGTGTCCCTTCAACAAGAAATCAAAAAATGGACCTAGTCCATACATGACAATGGGGTTGATATATGTTATCTGACGTTTGGCTAGTAGAATCACTCCGTGTGATATCTTGATATTGTCTTATCGCACTTACAAAACATAACATTACTGCTGCTCCGTGCACTTTGTCTATCTTGGATCTAGCCTTGCATTGTTATTTATCATGATTATATGGATGATAACACCTTTTCTTGTAGGAAATTGTATGTTTGTGGGAACATTTAGCAATCGTAAAGTACATATCACCTTTGGGGGGCATGGGCTTTGCGAGAGCTCATGTTCCCTTGTGTGTTTTCTTCATACCTTAACGTGTTTGATATCATTACATGATATTAACCACCTTAAGGTGGGGGCATATATAAGGTAAACTGTCTAATTTAGATGCTAGTAAAGTGTGTTTGTAAAACTTGAATCTATTGCAATCACTTAAGCCCTCTGGGGAGGTGGGATATCACGTATATCCTTTTTATCTTAAGCCCTCTACAGAGGTAGGGATGGTGTATTTCTCGAGGAGATTGCACATACTGTCATTTTCTAAAAGTCCTCTATGGAGACGGGGCGGATCTGAGACTATCCTAACCCTTAAGCGTGCATTTGGTGATTGTTGTGGCGAAGCCCAACCATCGGTGTGTGCCTGTAGCATGCCGGAGATGGCTGCAAACCTAGCAATAGGTTTCTTCCATCACTTCTTTGCTGTGTTCTGTCTGTGTCTTCTATGTGTGTGTATGACATGTTTGTTCCAAAGCATAGTCTAAAGACGTGTGGTGATGAGTCCCTCCTTGTAAAGTACTCAATCTGACACAAAAGTTACTGAAGTAAATAATCCACTTAAATTCATCATCTCAAGTAAAAGATAAATCTCATAAACATTAATCAATAAAAGTCATTAAATCTTACAAATCACATGCTTAATCCATGTGATAGCACTATAAAAGAATATACAATGTCCATTGGCTTTCATGCCATAAATCATTCAATGATAATTACAAGATACAATCATAATGTACAATACAAGAATAATGAATCCAATGAATCATAAATTAGGTGAGCCCTTGTAACAATGAACTCATAAACACTTCCAAGAATCCAATCCACAAAGAGAGAGGGATGACTTTATCCAGGCAAGGACCACAAAAAGAAAAGAAAAGTGGTTTCCTAAATACAAAAGGGTCGACACCCCTGACCAAGTCATGAGAAAACAACAAGAAACAAGATTGATCTAGCACAAAGGCGAACAACATTCCACTGCCAAAGAGGCCATTAATCTCTGCTTAAAGAGGCCGACCACTAAGGAGACCCAACAAAACATAGTTCAACATTTTAAGAGGACAACACGACAAGCTGATGCAAGGGGAAATAATCACAACAGTTTTGGCAAATCCTTCAATACTATTGGAAATGGTGAAAAAATCAAGAAAATCGACGGATATCATGAGGCCTATACACTCTGAGATAGATGTTGCGATCAACGGCTGGTTGATTTGATGAAGGAAAACTGATGCCTTAGTCTTTCAAAAATAAGGTGTCGAGCTATAAAGAAAAAGGTTTGGATCGATCCAAAACAAAGCCACAAGCCATTCTAACACTAAAGGAAGTTCTCTTTTAACTAAATCCCCAATAAAATCCAATGATAAAACATGTTGCTAAAAAAAGGAAAAACGGGGATAGGTGTAATTCAAGCTGGTTATTTGTTCCTATAGCAAGCCGATCTCTATTTACTAAAGCAGGAAGAACCCTTCATAACTTTTAAAACTGCTAAACTTAATTTCAAAATTTACCCGTATCTGATGCTCTTTCCCTCGCTGATCTTCTTCTTCTTGTATCTGTCACTCTTCCCTTCGCTGAGCTCTTTTTTTTTCTCTTTCATGCCTTTCCTATTTTTTTCTGTGTGTTTTACCTCTACATGCTTTTTCTTTTAAATGTTCTTTTATGCCTCCTTAGGCGTTGATAACTCTTAGTCTTTAAACGTTTCACTCTTTAAGTTTTTTTTTTTTTAAAAGATCTTATAGTTGCATGTCTTACCACACAAAAATAAAGAAAATAAAATAAAATAAATCTTTCTTAATTCTAGCATTTGTTTAAAAAGGTAAGCATGAGTTCTTTTATTTTTATATAGAATTACTTTTAAGGGAGAAAAACATGTCACTTTTAGATTTTTACTAATATTTTTAATTATAGTAATAGTTTTTAATTCATATTTTTGAATTTGCTTTATTATTTTTAGATTTATAGTATTTGAGTTAAATAATTAAAAATTTAATATTATATTTTTATTTTGAAAACTAAAAGGAATATTATTTTCAAAGAATAAATTATATATATTTAATAATTGAACTTTATATCTATTTTTACAAGTAGTTATTATTTACAATCTTAACGTATACACATTTTTATTGGATAAAGCAATAATATTATTAAACTGGTTCATACAATTGTAAAGGTATAACATGTATATTTATATATATGAATTACACAACAATATATATAGTTATAAATACACTTATTACCTGATTAATTACAATAGGACTTTTATAATTTATAGAGAAGATCCACCAAAAAATCATTCTATATATTTCTGTAAAAGGTGATAAGAAAAGGAAAGATATTCGGTGAAATTAAGTACTAGGAACAACACATGGAAACAACAAGATCATAAATATATTTCCAATCTGTGTAATTCCATCATGCCACACATATGCTCAACTAGATAATGCCATACGCATGCAATGAAACCAATAAACACGCAAGATGAAATGAAGCTATATGATCTAAGTAGTGTGTGTGCTACATCGGGTTTTGTCCTTTCAGTTCTTGCCAAGTGGCTAGACACCTCTACCTCAATCATGTTCTCATCTTCGACAAGTACCTGTGCTCAATCGGACTCCAAATTGCATTAGTAGGATAGTCAATAAAATCCATAATCAAAGCAAATATAAATCCATCATAATCAGTGAACATTCATCAATCACAACTAATCACTTGTTAGGTTTACACATTTTAACCAAAGAGTAAAACTATCAAGATAATAACCATTAGTAAAACAAGTCACAAAGTTTGAGACGTGACATCCTTCCCCACTAGGAAGAGACATCATGTTGATGTCTTATTACTCATACTGAAATAATAATGTATTCAAAGTATCATCAAACAATAATAGTATCTCAAGTATCATAAAACAAAGAAACTATGCTAAAATCCCCAAATGAGCAAAGGATCTATCGATCTCATCAGCATCCTCCCATGTGGCACTGTCCACAGGATATTGGTCCCATTGGACCTTGTACTGCACAATCTCCCTATTGTGCAATTTAATGTTGTGCCTCTCCAAAATTTGAATGGGCTCCACCAGCACCACTCCTAGATTCTGTACCTGTAAAGCACGCCAATCAAGAATATGTGAAGCATTAGAATGATAAGGCTTAAGTAAAGACACATGGAATATGTTATGGATTCCAGTAAGAGTAGGTGGTACAGCAAGTCGATAAGCTACAAGATTGATCACTTCTAGGACATCAAATGGTCCTACGAACCGAGGAGCAAGTTTGGACACTTTTCCAAACAAAACTGAATTCTTCTAAGGCTTGACCCTCAAGAAGACTTTATCACCAACTGAAAACTGCCTAGGCATTCTATTTCTATATGCATAGCTCTGTTGACGATCTGAAGCTTGCTTCAATTTCTCTTTGATCAACCTCATTTGATCATCCATCTCCCTAAGCATGTCAGGACTATTGAAAATATGTGCCTATGATGTGTTGTCATTGATGTCAACATATCTCTTTGTCAAAGACAGTGAAGATAGTACAGATCAGTAAAGTAGATTGCTCTGCATTCCTAGTTGTTGCCCAAAAATTTAAACCTGGCAGATTTAAAATTTTTAATGCATCCTAATTTGAGCAAAATCTGACATCTTAGTTGTTGAAAGTTAATGGTTTCTAGGTTGTGCTCTAGGAAATCCAATCGTCCTATAGTCCAAATTTTATGGAAAACAGAGTTGTTATCTAGGAGATATAGAATTTTTCGTCTTTCACCAAAACTTGGTTTTCGAATTTCCTTGTTTAAATTTTCTTGAGGCCAAATTTGCCACTTTCCCTCAAATAGTATGGAACTTGATATATTTTTCTATTGTCACAAAGGAGAAGAAAAGATTTATCATTATGGAGGTAGTTTCTTTGTTTCTTATGGAGGAAAAATGGTTTAAGAAAGCCAATGACTTTATTAGAGTCATGTATTTATAACAACTTTTAAGTCCTTATGTGAAAGTTAAAAATTTTATGGACAGTAAGCTCCTTATTGTTGTTCAAGGTTTTCACATGCTTCTGACTTCTTGATGTCGGGCACTTAGCGAGTTCAAGAACTCCATACACCTCCGATTGAAGTTCAAAAGTTCGTAGCATCTCTGACTACCCGACATCCGTATAGTTGGCCATTCTAGTTTTAAAAGAGACTCCAAAGTTCATCAAAGCTGTTGATGGCCGACATCTCCTTTAGGTCAGGAATCTTTGGGGTTTTTGAACCATTAATGAACTTCTCCTTATCTGACCATTTCTTGAATATATATGCAGACACAACCGGCTATGTAAACCATCTCCACTATCGTTGCCAGCATCCTCCAGGCTCGTGCCCAAGCCAAAATTTTTCAATCTGTAAGGGACATTCATCAAAGTATCAGATATCACAGTTTGGAATGCTCAGATAGACACGTATGCAACTGGCAGTTGTAAAACCTGACTCCACAATGCTTGCCAACACTCAAGGACAAGCCTTGAAATTGGCTAGGGACTTCTATCTCAACAGAAAGAAATGTAGAAACACTTTCACAAACAACTTAAGAGGAGTGCAAATTAAAAATGATGTGATTGTAATCGTAGATGGAAACAAGCAAAAAAGGGAAAAATATAATTCAAGGCCTGAGTCAAATAGAAATTACTTTTTCACGATGAGATTTTTGTCAAATAATATAATTAGAAACACTCAAATAGACAACACAAGTAGAAATGTGAGGGCATGGGAGAACCATTACAAATGCCTCAAAATAGAATTGTTTCATAACATGCTATTGTTAGAATTATTTCTAAAAAGACGGAATATGAAAAGTATTCTAAGACGGTTATGAAGGAAGAGGAAAAGAAAGTTAACTTGCTAAATCAGTTACAGAAACTAAAAAGTCACTTGAAAATTTATAAATATGCAGTCCAAAGGCATAGGGGGATCTTTTTTTCTTAGCTGTTTTGTGCAACAAGGGAGGAGGAGCATTTTATTTTCGTTAGCTTTGTTATCAGTCATTGTTTTTCTTAATTCAGCTCATGTACAGGAGCAGATTCAAAGACTTTGAACTTTGAGTTATTGAAGAAATGGAGAATCATTTTCAGAATTTTATGTCTGTAAATATCTTCTATGATTGCAAATTTTCTTATGTTAATTTGTAATATGTCTTTAATGCTGCCCCTGTTATGTTGGTTTGTGTTGAGAGAAATATTATTGTCCTTTTATCAATCTATCATTGTCCATGGGTGTGAAGTGGGTGATCTATGCGTCATCTAATTTGCATTTTGTTTGTTTTATGCTTGTCTGTCATATCTGTATCATGTTTATGTACAGATATTAGTTTTCCTTTCCTACTTTTTGGTTAAAAGCATACCCTAGAAAATCAATTAAATCATATGAGGGAGATGCCCCTCTCAAACACAGAGGATAATAGTTGCACCCACAACGATTACTCCATTTGTTGGTGTCTTTGTCGCTGCCTTCTCAGGCATATGGGTTATTTCTGTAGTGAAAAAACTGTTAACCAACACCAGTGAGACGAAGATCAGAGTTTGCAAACTTAAGCATTTTGTAGAGGATTGTCTGAAGTTGCTCCAGTTAATATTTGAGAGGTCCGAATAGAGGATTGGTGAAGTTATGGCCATCTGAGTAGAACCGGGTTTTGCAGTTGTTCAAAGGTAATAGAGTGACAAGAATTTGGTCCAGATTGCTCCGCATTGGAATATTATGGTCTGTGGTTCTAGAGGTCCATTTAGGATGTTCGTGTGTATCCTCAACTCAAGTGGTTCGTGGTTTGGAGTTTCGTAAACAATCTTTCTAGTGTGACAATCATGACAGTTAGTGTTCTTAAGTGCTCGTATGAAGATGCAAGTGATTCTTGTGATTTGAAGTGGTGCGGTTGTTCTTTTTGATTTCATTGTGCTTGTGGAGATCTCTAGATCGTGTGCCTATTGTGTTGGTGGTCTGCATTGAGGATTGAGCTCATAGTTGAAGATTTCTCCTTGGGTGTTGCTATTCTTTCCAGTCTTGGCCAACTAGATGCTTGGTGCATGTTGTGGATGATCTAAGAGAAGTTCTATGGAGTGTGGCATGTTGTTCGAGGAAGATTTGAGTCTCAGCTATGTTTGGTCAACATTGTAGTGATTCGCATGTAGCATTTTGTATTAAGTCAAGTCTTTTTGTAAATATTTGTAATGCCGACCTTGGAGATTGTTCTAATGGTTGATGATTGTAATGCCGACCTTGATGATTCATTCCAAGCTTGATGTAGCATATAAATACTTGTAGTTGAGTTGTGGAAAAGTTGTCCTCAAGCAAACATGATAAGATTCTAAAAAAGGTCCAAAAAGTAGAGCAGAAGAAGAGGAAGAGCAGTGAAGAAGTGTTTGGGAGCAAAGCAGAGGTGTTGTGAGCTTAAATGGAACTAAACCTTGGCATGAGGAAGATGTTTCTCAGTTCAACCTTTTAGTGTTAACCTTGTGAATATTTTTGTAGATAGTGAGTCTCTTGGAGCAGTGAGCTCTAGGTAGTGTGCCTGAAGGCAAGTGCCTTCCCATTTTTCTATTCTTTTAACAGCGAATAAATCTTGTGGGTTAACCCCCACCATTGTTTTTCCCTTAACTAGGTTTCCATGTAAAAATCCTAGTGTTATGTGTGTTGATTATGTTTCTGCTCATGTGTTTTTGATTCATGCTTTCATGGTTATATCATTAATTTATTAATAAGTGGTAAAGAAGATTAAATGCAGTAAAAAGATAAAGTTTTGTGACAACTGATTCACCCCCCCTATTGGTTGTCTGCCCTGATTTCAACAAGGACCAATCACTATTCTTTCTTCCACCTTGTCCCAACTGATAGGTGTCTGACACCTACGCCCATAAAGTGCTTCGAACGATGCCTTTCCCAATGATGCATGGTAAGAGTTGTTGTAAGAAAACTCCATCAATGGAAGATACTCCTCCCATTTGTATTGATGATCCATTTATTACATCCTAAGAAGGTCTTCTACAACCTGATTGACTCTATCTATTTGACCATCTATTTGTGGATGATATGCCGAACTAAAATTTAGCTTGGTTCCCAATGCAAAATTCAAGGTTATCCAAAACCTTGAGGTCATGCAAGTGTCCCGATCTGAAATGATCATCTCCAACACTCTATGCAGTCGGAAGATCTCCTGAATGAACTTCTTAGCTAATACCAAAGAACCATTTGAAAGGTTCCCTGGAATAAAATGTACTACCTTTGTTAACTTGTCCACAACTACCAAGATAACATCATGTCAATTCTTTGACATGGGCAATCCCTGAATAAAATCCATACTTATCACCTACCACTTATGTTCAGGAACACTATGTGGGTACAACAACCATGTCAGATGAACATGCTCAACCTTGAACCACTAGCACTCCAAGCATCGAGCCACAAATTTTGTCACATCCTTCTTAAGTATAGGCCAAAAGTATAAGGGTCTCAAACCTTTGACCATCTTAGTAACTCCAGGGTGCCCCAAATATGGTGCATTGTGGATCCCCTGGAGCACTAACTTTCTCAACTCTCCTAAGATAGGAATATACATCCTCCCCTAATATCTCAAAAGTTCATCTGGCTCAATCACATAACCATCAAATCAATGATCTAAGGGGTCTATTTCTAAAGCTTGTTTAACCCTTTCATAATGCTCATCCCTCTAAAGATTTTGAATCACACTTTGTCTCAAATTTGATCTCGTGGTAACCATTGTAGCTAGATGTCTTCTTCTACTAAGAGCATCTTCTACCCTATTCTCCTTTCCTTTTATGTACTTGAGCCCTAAATGATAAGTCTTTAACTCAAAGGGCTTACCTAGAAGATAATGTATCCACATCTAAAAGTGCATGTACTATGGTAGCTAACTCAAGGTCATGAGGTGCATAGTTCAACTCATATTGCTTAAGCTTCCTTGACTCATATGCAACTACTTGCTCATTCTACATCAACACTCCTCCTACTCCTTCTCTTGAAGCATCAATTATAACTATGAAATGACCATTAGGATCAGGTATGGTCAAGATAGGAGCAGTTGTGAGCTTTTCTTTTAACACCCGGAATGCTTGCTCACACCTTTTTATCCACTAAAACTTTTTACCTTTTTTTTGTAGTGAAGTAATCGAAGCTACTATAGTTGAGAAACCTTCCACAAACTTCCTATAATAACGTGCAAGTCCCATAAATCTTCTGACTTCTATCACACTCTGGGGTGCAGGCCATTCCATTATTGCCTTAATCTTCTTAGGATCAACTGCAATCCCTTCTGCTGAGATCACATGACCAAGATAGTGCACCTTATCCTGATAGAATGTACACTTAGATAGCTTACCATAAAGTTTTCTCTCTCTCAAACATTTTAAGACTATCCTCAAATGCTTCTCGTGACCTTTCACTAATTTAGAGTTTATCAATATGTCATCAAGAAAGATTAATACAAAATCATCTAAGCAATCACTGAATATGATATTCATCAAATTCATGAAGGTTGCTAGAGCATTAGTCAACCCAAATGGTACCACTGTGAACTCGTAGTGACCATAGCGAGTTCTAAAAGTTGTCTTTGAGATATCCCCATCCTTAATCTACAACTAGTGATAGCCAAATCTCATGTCTATCTTTGAGAACACCGTAGCTCCCTTCATTTGATCGAAGAGCTCATCTATTCTTAGGAGTGGATATTTGTTCTTAAGAGGGGCACCTAGTGAGATTTTGTAAATATGGTCAAATGTTAGATTTTGGGTGTTTTGAGTCTTGTGTGGTGTAATAAGGTCTATTTAGACCATTTGCAATGTAATAAGTCTCATGGGGTCAGTTTAGGAAAGTTTAAAAGTTGCAAAAATGGTATTTTTGGTGTGTTCTAGGGAAGTTGAAGAGTCAAAGACTTGAAAGGTCAAGGGAAACTATTGGTTTCTAAAGAAAAGCATGTAAATATGCCTAAAAAGGTTTGAAGCCATGTTCTAAAGACATTTTGGAGGAAAACCAATAAACATATACTGTTGTTTCTACATTTTTCTATTATTTTCTATTGTTCCAAGAAGTTGTACGACCCAATACAGTATGTTCATGATCCAAAACCAAGTGCATGTGGTAGGGATGTGACTTATCTTTCATTTGATCTTGATTTGGTCAATTTTCATCAAGATTGGAGTAAGTTAGAGCCTATTTAGCCAAAACTACCTGTAAAACCTAGGTAGCTAGGGTTTTGAGAGAGAAAATGAAATTTTGATCCATTCCACCGGTGAAAAAATATGAAAATCAGTGGAATGGAAGTTTGTAAGTTGGTTTTTGTGTTTTTAGTGTTTGCAGGAGTAGAGGATGGTGATAAGGTAGGATTTCAAGCAGCCCTAGCCTAATATCTCTATGTATTAGGCTTGTTTGAGTAGGTAGAGGTAGGGTTTTGAAAAAAGGGTGATTTAGGTATTGTCCCAATTGACAAAATAGGTAGATTTAGACCCATGCAATTTGTAGAGTGTCTTGAAGCAGGGTTTTGTATTGTGGGTTTTGAATTTCATATACTTGCTTTGCAAAACAGGGCTAATTAGGCCTAATAGAGCTGTAGCAGTCAATTTTAGAGGGTTCTGATCCAAAGTAACCCTATCCCAAATCTAAATATGTTGTCAAACAGCCAAAAGGGTATCTGTAATGGTGTTTATTTTTTGGGTTTAATGCCTTCTCCAAAAGATATGTTAAAAAAATCATGTTTGGAGGGCTATAAGCAAGATTGAAGGAATTGTGAACAAGACACAAAGATTGGGTTTCCAAATTGAGAAGTTGGTTGAATTGTGATTGTTTGAAAGCCTCCACCCTGCTCTACATTAGCAGGCCATTCCATTATCACCTTAATCTTCTTAGGATCAACTGCAATCCCTTCTGCTGAGATCACATGACCAAGATAATGCACCTTATCCTGATAGAATGTACACTTAGATAGCTTACCATAAAGTTTTCTCTATCTCAAGAGTTGTAAGACTATCCTCAAATTCTTCTCATGCCCTTCCACTAATTTAGAGTATATCATTATGTCATCAAGAAATATTAATACAAAATCATCTAAGCAATCACTGAATATGCTATTCATCAAATTCATGAAGCTTGCTGGAGCATTAGTCAACCTAAATGGTACCACTGTGAACTCATAGTGACTATAGCGAGTTCTAAAAGTTGTCTTTGAGATATCCTCATCCTTAATCTACAACTAGCGATAGCTAGATCTCATGTCTATCTTCGAGAACACTGTAGCTCCCTTCATTTGATCGAAGAGCTCATCTATTCGTAGGAGTGGATATTTGTTCTTTATAGTGGCTTTGTTAAGCATTTGATAATCAATGCATAATCACAAAGTACCATCCTTTTTCTTTATGAAGATGACCGGTGCACCCCATAGAGACACACTAAGTCTAATGAATCCTTGATACAACAACTCCTACAATTGTGCTTTAAGCTCATACAATTCTATAGTAGTCATCCTGCAGGGTTCCTTAGATTGAGGCTTTGTTCCTAGTAGCAAATCAATTGAGAAGTCAAATTCTCTCTTCGGTGGTAATTCTATCAACTCCATAGGAAACACATCTCAAAATTCTCTAAGGATTGGGTAGTCATTGAATACTGATTCTTCATTATCAAGGTCCTTTACTTGGATGACATAAATGACACACCCTTTCCTCTTGGCTTTCTTCAACTGCATAGCTGAAATTTGTCTAAGCTCTAAAGATCTCTTAGATCCATTAATCTCCACTTGATTTCCTAGATCATACAAACATATAACAACCTTATCTTCATAGTTTACTAGAGACTTGTTCTCAACTAACCAATTGATTCCCAAAATTACATCATAAGACCCTAAAGGTGCTACATACAAATTGACTTGCATTTGAAAACTTGGGAGCTCTAATTCACTGCAAGCTAGACATGAGTCTACTATTTTCTCTACTCTATTGCCATATTGTACCATCCAAGAGTTTTCCATATGCCTAGATCTAATAGATAATTTAGATACTACTCTAGGATCTACAAAGCATTATGTGGCACCAATATCAATTAAAATAGAAACAGGTAGTCCATAGAGCTTACCTTGAAACTATATTAGTGTAGATTGAAAATCAGCTTGTCGATTGCCCACTGTGGCATGTATCTGATGTTGAGGTGCTCCTTGTTGATTTATGTTTCCTCTTCCCACTGATCTCTGATGACATGAAATAGTGTACTGCTCCCCTCTGCAAACATAGCATCTGCCCTTAGGTACCTTTGGTCCTGACCTATCCCATTGATTGTTGTTATGGTTGTTATTGCTATTGTAACTACCTCTTTTATTTCCTCCATTCTAGTGTCCACCATTTCTATCTTGAGAGTTATTACCTCTCTTTAGATTCCTAATTTGCCGACTGTTATTACCCTGATTGTTATTCTTATTATAATTCTGTTGGTTATTCTAGGTCTTCTTGTTGGCAAACTTTGCATCTCTCTACTTATGATAACTAGCTGCTTGATGTAGTTTCTGCTCTTATTTAATGGCTTTCTCAAAAACCACATCCATAGTCAATGGGTTATGAATGTCTACGTCTTTACCAATCTGGGGCCTTAAGCCCATAATAAATTTCTTAATCTAGAATCTCTCGTCTAATTGGTACTGTGGAACATACTTAAGTAGATGGGAGAACCTTTCCCAATAGTGGGTTACCGACATCCCTCCTTGAATCAAATTCTGAAACTCTGTCATCTTCTTATCAAAGAAGAGCTGTGGCAACTATCTTTTCCTGAAGAGCTGTAAGAAAATTCCCCAAGTAATTTTGCCAGGCAATAGTTTTTTATCTACCTTCTCATTGTCCCACCATGTTTCTGCTTCTCCAGTCAGTTGATATGATCCCCACATTGCCTTAGTGTGATCAGAAAGATTTTGAAGCTTGAAGTATTTTTCTATTTCTATTATCCACGCTTCGGCTCCATCACCAATGGTTCTACCATCAAACTTAGGAGGTGTGACCTTCCTGAGGTCCTTTCCCAACTCCTCTGCAATCCTTCCATGATTATTTGCATTCGTTTCAACGTCAGGAATTTGGGCTTCTATCCTTGGGTTCTCATTACCCTGATTCGCATTTACACCTCCTTGGTTTTCATTATGATTCTGCTCTCTATAGTTCCCTCTGATTTGCTGCCCAAGGTTATCCATTCTCATACCCTATTGGGTTAAGAGAGCAAGAATTTGATCCAATCTACCATCTTGATCATTATTTACATCTCCATAATTCCTTTCATTTTGTCCATTGTTTGAACCTCCACTTTGGTTGGTATTTCTTGTATCCATGATAACCAGTCTGCATCAAAGTTGTAACTTAGCATAATAGTCTGAAAAGGTCCTAGTGTCAAACCTAGTTCTCTGATACCAAATGTAAAGTACTCAATCCAACACAAAAGTTACTGAAATAAATAATCCACTTAAATACATCATCTCAAGTAAAATATAAATCTCATAAACATTAATCAATAAAATTCATTAAATCTTACAAATCACATGCTTAATCTAAGTGACAACACTATAAAAGAATATATAATGTCCATTGGCTTTCATGCCATAAATCATTCAATGATAGTTACAAAATACAATCATAATGTACAATACAAGAATAATGAATCCAATTAACTCTCCAGTCACCATGAACCCACATGGTCCTCTTGTGAGTCGAGAGATGGGAACATGACTCAGGCACTTTTCCACCCAACCATGAAGCAATTACACTTCCCCAGATCCCTTCATAACATGAAGGAAACCCAGTCCTGCACGAAACTTCTAGCAACCTAGAAACAAATGGAAAGAGGGAACACTTGATGCAACCTGAAGTCTAAGTGCAAATCTAAATGATGATATGCAAATGTCTCACAACAGGATGTGGCAGAGATATATATGAATAAAGTTTTGCTAGACAAAAGTTCATCTATTTCAATGAATTCCTAGCTTGGCCAAGCATACAAAAGTTTAAGGTCAAATCCTGAAAAGAGGAAAAGTCATCTCTGTTACCCACATTCAGCATCCTAGCCCAAAAGCAATCCAACATGCATAAAATAATCAAGAAAGAAAATTAATTACCCTATACATCCATTTAGGAATCATATCAATATGCAAAAATAACTCTATTCCCTGTGCACCCATTTCAAGAATTGGATAAGAGCAAGGAGAGAGAAAAAAATACAATTACTCTATTCTGGTTACTCATTTCATAATATTTAGGACGTATAAATCAAGAGTTTTGACAAAATACATGTGTATGTTTTCATTTTGTTGAAAGCTACATTAGAATAAGGATATCTAATTTCAATCATAATTTTTATAAAAAAAATCATCATATCATTCAATTCTTTGATTTCCTCGTCTCAATAATTTTGTAAGGACCTTCAATCAAACATCATTTTATTCCGGCAACTATTTCCCATCATTCCTCTCAGATTTTATTTATATAGCAAAAATCATGTTGGTTTACATAGTTTTAATAAATTCAGATATTTTCACAGTGTAGACAATTTAGATAAATTATATTTTATTATGGTTGTTAATGTCAGCTACTCCTTATATCAGGATACCACCACCTTCGATATGATAAAAGGAAAAGATTATTTCAAATAATGTTCCCTCTGCTAGGACACATAAAAGATCGTTCTAACAAAAGAACTACGACAGGGTTTGAGTTATTAGTAGGCCAAATTAGGTGAGCCCTGGTAACAATGAACTCATAAACACTTCCAAGAATCCGATCCACAGAGAGAGAGGGATGACTTTATTCAGGCAAGGACCACAAAAAGAAAAGAAAAGTGGTTTCCTAAATACAAAAAGGCCGACTTCCCTGGCCAAGTCATGAGAAAACAATGAGAAACAAGATTGATCCAGCACAAAGGCAAACAACATTCCACTGCCAAAGAGGCCATTAATCTCTGCCTGAAGAGGTCGTCCACGAAGGAGACCCAACAAAACACAGTTCAACATTTTAAGAGGACAACACGGAAAGCTGATACAAGGAGAAGTAATCACAACGGTTTTGACAAATCATTCAGTACTATTAGAGACAGTGATAAAATCAAAAAGGTCGACACATATCATGAGGCCTATATACTCTAAGATGGATGCTGCAATCAACATAGGGATGATTTGATGAAGGAAAACTGAGGCCTTAGTCTTTCAAAAATAAGGGGTCGAGCTATAAAGAAAAAGGTTTGGATCAATCCAAAACAAAGCCACGGGCCATTTTAACACTAAAACAAGTTCTCTTTTAACTAAATCCCCAATATAATCCAATGATAAAACATGTTAAAAAAAGGAAAAAGGGGGATAGGTGTAATTCAAGCTGGTCATTTGTTCCTACAGCAAGCCAATCTCTATTTACTAAGACAGGAAGAACCATTCATAACTTTTAAAACTGCTAAACTTAATTTCAAAATTTACCCGTATCTGATGCTCTATCCTTCGCTGATCTTTTGTCCTATATCTGTCACTCCTTCCTTCGCTGAGCTCTTTTTCTTTTCTCTTTCATGCCTTTCTTGTTTTTTTTCTCCGTGTGTTTTACCTCTACATGCTTTTTCTTTTAAATGTTCTTTTATGCCTCCTTAGGGGTTGATAACTCTTAGTCTTTAAAAGTTTCACTCTTAGTTTTTTTATTTTAAAAGATCTTATAGTTGCATGTCTTACCACACAAAAATAAAAAAATAAAAGAAAAGAAAATTTTCTTAATTCTAGAATTCGTTTGAAAAGGTAAGCATGAGTTCTTTTATTTTTATATAGAATTACTTTTAAGGGAGAAAAAAATGTCACTTTTAGATTTTTACTAATATTTTTTATTATAGTAATAGTTTTTAATTCATATTTTTTAATTTACTTTATTATTTTTAGATTTATAGTATTTGAATTGAATAATTATAAATTTAATATTATATTTTTATTTTGAAAATTAAAAGGAATATTATATTCAAAGAATAAATTATATATATAATAATTGAACTTTATGTCTATTTTTACAAATAGTTATTATTTACAATTTTAACGTATACACATTTTTATTCGATAAAGCAACAATATTATTCAACTCGTTCATACAATTGTAAAGGTATAACATGTATATTTATATATATGAATTACACATAATAATATATATAGTTATAAATACACTTATTACCTGATTAATTACATTAGGACTTTTATAATTTATAGAGAAGATCGACCCAAAAATCATTCTATATATTTCCGTAAAAGGCGATAAGAAAAGGAAAGATATTCGGCGAAATTAAGTACTAGGAACAATGCATCGAAACAACAAGATCATAAATATATTTCTAATCTATGCAATTCCATCATGCCACAAATATGCTCAACCAGATAATACCATACGCATGCAATGAAACCAATAAACACGCAAGATGAAATGAAGCTATATGATCTAAGTGGTGTGTGTGCTACATTAGGTTTCATCCTTTCAGTTCTTGCCAAGTGGCTAGACACCTCTAGCTCGGTCATGTTCTTGTCTTCGACGAGTACCTACGCTCAATCGCACTCCAAATTGCATCAGTAGGTTAGTCAATAAAATCCATAGCCAAAGTAAATATAAATCCATCATAATCACTAAACATTCATCAATCACAACTAATTACTTGTTAGGTTTACGCATTGTAACCAAAGAGTAAAACCGTCAAGATAATAACCATTAGTAAAATAAGTCACAAAGTTCGAGATGTGACACTCCTATGCTTTGAGATTTGTATGGCGTGTTTGTTCTCAAGTGTAGTCTAAAGATGTGTGGTGAGTCTCTCCTACACTCTAAGATTTGTATTACATGTTTGTTGCCCCATATGCAGTCTAAAGACATGTGGCAATGCGTCCCTCCTCCATTTTGGGTTGTGTGTTTACTTTCCTTGTACTTACATTTGCATTCATATATGAGAAAAAGAAAAAAAGAAAATAATCACTACATTCATTGTATTCACTATGTTTTGCATTTCTTCAATGTTGACTTCTCCATATTTTGCGTGACTGTAACTAACTTCTCCGTGTTTTGTGTGCCTACTATTGTCTTCGATGTGTTTGGCGTGTCTTCACTGTGCTTGCCATGTTTGCTATGTTTGTTGACAGTACTTTAATGCATGTATAGGCCTTGCGTTTATACATACATTAAAGTGGGGGCTAAATGTTATGTCAAAAAATATCCCCTTGGGGGCTTTTCCCTCTTAAGGTTTAGCTCCCAGGTCTTTAGAATGCATTTAGAGCATCTTGTATGTTAATTTTGACTCTCGATGAGAAAACATTGAAGTCTTATGGCAAATAGGACCTAGGGGATTACATTTTGATAATCCCTAAACAAAAATGAGGGGGTGGATTTCGGCACTAGCGCCCTAGTCCTGCCCTATTTTGGGTATGCCCTAAATTTAAATATCAATTTTATGACCATTATTTGAGTCTTATGCCGACATCTCAAGTTTGAATTATGAAATTCTTAGCGGGAATGTTTGTAGTTGCATATATAAGCATGATTAGATTTCATTTGCAAACTACAGATGGAAATTAGATGAACATTGTGAACTTGTGATTTTGATTCAAGGCATCTATTGTGTTGCAGAGAAGTACTTTGTTGTTATTGTGTTTGTATTTGTAGATTTGATTCCATCTCCTCATGGCATGAAGAGTATCTTCCTTCCAAGAGATCTACACTACAAGGTGATATCTATTGTGTTTTCAATCATTTATCATTTAGATTTTTACCTTTATTCCATTGGAATACGCACTCTTATCTGACAATGGTGTTTGGAAGACTTGAATGTCTCTCTGGGGCTTGACCGAGGCAAGCCTCTAAACACCACAACCCCCTCCCACACTCCTTTGTGATTGTAGGTTACATGTACCAAGTTTCACAGAGTGGAGTTGTGGAAAGGAAGTTGCAGACAACAAGGATTTGGGATTTGACAAGCAGAGGACAAAGGTGAACATTTCGGGACAAGGGTGCTAGTGCCAGTGTCCTCCATCTTTTCTGGAGCAGAAACAGAAGATACAGTGCATATCAGTGTCAGAAGGAGATTCAAATTTTGTGATGAAAACAACACCTTAGACTAGGGCACTAGTGCCAGTGTCCCTGACTATTCCACATTCCATATTTCAAAAAATAGTGAGTTAATAATCTCTATCCTTCACCTTAGTATGAAAGGATTTGTCGTAATTCATTAATTTGCTTACTATTTTGCTTATTTAGGGTTCTAAAAGTAATTGAGCATTAAATTCTGATATTATTTGATATATCTAAACTTCTGCATCATTTCAAATGGTAGCCCAACCTGATAGGTGAATCCTCTTGCACAAATTGGAGGTTCCACTCGGTTGATATGCCCTTGAATGTTTGGTTAGAAGGGAGGATTTGCCTTTAAAACCTAGAACAAAATTATCCCCCATTTTTCACTACTAAACACTTAGCACCGACAAGAATGAAGTTATGGAGCATTGGTGAAGGATGCTACCGAAACTTAGAACAAACAGGAACGAAGTTCTGAATCATCGATGAAGGATGCTACTAAAACTTAGCATGAACATGAACGAAGCTCTGGAGCATCGGTGAAGAATGCTACCGAAACTCAACACAAACAGGAATGAAGTTCTGGAGCTTCAGTGAAGGATGCTACCGAAACTTAACACGAACATGAATGAAGTTCTAGAGTATTGGTGAAGGATGCTACCGAAACTTAGCACGAATAGGAATTAAGTTTAAGAGCATCAGTGAAGGATGCTACCAAAACTTAGCATAAATAAGAATGAAGTTCTAGAGCATTGGTGAAGGATGCTACCGAAACTTAGCACAATCTTGGGGAAAATTCTCGTAAAACAAGACTAAAATTTAGACAATTAACTTGAAAAAGTATACGATAATTTAGACAAATACTCAATAATTTACACACTTTTTCTTAGAATTTATTTATGTATCTTCTACGAAGGCAGATTTGATACATTGGTCCTTGCCTTGCATTTCTACCATCTTTTTAAACTCTTCTTTGCTTATAGGTTTTTGGTAAAGATGCAATCTATGACCATTGACTAGAAGTGTTCGACTGTCACCATCTATGGGTTTGAGTTGCACTACTCCATTTTGAAACACTTTGAAAATTTCGTAAGATCCCAACCAGTGAGTCTGAAGCTTACCTTATTGATCTTTATATATAGAGTTGAATAGCAACATCCAATCACCACTATGGAATTTCCTTTCTTTTGTATGCTTGTCATGCCATGTCTTTTTCTGTTGTTGAACCAGTTTGGTCTAGTGGATGGCTTCAAGGCAAAGTTCATCAAGTTCACTAAGTTGTAGGACTCGCTCAACCTGGGCTTGACAAGTTCTAAACCTACTTCTATTATTGTACTCAGAATTTGTAATTCAAATTCAATAGGCAGGAGAGGTTTCTTTCCAAAAACTAATTCATAGGGAGTAAGACTAGTGGTCGATTTCCAAGTGGTGTTGTAGGCCCAAACTATCTCGTGCAGTTTTCGAGCCCAATCCTTTCTTCCTAATGAAATTGTTTTTGTCAGGATGTTTTCAAGTTCTCTATTTGTTACTTCCACCTAACCATTTTCTTGTGGGTGACAAGGGGATGATTTCTTATGACTCACTTGGAAATGATCAATGAATGCCAATATAACTTTAGACATAAATTGCGGTCCTTGATCTGTGACAATAGATCTAGGAGCCCCAAATTTGAGGAAGATTTTGTTATAAAGGAAATATGCTACATGTTCTTCTTTACCAACTTTCAGTGCCTGAACTTCTGCCCATTTGGTTAGGTAGTCAGTGCAAACCAAGATGTATTCTCTACCTTGTGAAGGAGGATCTATGGGGCCTATAAAGTCTAGTCCCCATTTTTTAAAAGGTTCTCAAATTGTTTGCGATTGAAGCGACATTTCACTGGATGTTGTAGATCTCCCCACTCATTGACATTCATCACAATGGAAAACATAGTTTTTAACATCTTTGTGCATGGAGGGCCAATAGTATCTTGTGCCTAAGATTTTATGGGAGGTCCTATTCTCTGAATAATGACCTTCATAGGGGTCATCATGCCACGCTCTTAGTATACTATATGTTTCATATGATCTGACTGTTGGAATTAGGACAGACAACTGAGAGAGGGGGGTGAATCAGTTGTCCCACAATATTAACCTTTTCTTCATTTTAGTCTTCTTTCACAACTTACAAATAGATTAATGATGCAGACATTAAAGAATGAAACAATAACACATGAGAAGAAACACAATTAACACACTTGAAACCAAGATTTTTTATGTGGAAACCTAGTTAAGGGAAAAACCATGGTGGGGGTTAACCCACAAGATTCGTACCCTATTAAAAGTACTTAAAAAAGGGAAAGTACTTGCCTTCAGGCGCACTGCACAGAGCTCACTGCTCAAAAAAAGGCTCACTACCTACAGAATTTAGTTTAATACAGAAGGAATTAACTGAGAAATAGCATCTTCTTCATGCCTGGTTCAGTCTCATTGAGTGCTCATAAAACTTCTGCTCTTCTCCCAAATATTTCTTCACTATCACTTCATCCTTTACTATTCTTGCTCCTCTGCTCCTCTTCTCTGCTCTGCCTCTGATCCTTTCTTGGGATTTGATTATTTCACACAAGGATGATTTTCCATAACTCAACTACACGCCTTTATATGCTTCATCAACCTTGGAATAAACATCAAGGTCAGCACTCCAAACATCTGACTTAATGTGAATCACTAAGCTGTCGGTCAAACATAACTAGGATTCAAATCATTCTCGATCAACATGCCACACTCCATAGAATTTCTTCTTAGATCATCCGCAACACGCTAGAATCATCCGGTCGGCCAAGACTAGGAAAAACAACAACACCAAGAAGAAAATATTCAACAACGAGCTTAGACTTTAATGTAGACCTCCAACACAACAAGCACATGATCCAGAGACCTCCACAAGCACATTGAATTTAACAAAGACATCTGCACTCCTACAAATTATCAGAATCAATTGCATCTTCTCCCGAAACCTCAAGATCATTGTCTGTCATGACTGTCACACTAGAAAGATTTCTTGCAGGCCTCTAAACCACGAACCACTTGAGTTGATGATACACACTGACTTCCCAAACATGCCTCTAGAACCGCAGATCATAATATTTCAATGCGGAGCAATCTGGATCAATTTATTGTCACTTTGTCTCTTCTGAACACAACAAAGCCCGGTTCTACTTAGATGACCATATCTTCTTCAAATCTTCATGCAAACCTCTCAAAACTTAACTGGAGCTACTTTAGACAATCCTCTACATAGCCATATGGTCCATATACATTGATATTCATTAATTTTCTCAATATCCTCAACATTCTAGTCTTCTAAATAGGCAACAAAATAGGATACAGTTGACACCAATGGCAACAAGGATATGTTGACATCAATGACAACACTGATTAGGCACATATTTGCAACAATCTCCCCATTTGTTATTGATGGCAACATATGATGTGAACAACTAATTCAGCCATCAAGACAAGAACTTCTCCCCCTTTCTCTTATCACTTCTGCAACTACTTTCTTCACTGCTCCGCCTTTCATCAGAAATTGGTTTTTCACATGACTTCTCTCCCCCTTTGACATAAATGGCAAAGGGCACATATTTACAATCTTTTCTTCCCCTTTTTGTTTTAGACTGATCTCAAAATTTTCATGCTCACTACTGCCCCTGAGTAGTATCTCCTTAACATCAATTTGGATCACAAGATATGACTGTGAATTCCACCGGACTGATGCACCCTAGTGCATCTTAGTTATGATCAGGAGGGGTAATAACCCTAACTTCTCTCTGAGATACTCAAAAGTATCCTTAGGTAGAGGCTTGGTGAAAATATCCACAATCTGATCCTTTGAAGAAACAAACTCCAATCTGACTTCATTCTCATTAACCTTCTCTCTCAAAAAGTGAAACTTGATTGATATGTGCTTTGTCTTTGAATGCAACACCAGATTCTTTGAGATGCTTATTGCACTTGAATTATCACAGAAGATTGTGACAGGCTCCTCAAACACAATTATGATGTCCTTCAGCATTTTCTTCATCCACAGAACTTGAGTACAATTGTTTGTTGCTGCTATATACTCTACCTCTATTGTAGATAGGGATATTGCCTCCTACTTTTTTTTCAACCAAGAAACCAATCTTCTTCCCAAGAAGAATGCACCACCACTAGTACTTTTTCTATTATCCACATCTCTTGCCCAATCAGCATCTGTATATGCATGAAGAGTGAAGTCATTATCCTTTGGATACCATAAGCCATAATCAAATGTCCCTTTGAGATATCTGAAAATTCTTTTGACTGCTACAACATGGGATTCTCTAGGATCAACTTGAAATCTAGCAACAAGTCCAACTGCATTCATGATATCAGGTCTGGTCTGAGTCAGATAGAGCAGTCCTCCAATCATTGATCTATACCTTTTATTATTTGCATTAAGGGAGTCATCATATTTACTCAGCTTACATCCGATTACCATGGGTGTACCCTGTTAGTGCCTGAATTGACTGGTAGTTTTCTGAGCATTTTTCATTCAGGCACTCTCCCTAAGTATCCAAAAAATGTTCTAAGTGATGGACCTCCTCAGCATTTTTCAGCTGCATCATCATATTTTCTTGAGGAGGAGATCATCATCATCATGTTTGTTTCAATGAAGGTCAGCATCATCATGTTCTCCGTCGACCGGTTTTCTCATCGTCATCATCATATTTCGCTGTCGGGTGATGTTTGGGTTTTATCCTGGTGATGCTGATGAGCTACAGTGCGCCCTGATCTGCTTGCGAGGGTGATTTTTCGAAGTATCCGGTGATCTTGCATTTATCACCTTGCCCAAACATGATGATGATGTTGCCCCGTTATTCTGAAGGGGTTATTCTCTAAGTGTTCGACCTGACTTGTTCTTTCTTAAGGGTCGTCATCATCATGATATTTCCAGTTATCATCCTGCTGCTTGCAGAGGTCATCATATTTTCTGCCTTCATGATATTTCGCCGGGGTGATATTTTTATCATCGGGTGATCTTGGTTATGATCATCCTGATGATGTTGTTGAAGAGTTCTAAGTGCGACCCGATATTCACTAGGGTCATCATATTTTGAACGTCAGGATGATCTTAGTCAATATCATCCTGATGATGTTGTATCACTTCTTGTTCGATTGTTTTGTCATCCTGATGATGCTGACGTCATCCTTATATCAGGGTGATATTTGTTTTTCTGCCTATCTGCATCATGATATTTCCGAAGGAGGGGGTGATATTTTCATATCACCCGGATATGTGTTTGTTCGAGCATCATGATGATGCTGATATCAAGGAGATATCTGCCTGCCGGCTTCGCGCATTATTTACTGGGGGTGATCTTTTCAAGCAGCATCATCATATTCAATTATCGCCCCGATCTTACAGAGGAGCTACAGTGCAACCTGATGTTTGAACGTCAGGAGGATATTTCCAAATATCCGGTTGTCTTCCGAATATCATGATGATGTGGATATGATGATGACGTCATCAAGGTCTGGGGGGGTCACATTTCTAACACTGATCATCTTATGATGATCCCCTGATATTTGTAAACATGATGATGACGTCATCCGGATATGAGGAGGTGCGCAGTAGGCAGATATGATGATGACGTCAGCAGGATATGATGATGACGTCATCAGGATGTTCATCGGCCAGACTTTTGGAATAAGCTCAGCAGGAGGATGTTCCTCCGATGGATCAGGTTGTGCCGATTATCATGAAGGGTATATTTCAAATATCATGATGACGTCAAGGTGATATTTCGAACAACAGGGTATCATGCTGCTGGAGGATGATGATGATGAGGTCTATACTAGTGTCGTCAGGAGCAAAAGCGCCGACATGATATATGCTCATGACCTAGTATATAAAGTGTTATTGAGGTCATCGCGGGGTGCATGTGGGATAATGTTATCCTGCATTTTCAAATATCATGATGATGAACCTCGGCGGGAAATGGTTACGATTGCAGATTTGATGATCTTCCCAAGGCCGCGTGTTGGTGCGCCATTAATGGCGATTGTTGCAGAGGTATGGGCGATGGCGTGGACGGATGCAGTACCTGATTGAAGATCTGAATCCCTAGGCGGCGGCGCAAGGCTCGAGATATCTTCCTGTCTCCTCCCCTACCTGCTGCATTAATGTTTGAGCGCCATTTCCATGATACTGTATATCTGGCGGGAGTTTTGGTCAACCTGGTAGTTAATGCTGAATACACTCTCCTGCTATATAATGCAGATGGTGTCATTCATTCAAGGTTGTTGAAAGTTGTAGATTTTTGGGCTCTGTAATCCATAACCAGCTGATCTGGTTGCTCTGTACAGTTTGTCTTGTGAGTTTATGTATCTCCTGTTGTAGGACTTGGCATGGATCCACTGATTTCATGGTTGACCTTATATGAGTAATGCTGTCTTAGCATGTGTTGTGTTAATTCTGTCTCCAGTATTGCATGTATCCTTCTTCTGGATCTGGATGTTTGCTTATGTTTAGATTCTAGAGCATAGAATTCCTATGTTGAATGTCTGATCTTTTAACCTCTGCTCAAGGGGCAGATTAAACTGTTTTCAGGTTGAACATTGGGAAGGGTATACTGCAGTAGGGATGCCATAAGTAGAGATAGCTCAACACTCTTCATTGGGAGATATCTGTAAGGCAGATATCATGTGTATCCCCCTGAAATCCAGTTTTAGCTATTCATGCTGATCATTCACAGGTGTATGTCTACCGACTCCAAGCCCTGGATAGGCACCAATCATGCTGTGTTCTTGTGTTATACACCATGTCCAGCTTTGCATCCAAATTCATATCAAACCATTTCATACTTCCACCTGTTAGTTGTAGGAGTAGGATTAGGAACCCCCTGCATGCTCTCATACCCAACCAGACATCATGTCCAAGAATGTTGCCAGCCTTGTGATCTATCATACAGATCTTGGTCCATACATGAGAGTATTCTGCCTGTTGTTGTCAAGTTAGATCCTTCTATCTTTGAGCTAGTCAAGGTTACACCTTGAGTTATAGGGATACCCCCCTTGGTGCGGCAGAACCAGAAGTGAAGGGGAGGAGCTCACGCAACCTCCTGTATTCAGTTGTCCTGAATCTGCCTGTGCATTAGAAGTGGCAAACCCTAATGCTGATTCAGAAGAAGTGCCAACATACCCACCGGCTTTGAATCTTCCATTCCAAACTTTTTCAACAATTCTCTCACATACTTAGATTGAGATATAAGATACCTTTATCTGACTGAATGATTTGTAGACCTAAGAAGAAATTCATTTCACCAAACATGGACATCTCAAATTCACTCTGCATTTGATCAATAAATATTTTGCACATACTCTCATTTCCAAAAAAAATGATATCATCAACAAATAGTTCAACAATCAGAATGTACTCATGATCAATCTTAAAGTTAAGATTACTGTCAGCAGTGCCTTTTCTATATCCTAGCTTTAGCAGATACTTATCTAATCTTGCATACCAGGCTCTTGGGGCTTGTCTGAGTCCATACAATGCTTTCCTCAACATGCAGACCATATCTCTCTAATTGGACAATTGAAATCCTTCTAGTTTCTCAATGTAGACTTCTTCTTCTAATTCTCTGTTTAGGAATGCTGACTTGACATCCATCTGATAGACCTTGAAATCTTTATAAGCAGCAAATGCAAGAAATAATCTGATTGCCTCTATTCTTTCCACCGGAACAAAAGTTTCTTCAAAATCAATTCCTTCCACTTGAAAATATCCTTTGCAGATCAACCTTACTTTGTTTCTTACAACTTCACCATCTTCATTTAGTTTATTCCGGAAGACCCATTTAGTTCCAATCACATTTTTTTCTTCAGGTCTAAGACAAGATCCCAAGTATGATTCTTTTCAATTTGCATTAATTCTTCTTCCATGGCTTTTACCCAATTTTCATCATTGCAAGCTTCACTTACTGAATTTGGTTCAATCTTTGAAATCAAACAAATTTCCTCTTGATCTTCAACAATTCATTTCCTAGTTCGAACACCTTTATATATATCTCCTATGATCTGATCTTCAGGATGATTTAGTCTTACATACCTAGGAGTTTTGGTATTTATTTGAACCTCTATTTCTTGAGTTTGTTCTTCAAAATTTGTACTAACCTCTTGAGTCACTAGATTTTCTGGATCAATCTGAATCTGAGTCCGAGTTTGAACTTGTCTTCCTTGACTTTGACTTTCATCTTGATCATCTAATTCATATCTGCAAGAATTGGAATGCCCTTCTTTGCTCTCATTAACTCTAACATTTGCACTTTCAACAATCTTTTTCAATCTTTTGTTAAAGCACCGGTATGCTTTGCTTTGAGTAGAGTAACCCAAAAATATCCCTTCATTGAACTTCTTGCTTCAAACTTACCTAAATCCTCATCTCTTTTGATATAGCACTTACTACCAAAAACTCTGAAGTATCTCACAATAGGAGGATGACCAAACCATAGTTCATAAGGGGTCTTACCAGAATTTCCTTTGATCTGCACCTGGTTGAGAGTGTAGACAACAGTACTTACAACTTCTCTCCAATAGACTTGTGGAACATTTGCTTCCATCATCATGTTCCTGGCAGCTTCTTGAATGGTCCGGTTCTTTCTTTCCATGACTCCATTCTGCTGAGCAGTCCTAGGAGAAGATAACTATCTTTTTATCCCATGCTCTTCACATAATGTATCAAACTCACTGAAGGTAAACTCTCCACCTCTGTCAGATCTCAGACATTTTATTTTTTCACCAATCTCATTTTCCACCATAACCTTGAACACCTCGAACTTGTCAAGAGCTTCTAAAAGGTTACCCACATCATCCGGGAGTAATCATCAACCAACAACATAAAATATGTCTCATTGCACACTCCTAATTCTAATAGGGCCACACAGATTAGTATGCACAAGTTCCAACCATCCACTTGAAAATTGTTCTTTACTCTTGAATGAAATTTTATTCTGTTTACCCAATTGGCATTCCCTACACATGCTATCAACAGGTTTCACAAGTTTTGGAAGATCTCTCACAACCTAAGTAGAACTTATCTTAACAATGTTAGCAAAATTCACATGACACATTCTCCTATGCCATAACCAACTCTGATCAATCTAAGCAATCAAACAACTTTTTCCAGAACTACTTAAATGAAAGATGTTACCTCTAGTATGAGTACCAGATGCAATTTCAGTTTCGGAGCTTTCCAAGATTCTACATTTTCCATCCTTAAATTAGAGATCATAACCCTTGTCAACCAAGTATCCAACACTAAGAAGATTATGCTTCAATCCTTCCACATACAGAACGTCATTAGTGTCATTCTTACCATCAAAAGAGATGGATCCTCTGCCACGGATTCTACCAGCTGAGTTGTCTCCAAATTTCACAATTCCACCTTCATACTTTTCAAAGCTTACAAACTTACTTTTATCACCAGTCATATGATGAGAACATCCATTGTCAATTACCCATTCATCCTTTTCTACAACCTGAGAAACCAAAGCACTTTCCACACAACTAGCAAATTCAGTAGGCATCGGATCTTCTTCTTTGATAGTAATGAATACCCAATCATTTTTAGTGGAACCTCCATGATCAGATTCATCATCTATGACTCCTTCACCAACTTCTTGGACATAGTAGTATTTCTTCTAAACTCTAGGTCTGTCAGGGTTTGGCCTTGAACCCCTCTCTGGACATCTTGAGGCAAAATGACCAATCTTATTGCAAGCAAAACATTTGAATGGCAACTTTCCTTCATACTTACCGGATCCTCTTGGCAATCTTTTAGAAAAAAGTGCATCAAGTTCATCGAACTCAGTTTCATCACCTTCAAGATCCTTCCTTGTCCTGTCAAATCTGTTAGATATTCTTGAAGAGCTTTCACCTGGATCATATTTTTGTTTTCCATGAATACTAGCTTTAAATGCAGATTCAGACTTAGGAAGAGAATCACCAAACTCACTCATTTCAAATGGTGAAAGTTTACCAACCAACTAATCCCTTGTAATAGTTGTCACAGTCCTGATTTCTTCAATGGTAGCAACTTTATGCTTGTAGGCCAGAGGTAAGGATCTGAGTACTTTGGCAACAATTTCTGATTCTTCCAATTTTCTACTAGCACACCTTATACCACTCACAAGTTCATTCACTTTTAGCATGTAGGAGGTGATATTTTCATCTTCACTCATCCTTAAGCTTTCATATCTACCCTTCAGGATTTGTAGCTAACGTAGGAGCATCCTTGGTTCAAAAGTACTCTTGCATCAACCAAAAAACATTTGCATTTCAGTTTGTTTATATTTCATTTCTTTCATTTTTTAGTTCAGTTCAAAGCAGTTCAGTCATAAGCAGTTTCATCTTGTGGTCTAATTTTGAAAATTCACATCTTGCAGAGCTAGATTTAACATCTACATTCATTCATCTACATCATATCTAGAATTCAGAGCATTTGGATCAGTTACCAAAAAGATATCACTATCAAAAGTTGACTATTTTCTTAGAGTTGAGCATTCTAACAGATCCTGATAATCAGCTTAACGAGAAGGCTTGCGGATCATTCCTTGACTTGCAGATCTCAATGACACATCATTCAACATCCTTTGGTTCATGGCCGACCTTCCCCAAGGGTCCGCGCATTGTTTCATTCATTTGAGGAAGTGTTCTATCCATTTAGGTCTGACCTATCTGTAAACACGTTACAACTCTTCATTGGAGTTTGTGACCTTCCTTAGCCGATGTGGAGGAATCTATTGGTCTGGAAATGATATATATATTGATAACTGAGAGGGGTGGGGTGAATCAGTTATCTTAATTAATTCAACTTTATGTTCTCCTTTAATAACTAGTGTAGCATCAAACCAAATAAGCATCCATAGAAACAAAATCAATACACATAACACAATGATTTTGATGTGGAAAACCCTATTAGGGGAAAAACCATGGGGTGACTAACCCAAGATTGTATTCTCTATTAAAAGAATAGAAGTACAAAATGGCACTTGCCAATTAGGGCTCACTACCCGAGCACACTGCTCACAAGAGGCTCACTGCCTACAAGATACAAAGAAGGTAACAAGATACTTGAACTGATGAGAAGAATCCACATATGCTGAGGTTCAGTTCCGGTTAGGCTCAATATACTGATCTACTGCACTTCATTCTTCCTCTTCTTTGGTGCTGCTGTCCTCTCACATATTGGATCTATTTTACTGCTTCCACACTACTCTCTGCTTTTCTTTGCACCACACAACACACCACACACCTTCTCATCAAAATCCATCTGGTATATATATCCATACAAAAGATTTCAACATCTTTCTAATCGGCATTCGGAATACTCAATATTTTTCCAAACTTTGGTCTGTCGGCTGAATCCTTGCTTACCAAGTGATGCGCATCAAAGAGATGCTTATAGAAGTCATCAATCATGTCAGCCAATCATGAATAATCCCTTAAGAAACTTGATTACCATCAATATCTCATCCGGATTAAAGTCTAAAGCTTTGTCGCTCAGTTCTTCCTCAGTCTACTCTGTCAAACAGGAACCCAATACTTAGGTGTTCATATCTTTTCACTCTTACATCACCGGAGGCTCAATCTCTAGAATATATTAGTCATGGTACTCCTCTTGACTTCCCCAAGTCCGCACTTAACTGAGATACTTCCTCTGAGAGATCCGAACCTGATTGTCAGACCTTACTGCATGCTCTGTTCTTGGTCACCAGACCAAAATACTCTTCAATCTAACTTCCAGTATAGACACACCATGTCCTGCGGATGTGTAGTATGGACTTTGTTGCCATCAATGACAACACTCATGAAGCCACATAGTGTCTCTTGCCAACAATCTCCCCCTTTGGCATTAATGGCAATACTTAGTGAAAAATGACTAAGTGTCACACTACACTCCCCCTTGGTTGATGCTTTGTTCTAATGTACACTTTTTTTGGAGCTCCCTCTTAGCTAGATTCCACATTTTTCACTACTACTCACTCCCCCTTTGACATAATGGCAAAGGGTAGAATCCGCACACCAAAAATCTCTAAAAATCCAACTATACTTAGCCGCATAAGTATATATACATGTCATACTTACATATATTGAAGTATATCTGCAAACGTTGTCTCTAATTGGACAAATTATGTTGCCCAACTCTGCTTCATCCTGTCCAAAATTGAGATGTGACCACTCAACAGGAATGCAAAAGCTTCTGCCTTCTTTAGATCTGTCGGATCACTGGTCCAGGCTGTGGTCTGAACATAAGTTAGGGCCTCATGCATGGCCTCTAATTTAGGGATAATCATCCCTCTAAGTTCACCCATCCTACTTATTATGTTCTTCCTCTCCTTCTCAAGCCTCTTTATCTCATTTATGACTACAATAGTCTGACATTCCTGGTTTATTATGGATAAGGTGAGAGGATCAAAATTTTGAGAGAAGTTTGACAGTTTATCCTCTTGTTCTTTCACTTTTTTCTCAATATCCTTTGTCACTTTAGACCAGGATAAACAAAATTTATATACTTCTCCGCCATCTTTAAGAGCATTTTCTAAGCTCTTTATTCCAATAGCCAGATTTCTCCTATTATTTGTTATTAGTCCTTAAACTTTAGAGAACCTCTTATCCAAAAACTCCTTCCAGACCTTTGCTTCAGCTGACTTCTCTAAGGAATCAAAATGTGTATTAATAGAATTTACAAGCGATTTTAGATTACCGGATGAGGAGACCGAAGGATCCTTCTGAAAGGATGGCATGATCTTTTCCAATAAACCAGATGCAATTTCTATTAACTCACAGTCTTTCATGTGAGACTTCAAAATTTTTTTTTTTGCCTTTGCTTGGGTAAAGGATGCTATCTTCATTGTTTGAACCGGGGAGAGAGAATCAAAGTTGAATGGTCCTTGAAGCAGTTCTGGTTCATCAATCTCTATCATTTTTTGGTCAAGAAATCTTTAACAGTTTCTGCAATGTCTCTTGCCGGAGACAGAGTCTTCTTTCCTTCTGTAGTCTCAGAGCTGTCTCCTAGGGTCTTTTCTGTTTGAACTTCTTCTCTTCCGTTTACCTCTTCTCCTTGACTGATTTTCTCCTCTACCTTTTCTTCTCCTTTAGATCTAGAATCTACTAGGGAATCTGGATGAGAGATATTTACTTCTTCATGAATTTCCTCTTTCAGAATAGAGGAATCCAGGTCCATGGTCTTCTCCTCACTTATCTCTTTTCGGTCTTCTACATTTTTCTCAGTAGGTTCATCATCTATGTCCTCTACAACAGGGAGATTGAATTTCATGAAGGCATTTCAGAGGATGTCTTATGTTTCTTTTACCACTTTGTCAGTCTCTCCAAGCATAAGCTGATTCATTCTAGCTTTGCTCTGGAACTCATCCTTGCAATCTTTGAAGATCATATTCATTTGTTTCTGAGTGATTAAGGATAGAGTTGAATAGTTATCTGTTCCTGGATCTCAAGGTCCTTTGCCTTAGCATTGTTCTTTCTTATTTCTAGTTCCTTCTCTAGGCTTTTGGGAATTAGAGATATGATTTCCATAAATGCCTTATTATAGATATTCAGATACTTGATTGTAGCTTCTTGCAAGATCTTCTGGTCAGCTTCATTATATTCATCATAGAACTCAGTCATTGGTTTTAGGTTCCCATCCACAGTGACTGATTCGATGATATCATCAATGCAGAGAGTAGGTTTTTCAACAAATTCTTCTGCCTTTTCTTGCTTGCCTTGACCAGTAGAGGATTCACTGGATGTTTTCTTCTTCTTCATTTTCTTTACTTCCTCATCTGTCTCAGTCTCTTCATCATCCTTGAGGCTTGTGTATGATCTTGTAGCCTTTGTCTTAGTTCTCTTTTCTCCTTTACCGAATGGTTTTGCTTCCGGTTTTGATGCCTTTGAGCTCTTAGCAGTGGCAGGTACAGAGCTCTTAGAGGATCTGTTCTAGGAGGGGGCTTCTACCGGAGCACTTTCTTTTTCTGCTTCTTCCTTTTCTTTCTCTGCCCTTTCCATCTTTTCTTTGTTTGCATCTAGTGCCTCCTTTGAAATTCCATGCCTCTTGGCGAATTCTTCTACTTCCCTCCTTACTTTTCTCTTGATCTCAGGCTGTCTTAGTTCAACATGAACTTTTACACTCAGCTCTTGGTAGGTTCCAAACCTTTCTGCCTTAAGGTCCTTGGTCTGACTCAGTAGATGTTAGATATACAGTTCTAGGATTTTCTCATCAACCTCATACCCCATTGGCATGATCCATACTATTATTGGTTCCACTGCCTCCATTAGGCATTGATCAGTGTCTACCATAAAGCACACTGTATCCTTGTATTTCTCAACTAAAGATTGAGGGATTCTTTCTTTGGCCTGCATCATGTTTTGAAAATTTTTGAAGTAGCCCCACAGTGCTATGTTTTGTGCCTTGGCATCACCAAGCCCATGCAAGTAATCTCTAATTTGAATGGTAATAGGTCTGTCATTTTGCCACATCCAGCCACTAGTTCTGGGTAGTTCATTCATATAGTAGAAGAATAGGCACAGTATCAAGCCACCATACTTGAATGAATTCTTTTTATCCTTCTTTATTTTCTACAAATTCTCTAACAGTTGGTTCAAGAGAAGCTCACAAAGATCGTAGTCAGCATTTTCTCTTAACATCTGATAAGTAGTGTAAATTGCAGTTCTGGGTACTAAATTTTCCCTGCTGGAGTGATATATCTTGTAACCAATTATCATGGAGGTGAACTTGATATCCGGATTAGTGATATCTTCTATTGTCATTGTTCTCTTGTCAAATTTTGATCCGGTAGCCTCACTCATAGTTTGGTTTTTAACCGATTTGAGAACAGGTAACCCACCGGATGAGTGCAATCTGGTTACCTACCTAATTGCATCCTTGGTTATCTTGAATGGCCTCATTAACCACAAAGTTATCATGCATTATGCTCAGAACATACCGGACCCATTCATCTTCTGCAAAACAGGGGAAATGAATGCATTGTCCAAAATTCTTGTCCCGGATAGCCTTGTACTGAGGTTTGAGTTCAAAAGAATCATCTATTAATTGATTGTGATAGATATCCATTAGCTTGGATTCCCCAAATTCCTCAATGTTTGTATGAATATATGCTGTAACATCTTCTACATGCAAAACCCCATGCGGAATGCTTGAAAAGGCGCCTAGGGGATCAACTTCTAGGGATTTGTAGGGATGTTTCTTGAATTTAGGACACGACCTATCACTGATCTTTACAACATTCAGAATAGCCATCTTTCAAAAGATTCAGAGAGAGGTTTTCAAGAGCGGAAAATACCTTTTACACTTCTAGGGTTCACGATATGAGCCGGATCGGATTGTTGGAAGAATCGACTTCTGCGGTTGATCTTTGAAAGGCTTGAAACAATTTTGTTGCAGAGCTCCTTTTCTCTTTTTCTTGAATGTGAATGTGCAAATGTTCAATAAGAGAACCCTTATATTTCTGCGCAAACCCTAAATCCACTTTGCAATAAATGTGTAACTTAAGTCATTCTGGTTGCCTTATTTTCCTTGTTCTGAAAAAGATCTTTTCCGGATCACTGAGATGCACTTAGAGTTATTCTCGGTGATTATTGACAATCTATCTTCCTTTCTCCAATTATTTCATCTATCCGCAGACCAAAATACCTTAATTTTTGAATTATATCGGATCTAACTATGAAAATCCTATTCTTACTGGATGACTGTTAAACCGGATCAATCTTGAATGACTAACTTCTTCTAAATTTCTTGCGGATCTTTCATATCTTTACCAAGGCTTATTAAGATGTTTCTCTGAGAACCCTTTAATCCGCAACTTCCATATGCCAATTTCAGGCACCAATTGACTGGATGGGGGAACTTGTTTTCTTTTGTGACTCCCCCTGAGCTAGAGCTCATCTATTTAGTTTCCGGAAGGAATATCAGCACCAGAGTCTGGTGCGGATCCATCCCCAACATTTTCTGCACTTCTCTTTACCTAAATCTTGTTCATCTCCCTTTGAACTTCATCCGTATTCACTTTTCCTTTTCCTTTGTCTTGATTTTGATTTTGATGCACCAGACCCCTTTTATCCTGATTCTTACTTCTACAGAATTTAGCAATATGACCGGATCTATTGCAATTGTAGCAAACAACATTTCTTTGCATATTTGACTGATATCCTCTTGATCTACACTGATTAGCCAAATGTCCCATTCTATTGCATGCAAAGCATCTACCATTGAATGATTTGTTCATTTGTATATTTCTACACTCATGAGATTTGTGACCATACCTTTTGCAATTAAAGCATTGTTCGGAGAAGGATGAATTAGTCTGATTCATTCTTCTTCTGCACTAATTTGCTTTATGACCAAAGTTATTGCAATTGTGGCAGTATCCATTGAAGGATGGATATCTTTGAGCATTTGGTTGCCTTACCGGAGGTCTTCTAGGCATGTTCCTTAGATTTTCTAATCCAAAGTTCTTCTGACTGGATCCGGAGCTTTCACCTTTCTCATACCCCAATCCTTGCTTGTCATCTACCCTCTTTTGGCTTTCAAGGAGAACTTCAAGCTGAGCAGAGCTTATCTTGAATTTCTCTTTGTATTCATTTGTTGTTTGAAGATCCCTTTTAAGAGTGTCTATCTGATTCTCAAGTTGTTCTTCACTGTCTCTAGCTTCTTCAAGATCAGATTTTAGGTGCCTGATTATTCTATCCATTTTGTAACAGTCTTCTGACTTCTCCTTGAGAGATTGTTTTAGATTATCTTCACTTGTTCTTTTCTCTTCAATTTCTTGGGTGAATTTCATAACTCCTGATTCCATTTCATGTCTTACCATAATGATTTCTTTTGATAACTTCTCACATAACTTGGTTTTCTCATTTAGATCTTCATTAGTATCATTGGCTTCATTTTGACTTGCTAATTGTTGAAGAAGATCCTTTCTTTTCTTCATTGAAATACTTAGTTTTTCTTTGAGTTCATTTATGAAATCATCAGCTTGTTTGAGTCTTTCCCTCAGCTCATTGACTTTAGAGTGAGATTGATCAAGATCATCTAGAGCAGACTGAAGTTGTTCCCTCATACCATACATATCTATTGAGATTCCTAGATCTTCTTCAAGGTGTTAGGCTTTGTCTAGAGGAACTTAGCTCTGATACCAATTATTAATAACTGAGAGGGGGGGTGAATCAGTTATCTTAATTAATTCAACTTTCTATTCTTCTTTAATAACTAGTGTAGCATCAAACCAAATAAGCATCCATAGAAACAAAATCAATACACATAACACAATAATTTTGACGTGGAAAACCCTGTTAGAGGAAAAACCACGGGGTGACTAACCCAAGACTGTATTCTCTGTTAAAAGAATAGAAGTACAAAATGGCACTTGCCAATTAGGGCTCACTGCTTGAGCACACTGCTCACAAGAGGCTCACTGCCTACAAGATACAAAGAATGTAACAAGATACTTGAACTGATGAGAAGCATCCACATATGCTGAGGTTCAGTTTTGGTTAGGCTCAATATACTGATCTACTGCACTTCATTCTTCCTCTTCTTTGGTGCTGTTGTCCTATCACATACCGGATCTGTTTTACTACTTCCACACTGTTCTCTACTTTTCGTCGCACCACACAACATACCACACACACCTTCTCATTGAAATCCATCTAGTATATATATCCGCACAGGATTTCAACATTTTTCTAGTCGGCATTCAGAATACTCAATATTTTCCCAAACTTTGGTCTGTCGGCTGAATCCTTGCTTACCAAGTGATGCGTATCAAAGAGATGCTTATAGAAGTCATCAATCATGTCATCCAATCATGAATTATCCCTTAAGAAACTTGATTACCATCAATATCTCATCTGGATTAAAGTCTAAAGCTCTACCGGTCAGTTCTTCCTCAGTCTACTCTGCCAAACAGGAACCCAATACTTAGGTGTTCATATCTTTTCACTCTTACATCACCGGAGGCTCAATCTCTAGAATATATTAGTCATGGTACTCCTCTTGACTTCCCCAAGTCCGCACTTAACTGAGATACTTCCTCTGAGAGATCTGGACCTGATTTTTGGACCTTGTTGCATGCTCTGTTTTTCGTCACCGGACCAAAATACTCTTCAATCTAACTTCCGATATAGACACACCATGTCCTGCGGATGTGTGGCATGGACTTTGTTGCCACCAATGACAACACTCATGAAGCCACACGTGTCTCTTGCCAACAATATATTGATGTAATAGATCCTTAGGAAAGTATTTATCAAGCTATTCACATAAAGAAAGATCTGCTAGTTTAGATTTTGTGCGAAGGAGCTTCAAAGCTTTATCTTGTGCATGTATGTAATTAAGCCTGTGAGCCCTAATTCTAAGCCCGCGTGTTGCCGACCAGATTGTATTTGAATTCTATGATATACTGAATGACTGAATCTGCATTTGTTCCATTTCCTTGAGTTGTTTCTATTGTGTTTACTCTTGCTGCACGGTCTGGACAGTTCATTCTGTGAATCCTCCTACCATGACTGCACCAAGTGGTATCAAAGAAAAAGTTTTCTTTTTTTGGAGCAAATTGGCAAAGGGGATTCCATAAGATCTTGTTGTAAACAGATTGTCGATCAAGAGGCAGTTGTCACTTGTAGCCCGATCGCCGAACCTGAGGCAGTTTGTACTTGATCCTAGGAAGATGCCACCGCAAAGAGTTCCTCTTGTTGGTACAATGGCTAATAGAATGGATGAGATGATGGAATTGATGAGAACGATGTGAATTCATTTGGATGTTGTTGAAGAAGATAGGCGAAGAGGATTGACACCGAGACCTAATGTTGAAAGTGACGATGAAGAGGAATTTCAGTCTGCTGAACAAACTGGTGAAACCCTAGAAGGTAATAAAGAAGAAGAATTAGATCTTTTAAAGATGTTGCGAGCTATTTCAAAGATTGGACAAAGACCTAGAGTTGATGTGCTGAATTATGCTGGTAATTTGAACTCTGAAGAATTGATTGACTAGATAAATGATATGGAAGAATACTTTGAATATGAAGAAATTGAAGATCTGGAGAAGGTGAAATTTGCAAAGACAAAGTTGAAAGGACATGCTGCTATATGGTGGAAACAAGTTCATTTAGAAAGAAACAGAAGAGGAAAAAAAAATATTACAAAGTGGGACCAGATGGTGAAAAAGTTAAAGAATCAGTTTATACCTACTGACTATGAGTTGGAGTTGTTGAAAAGATTGCAAAACTTAAGACAAAAGGAGAAATCTGTGAAGGAGTACACTGAAGAATTTCATAAAATGATCATAAGGACAAAACATAGTGAAGCAAACAAGGAGAAAGTGGCAAAATACATCAATGGACTGAGATTGAATATTCAAGAAGAACTAAGTTTGGTAAGGATGACATCTTTGGAAGAAGCATATCAGTTTGCCCTAAAAGTTGAAGAGAAGCTGAATAAGAGACATGATCAGAGACAGAGAGGCAGAGGAGGTAAATTTTAGAGAGGTAAAGCATTTTCCAGATATGATAGATCATTTGTGGAGCAAAACAAGTTTGACAGCCCATTTAAGAAGGATGACAGAGTTAACAATGCTTACTAGAGAGATGACAGAAATTTTTACCGGAAAGGAAACCCTAGTGCATACTAGATTGAAGGATACAGAAGAGAAGTAAGAGAATTTGATAAGAGGACATTCAGAGGTACTTGTTTCAAGTGTGGAGGTGAAGGACATAGAGCATTTGAATGTAATCAGGGTAGTACAAGTAAGAGGACAAAAATAGTGGAAGAGCAGCCTATGTTGAAGAACCTGTTGGATCACCCAGTTCTGTTGGTAAACCTGAGAAAGGAGAATAATTGGTGATGAGGAGAGTGCTATTTCAAATAGAGACAAATGAGGAACCATCACAAAGGAAAAGTTTGTTCAAAACTAGATACAAATCCGGAGGTAAGTGTTGTAAAGTTGTAATTGATAGTGGTAGTTCAGATAGCCTAGTTTCAGAGGAGATGGTGACTAAGCTGATGTTGGAAAGATTGAAACACCCTAAGCCCTATCAGATAGCATGGATTCAAGATGATCATAAGGTACTGGTGAGTGAACAATGTTTGGTGAAATTTCATATTGGATCTTATCATGATGAAGTCTTGTGTGATATTATGCCTATGAATGATTGTCATATCTTGTTGGGTAGACCTTGGCAGCATGATAGAAAAGCTATACATGATGGGAGAAAGAACACATATACTATAGCAGCAAATGGGAAAAGAATTACTTTGACTCCTTTGGAGCATGATCCTAAAGATGTGGTATGTGGGAATGCTAGAATCTGTTTGGTAGATGGAAGGAAATTTTTGGATGGTTTGAAACAGGAAAGTATGTGTTATGCCTTGATTCCTAAAATGCCTGAAGTAGTAAAGAAAGAAATTGAACCGGAGGAGATAAGAGAATTGCTGAAAGAGTATGAAGACATCATATCAGATAATGTACCTAAAGGATTACCAACTATAAGGAGTATCAGTCATCACATGGATCTTATACCGGGATCAAGTTTGCCTAATAAAGCAGCACATCGGATGACACCGGCAGAGAACGAAGAACTAAATAGATAGATACAAGAGTTGTTGAGGAAAGGTTTGATCAGACAAATTTTGAGTCCTTGTTCAGTACCTGCAGTGCTTGCACCAAAGAAGGATGGAGAATGGAGAATTTGTACTGACTCTAGAGCAATAAACAAGATCACAGTTATGTTGGCAAGAGACACTGTGTTGCTTCATGGGTGTTGTCATTGATGGCAACAAAGACTATTCCACACATCCGCAGGACATGGTGTGTCTTTACCGGAAGTCAGATTGAATAATACTTTGGTCTGGTAAGCAAGAACAGAGCATGCAGCAAGGTCCGACAGTCAGGTCCGGATCTCTTAGAGGAAGTATCTTTGTAAAATGTGGACTTGGGGAAGTAAAGAGGAACACCTTTACTAATAGATTCCAGGGATTGAGCCTCTGGTGATGAAAGAGTGAAGAGATATGAATATCTGAGTTTTGGGTTCCTGTTTGGCAGAATAGTCAAAGGAAGAACTTACCGGCAGAGCATCAGACCTTAATCCAGATGAGTTATTGATGGTGATCAAAGTTCTTAAGGTATCATTCATGATTGGCCAACTTGATTGATGACCTCTATAACTATCTCTTTGATATGCATCACTTGGTAAGAAAGGATTCAACTGACAGACTAGAGTTTGGGAAAATATTGACTATTCCAGATGCCGACTAGAAAGATGATGAAATCCTTGGTGCGGATATATATACCAAATGGATTTTGATGAGAAGGTGTGTGTTGAATGTTGTGTTGTGCGAAGAATAGCAGAGAACAGTGTAGTAGCAGAAAGAAAAGTCCGGTATGTGATAGAACAGCAGTCTAAGACAGAGGAAGAATGAAGTGCAGCAGATCAATTTATTGAGCCTAACCATAACTGAACCTCAGCATATGTGGATGCTTCTTATCAGTTCAATCACTTGGTTACTTTCATTATAACTTGTAGACAGTGAGTCTCTTGTAGGTAGTGAGCCTCTTGTGAGCAGTGTGCTCGGGCAGTGAGCCCTAATTGGCAAGTGCCATTTTTGTACATCTATTCTTTTAATAGAGAATACAATCTTGGGTTAGTCACCTCGTGGTTTTTCCCTTAACAGGGCTTTCCACGTAAAAATCCTTGTGTTATGTGTGTTGACTTCATTTCTGCTTTCATGTTCATTTATGCTTACAAGTTTTGATACTACACTAATTGTAAAGAAGAAAAGAAAGTTAAATAATTAAGATAACTGATTCACCCCCCCTCTCAGTTATCAACAATTGGTATCAGAGCCAATTTCCTCCAAACAGAGTCTAACAGCTTGAGGAAGATCTGGGAATCTCAATGGATATGTGTGGGTGAGGGAGAAACTTCAGTCTGCCCTAGACGACCTTGAGCAATCTCATTCTAAAGTCAATGCCCTGAAGGAAAGACTCAAACAAGCTGATGATTTCATAATTGAACTTAGAGAAAAATTATCTCAGTGAAAAAGAGAAAGAAACTACTTCAACAATTAACAAATCAAAGTGAAGTCAATGATACTAATGAAAAATTGAATCAGAAAAATAAGTTATGTGAGAAACTATCAAAAGAAGTCATTATGGTGAGACATGAAATGGAATCAGGAGTTATAAAATTCACCCAAGAAATTGAAGATAATCTAAATCAATCTCTCAAGGAGAAGTCAGAAGACTGCCACAAAATGGATAGAATAATCAGGCATCTGGAATCTGATCTTGAAGATGCTAGAGAGAATGAAGAAAAACTCGAGGATCAAATAGACACTCTTAAAAAGGATCTTCAAACAACAAATGAATACAAAGAAAAATTCAAGATAAGCTCTGCTCCACTTGAAGTGCTTCTTGAAAGTCAAAAGAGGGTAGATGACAAGCATGGCTTGGGATATGAGAAAGGTGAAAGCTCTGGATCCGGTCAGAAGAATTTTGGATCAGGAAATCAAAGAAACTAGTCTAGAAGACCTCCAGTAAGGCAACCTAATGCTCAAAGATATCCATCCTTCAATGGATACTGCCACAACTGCAATAACTTCAGTCATAAAGCAAATCAATGCAGAAAGAGAATGAATCAGACTAATTCATCCTTCTCCAGATAGTGTTTCAACTGCAAAAAGGTATGGTCACAAATCTCATAAATGTAGAAATATGCAAATGAACAACTCATTCAATGGTAGATGCTTTGCATGCAATAGAATGGGACATATGGCTAATCAATGTAGATCAAGAGGATATCAGTCAAAAATGCAAAGAAATGTTGTTTTCCACAATTGCAATAGATCCAGTCATATTGCCAAATTCTGTAGCAGCAAGAATCAAGATAAAAGGGGTCCGATGCATCATAATCAGAATCAAGACAAAGGAAAAGGAAAAGTGAATGCGGATGAAGTTAAAAGGGAGATGAACAAGATTTAGATGAAGAGGAGTACAGAAAATGTTGGGGATGGATCCACACCAGAATTTGGTGTTGATATTCCTTCCAGAAATTAAATGGTGAGCTCAGGGTCAGGGGGAGACACAAGGAAAAATATTTTCCCCCAGCTAGTTAATTGGTGCCTGAAATTGGCACAAGGTAAGTTGCAGATTAAAGGGTTCACAGAGGAACATATAAATTTGATAAAAGAGCAATGACAATTAAGGATAGCATAGATCTGGAGATCAAGTTTGCCTCCATGATTATTGGCTACAAGATATATCACTCCAGCAGAGAAAATTCTATATCCAGAACATCAATCTACACTGCTTATGAAATGTTGAGAAAAAATGCAGAGTATGATCTTTGTGAACTCCTTCTAAGCCAACTGATGGAAAACCTACAAAAGATCAAGAAGGACAAGAAGAACTCTTTCAAGTATGGTGGGCTGATACTATGTTTGTTCTTCTACTTTATGAATGAGCTGCCTGGATCCAGTGGTTGGGTATGGCAGAATGACATACCTGTTGCAATTCAAATCAGAGATTACTTGCATGGGCTTGGTGATGTCAAGGCACAAAACACAATACTGTGGGGTTACTTCAAAAACTTCCAAAGCATGATGCAGGCTAGAGAAAGAATTCCCCAATCCCTAGTTGAAAAATACAAGGATATAGTGTGCTTTATGGTAGACACTGATCAATGTCTGATGGAGGCAGTAAAACCAAGAATAGTATGGATCATGCCAATGGGGTATGAGGTTGATGAGAAAATCCTAGAACTACATATCTAACATCTACTGAGCCAGCCCAAAGATCCTAAGGCAGAAAGCTTTGGAACTTACCAAGAACTAAGTATAAAAGTTCATGTTGAACTGAGATAGCCTAAGATCAAGAGAAAGGTAAGGAGGGAAGTAGAAGATTTTGCCAAGAGGCATGAAATTTCAAAGGAGGCACTTGATGTAAATAGAGAGAAGATATAAAGGGCAGAGAAAGAAAAAGAAAAAGCAGAGAAAGACAGTGCTCCGGTGGAAGTCCCCTCCTGGACCAGATCCTCTAAGACCTCTGCACCTACCATTGCTAAGAGCTCAAAGGCATCAAAACCGGAAGCAAAATCATCTGGTAAAGGAGAGAAGAGAACTAAGACAAAGGCCACAAGATCTTATGCCAGTCAAAAGGATGATAAAGAGACTGAATCTGAAGAAGAGGTCAAGAAAATGAAGAAGAAGAAAACATCCAGTGAACCCTCTACCAGTCAAGGCAAAGAAGAGAAGGCAGAGGAATTTGTTGAAAAGCCCACTCTTCGCATTGATGATATCATCAAATCAGTTACTATGGATGGGAACCTAAAACTAATGACTGAGTTCTATGATGAGTATAATGAAGCTGACCAGAAGATCTTGCAAGAAGCTACAGTCAAGTATCTGAATATCTACAATAAGGCTTTTATTGAAATCATATCTCTCATTCCCAAAAGCCTAGAGAAGGAATTAGAAATAAGGAAGAATAATGCTAAGGCAAAGGATCTTGAGATTCGAGAACAGATAGCTATTCAGCTATATCCTTCAATCACTCTGAAGAAAATGAATATGATCTTCAAAGATTGCAAGGATGAGTTTCGGAGCAAAGCTAGAATGAATCAGCTTATGCTCGGAGAAACTAACAAAGTAGCAAAAGAGACAGAAAAGATCCTCCGGAATGCATACAAAAGATTCAACATTCCCATTATAGAGGACGTAAGTGATGAACCTTCTGATGTTGAAGGGCAAAGTGCATCAAAGAAAGATCCTACTGAAAAGATTGCAGAAGAAACAAAGGAGATAGGTGAGGAGAAGTCCAAGGACTAGGATTCCTCTGTTCCGGAAGAAGAAGTCTAAGAAGAAGAAAATATCTCTCATCCAGATTCCCCAGCAGTCTCCGGATCTAAAGGAGGAGAAAGATTAGAGGAAAAAGAAGAAGTGAAGGAAAGAGAAGAAGGTCAAACTAAGAAGACCACAAGTGACTGTGCTAAAGCTGTAGAAGGAAAGAAAACTGTCTCTGGCAAGAGACACTGCAGAAACTGTCAAAGATTTCTTGACTAAAGAAATGATAGAGATTGATAAACTGAAGCTACTTCAAGGACCATTCGACTTTGATTCTCTCTCCCCGATTCAAACAATGAAGATAGCATCCTTTTCCCAAGCAAAGGCAAAAGAGAAACTTCTAAAGTCTCACATGGAAGACTGTGAGCTGCTAGAGATAGCATCCGGTGTGTTGGAAAAGATCATGCCATCCTTTCAGAAGGATTCCTCAACCTCTTCATCTGGTAATCTCAAGTCTCTTGTTAGTTCTGTCAGCACTCATTTTGAGGCTTTGGAGAAATCAACTGAGGAGAAGGTCCGGAAAGAGTTTATGGATAAGAGATTCACCGAGTTACAAGGTCTTATAACCAATGATAGGAGAAATATGGATATTGGGATAAAGAGCTTAGAAAGTGCTCTCAAAGATGGCGGAGAAGTATACAAATTTTGTTTATGCTAGTCTAAAGTGAAAGGATATTGAGAAGAAAGTGAAAGAACAAGAGAATAAATTGTCAAGCTTCTCTCAGAATTTTGATCCTCTCTATATCCATAATAAACCAGGAATGTCAAACTATTGTAGTTATAAATGAGATAAAGACACTTGAGAAGGAGAGGAAGAACATAATAAGTAGGATGGGTGAACTTAGAGGGAAGATTATCCCTAAATTAGAGGTCATGCATGAGGCCCTAACTGATGCCCAGACCACAGCCTGAACCAGTGATCTGACAGATCTTAAGAGGGCAGAAGCTTTTGCATTCCTGTTGAGTGGTCACATCTCAATTTTGGACAGGATGAAGCAGAATTGGGCAACAGAATTCACCTAGTTGAAGACAACCTTTGCAAATATACTTCAATATATGTAAGTATAACATGTATATATACTTATGCGGCTAAGTATAGTTTGATTTTTGGGGATTTTTGGTGTGCAGATTCTACCCTTTGCCATTGATGTCAAAGGGGGAGTGAGTAGCAGTGAAAAATGTGGAATCTAGCTAAGGGGCAGCTCCAGTAAAATGTACATTAGAACAGAGCATCAGCCAAGGGGGAGTGTAGTGTGACACTTAGTCATTTTTCACTAAGTGTTTCCATCAATGCCAAAGGGGGAGATTGTTGGCAAAAGACACCGTGTTGCTTCATGGGTGTTGTCATTGATGGCAACAAAGACCATTCCACACATCCGCGGGACATGGTGTGTCTTTACTGGAAGTCAGATTGAAGAATACTTTGGTCCGGTAAGCAAGAACAGAGCATGCAGCAAGGTTCGACAGTCAGGTCCAGATCTTTTAGAGGAAGTATCTTTGTAAAGTGCGGACTTGAGGAAGTAAAGAGGAACACCTTTACTGATAGATTCTAGGGATTGAGGCTCTGGTGATGAAAGAGTGAAGAGATATGAATATCTAAGTTTTGGGTTCCTGTTTGACAGAATAGTCAAAGGAAGAACTTACCAACAGAGCATCAGACCTTAATCCGAATGAGTTATTAATGGTGATCAAGGTTCTTAAGGTATCATTCATGATTGGCCGACTTGATTGATGACCTCTATAACTATCTCTTTGATACGCATCACTTGGTAAGCAAGGATTCAGCCGATAGACTAAAGTTTGGGAAAATATTGACTATTCCAGATGCCGACTAGAAAGATGATGAAATCTTTGGTGCCGATATATAACACCTTCTTTAGATCTTCATGCAGACCTCTGAAATCTCTATTGGACCACCTTGAGACACATATCTACAAACCCTTTAATCCGCATCCTCGAATACTCATCCTATCTTGGACGTTTGCCTTACTGTCATCATTGTTCTTCACTGTTCCTAATTGAGACTAATTTTCTCAATATCCTCAGCTCACAGCTCATCCAATCCTTATCATTAATGCAATAGGAGTATGTTGACATCAATGACAACACCGGTTAGGCCCATACTTGCAACAGATAATATGTGTAAGAAGTTTGCAGAAGAGATGTAGAAAACGTTTGAGATGTCTATGATTGGTGAGTTGTCTTTCTTCCTTGGGCTTCAAATTACTCATCTAGATGATGGTATCTTTATTTCTTAGGCTAAGTATGTTAGAGAGATGTTGAAGAAATTTGGCATGGAGGATTCCAAACCAGTAAGTACTCCTATGGTTAATGGTTGTCACTTGAGAAAGGTTGATGAGTCACCTAAGGTTGATCAGAGTCTATAGATCTATGATTAAAGGATTATTGTACTTGATTGCTTCTAGACCTAATATTATGCATGCAATATGTTTGGTTGCCAAATATCAAGCTAATCCTAAGCAAACTCATGAGAAGGCAGCAAAAAGAATATTCAGATATTTGAAGGGAACTCCATATTATGGTTTGTGGTATAAGAAGGATGATAACTTTTCATTGAGTGCCTATATTGATGTTGATTGGACATGATGTGTGGATGACCGAAGAAGCACCAGTCGAAGTGCATTTTTCTTAGGAGACAGATTGGTCTCTTGGTTTAGTAAGAAGCAGGGCTCAGTATCCTTATCCATAGCAGAAGCTAAGTATATTGTTGCAGCATCTTGCTACACCCAAGTGCTTTGGATGAAGCAGACTTTGAAGGATATAAAGGTGGTGTATGATGAACCCATTCCCATATTATGTGATAATACCAGTGCAATAAATGTTTCCAAGAATCCGGTGATGCATTCAAGGACCAAACATATTTCTATCTGGTATCACTTTCTAAGAGAGAAGGTTGTAGAACAAGAAGTCAGATTGGAGTATTTTCCTACTAAGGATCAGATTGTAGATATCTTCACTAAGGCACTTTCAAAGGATAATTTTGAGTATATCTGGTAGAATCTAGGGGTTATTGCCCCTCCTTCTAACTAGATGCATAGATGGTGCATCTATCCAAGGGGAGAAATTCATGTCATACCCTTTTCTCCTAGATTGATGTGAGCTACCTCTCAGGGGGAGTTAGTAGTTGGTTGGTTGTTGCTGATAGGGGGAGCATGTATAATTGCATGAAGGAGAAGTGCAGTTGTTGAGAATGTTTTGATGATTTAAATAAAGACCTTTGCCCTTTGTCCTTGATGTCAATGGGGGAGAATGAGCAGGGGTGCGTTGCCATCAATGCCAAAGGGGGAGATTGTTGCACATATGTTACCTAAGGTTGTCACTAGTGTGGTTGTCATTGATGTCAAGACTCGTTTTGGGTTTTCATTGATGCTTATGTTGATGGTATGCTTTGATGGTGTGCTAATAGTGATATTGATGCTCATGGTTGGATGTCATGCTTTATTTAATGTCAATTAAAGTAGTATTGAGTATGTTTGTTGTCAGCAGAGATGATATCATGATATATTAAGATGAGAATTGGAAGCATTAAGATGGGGATTAGAAGTATTAAGATGAGGATTAGAAGTAATGTTGATGTTGGGGAGATGTCGCTGATGCTTTGTAGCATGTTGTATGTTCTCTCATGTTGTTCCCAAGGAATTATGTGTTGCTACAAGAAGGCTTTGGTCTCTGAATGTTGGTGAAGGTTTCTGCTGCAAGAAGTTGCCTTGAAGACTGATTGGGAGAATGCTCTGCATTCCTCCGCCTTTGAAGATATAGTCTTGCGGTTTGGGATCTAGTGTCATTGTTCTATGGACATTGCACTATTATCTTTTCAGGTCACCAATGTTGCCGAGGTTTATGGTAATTGCAGTGAGTTGGCAGTTTGGTTGCTTGTCAGGACTAGTTTGGAAAATGCTCCGCGTTTCTCTGCGTTGTTGTTTCTATTCATGCGGCTTAGTGGGTGTTCTCTTAGTGTTTGTGCAGTGTCTTAGTTTAGCTTTTATGGTATGATGTTCACTGCAAGTTGGTTTGTAAATGTTCTATCTCATGATTGTGTCTTCTGGCTTCCTGGATCAAGTGTTATGTCTCTGTTTGGTTTGCGCTCGCTGTTTTTGGCATGACAATGAGAAAGAAGTATATGGAAGTAATGCTAGATGTTCATGGAACGTCTCTTTGTGGTCCACACATCAATGGTTAATCTCTTTGAGGCTGCATATTGTTTTGTGTTAGTTTTCTGAAAACTTGTGGATATCTGGCCAACAGGGCTTATTATCTTGCTTGCGCTATGTGTTTGGGGGTTTGCACCAACAATTGATGTTGTGTTAAGATGTGTTGAGTCCTACCCTATCCTGTTGAGAACCGCATTGAGTAAATTCAGTTGGAAGATGTGTTTTTGGGCCGACTGGTAAAGAGCTACGCGTTTCTTCTGCACATTTCCTTTTTGCCGACTTGGGATGCTATGCGCCAGTGTGTTTGTTGTTTGGGATCACATTGGAAGATGTAATAAGTTGTTTTTGGTCCTCTCTATCTTCTGGATAGGATCGCTTTCACCACATTTGTGTTTTGTGGCCGACTTATTGATGTCATTGTTTGTCTCTTGTTCTTGCTAACCTAATTGGTGTTTTGTGATATTGCAGAGGATATAAATGGAAGAACAAATCAGTTGTAGAGTGTGGGAGTGTGGAATGTGTGTGGAATAATGCAGTAGAGAAAGTGAGCTGTGAAAGATATAGATCAGATGCGCTTCAACACCTCGGTCAACAGAGTATTGTTGACTACATATGTTGTAAATTCAAAGTTTCATGTATCCTACTCTGAGATAGTGAGTCTGAGTCTCATCAGGTCCTTGTATCTTGCCCTGAGGTTGTGCACCTCAACGTGCAAGTCCGTTGTATCTTGCCCTAAGGTTGTGCGCCTTAGGCTACAAGTCCTTCAGGGAGTAGTGTGCTTCCTTAGGCAGTGAGCCTTAAAACAAATTGTAATATTGTTCATATATATATATATATATATATATATATATATATATATATATATATATTAACCCGGGGGTATCCCCGCGACCCGGCCCAGCGCCCAACAGCCCGTATCTTGGGTACCTGAGGCGAGTTGGGGCGAGACTAATCCCCCTGGGGATGCACCCACTCACCCGCAGAACCAGTGCATCTTAGAAGTAGGTCCTCAGAGTCAAACCCAAGACCTCGGGGAGCAAACCCGAGACTTAAGCCTCCTCTATTAACCAAGCGGGCTTTGGGGTGACCCCCAATCTTGTTCATATATATTGTGAGATTTCTTGAACTGTGGTTTTTTTCTACTTGGGTTTTCAACGTATATCTGGTGTTATCTTGTGCATGTGTGTTCATTGCTTTATATTTCATTGTTGATCTATTTAAGGATTGTTGATCTTGTTAGAAGACTAAATTTGCATCGTGCTGAGGGTTTAAGTTTTTGAAGATACTGATTCACCCACCGCCCCCCTCTCAGTATCTAGGTGTGTTCAACAACCTTAACATCTACAAAGGCTAATTGACTCAAAATTAAATTAAAAGTATTTAAATTCTTGGCAATTAAATCACCTTCCTTCATTTTGGAAAAAAATAATTTTCTGTTCAAATATAGTTTGTTTATCACTCTTGACTTGGTAGATCTCACCCAATTGTTTCCATAAAGAATATGCAGTCTTTTCTTCAGAGACATTCAATAGGACATGATTTGCAAGACACAACTAGATTGTGCCTCATGCATTTTTATTCATCTTGTCCCGCTCATCTTGGTGATTGTATCGGGTTTCTTTTCTTTTAATGCCACCAACCATTGATCCCTCTCTTCAAGTAGATCCTTCATTTTTAGCTTCCACAACTCGTAGTTTGCTCCATTAAATTGTTCAATGTCTAACCGAGATGTAGATGCAGCTCCATGATTTCCACACATAGATCTGTAAAACTAGAACTCCTACTATAGCACAAAAAACACACACATCCACCTAATAAGTAACGTTGGCCAGGGTCTAATACCAAATGGTAGAAATTAAGGAAACTGCTACAATATTTAAATCTAAATTAAAACTTATAAATCTAGAATTTAAACTATAGAATATCAATGGAGATACGAATTAACAATAATGAAATCAAAAATACTCAAGAGCCATACACAACACAGAGATTTACGTTGAGAAAACACTTTTAGGTAAAAAACTCCACCAAGGAAAGAGGGAAAATTTGTATTATCTGCAAAGAGATTACAATACATCAATTTCTTTCAATCCTGCATCCAATCTGACTGCACCTGTGTGCCTATAAACATTCAACTCTCGTACTCAACACTCCTATAGCTTTTGTTAAATAGAAAAATGCAATCTTATAGAGGAAGTTTCTAGAATATGGTGCCCAACTTGGGAATCTGGATAATTTTAATGTCTTTTTGAGTTTATATTCCTTGGTTAGAGAGGCTTGCATCCATGTTGGTTATTGCATGATATATATGTTTCATTTGATCTATGAGATTGAGTGGTTGGTTGTTGTAAAGGGTTTTTATTTGGGGTTTTAAAGGAGATCATACTTGACATAACTTAGCACTTTGAGGTACATGATATGATCTATAGGTTTTCTCTCTTTTGTTCTATGGCTACTTCCTGGACCTGTTCATGTTAATATGGTTCGACTTGGGAGAGTTATAGTAACATGTTGTGAGGGAGTATACAATGTTTTGTGTTGCATGTGTGGATCATTGTGATTGTTCTTGGTACTACATGGTTTGATCATTGGCCACACCTTGGTTTGAGTATTGATTGGTAGACTTGGTATGCTTTGATCTATTTTTAGATTTGACATTACTCATGGAGTGAGAGTTTCTGAATGTGTGAGTTCTTCATTGACAGGTTTTAAACAGGGAGCTTGTAGTTGCGGTATATGGGTTGGAAATATTGTTTCCATGACTTTGATGATGATGTTGATACCTAGAAGGTATGGATGGTTTGATGTATACCTTTGACAACAGCTTGGAGCCTTTGTTATCATTTGGATTTGATGCTTGCGTTCTTTGGATTGGTGCATCTTCACCTTGACATGTTCCTTTTCTTCCATCGTGGCATGTTGAAGGATGAGAGGAGTTCTTGATTGAGATAATGGTCACCTTGATTTTATTGCAGGTATATTGTTGAAGCATGAGAGCATGCTGGAGATTCATGTATAGCTATGATGATGTATTTCATTGAAAATGTTATTTGTAAACTCTTCCCATCTTTAAAATTACATAAAAATTTCAGGAAACTAAAGTTCAGCTTTGCTCTAAAAACTGATAAATTGCAAGTCATTGTTTTCTTGGGTGTCCCTGTTCATCCCCGCAAAACCAAAATTTGGAGAAACATCCATGAAATGCCTCGAAATTTCAGGGAATGCCCTGAGGATCCTCCAAGTTTTCGAGAAACATTCAAGAAATGCCTCAAAATTTCAGGAAATGCCCTTGGGACAACCACATGTCCCCGCAGAAATCACACTAAAAAATAGATTTAAAAAAAAACACAGTAAAAACAATGGAATAAAATGTGGTGTGAGGCATACCGAATGAAGGGAGAAATTTTTCTTACATAAAATTTGTTTAAACCACCTGGGTGGGAAGGAAGACATTTTTGTTACAATGAAAACGGATAATCAGGCTTGCATTTCTGAGCAAGGGTTTGCTGACTAGATATGCTTTGTGAACTACTTGGTAAAGAGTAAAAGTTGTAAAACATTCTTCCAAATGCTTCTTCAACAATAAGAACAATCATGCTAACATTCACTCCCTCTTTGGATTTAATGGGAGCATGAATTGGTTTTCTTTTGTACAATTTCCTTCAAGATGTTGTAACTAGACACCACCATATTGGAAAATTCTCATAGTCAAGGGTCTGCAGTAGTATTGTGATCAAGAGTCTTGCACTTGTTTTATGTTCATTATGAAGCCAATGGACAAAATTAAGTTTGTACTCAAATATGGTCTAATGTGATCGACTTTATCAGCACAGATTGATCAGATATTACATGTATTTTGATAGCTTGATGCCCATCATTTTGAACAATCATTCATACCACAATTCAGTCGAAAAAACGTTTGTTGTAATCTAAACAAACAATTTATGTCTGCTTTGCAAGAGGATTAAAATTTAAAAACCACGCATCAAGAGAAGACTGATATTTATATTCTGAATTGTATTATGTAAAAATTTGCCCTTTTTATATTTAAAATTTTGATATACTCTCGTTCCTAAAAAATGGTCTTCAAGAACTGTCGTCCCCAAGACACAGTCTCGGCATTTCTTGCCATCCCTGTCTCAAAACGGTGGGAACATAGTATAATTTGCTTAACACTCTCCAAGTAAGAAAAATGTTATGTAAAATAATAAATCCTGGGCCTGCAGATAAAAGATGCCAGACAGTCCCGTTAACAGATGACTGCAAAGAAATATCAGCTACCACAACCTTGTTCGGTGACAAAATTAAAGCATTTTTGGTCATCACTTGTTTCAAGCTCCTCAAAGGGAAAAGGGAAAAATGACATTGTAAATAGTATATTTGGGCCTTATTTAACACTCTAAATAACCTCCTCCTTTTCCTGCTGTCAAATAGCTTTTAATGTGTCACTCCTAGACAGGAAGGGCAATTATATGAGAATTGTAAACAGGGATCTTAGTGACTAAAAATGACATGAGAAGCAGAGTATTTCAATTATGGATATTTATCGAGCAAAGTTGACTCACAGCCACAATCAATTTTGGCCCCTATTTTTCAATCGCTCCCCAGGTCTTACTGCAACATAACAACAAAAAAGTTTCTAAACCAAGAACCTATGTATTCAGATGAAGTTCTAGTTATATTTCCTGGTCACATAATAGGCTAAGGCATAGATTATGGATTTCAGAGAGGCTTCCCCAAAGCAAAGATACAGTAAAAATCTTATAATAACACCACACATTCATAAAACAACATAAGATAGCAGATAGAAAAATACGAATTGCAAGAACATAATTTTAGATTACACAAGAATTATTCAAGATCAATATGATCTTTCCAGTTACAACATACAGAATAATCTCGACTCATCCATTAACTTGTATACACTTACTGACAAACGAACAATGAGTTTCTGGTGAGGAAACTGGAACCTGTCACATAGTAGTTGCAACAAGAAAAATGTCTTGCCGCCTTAGCCATCACATGAACTTCCATTGGTTATAAAAGAATAACTTGGAATGCACCCTGCCACAGCTTGATAACATCCCAGCATCATTGTATAATGCATGTACATTTTAATAGAGATATTTACTTTGGAAGGCCTTAAATAGTGCCCAAATAATCAGATGTCAAGAGGTTTTTCATTGAATATCATTTCCTGCAAAAATGTAAGCCATACACAATACATAAAGAGACGGTAAACTAGAATTGCATGCAAACTATCCCATGCTGCAAGCCAAGCATATTGCTGCCCCTAATTAAGACTCATTTGTATCACAATTCAAACTCAATGAAAATTCCTAAAACGCAATGAATTAAGCTCAGTAGATGATTAGCGTTTGTTAAGCATGAAAAGAAAAAGAACATTCTGCAACTATGATAAATTACACGTATCATGATTCATAACCAATGCAGGAGTTTATAAAGAAAAAACAGCTGAACAAGTCTAGAGACATCTTTTTAGCAATAAAATTGGCCGAAAACAACCTCATGTTATTTTATTTGGCTTTCCTTCATTACAAAATAAGCAGTTTCTTTCATATGGTGCTCGCAATTAACCCATTGACTAGCAAATTCACATGACAGCAAAGAACTTAAAATTAACTTCAGCAAGGTTTAAATTGGTCTTAAAAGTTAAAGTTAAACCCTTTAACAAATCAGCCTAAAATACCCACCCTATCAAATGCTCAATCACACGTTAATCAGGCTGGCTGATCCCAGGATAGAGGGAAGAAAAAGCATAGAAGGAAAACAAAAAGAAAGTTTGATTTCCTACAATAACTAAATACACACTTCTTGAGGTATGTCCCATCATGCTTCCATTAAGGCTTTCAATTATGCATTCATGGAAATGGAGGTGTGTGAATGTCTAAAAAATAAAAATGCCTCTGAAATTCCCAGCTTGCATAAAGCTTTGCATTAGCCTCAAATTTAGAATATCAAGTTTATGTGGTCTCATTAAATCATACTTATAACATTTTTATAACGTTTGAAATTTACCCATATGCTGAGAATATTTTCCTCCATCCTAACAGTTTTCATAACCCACGGAATGAAAACTCAGCCTTGAAATGACTAATTTCATACTTCAGCAACCAAAATGCAATGACTGACCTAATTGGCTTCTCAAGATGGTGCCTACGCATATAAAACATTCGCATTACATTGCCATTCAAATTTCTTTCATTTGCTGACACAGTTATAATTTCTGCTAATGCTTTGTTTTTCTAATTTGAAATTTTAAAACCCAAACATATCTTTGGTTAATTAAATATACGTGCAATAATAAGCAGGTTACAAGGCAGCACTTCAGGATCATCACAATCAACCAGTGTTGAAGACTCAGACTCGCCCAAAGACTCGGCAAGCTGATTTTTGACCCAGACTCAGACTTGTCAAAGACTTGACAAATTGAAAAACCCATGAAATTCAGAGATTTTTAATGATTTAAAACTTGTTTCATGCACCCTTTAATAAATAAACCTTAAAGACATAATAAACTCATCGAATAGAAGCTACTTTGATCACATACACAAGTATACATCGATCACATAAGTATAAACGCAAATTTTAGCTAAAGGAAATAACACATTTAGATATATAAATATTTTCAAATGTATACAAAACTCAAGGAACATGAAATCCATGGCATAAAAAGTTCAAAACAAATATCAAAACAAAAACTAGAAGTCTATGGCTCAGAGGAGCCTGCATCACTCAGCCCAATATTACAACAAGTCTTGCGTGGACATCTAAGATAGGTCATGGATGATGATGCAGCCATGATATATGTCTATGTCTCAGTGACACTCACACCAACATTCAAGGCGTCTACTCGTGCTCTATCGTCCTCTGCCATGGCTACTTGCCTCTACCTCTCTATCCACCTAGTCAACCCATGCAAGGTCCTCATCACTGAAGACAAGATCCTCAACCTCAGTGATCCAACCTGATTGTGGATCAACCTCCTCTAGTGTGATGGGTGATCAGTCACTGCCCAAAATCTGTTTGTGGCGAAGGTCGTGCCCCTTTTTGGGGTTTGGGGACAACAGGGCGGGGTCGAGGGGCAGAGCCCCCGCCACCAAGACCAAATTAAAGCCTTTGATACCACAGAGACCTTCATGGCGCATGTCATTTTTCATAATTCTACTACTTTTAAATAGCCTTCAAAAATCCTCCAAACCCTTCAAAAAATGCTGGACTTTCACGCTTTTACATTTAACCATTTTCCATTTTTTACACTTTTTTTCCTTGATTTTCATTAACTTGGCCGAGTCTTCCTAGCAAGACTCGCCCAGACTCGGCGAGTACCCGATTGCCAAGTCTCCCAAACTTGCCTAGGGTCATCCAGCTCGCAACTCACTGAGTCTGGGCAAGTCTTGTAACCTTGCAATCAACGAATTTCATTGAGAGAATAATCATATTCATCTGAAATGCTTTACCCCCTGTGCTAAGTACCTTGCAAGGATATTTCTGTTATATTTTGGTAAGCCAAGCTAGCAAAAGAGCTTTGTTTGGCCCTTCTCTAGTGCTCAAAGGTCGAGATAACTTGGGTTCTTAGGAGACCATTTCAAAGCAAGTGAAAAAGATTTATGCTTGCACATTATGTTGTCGCATTCTTACCAAAATGTTTTCCTCATTGTGCTAGTTTTTTTCTAGACCTCAATTAATTTTTCAATCTCATCTAGCTACTCAAGATGTTCAACATTTGTTTATGGAAAATGAAGGATTATTTGACCCGAATAAGGTAAAAACACTTGGACATTAATTATCAAATGTGACCTCAATTTACAACAGCTGGTTTTGATAGTATAGAACTAGGGATGACATGTTTTTGTAGTTATAAATTTGGCAATATACTGAAGCCCAACTGTTGGCAATGGGAGAATTCTATCTTCACCCGAAGTGGAAAGAACGAGCAACAAACCATTGAACAAATGGATAAGCCAAAGTCACCCGTCACATAGCTGATCCTAGGCCCAAAGGTGTCCAAGGTACAACACACAAACATATTTAAATGTTTTATGAATGGGAGTGAATGCAAGAGTGAGAGCAAATTACCAGTCAGAATGCTACAACAAGAAAGATTTAAGAGAGAGAAGACTCCATACCATATTTATAAATTGTAAGAGAGCATTATGCAAGAGTTCTATAAAAATCTGAGATCAGAAGTATGCCACAAGATGTTTACTGTAGTATCTTATGACCTGTCTATTGACTAGCTTCAACGAAAAGCCATAGTACATTAATATACAAGAATGGAATACTAAGGGACGTCTTGGCAAATACTAGAAACACAATGGATTGCCTTCCATCAACTCATATCCTCTGTTTTGTTGTTGTCTAGAAACATTGCAGAGCAAGGCTGACACTGTCAAAGTTGTGTGGAATAAGTGAAGAGGAATAGGACTTTGTGGTACATCCACATGTTCTAGAAGGGTCCTGAAGTTCATGGTGAATACAACATAAGACACAAAGTAATGCCATTGCACCTGAAGTTCATGGTGAAGACAACACAAGACACAAAGTAATGCCATTGCACCTGAAGTTCATGGTGAAGACAACTAAAGTCACAGATCCTCCCAGATCAGTAGCCCTTCATTGAAAAGCAATGGCCCCCATTGCAGAAAGTTGCAGACGATGTGGAAAGTTGTTTGCTAATTGAGCTTCTGTAAACCATTTTTCCTAGGGAAGATACTTAACAAGGAATCTCTTAGTTTTTGGCACATTTGAACATCAATATTTCATTCACTTCAGCTGGAATATTGCAAATTTGCAATCAAAATTGATCCCAACTAACTTAAGTTCTACAACATCTGGTCTGTCCCACAAAGGTGGGAAGTGATGTTCCAATAGATTGGCACTGAGAACTTGATGCAAACCAAGATAAGCTCAAAGATTCAACTCGAAAGCATTATCTCCAACTTTCTTAGTGATGGTGTATGGGCCATATCAAGGAGGATGAATCTTTCAGTAAGGTCCTATAAGTCTTTCCTCATGCAAATGAAGTCGTGCTTTATGTGTATGGGCCATACCAATGAGGAAAAATCTCGCAGTAAGGTCCCATGAGTCTTTCCTTATGCAATCGAAGCCATACTCTATTGCCAAACTAAATGGTGTGTGGCACCCAATGCTGATCATGGGGCTGCTTATATTTGGCACTGAACTTCTACAGAATTGTTTGCACCTACTGTTGAATAAATGTACTCCATATTCCATGATTTTAGTAGCTATTTCAAACTTCTTGCACTAAAGGAGTCACTGTTGTAGATGGCGGCATAGGATAAGATGCATCTATGGGTGCCCAAGATTGGAAATGCAAGCAAACCAGAAAAGGGAAGGGCTATGCTGAGTAGAATTGTGCAAGTCTCCATTGCAGCTATGTTGAATGAAAGATAGGCTTTCATCCCAAGTGTGATGCTTACCAGGCTCGTAAATTCAAAGAAGATGCATGAGCATCCTATTTACCATTTTTGTTTTTCTATTAACACAAGGCTAGAATAAGGTAGAATTTTTTCAGCTTCATGTCCATCATTGAACAAAGAGATTTCCAAAATTGGCTCAAGCATCTTGTATCCCAATCAGATATGATGGTAGTTTGTAATCAAAAGTAAATCCATACAATCTAAAACTAAAACTGAATAGTTTCTAACTTTCTAGAGCTGAGATAAATTATTGGAAGGCATGAGAGTTGCCATCTTTGAAAATCTATCAACTACTACATAGACACAATCATTACCATGCTTAGTAGTAGGTAAACCTAAGAAGAATTCCATGGAAATTGATGCCCAAGGCTTGCTCGGTACCAACAAAAGAGTGCATTCCTTGCTTCTTGTTTGATGGCTTGGCTATGGCACTAACAGTATAGTATTTGATATCTTTCACATCATTAGATCTGAAATGTGGCCAAAAGAAATATTTCTTCACTGATACAAGAGTCATTTCTCACCTGCAACCTTGTTGAATGCCTCCCATTATAGCTTATGGTGCTTAGCCTCATATCCTACACATAATTGTCACAAATGGTACAAGAGTTTAATGCCAATAGCAATCAGCAATAGTCTTACTGCCACACAATGCTCAAAAGATTTATGCAGAGTATCAGAATTGTACAATTCTAACCAAGTCTAGGTTTTAAGTCCACATGTATTGAGCAAGAAAAGCTTGGACCTAGAGTCTGCTCAAACAATCTACAACTAGATTGGTAATTTCTGTTGTGTGCTTGATGTTTGAGTGGAAGTGTTGAAGATATGAAGACCATTTTTGACGCCACACCTACTGCAACTTGTTTGACATCAACGAGAACTACTAGGGTTTGTGATTCATATGGATGATGGTCTCTTTTCTCAATATGTAGTGCTTCCAATGCTTACATGCTTGAAAAATATCATAAAGCTTTTCCCAAATGTGAGATACTTTCTTAATGGACCAGTCATTGTGGTAAGTACTAGGTCACCAGATTGAGTATTGCTCCAAGGGCATGCTCAAATGCATCAGTCTCAATCTCAAATGACTGCTGAAAATCAAGCAATGCAAGCACAGATGCAGAACACAATCTGCATTTCAAATCCTCAGATTCTTTTTGTTGTGCAGCTAAATAAGTGATAGTTATTTCAGTGCCAACTTTAGTAAATTGATGCAAAGGCCATGTTATTTAAGAAAAACCGAGAACAAACCTCCTATAGAAATTTGCCAAACACAGAAACCTGTGAAGTTCGGTAAGGGTCTTTAGTGTAGACCATTCATGTATGATGCAAATCTTATCAGAATCCACATGTACACCATGTGTTGTCAATTATATACCCAAGATATTGTATTTCTTGCATGGCAAAAGAACATTTGTCCATGTTGACACACAATTTGTGCTGTTGCAAAGTGTTAAAGCAATTATTGAATATGGCACGAATGTACCTCCCATGAGTGATGAAAATAAGAATATGATCAAGAATTCAAGATAGACAGAAACAAATAAAGTTGTAAATGGATGAAGAATATCATTCATTGCCCCAATCAATGACATGGGCGCCTTAGTTAAGTTGAAGTGCATAACCAACCATTCAAACTAATCCTCCTTGATTGTGAAGGCTGTATTTCTAATGTCTGAAGGTTCAACAAGAATTAGAAGGTACACTGACTTAAAAACAAGTGAAATATTCTGCACCATGGAGCTGGTCCAAAAGATCCTCAATCCTGAGAAGAGAAAAGCAATTATGCACAAGCACAATTGGGCTGCCATAAGGCAAAGATCTAGACCTGCTTGATCCCTTCATTCTCTTTGAATGTAAGGTGGTATAGAGAAACATCAAAAATAGGTGACCCTAGAATCAAATCAATAGCATGATTTACTATGCACTACTTAAGAACTCCATAGGTGACTAAAATATATACTTGTAATTCTCCAACATGGTGTTCGGCTTGTTACATCCCTCTTTTTGGATAAATTTTTACTATTTACTTTTACTTGTTTCATGGATAGAATAGACATGTGAATATGTTTTAAGTTCATGGGAAACAATGTTATTATGATTAGAAATAATTTTATGGAATCATGATTATATATCTCTTAAATATGATTAATTCGATGAAATGAATTAAAATGTCTTTTACAACGTGAAAAAAAAAGAAATGTTATGATCGTATTATGCTTTGACCGGGATACCGGTACGTTGACCACAATTTGTATGTGAGAATGTTTTGACAGGAACAGGTGGATTAGACTCTCCATGAAGCAAAGGGGAGAGAAAGTATCTTCGAGGAAGGGGAGTATGGACTCTGGATCACCAAAGGGTATTTGCCACTGAGAACAGATATCAGACACTGAAACCTAGCGTCTCGAGGTAAGTCTTGATTGTTTAGGTAAGTCTAGATTATCGATGACGTCAATATGAGTTGTAAGGGTAAGTTACTCTTTGTTACGTTGTTGTCACGACAAGTAAGATTGATCGACAATTGTGTCGTAATATCATGAGTCTTGCCGCCAAATTATGAACGACAGATATAAATGCCAGGAATGTGTCGTATGTTATGTCTTGTTAAGTTTAATCGACATAAAACGTCGACAATGGTTTGTCGATCGTACACTTTGTCGTTGCGATCACGTATTTCTTCCAAATCGCTGTCGTCGTAACATCTGACGTGTGTGCGATGTAAACGTAATAATCCGACGAGGATAACGTCGTGAAATAGATTTCAATAACGTCTTAAGTTTATATGAGCGTCAAGTGTTATACCATCGTTTTAATTATAATGATAAGGTACAAATAAAATATATATATTTATGTTTTCAATTGCCACCGAGAGCAAATAGCTCCATTTCGATAAATAAAGTGTTGTTATTAATCGGGCATTAGCTCATTGGACTATGTTATAAATCATTACTTCTTAATGTCACTATAAACCATAATATGTAATCTTTCCAAACTTCGATGTAGGTCAATAAGACCAGGGGTCGATAGCAAGTTATCTCATGATAGTAATTTATGTCCTCAGCTCGTAAACTCTATTTAAATGGAGTGGCATAATGCCAAAAACGGTTTTTGTCACCTCACTGACCATTTCCTCTTTTAACCAAAAACCCGATGGCATAGAGGATAGATTAAACCCACGCCTTTGAGAGTGGACTGACGTGGGAGATAATCTATAGTCGAGCATGTTTAAGCTTATCGAAATGGATAAGCCACGGGTAGTTAGGGTTAGAAAAGTAGTTTTTCTTCCCACTCGCCACCCTTAAGAGCATTCGGGAGGGGGAAGTCTTAAAAAAAGATGGCAACAGAATTAGTTTCAAAAAAAGGACAGAGGCGAAGGAGGCAACATGAGTTAGGAGCTGGGAAAGACAAGAGAATCGAGTGGGAGCTTCAATGAGAAGTCCTTCAAACCGGTTCTTAAACCTTCCGTTTAAATCTGCAACTATTTATACTATAGTGGATGTGTGAGCCGAAGTCTTACTGTAGCTTGCAATGTTTATTTGAATGTTAATCATTTGTATGAGGAAAACGTATACCCTGCATTATGCCACTTCCTCTCTATCATTCGTTTAAACAGTTTTAGATTATTCTTTGTATCTCGATATAATGATGAAGTTTTTATACTCTTGTTTTATTATGTGTTTAGGCCGATAACCTTGAGAGGCTGAGAGCCTGACGTCTAGTAATTGAGAACAACATATGTCTGAGAATCTATGCATATATTATACAATGTCCTCCTACCCAGGAATTAGAAGGCGGGAGGACTTTATAAATGTTTCAAATAAAGAAAAGTATAAATGGAAGATGGGGAATTTGCACCAATACAAGAAATTATGCAATCTACTTTACCAGTAAAGTTCATGTTCCCCAAACAATGCCATTATCTAGATAGGCAGGTCCAAACCAAAACATTGAGCATGGTATTATTCAAAGCAATACTTCCATTAAGTCTTTCCTATAGCTCATGAAATAAAATCAATGAGCCTCTACAGAGCTTGGCTAGGGAGCTTGGCTAGGCATGGGTCTAGGTGTATATATAAGCAACACTGTGTCACTAATACATCATTGGGCTATAGCTTTAGATTTTATGCTACAAGCATAGTTTATCTTTTAAGGAGGATAGTATTAAAGATGCTTTATATATTAAGATATATGAATTCTTGTAATGACAAGTATATTTGTTAAATACATGGATGTTGAGCATAAGATATATCCTTTCCATATCTAGTTTTTGTATACGAAAAGAGACCATTACGTCTAGTTCGTTATTTTATAATTCATGACTCAAAATCCTTTCAGAAGTGAAAGAAAATTGAACATGGTGCAATTTATACTTGAAACGAGATATTGATTTTATAGACTCAGCTTGTCAAGGATTGATTAAATCCAAAGTGAGTATCCAAGATAAATCCATAGATATATTCTTAACCTCAGAGCATATAATTATTATTTTTCCAACAAAGATTGGGAGAGATAATATCATTATGACTTCAAACCGAAAATGATAAATCATGGGATTAGATTTCTTATGTGAAATAGAGCTCTTCTTGTCAAATTGGAATATGATTTAGAGGAATGAGTAAACCAAGAAGTAGAAACCTAGATATCCCCTTGAAACAACTACTGTTAAAATAAAATTATCTCGAGAAAGAGAATTCGAGACAATTATTTTCCCATATGTTTCAAGATTGAAACTAGTAAACCGACCCAAGGAATAGGCATACCAAGGGATGGGAAATTATAGATCTTATGTTCTTATGAACTTATTTTAGTATTAATTGAAGTCAAAACTTAACCCAATGTTGGGTATTTCTGTTAAGATTTATACCAAGTTGGGTATGTTGGGAGATTCGAGACTCAACCCCACATGGTTATTGTATTTAAGATTGTTGTTAAAGATTTATTGACATATTTTTCAAAGGATAAATATGTATATGAATTCATATTCAGACTTAATGGAAAGTCGGTAGACTTAGTAGACCAGTTGGTCGATTGTATTTTATTTTCAAATCCTTTATGGTTGAAGGAATTGAACTTAGTCAAAGACTAGGTTTGAGAAATGATAGCACTTCTTAAGATATGTAGAAGAGGAGTTATACCTCGTATATTATCCTTATTCTTGTCATGTGAATTTAGAATTTGAACAGTGCCATGAAGTCTAGGGAAGACGAAAGGTACTTGTTTCCATGTTTTGTTATTATCCTGAGATAATAAGGCATTTCTATGCTTTAGATTAGAGAAACTAAACCCTAGAATTATAACTAGAAAGATTTAGAAATTTATGCTTGTATGTCAAATATGATATTGCTCTTGGTCGATAGTATATGGTCGAGTAACCATGGAGTTAGACATAAAGAGTTTAAGTGGTACTTATACAAAACCTAAAGTGAATCTTGGATAAAAGTCTAAACTTAGTAAATTGTTCAAGGATGCTAGTATGAAGACAGATAATAAAGGGACAAGAGGTCACAGACCCTAGAGATTGCAAGTACGCAAAGACGGACTCATATTGCAAATATATTCTAGATTAAGGATTGATTTGAGTCAGATTGACTGAAATGGATTTACCGTATAGACAAGTTTGTGTCTAGTACAACTAAATGAAGGGGTAAAGACCCTAGTTATGTTTATTTGATCTTATTTGTGAAAAGAGTTAATGGTCTCGACTATGATGCTTAACCTGGGTAAGGGAACCATTTTACCTGTATTGAATCAACTTAAACTCCATTAAGTGTTGATAAGTCTTGGATCTCAGGTATTGCAAGTTGCAACGAGAATCCTTGTATGGAAAGTTAATCTGTCAGGATTATAGAACCTAGACAATATTTGGAAAACTATTGAAAATGGAAAGACTGAATTAGAATTGATAAACTTTAATATAAACCTAGTTCACCACATCCAGGATAATGTAACCTATTGGGATGATCATACTTAGCTAGAGGGTATCTAGGGTTGTATGATCAATAGTGTTACGTAGGATACATCCCCAGTACTTTGATGGCAGATACCTTAGGTTATCCTAGGTCTATACTCTTCGTGAAGAGTAGGGCCACTTCCGGGAAGGAAGGTGTGCAGGAGACCGTCAGTCTATGGATGGAGGTAAAACTCTCTGAAGATGCTTTCTCTCTCTTCAACCAGAGGCATGTTGAGACTTGTGATATGGAGGTCGACAATCAAGATGCAGTAACCATTTGGTGAGTTAATTTATGTAATCTTCTTTTTGTAAAATTTAACATGTTGTCAAACATTGGAAATGGTTAGACAAATTGTGTAATATGATGCAATCATGTTTCTTAATTAAGTTATTGATTGAACTTAAATTTTTAAAAAAAATATTATCACCTTTTACCTCTTTGATTTTACTTCATGGTAAAACTGGATTATAGAGTTGGAATTATTTTGGATATTACACGGTTGCTTTTGTTTTGCTAAGGGAGTGGTGTAAGCTTGTACCACAAAGATGTCTTTCCTGCATTCTAGTATAACCATTAACTCACAAATTTCTCTCTAGAACTGATCAGCATTTTACACTACTAGGCACTGATGAGAGACAACTTAGGAACTACTATTATACAATATTTATATTGGTCAACATCTAAAATAACATTTCTAGGATTTGTTTAATAGATGGTAGAACATATTTTTCTGCCCAAGTAAAACATCAGATTACTCCAATGGTCCTGCATCACAGAGGACTACATCTGAAAAGATTTTGATTTTGTATACCAGGGCACACTGATGAATGACACACTTTTCAAAACCTAAGCTAAATGATCAAATAACATATGATTGTGGATGAGGCATCATTTGTAGGGTCAATCTTCAAATTATTTCCAAAGAAATCAAGTTCTTCACACTACTGTTATCAACAACGAAGTGTATAGGTTGTCCATTGACCCAAATTTAGAATGGAACAGTCTTTCTGCTTCTTCTAGATTTGAATTAGAAGATGAGACAACATTGGCAATCACTATGATGGCACTTGGCTCACAGTCCTTGATTCATTTGCTAGTCCATGAAAGCTATACTGCAAAATGACATTTTCTTTGGACTCTCGGATGTTCAACTTGGAAGTTAAATTGTGAAATATACTAGTATAGTAGATTAGTTTTGACCTTGGCGAATTTGGAGACACTTAATATACCCGCCATCATAATTTCCAACAGGGTAACAGGTTTCTTTCAACACTTTGACAGAACTGTTCCATGTATCTCCATGTGTAATGCCATCCTCATGAGTGGTGCCAGCAGCTATTCCACCACTTTTTAACAGACAAGGAAACTCTCAAATGTGCAGAAGTAACCTTTTTCTCAATCAAAAAATTCATCAATTGAATGGTAAGAGTAAATGATGTTAAGCCAATTATCTAGAGCATCGACAACTATTTTACCTTTAAAAATAGGGATATCAAGATTGATTGTACCTTACATGGCGTTTGGCCTCCATAAGGTATATTTAGTGTTAAGATCGATGGGTCAGAAAAGGATTGAACATGTGGTAGGAGTTGGGTGAAGTGATCAATGATCCCTGCTTTTTCTTGTGCATAATGTTCCAGTCAATCATCTCTCTATTGCCACAGAGCATTCTCTATCATCTTTTCAAACATTTGTGAAGTTGGCATCTCTATTGTGAATTTGTCTACCACCTACTGAGATCATGGAAGAAGATATGATGTAGGGTCACAAGTTTCACGAACAAGCTTCCTGTACTAAGACCTTCTATAAGTGGGCAAGCAAATTGTAGAGAAGGATTAAGATGAGAAACTCAATACCACTAGGATATAGAAAGAGATTATTTTCTCTAATGCCACTAATCAAAGACCCAGGGGTGCCCAAGGGACAACATACTTGAATGGATTCAAATGAGTTATGAATGAAAGCGAATGCAAAAGTGATAATAGTGCAAATTTCTATTTAGAATGTTATTCGACAAGAGAGATTCAAGAAAGAGAAGCCACCATATTAGAACTGTAAATTCAAGAGTGTATTATGCAAGATTTCTATATCATATCCAAAAGATTGGATGTATGCCACAAGATGCCTAGTGTATTATCATATGACTTATCTATTTAATAACTCAAAGAATAGTCAGGGTGCATTCATATACAAGAATGGAATACTAAAGTATTCTTGACAGTTAGAAGAAGCACATATGCTTGTCTTTTGTCAACCCGTATCCTTTCTTTTGTTGTTTTGTAAAAATGCTTCTAGAACAGGGATGACACAATCAGAGTTGTGCAGAATGAAGGAAAAATAGATGGAACGTTGTGTGTGTTCTAGAAGAAATCCTGACACTGAAGGTGAAGATGACACATTGCATGAAGTAAAGAAGTAATGCCATTGCACCACAAGTTGATCAGAGTCACAAATCAACCTGAATAAATAGCTTGAAAAGAAGATAGATGTCTTTGTTTAAACTGAATTTTCTGTAGGTAATGAATCAGTCCTCAAACTAACATGCTTTCTCTAATGACCTTAGAGTGAAGGCATCTAGAGCTAAGACCACAAATTGATCAACATAATGGATTCCAAATATCATACATAATCCTTTAAAAGTTTATCACTCCACTCAGCCTTAAGCAAAGAAGCGCAATAATTGGTGGTGAAAGACTAATTGACTGGTAGAGGCTAGTGACTGTTCATGGAAGTTTCTACACTCAAAAATGCCTCATTTAACCATGAAAGCTGATAAACTGACATTAGACATGGTATAAAACCACCTCTGATGTTTCATAAAGATGTGATGAGATTTGATAGGTGTTCACTTGATATGGAGGCAGTCAGAATGGATGTTATATCATATCATATTGGTCTGAAATTTTGACATGGGGCTTCCTGAAACCGTGACTCATCTACAGATGAAAATTCAGGTCAAAACTCATCGTTTTAACCCTCAATATGCAGAAAAAAGTGTCACGTTGATTGTCTTTTCTGCAGCATGGTCATGTAATTTCCAAACGAACTGAGTTTGAACTGGAGAAACTGGACATCTTGATCTACCTAACCACCAGAATCAGCTTGAAACTTGATTGTTTGTTTCTCCAAAACATAATGAAAAAATTGCATACTTGTAGATTTCTTTTTCATTTATTGTGGACTCTGTCCTAAGGCTATTGGCTGCCAAAACAGGCCCAAAAAACAAGGAATCTCCATGATGGATTTAACATTGGAATTTCAAACATTAGGAGTCCAAAAACACATCCAAACGCATTAAACACATCCATTTCTGAACATACGGGAAAGTGCTGAAAGTGTGGAAGCATTCTGAAAGGAATTACAATATCATAAGAAAGACACGGATTTTTCCATTGCATCCTTTACATAGCTGAGAGAAGAGCAAGTCACCAACCATGGACAGAGAGGTGTCAGCATTTTCAGCAGTTGAGACAAACATTAGATATCTTTCAGACTTTAAGAGAGCTTTTTTTTCTATACTGTCATTGGAAAGCATAGTTTTTGCTGGAGCTTTTCCCACATTGGGTTTCTCCAGGATACCTCTTTGTGATCTCTAATGTGAATTTCTTTGTGGAGTTCTATGCATTGTCGTACAGTTTCCATTGTTGCATAACTTGCATGTTGAGGTGTATGAGTGGTTGGGCATTCTAACATTGCAAGAGAAAGAATGAGCAGTGTGGGACGTTGTTTCCAGCATAGCTACATGTATTTCATCGATGTATATACTATATAGTTAATTTCAGCTTAGTTGCATGTATGTCTGGTATGGGAGAATATGCATCAGCATAAGGTTGTATATCCATATGATTTTCAATAGAATAGTCATGTATTTTGGCTATAAGCACATTGAAATCAGTGGTAAGGATGTAAATAGTAGCGTATAGTTGTAGCAAACATCAATTTCAACATATGTATGTTAAATTTCAGTAGTATGTTCATTGAATCACCAGAAAATTTTATTTTGAAGACCTGTGGTGAAGAATTGTATCAACCATAGGCTATCGAATGACAAATCATAGCTAGACTGTAACTGTAAAAAGTATAAGTAGACAAACCAATAGCATATCCAACCTGCAATGAGCACCAGTAAATGATATCATCTAACAGGTCTTGTGTGACTTCATAGATAAGAATGACAGCAAGACAGCTAGTAGTTTTGACATTTTTTTCCTACTTTAGGTAAACTACTATAAACTCTCTCCTGATATCTGTTTGAAGCACTAGTCTTATTATTTACTTTCACAGTTTACTATAGTCAAAGGTTTAAGCTTCATTATGCATTCCCTTTTCCATTTTGATTAGAGTGCACATAATTCTGTCCCATTGACTGCCATGGTAATCCATGCACTCAACGTAAACTTCTGTTACTTTTTCATTTTACAAGCAATGTTCTTGCTCTGCTTAAAATGATCATATGCACTAATCATAAAAATTATGGAAGTGCCAAAATATAACCTACAAATACTCTAACCTTTATAATCAAACCTTGGCCACACAATTCAACTTGCAACTTTGCAAGTGAATGAACTCAGCAAACAACTAATTCATGACAGAAGAGGTTTTTTTTTTTTGGTAGACCTCAGCGTTCTAGAGTCTAATAATCTCTTAAGTAAAACTTTGCTATTATAAAGATTAAAGATGGAACAGAAAATTGCAAATAAAATGTTTATCCTGGAAAGTGATCACTCTAAAGAGTGTAATAAGGTCTAACAATACATTCTGACAAATGAGGTACAAGGCCAGACAGTAAAAATTTACATATCTAAAATAGCAAACATAAAAGATTACCAGTGAAATAGCAACAGAAAAAAATATCAAAGAATAAACGCAATGTGCAGCAAGTTTTCTTTCTTGTAAGAAGTCTACTACAACAATCACTGAAAACCATAAATAGCCCAAACAAAATAGAAGAAATACCCTGTGATTTACAGCAGCTGAACAACTGAATTTTATAGCCATATAATTTCATCACATAAACCTGTAAAGTGGGCTCTAATTTTTTTGTAAATACAAAATATTGATCTTTCTTGTAGGTTATAATAAGGCAGTGCAATTCCATACACATCTGAAATCATAATGTTTGCACTTCGCCGTGTGTGCAGTAGAGATACAAAGGGTGATCCAGTGTCATAAACATCACCTAGCATTGAACCCTTGATTTTAGGCTAAAAGCATAGAAATTAGTAAAGGTAAAGAATAACCTGGTCACATATGGGGCAATTATCACTTCTTTCCATCCACTCAAGGATACATTCAAGGTGAAAATGGTGGTCACATTTAGTAATTATCCGGGGATTCTCCTTGTCATATCCTGCCGCAAGATATCAAGTTAAAATATTAGACTAAAACATTTTCAATAGCAAAGTGAAAGACTTTGAAATTTATACTTAATCAAGAACTTGAACTATTTTGTAAAGTGTTATAAGTCGACTCAAGAAAATAGAGTATTGTAGTAAACTTACTCATCAAAATGGAGAATCATATTTAGTCATTAAGATGCAGCTTATATATGAAGCTCAGCTTGCATATTACATGAATGAGGATCTTCTATTAAAGGAAAGAATATACGTGCACTTGCACCTTATTTAACTATCCATTTTCTAGACAAAAAACTGTCCAAATCATAAACTGCACATACAAATCCAGTTACCCACCAAAGTGAGTAATTACTTATAAGCTAACTACAGAATTCATTAGTATATGAAAACTGAGCTAAAGTGTAAACACCAAATGCATGATGGAGGCTACACTAAAATTTGAATATATGATTAAGGAATACAATAATAGTAAATACCAAGGATGTAGACCAACGGTGCTCATTATGGCCTCTCTAATTTTAACTTTTAAATCTTTCTCCATTTTTACCCTCCATTGAACATTCAAACAGAAGCTTAAAGGAATTGGTAAGAATGTTGGCTTGGTGAGGATAAGTCTTGAGTTCTATTCTTAACCATTTCAAGTTTGGTGTTATTTTTTTTTTTTAAAAAGGAGTGTTAGCCCCTGACCGTATGAGAGATTAACAGCAAAGCAGAAAGGGGTTTATTCAAGCAGAGTTAAAAGAGGATTCAGGTTCAACATCAAACACACATAATTTTGCATAGCTGTCGAAAAATAGCAAAACCTTTTTTCTTTTGGCACAGAGTTTCACATGGAGTCTAAACTGTGATCATCTTTGTTAAATCTTCTGTTTGAGGGAGTTATTACAGATTTTCAATATTTATTTGATAAAGAGACAAATATATTAATTGGAACATTCATTGTGGAATGGAGGGCAGAAGTGCAGACCTAAAGTACAAAATGTGGGATTTACCCAAATCAATACAAATGTGGTGTTTGTCTTGCTGGAATCCTCTGCTAGGGCTGATTTGTTGACAGCCCCATACTCTTTGATCCTTGTTTCTATATTGTGGCTAGTTTCTCCAATATAAAAAACCTTGCAGGAGCAGATCATTCTATAGAGTCCTGAATTATGAAAAGGAACCTTGCAATCTTTGGAGGATTTGATCAACTTTCTCAATTTGTCATGTAGTCTAAAAGATGTAAGGATGACTTTTCTTATAAGTATTTTGGAAATCTTATTGGATAAGCCTTTTATTTGGGTCTTGAAGAGTCCTCTACACTACAACGACTAGAAAGAAAAAACTTGGCTTGTTTGATTGCTCTTGAGGTCTGCTTATAATTGTACCCATTCTTCCTGAAAAATCTTGATAAGCGAGCAATTTTTTGTTCAATATGTTCCTCGTCACGTATTCAAAAAGCTTGAGTAGCAAGTGTTTTGAGGACATCTGCTTTTGGGATTGGATGATGATGTGAAGATGCAAGCAGATAAAGGTCAATGTGAGTGGATTTCCTATATACTTGATAGGACAGGGAACCATCATGTTTCATGGAAAGGACAACATTGAGGAAAGGTAAGTTCCAATCAACTTCCAATTCTTTGGTAAACTTAATAGCCTCACAGAAGTTGTTTAAACGAGAATGAAACTCTTCTAGTTTATCGAGTCCATGTTGCCAGCTAAGATTAGCATATAGTGTTTCCACCATTTTGGTTCAATCAGAAAGGTATTTAGGGCCTTTTTCTTGGAAGGACTCCATGAAAATATTGGCTGCTAGGGGAGACCGTGTTGAACCTGTAGCTATTCCCATTTTTTCATAGACGTCACCTCTAAAGGAGAAAAAATTTAGATCTTAAGCATAATTCCACAAGAGAAACTATCTTGGTGTCTATGGTACTTGAGGATACCAAGGTCTTAGCGGATGAAGATAACTACTTCAAAACACACTTAAGAGAAGCTGTCCTGATCAGCAAACACTTAAACAACAATCTTAATAAGGACAAAGGTTGGGGAGTGAACCACCCATGGCGTCCTATAATAAACTCCCTAAAGAAATGCATGTTATGATTTTTCTATTTTATCATTGATCTTATTAGTTTTCTTCTTTTTATTGGAATCCTTTGTTCAATTATTTTGCTTCCTCTTTCTTTTCAGTTTTTTTTTTGTCTTCCCTCACCCTTGAATTTAGATAGTCTATCATCTAGATTCCAATATCCTTGTGCAACTAGGTAAACCAATATTATTCTTCCTTTCTTTCCCTCCCTTAAAATTTTTAAACTTATCTTTCAAATCATTCTGTTTTTCTTTAATTTTCCTCTTTTAGTGTTTGACTTAGACAAGCTTCACATCTTTCTGAAGGTTTTTTGTTTCCATTTTTTTAGAATTTGACAATCTTAATCTTTTCATTTTCAAGTTATTGTTTAGCCATTTCCCTAGGTGACCCAACCCACCTTTCTCAAAATCTAGAGTATTATATAGTTGAAACTAGATTCTGCAATCCTCGCTTATTTGGGTTATCATGATGATGGATCACGAAGTGTGATCCAAAACGTTGATGTAAAAATAGGTCACAACTTTCTCCAAAATCTTTACACCATCACTGCCATTCAGCTTTTTCTACTATCACTTTTATTAGTGCCAATGGCCAACCAAAGCAAAGTTCAATCTTACTTCATTAAGATTAGGGGCAAAGCCCTCAAGAAGTCCCAATGGCAAGAGCCCAAAAAGGCATTAGATTACTTTCCTCCCTATTGACCAATGAGATTACAAATCAAATACTAACTGATTGGCTTCCAATGAGAAGAAATTAAACAAGGACCAAGAATAGGTCCAAAACATATATATGTATGTGTGTGTATTTATATCATTGTTGTAAGAGTTGGTATTGAATCCTCTAATACCAAGCAAGATTTGGCTATGGACATAGCCACCCAAGATCTAGGAGCTTCAATGAAAGCACAAGAGAGATCCAACATTAAAGAATAATTCTATTCTATCAAAAGATGCAAATATACAATAGAATACATGATTCATGAATATGAGATTACAATGAGAAACCCTTGATTATATAGGCCAAGGTGAGACATACGACAACATAAGATTGACATGTCTTAATCTTATGACTTGAGACATAAAGTGAAAATGCCCTAGCTAAACTTAAGTACTAAGGTGTGTAAAGGACCCAAGAGGGAAACCGGTTAGGCAATATACCCCATTCACACCAACACCCCCCTTAACTGCATCTTAGAGAGAATGTTAAAAGATGCAATGATGGATCCTAGCTACAAGGCCTAATGAGGCACCCATGTACAAAACAATCTCTCACAAAGGGAGAAAAGGAAAAAAAATCGTAGAAAAAAATCCCTCTCCAAAAGAGAGAAAACACAAGATGCTCTCCGAGTTATGAGAAGGAAAAACCCCATGTGAAGAAAAAGCGCCCCCCCCCCCCCCCCAAAGAGAGACCATGCAGCCCCCCCTCAATGTAGAATCTCTTGTACCAATGGTGGATGCTTGACAATGAATGTTGAAAATGATCCAAAATCGTCGAACAACATTTCTCCCCTTAGGAAGAAACAAAGCGAAAGATGTATGAAGTCTTCCCATCCTTAAAGGAATATGGGGGGAAGAAAATAGAAGATAAATGATGTCTCTAAACTCTGCTAAGTGTTGTCATGTCAATGCCGAGAGGTGCCGCAATCAAATCAGGTGTCCCAAGCCAAACTAAAGAAAGTGACAATCTAGAACCTAATGGAAATGGATGTAGAACATGATCCAAAGACAATGAAGACTCCTCCAAATGTTGCTCAAGAATCAACAAACCAATGTCAAATTATGACAAATGAATAGGTGGAGAAAGAACAAGAGGGTTTGAATGTGCCCTCATCACATCTGAAGAAAACAATGCAACTCCATAGGAGCTAGCATCAAAGAGGAGATGAATGTCCTCAATAGTGTCCTCCAAGTCTGCAAGAAGGGACTCACAAAACAAACCTACAATGTCTATCAAGTACTCATCCCAAGTCATTGTATATGGACGACGACGAATGTCTTGCTACACCGAATCACTAGAAGCCCCATCTGAAGCAACACTGAACTTTGAAGAAGCTAGAGAAGATGGAGATGAGATATGAATGCAAGTCATTCGACTACACTACTCATCCCATGAGGATGTAGGAGCATCCCAGGTTGCAGAGTAATCTTGCATCAACCAAAAACATTTGCATTCTTTTCATTTCAATTACAATTCAACATTTTCTACCGCATTTTACCGCATCTTCATATCAGAGCTCACGGAGCAGGATTTAGCTTCTATGCCATGTCAACTACATCATATTAAGATTTCAGGAGATTTGGAGTTGTTTGTGAAAAGTTATCGCTATCAGAAGATCATCAGCTTTCACAGAGCAGAGCATTTATGCAGCCAATTGAGAGAAGGTTTGTGGAGCACTTCCATGACTTGCAGAGCCAAATGGAACATATCACAAGACAATTGAGGACCAGATAGACCTTCCTTGAGGTCCACACCAAGTTTCATTCATTTGCAGAGCAATACCATGTGTTGTAGGTCGACCTACATGTTTCTACACGTTTTATCATTCATTGGAGTTTGTAACCTCTTGTGGCCGACGCAGAGGATCATTTGCGCTGGAAGATGATATATATAGATCCATTAGATGCATTAAGGAAGTCAGTTAGCAGTTATTATAGTTTAGATAAAGAATTCTGTTCCGGGAGGCACTTCAATGTGCCATATCTTGCATATCTTTTGTAACCCGGAAAGCAGGTGTGTGAGCCCTTTGTTTGTAGCCCGCATGTTGCCTGCATATAAGCATTTGGATTATCTGATATACTAAGCATTTTAATCTTCCATTGCATTCTATATTTGTTTTCGTTGTGTTTACTCTAGCTACATAGTTTGGACAGTTTATTCTTTGAACCCTCCATCCATGACTGCACCAAGTGGTATCAGAACGAAGTTGTGAATCCTTTGGGAAGTGAAGGCATTCCAGAAGATCTTGTGGTGAACAGAGCGCCGACCTGAGGCAGTCTTCTTATGTTTGTCAATAGAGCGCCGATTGTGAGGTAGTTGCTACCTTGTAGTCAAATCACCGAATTGAGGCAGTTACACCGGATCCTAAGAAGAGATGCTGCCAAGGAGGATGCCTGCTATGGCCAATGTTGCTAGAAGAATGGAAGAGATGATAGAGATGATGAGAACAATGAAGGTTAGATTAGATGCAGTAGAAGAAGATAGAAGAAGACTAAACCCTAGACATGAAGATGAAAGTGATGATGATGAATTTCAAGCTGCTGACCAAAATGAAGAAGCCCAAGAAGAAGAATCAAATCAGCTAAAAGTGTTGAAGGCTATTTCTAAGATGGGTAAGAGACCTAGAATGGAAGTATCAAACGATACCGGAAATTTGAATCCTAAGGAATTGATTGACTGGATAAATGACTTAGAGGAATACTTTGAATGAGGAAATTGAAGATCCAGAGACGGTAAGATTTGTAAAAACTAAGTTGAAAGGGCATGCTATTTGGTGGAAAGAAGTTCAATTGAATAGAAAAAAGAGACGAAAAGAGAAGATCATAAAATGGGATAGAATGGTGACAAAATTGAAGAATCAGTTCAACCTGCTGACTATGAGTTGGAATTGTTGAAGAGATTACAAAACCTAAGGTAAAAGGAGAAATTTGTGAAGGAGTACACTGAAAAATTTCATAAGATGATCATAAGGACTAGAAATAGTGAAGCAAGCAAGGAGAAAGTGGCAAGATACATAAATGGATTGAGGATGAATATTCAAGAAGAACTAAGTTTGGTAAGGATGACAATAGTAGAGGAAGCATATCAATTTGCATTGAAAGTTGAAGACAAGTTGAATAAGAGGCATGAGCAAAGACAGAGAGGTAGAGGAGGTAAATTTCAAAGAGGTAGGACACATCCCGGAAGAGAAAGACCTTATGCGGAGCAAAATAAGGAAAGTAGCCCATACAAGAAGGAAGACAAAGATAACAATTCATACCGAAGAGATGACAGAAATTTCTACCGCAACAGCAGAGGAAGTCATAATTCTTACCGCAATGAAGGATATTGAAGAGATGAAAGAGGGTTTGATAAAAGATCATTCAAAGGAACTTGTTTTAAGTGTGGAGGAGAAGGACAAAGAGCATTTGAATGTCATCAGGGAAGTACAAGCAAGAGAACAGTGCAAGAGCAGCTTATGCAGAGGAAGACCCTGTTGGATCACCTAGTTCAGTTGGAAAACTAGAGAAAGGAGAATCATCAGTCATGAGGAGAGCATTATTTCAAGCAGAGACAACTGAGGAACCACCGCCAAGAAGAAGTTTGTTCCGGACAAGATGCAAATCAAGAGGTAAATGTTGTAAAGTGATCATTGACAGTGGTAGTACAAATAATTTGGTTTCAGAGGAGATGGTGACAAAGCTGAATCAGAAGAGATTGAAACACCCTAAGCCCTACAAGATAGCATGGATTCAAGATGAGCACAAGGTACTAGTGAGTGAACAATGTTTGGTGAAATTTCATATAGGGTCTTATGTTGATGAGGTATTGTGTGATATAATGCCAATGGATGTATGTCATATGTTGTTGGGGAAACCATGGCAATATGATAGAAAAGCTATACATGATGGAAGGAAGAATACTTATACTATAACATCAAATGGGAAGAAACATATCTTGATACCTTTGGAAGATGAGCCTAAAAGTGAGGTATGTGGGAATTGCTAGAGTCTGTTTGGTTGATGGAAGGAAATTTTTTTATGGATTGAGACATGAGAATATGTGTTTTGCTTTGATTCCAAAGAAGTGCAGAACCCTAAGTACAGGAAACACCACAGCAAAAGAAGAACCACCGCCAAAGGAAATAACTGAATTGTTGACAGAGTACCAAGATATCATATATGATAATGTGCCTGAAGGATTGCCACCAATCCGGAGTATCAGTCATCATATGAACCTTATACCTGGAGCTAGTTTGCCTAAAAAAGCAGCACATAGGATGACACCAGCAGAGAATGCGGAGTTGAATAGACAAATACAGGAGTTGTTGAGGAAAGGATTGATCAAAGAAAGTTTGAGCCCATGTGTGGTACCTGTAGTACTAGCACCGAAGAAAGATGGAGAGTGGAGGATGTGTACAGACCCTAGAGCAATCAACAAATTCATGGTTAAGTATAGCTTTCCATTGCCAAGGATGGATGACATCATGGACTGTTTGAGTGGAGCAAAATATTTTACAAAGATAGACTTGAAGTGTGGATACCATTAGGTCAGGATAGAGAAGGAGATGAGTGGAAGACTGCATTTAAGACAAATGAGGGATTGTATGAGTGGTTAGTGATGCCTTTTGGATTAACTAATGCACCAAGTACTTTCATGAAATTGATGAATGAGGTTTTGAAGAAATTCTTGGGTAAGTTTGTTATGAATGAGGTTTTGAAGAAATTCTTAGGTAAGTTTGTTATTGTATATTTGGATGATATTCTGATTTTCAGTAAGACAAAAGAAAAACATTTGTGGCATATTAGACAAGTATTGCAGAGGTTGAGAGAAGAGAAACTGCTGATAAACATCAAGAAGTGCAGTTTCATTAAGGAAGAATTGGTATATTTGGGATTTGTGATGTCTGCGGAAGGATTGAAGATGGACCCTGAGAAAGTTAGAGCTATTGTTGAGTGGCCAACACCTATAAACATTGGAGAGGTAAGACCATTTCATGGATTAGCAAGTTTCTATTGGAAGTTCATTAGAAATTTCAGTACAGTATGCACACCAATGACAGAGACAATGAGAGGTGACAGAAAGGAATTTAAGTGGACATCAGGAGCAAATAAGAGTTTTGAATTGTTGAAGCAGAAGGTGACACAGCAACCAGTGTTAGCATTACCAAATTTTAACAAAGTATGTCAAGTTGACTGTGATGCCAGTGGAAATACAATAGGAGCAATGTTAAGTCAAGAAGGGAGACCAATAGCATATTTCAGTGAAAAGTTGACTGATGCAAGGAGAAGATATTCAGTATATGATCAAGAGTTCTATGCCATAATTCAAGCCTTGAAGAAGTGGAGACATTACTTATTGCCTAAGGAATTTGTGTTGTACACTGATCATCAAGCTTTGTAGTATTTGAACAGTTAAGGAAAGTTGAATCAGAGACATATGAGATGGGTAGAGTTCATGCAGAGTTACACATTTGTATTAAAGCACCAAAGTGGGAAGTCAAATAAAGTTACAGATGCATTGAGCAGACAGACGAATTTGCTAAAAGAGATGAGAATAGAAGTACTAGGTTATGAAGAACTTAAGCATATGTATGAAGAGGATCTTGATTTTGCAGAAGCATGGAAGGCATGTAAGGAACCTGTTGTGGCAGATAGAAGTAAGTGGTTAGATTATTTCATTTAGGAGGATATGTTGTTTAAAGGGAATCAATTGTGTATACCAAGGACTTCAATGAGAGATAATTTGATCAAGGAGATAGTGGTGGATTAGCAGGAAATTTTGGGATTGACAAAACAATAGCTTTGGTAAGTGAACATTACTTTTGGCCTCAAATATATAAGGATGTAAGGAAATTTGTTCAGAGTTGCCGAATATGTCAAGTTGCAAAAGGGAGTAGTCAGAATACTGGATTGTACAAATCTTTGACAGTACCAAAGAGACCTTGGGAAGATATAAGCATGGATTTCATATTAGGTTTGCCAAGAACACATAGGGCATATGATTCTATATTTGTGGTAGTGGATAGATTTTCAATGTCACATTTCATTCCTTGTAAGAAGACAAATGATGCAGTGCATGTTGCTGACCTATTTTTCTAGGAGATCGTGAGATTGCATGGATTACCTAAGAATATAGTTTCAGACAGGGATACAAGATTCATTGGATATTTTTGGAGGACATTGTGGAAGAAGATGAAGACAGACCTAAAGTTCAGTTCAGCATTTCACCCACAAACAGATGGACAAACTGAAGTGGTAAATAGGAGTTTGGGTGACTTATTGAGATGTTTAGTAGGAGATAAAGCAGGAAATTGGGATCTAATTCTACCGCAAGCAGTGTTTGCATACAATAATTCAATGAATAGAAGTACAGGGAAGACACCATTTGAGATTGCGACAGGAGTACAGCCTAGAGGAGTAGCAGAGCTGAGAAACATCAGTATGGAGAACAAGAGAAGTCCAGTGACAAAAGAATTTGCCAGATACATGGAGACACTACATGCTCAGGTCAGAAAGCATTTGGAGGAGATGAATAGTAAGTATAAGGAACAAGCAGATGAGAAAAGGAGACAAAGAATTTTTAGTTGGAGATGAAGTAATGGTATATTTAAGAAAGGAGAGATTTCCAGTGGGGACATACAACAAGATGAAGATGAGGAAGTTTGGACCATGTAAGATTCTTAGGAAATTTGATTCAGGAAATGCATATGAAGTAGAGCTAGCGAAGACATTTGGTATATCACCTATATTCAACACTGCAGACCTATATCAGTATCATGAGGGAGAGTCAAGTGACAACATCAAAGATGGATTGAAGGACCAATTACCACATCAACAGCCAAAGCAGATAGAGGACATCTTGGATAGCAGAATTGGACGCAGTACCAAAGGCAAGCAGTACAAAGAGTATTTGGTAAAGTGGAAAGGAAGACGAGAAGAAGATTTATCATGGATTTCTCAAGCTAAGGTAGACCGCCTTGGTTTTCCTCTAGCCCTAGCAAAGTGAGGGACTCACTTTTCAACAACCCCGAGTGTCTGATGCAGGAGCATCCCAAGTTGCAAAGCAATCTTGCATCAACCAAAAACATTTGCATTCTTTTCATTTTGGTTACAGTTCAGTAATTTACAATTCATCATTTTCTACCGCATTTTACCGCATCTTTGTATCAGAGCTCACGAAGCAGGATTTAGCTTCTATGCCATGTCAACTAAATCATATTAAGATTTCAAGAGATTTGGAGTTGTTTGTGAAAAGTTATCACTATCAGAAGATCATCAACTTTCACAGAGTAGAGCATTCATGCAGCCAGTTGAGAGGAGGTTTGCGAAGCACTTCTGTGACTTGCAGAGCCAAATGGAACATATCACAAGACAATTGAGGACCAGATAGACCTTCCTTGAGGTCCGCACCAAGTTTCATTCATTTGCAGAGCAATACCATGTGTTGTAGGCTGACCTACATGTTTCTACACGTTTTATTATTCATTGGAGTTTGTAACCTCTTGTGGTCAACGCAGAGGATCATTTGAGCTGGAAGATGATATATATAGATCTCTTAGATGCATTAGGAAGTCAGTCAGCAGTTATGATAGTTTAGATAAAGAATTTTGTTCAAGGAGGCACTTCAATGCCATATCTTGCATATCTGTTGTAGCCTGGAAAGCAAGCTTGTGAGCCCTTTGTTTGTAGCCTGCATGTTGCCGGCATATAAGCATTTGGATTATCTGATATACTGAGCATTTGAATCTTCCATTGCATTCTATATTTGTGTTGTTTCCATTGTGTTTACTCTAGCTGCATGGTTTGGACAATTCATTCTTTGAACCCTCTATCCATGACTGCACCATGTGATGATGTGTCTACATAAGATGCTTGAGTGTGAACATCAAATGTATCTGCCAACATAGTTCACAGACTTGGACTCGGCAAAAACTTGACGAAAACTCAACAAAAAACTCGACAACTTAAAGTAAAAAAATTAATTAGATTTCTTTAAAAACACTTTTTTTTTTTGGCAAAAATCAATGACAAAATGTATCCAATGATTACAAAAGTGTTTTGTATTACACTTGATCTATGTTCCACGGAGTTTCCTAACATGGGGGGATGGGTTTCGGGGATGGGGGACCAAGGGCCTAAGTTTGGGGGTGGCGAGGGGATGGCAGCAAGACAATGGCAAGATGGTGGTGGGTGGGGGCTGGGCACGAAGCCCCTAGTGGGGTCGAGGGGCAACGCCCCTCTTAGGGGTCTGGGGGGAACGCCCCTCTCAGGGGTCAAGGGGCAACACCCCTCGCAAGGTTTGAGACAACACCCCTGAGGCATTATTTAGGCCTTTGATGCCACACAAATCTTCATTGCGCATGTCATTTTCACAATTTTATCACTATGTTTTTTGCAATACCAAGTCCAAGCTTTTCCATCCTAATACTCTTCACTCTTGCAACCTTTAGCCTTTCTCATTTTTTTCACTTTTATGACTACTTATGGTGAGGGTGGGGCCCATAGACCATTAGGGTTAGGGTTACTAGCACAAAGATCCGAAACAAAATTCTGATTTTAAAAATAATAAATTTTTGCCTCATTACTATTTCTAGCGAGTTTTTTGCTTGAACTCACCAAATGGCGAGTTTTTTGCTCAAACTCGCAATTTTTTTGGCGAAAACAATGAGTATTCGTCAAAACTCGACAAGAAAACTCTACGAGTTTTTCAGCGAGTTACTCACCATGGCAAAAAAATGGCAAGTACTTGCTGAGTCTACAATCTATGTCTGCCAATGCTAGCATGATAGAATCCTCAACCTCAAGATGCTAACTCATGGATAAAGAAGATGAACCATCTAAATTTGTTTTAGGAGTCATAGAAGCCAAAGAATCAACTAGAGTCTCTGTAGGAGTAGTATCAAGAGAAGTCACTATCTCATCACGATGTTCACAACTTTCCCAATGATCAAGCACCATAGTTGTTTTATGATCATATGGTGGATTCTCAAAATCATCTAGAGGAACAAGACAATCCAACGAAGGATCTTCTAGGAATGGAGGATCAACTGGATCTCCATACATCGCCCAAATTTTGGTCCAAAGAGCACAAGGGCACTCCATGTCAATTGTGACAATGACTATGTAGTAATCAACATTACAAGCAATAAATCCAAGGACATGATCAATATTTTCTTGTCATACAAGTTGTCGATACAGAGCACTTGGTTTGGGGACAAGTCCATAGAGCTAGGGCAAGAGATTAATCCATATGAAATGCTTCACAATTCCATCTCGCCAAGACTTATAGTTCCCTCTTTCCAAGTCAATGACAGAAGGATGCACTGAAATACCCATATATAAAACAATGATATTCTCCTCAAATTTTAGTCACGCAATAGAACAATCAAGAGACTCAATCCAAAAAAAGCACAAGATTACCCCCCAAATTCACTCAATCAATGATCCCCCAAGCAAATTATGATCTTAGCACTTTATACTTAATGCAATTACAACTACCACTTGCCAAATCAACAAAGTAGTCTTGATCTTAGTACATTACAGATGTCAAATTAGGCCACAAAGTTGAAAGTACAATTTTGATATAGAATGAGATAAACCTGACTGCACCAATGAGAAGTACACAAAAATTATGCACTTGCAAAAAAGAATTCGCCCAAAAATGTTATCATATGAGTCCGAATGGAGCTCCGAAAGTTGTTAAAACGAGAATTGCTCAACAACTGTCAAAATCTACAATTTTTAAAAAATCCAAACACTATAATAAAAAACCATCTACACCACTACAAAGCTCTCGAAATTTTGTCTCAAATCAAAAACAAATTCTCGCAAATAAGAGCCAACATGATTGAGAATGGAGCCTACAAAGATCAGTTCCCAAAACCAAAATGCAAATGGTGAAGGGACAGGATATGGGTGAAAAGTGTTGATGTCATCAATGCCAAACTAATAAAATATGCCTAGATGATGCAATATTCCCTGCCAGTCCAAAACCACCGTCAAGATCCTCAAAAATCACCTCCATACATAGAAATTGCTTTGAAAAGTCTGAAAACTGCCTATGGATGGCGAGAAACCACTTACCAGGCTGTTGAGGGTCATTTCACAACTCGGAATTGTTGGTTTGTATTATATCAAGTAGTAAGGGGAATATTCCCCAATGATATGCCACTGCCGGCCTAGGAACTCCCTATCGGTTGAGAACAAGGGAGTCACGCCTATTAGGGTGTCTGCTTTGGTCAACGGAGGACAAGGTATGGGGGACAAGTCTGCAGACTTGTGCTTGTCAGGTACCCTCATACCCTTAAATACTAAATATATATTTTTTTGTTTTAAATCTGAAAAAAATATAATAATAAAAAAAATTATTTAACTCATACCAGCATGATGCAAACACTACACCAAGAAAAGATTATGTCTATGCAAATGGTTACACCGTCGAATATGATGTACACAGAATATTTTGTGATCCATACAACCGTTTATTCAGAAATTTTTCTAAGGCTCCAAGTCAAGTGCTCGAAATTTGATGAAATGATAGTCAATCTATAGGTTCGTGGTCTTTTTGGATGCGATCTGACCCAAAATGCTCCAAAAATATGGCTACCTTCCAGATCTAGCAACCACCTCCCAAATGCAAGCCCTTATAGATCTAGCCTCCAATGTCCAATTTAAACAAAATGAAAAGTTAAACAAACTTTCTTGGACACCTTAAACTCAATGGTGAGCTCAAATTTACTCTAGAAATCTCCCAAAACAACCTACAATACAAAGCCACAAAGAAAACCCCCCCTCAAATCTAATATTTCTATCAATTTTTTCTAATTCTAGATCTAGGTCATCATTCGATGCAAAAGAAGAGCATACTCAACTTTTCAAGAGCAATCAAAATTTGCAACCTAGATCTCTCAAAAGACTAATATAACGCAATCCCACAAGCTCTGATACCATGTAAGAGTTGGCATAGAATCCTCTAATGCCAAGAAAGATTTGGCTATGGAGATAGCCACCCAAATTTTAGGAGCTTCAATGAAAGCACAAGAGAGACCCAACATGAAAGAATAATTCTATTATATCAAAGGATGCAAATATACGATAGAATACATGATTGATGAATGAGATTACAATGAGAAACCCTTGGTTATATAAGCCAAGGTGAGACATAAGACAACATAAGATTATGACATGTGTCTTAATCTTATGACTTGAAACATAAAATGGAAAACGCCCTAAGAATGCCTTAACTAAACCCGAGAGGGAAACCGGTTAGATAATATACCCCATTGTAAGGATGCCTGAACCCTATCTAATAACTCTAATGATGGATATATTGATGTTTTCGTGATAGAACTTTACCAAGAATATTTTGGAGATGGATCAAATAATTATTTAGTTAAATTATAAGCATAGATTTTATTTTTGAACTAGTTGATCTTGAAATTATTATGCTAAGTTGGATTTCTCTAATCGTTGGGAAAAGGATTTTAGTTGTAATAATATCTAGTCGCAATAATAATAATTTCTTTATTTGAATTAAGTATTTAGATATTTGAATATCTTTTCAAAAAGATTCTTTTAATGCGTAATCCTATTTTTGCCACAAGAAAGAAGTGGGTTGCAAGAATCTGGGAAAAATCTTTATTCCTTTGCCAGGTTTCTAAATTTAGAAGGATTAAAGAGAGAGATTGTGGGGAAAAGGGAAGCGGAAGAGACCCACGAATGAGGCTAACTACAAAACAAGAATGGAAAATCCAAGGGAAGGGGAAGGCACAATAGAAGTGATGATCCAGAGCTCAGCACTCCATTCTTCATATGCGAGAGAGTTTTAAAGAAAATAAGGGGACATTCTTTGCATGCACAAAAAGAAGAGAGCAGAGTTAGGAGGAAAAATAGACTCTTCCGAAAGAAAAGCTTTACAGATTCCTAGGTCTTTGTAGTTATAAGGAAGAAGACAGAAGATTCAACCGGAACCCCAACGTTTGCATACCTCAAAATGGAGTCATATATGTCTGTGATCCCTCTTTGGCATAACATTTGGCGAATGCATTTGCAAGTAAGTTTCTTAAGTTTTTCCTGTAATCTTTTCTTTAGGTATATTTCTTGAATCATTTGTCAAGTAGCCATTGTGCCTTGTCTATGAAAACAATAATATCTTTTAGCTTGACTACTTCTTTCATCCCTATTGCGTTAATCCTGCTATCATGAGACTGCTTTTCCTTTGAGACAATTTGTCTAGGGTCCCTGTGCTTGTTTATGGTTATGCATGTCTTTCTGAGCTAATTTTCCCGATTGCTTCTTTAGGGCATAACTAGTGATCATCACTTTTTGTGTACATAACCGTGGGCATGGTCAAGGTAATCGACTCTACACCTACCTTTTGATTTTGCTTGAAAGAAGCTGTTAATAATAATCCTTTTTAGGCTTTTCTCTGAGGCAATCTGTCAGCAGTTTTCCGGCCATAAATACGCCATGTTGATCATCCAAATCTAACAACTCTGTGTCTTTTTGGTATCCATATCTTTGGTAGCACCACTAAAGATTCTCCTGTCTAATTTAAGAACTAAATCTAAATTTTGCATCACTTTTCCGGTGATCTATAGACACCAAGAATACACATTTTATCTTTTCAAGTATCAACTCCTTACTAATAAAGTTTAGGGTGTTCTCTAAATAGGTTGACCCTGAGTAATCCTTGCTCATACAAGTTAAGAGATTCGCAATTCCATCATGCATATCCTGTAGTCGTGGCATTCCAAAAGACCGCACCTCTCCAGACATTAGTAAGCAGTTCGGTGCCTTGTTTAAGTTTCCACTATTCGCTTGCATGGTGACTAGAAAACTTGCAATTACAACCCATTTTGTGGGTATCCTGCATCATTGCATCCCATAAGAAGTCTTCTTGAGACATTCCGTTAAATAAACTTCCAGATATCCATTTCGTGCATATCCGGCGATCATTGTTTTCCATAAGTTGACATTTCTTTAAGGCATTATGTCAGCAGTTCACGTACCTGTACGCTTTCACATCAAAGTTTCCTGTTTTATTTAATAGTTCCTTAACCCTGCCTATTGCTTTCGCTTGAAAGTTTTTAAAGCCTTTTTAAAATGCCAATATTTAGCCGATAGCCTTTTATATGTGAGCATTATAGTGGTGGAAATTGTCTCACGCCATAATATTCACGCTGAGAAGTTTTCTAAACTTGTTGGTCGTTCCTATCGGCGTATTCCATGAACCTTCTATGGGTGCAAGTGCCAGTATAATCATCCTGCAAACTCGAAACCACTTCTCTTTGAGGCATTTTGTAAAGCAGTCCATGTGCTTTGTGCACGCGTCTTCATTTTGCATACTTATGTTGTAACAGCATCATCTAAAGAGAATCGTCTTTCCTTATGCTTTGTTGTTTGTCCAAATCCCTTTCCTAAGCTCCCGTTTGACACTGATCTGAACTGGTGCGGTTGGAGATTGATCATTGCGCCTTGAATGTTTTTTTTTTAAGTTGAAACCATTGTTACGAGACTCGGGCTCGGCTCGGACTCGGCAAGCTGATTTTGGACTCGGACTCGGCTAGACTCGACAAAAACTCCACAAATTGAAAAACCCAAGAAATTCGAGATTTTTAAGGATTTAAAACTTGTTTCATGCACCCTTTAATAAATAAACCTTAAAGACACAATAACATCATCAAATAGAAGCTAATTTGATCACATACACAAGTATACATTGATCACATAAGTATAAATGCAAATTGTAGTTGAGCTAATGAAGGAAATAGCACACTTAGATATATAAAATTATAAATATAGTCAAATGTATACAAAACTCATGGAATATGAAATCCATGACATCAAATGTTCCAAACAAATATGAAATATCAAAACAATAACTAGAGTCTAGAAGTCTATGGCTCAGAGGAGCCTGCATCCTTCGTCTTTCTATGAAGGCGTAAATGGTAGGTCTTAAATGATGCCAAAATTGACGAGTCAACAAAAACTTGGAGAAAACTCGGCAAAAACTCAACAAATCAATAGGATCTATCTCATCCAAATCAATAGGATCCAATGATTTGTCCTCTACTCTTTTTGTGCAAAATCGAAACCCTGAATTTGACCAAGTCTGAAACCCTGAAACCTTGAAAAATTGGTTAAGTCTAAAATCTGATGGATCCTCCAAAATCTAGAATCTACATGTTAAATCCCATGGATCCGGAACCTATCTCAAACATCCTGATAGTATATTTCAAAATATTTAAAGTAATATACAAACTTATACTTAAATATATTTTGAAATATACTGTCACCGTGTTCCTGATTTTTTACTTTTTCCCCGAGTTTCCTTGACGGGACTCGCGGTTCCAGGCGAGTCCGGCGAGTCTGGAGAAATCGGCGAGACTGGGAAAATCTCGGCCGAGTCTAAATTCGAGTCCCCCAGACTCGGCCAGATTGCCTCGCCTCGGACTCGCTGAGTTTAGGCGAGTCTGGGCAAGTCTCGTAACACTGGTTGAAACCACAGATCCCTTTTGTGCAACGTCTAAGACCATTTTTGTTGACCATCTTGGATGACATCATCGTGATAAAATCTGAACCTTTCCTTTTAATGGCCCGAACCTTTCCTCTGATGTTTCTTATAATAAAGGATTAGCTTCGTTTGAAAGGAATGTAACAATTTGATCTCTTATGCCAATTATTGTATTTTGATTGTGTATAAGATGTCTATGAGTTGGAGAATAGGTTTTATTCTTGAGAGTTTAGATGATATGATTGTCACTATATCTCTTGATTTGGTTAATGTTTAGTGGAAATCTCATCACTATTAGATGATTCTTGTAATTCTTATATAGTAAATTAAAATAACAAGTTATACCATTTATTGTTGTGTGGTTGGTTAGACCTCGATTCCCTGTTTACTTTTAGGAAGGAGATAATTTGTGAAACCATATCAGTGTATGAGAAGATGATAATTATTTAGAAGATTTGTTTACTATTATGAGTTAAAAACAAATATAGATTATAAGATAAATGTTCTTAGAAAATTTATGTGATAAATGTTATTAGAAGGAAGTGAATTATGTCTTAGTAAGTAGATTAGTTTAATTTAAGCATTGAATTTATCTTAGTCTTCAATTTTGAAATGTAAGGAATCTTTTGAATAATTATGGTAGATATTAGATGAAGTAGTATTAATCTTTTAAGCTGTTAACTCTTAAATTTAACCAAAGTTATAGGTATGGTTAGTAGATTAATGCTAGTATGTTAGAAAAATCATTTAAGAATATACAATTCTTGTACTAAAACTGACTTTGAATGTTATAGATTAGACAAAACTTGTGGAACTGCTTCAATGATGTCTATTTAATATTTTGGATCATTAATGTTGACTTCGATGACGTGAGAATACTTGATTGGAAGATTACCATATTATCTTAGGATTATTGATAGATTGAGGAAAACAGCCGTTGAAGATTAGTCCTTGAGAATATTATTTGCATCCTTTCTAAAATGGACAGCCTTAGGATGTAACACTGGTGAAATGATGGCAAGCCATGTCTGTCTTTGAATGATGCATAGTAAGAGGTTGCATGTTTAAAATGATGAGTAATTATCTTGTTTGTTATCATACGCTCAGGTAAGAGATGAGACAAGTGTATCTACAGTAGCTTAGGCTATGTATGTTTTCATGTCTTGTGATTCTAAATTGATTATTCTGAAGCAAGTAATATTTTCCTGCTTGGGATTAATTATTGTTTCCACTTTTACACAATAAAATATGGAATTAGTAAAACTAGAACCTTTATGAATTGTTATAAATATAAGTCAACCTTATGGTTGTGAGACAAGTTACCCGAACTACGAAGTCTCTGTGCTGCGCATACGTAGGCAAGGCCATCATGGATGAGCTCCTGAGACATTAGGTCTGGCCCATAGGGCTTGTAGTCTCGTTGTCTTGTGCAATGTTATCTAATATGTTTATTTATTGACTTTACGAAACTATTGTTTATATTTAGTTGTGCAGATTCAAGACTGTTACTTGTGCAAGGTACTGATGCTAAGAAAGTGTTTTCCCACCTTGCGAATGGACAATCATATGGCGCTTATTGTAATTTTGTATAATTGTATTAGAAATGTTAAAATCTTGATTTTTCATATATACAAAATTTATGTTTAATGTAAAAATGTATTATATTTTGGTTGTGCATATGGTATATCAATTAAAATTTAGTGATATGGTTTTTACTATTTTGAAACTAGAGTTAAAATTGGCATTTTGGAAAGGAATTAATCTATGTTTTGTGGTTCGTGCTCAAGTATTACAGCTTGGGCATGACACCCATTCACACCAACAATTGTCACTTCGAGATAGGAGATGCCTTAGACATGGAAGATAGGCACTATGGCAGAGATGCCATTTTCTTAAAATTGTGAAGGCTAATCCAAAGATTAAAAAAATTATGAAATGTATAATATAAATACAAAACATTATGTATATATACATATCGGTTTTGCAAGCATATATTGTGCATGCACGCACATATAGTGTGATTATGAATCACTCTTAAGAGTTTTCCCCACATTAAACCTTCGATGCAAGAAGCTAAAACAGAGTGTCAGCCAATAAAGTGATTGTAATAGAAGACAATATTTGTATTTGAGATCAAGAAAGTTGCTAATAAATTTATAGTAATGTAACTTTGAAGATTTGCAACTCACTTCTTAACATTGCAAAGCATTACTAGTTTCTCGACACCGTTGAAGTAGATGTTTGTGAGTCAAGCGTGGCTAGACTCATATTCAAAGAAGGCTAATGGAAAGAGGACCGCAAAGACAGTTTTTGGTAATGTCTTCGCGAATAGAGTTGTAGAGATCGTCTAGGTAACCTTTTAACTTTAATTTAAATTTCAAATTGAATTCTTTATTTTAAACTTTAAAAGTATTTACTTTCATTGTAAACTTGTAACTTTAATTTGTTTGTACTTGTAGGTGTCAGAGCCCTTAGTGAGTGTTTGCACTTGCTAGATAGGGATCAAAACCCAATTGGGTATATTTATGAGACCATGGATAGGACCAAAGAGATCATCTAAAACTACTACAAGGGGGATAGAGACATTTGATCCTATTTGGGAGATAATTGATCGGAGGTGAAACAATCAACTCCACCAACCCATTCATGCAGTGGGGTACTACCTCAACCCCAAGTTTTTCTTCTCTGATAGCTTCACAAATCCTAATGGTGAGGTTATGGGGTGCCTCTTAAAATGCATCGAGAGGATGGAATCCGAGATTGAGGCGAGGGACCTCATTATTTCAAAGTTGCAGCTTTACAAGCAAGCTAGGGGAAAACTCTTTTCTTCACCGCTAGCTATCCGAGGAACACACAGACACCAAGTAACAAAAATTGGAGTCATATCTTACAAGTTACAAATTACAATTATTAATAAAATATTGCTTGCTTACAAACTCTTGAATATCTTAATTGTAGGTTCTTGGTGGGAAGATTGGGATGGAAATATCCCAAATCTCAAAAACCTAGCCCTCTAGATTTTGTCTCAACCATGTAGCGCTTATGGTTGTGAACGCAACTAGAGTTTGTTTGATGTCATTCACACGAAAATATGCAATAAGTTGACTCAACGACGCCTCAATGAACTAGTTTTTGTGCAATAAAACCTTCAGCTTTACACAAAAAAGGTGGAGGACAAACAAGAGGAGCTTACTGATTTGGATAAGATTGATCCCTATACTGAATGGACCGAGCAAGATGAGGAGCCTTCCTTGTTTACAAAGGAAGAGATTGTTGATTTCAAAAGGTAGGCTACGGAGGATGCTTCTACTGCCAAGATGAGGAGCCTTCCTTGTTTACAAAGGAGAAGATTGTTGATTTCAAGAGGTAGGCTATGGAGGATGTGTCTGCAACAAAAGTAGTAGAGATTGGATTGGATGATATTGATGTGGTTGAAGAAGAGTCATTACCATCTAGTAGCAAGGTGGAGCCACAGGCACAGCCTTCCAGGCCAAGCGAGGAGCCGCAGTTGAGTCAGAGTGCGAGGACTAGACCCTCAAACCAATTTTTCACTAGAGCAAGGAAGAGGAAATTGTAAAATGTTGTGATTTGTAACTTGCTTAGATATGCAATTTATGATGATGATTTTCAAAGACAATCATCATAAATTCATAATAGTTATTGGTCATCTATTGTATCCAAATGATGATGCAATTTTGTACTCTATATGTATTCAAAGCTAATAGAAAACACTTCCCCGATGTTTTATAGACTCATTGGATACATTTTGTAATTGAATTATGCATAAAATTTGTGCTTTTTACGAAAGTTAAGTATTTTTTTAAGTAGCCAAGTTTTGTTGAGTCGAAAGTTTTGGGACCACAGAGTTTTTGCCAAGTCCAAGTATGCAAACTATAGTATATAGTATATAACATGGATGTTTCTATCATCACATCACCTCAGATATTTACAGCTTAAGTGTTCCTCCATGCAACACAACATTAAATGTCCCAAAGCATTGTCATCTTTGGCTTTGACGCACATAGAAGGGGAGTCGGCAACTTAATTGCAATTGTCACTTAAGCTTTATATTTTCTAAATGCCACTTTGCTCAAAAGAGAAATTTTGAAAATTTGTGTATGTTTCTCCTTATAAAATAGATGCTTTCTTTCTTTGCCCATGTAGTGAGAGACTTTACTTGCAATCCTAATACTCAGTTGATTTATATCCTTTGTTCACCAGGGTAAATATAAGATGCATTTATTTAAAAACAAAGAGAGAATGATTTCAGAAAGCTTATTTATGATTAGAACGATTAAGAGAACCACTTTTTAGTTTGCTTCAAGAAGATTGTTCAATATTGTACATCTCCTTTTATTTTTTGTTAGTCATTTTCTCATCTTATATTTCCACATTGTTTGTAAAAATAGTCTAGTGGTTTTGCTTCACGAATAGGAATTTGGCATCTATCATAATAACTGCAATGTTTACACCATAGTGTAACATACACCCCTGTTCTGAATACCACTGTAACATACACCCCTGTTTTGATTTTTTTTTGTGTGTCTTTTCTATTGTTTGTTGTTGTTTAGGGCTTGTATGTGGTTTTTGCTTTCCATATAGTTGAGATATAACAATAAAGAAGCATTCCTAATAATACCCAGAAGCTTATATGAAATGAAACAACCAGTAAGAACATAAATCAGCAATACCCATATGATAGGAAACCCTAGAAATTCAGATATTTCAAAACCCTAGCTGCTGTCATGTTTTTGAGACATATTTGTTGAATACATTAAATAGAGGTATTCTAACAAATACCCAGATGGGCCCAAACAATTCAAATCAGCAAAATAAACATACCCATTTGCTGTCATACAATGTGCACGTCTGAAACAGAGGCTCCATAAACTCTAACAAAAATGCTCATATTACAAAATGATCAAAACCCTTTATTCTCCAGGCCTAGGCTTCCCCATTCAAGGTGAAATAGCATTGAAATCGTCTGAAACAACTCCCAAAATCCCAACATTCAGCTACAGCACTTGGAACGGCCCGCAATGGAGAAGGTACAGCAATGAAACTCTCACAAAGTTCTCGAGAAGTAACTCAAAAAGTCTACTAAATCACCTCCAAGTCCTTATTCAAGGGTACCAAATATTGACAATGAAACCCTTGCCTAAAACTAAGTAAAATCAATAACAATGAAGCTCCAGCACAGAATTTTGAATGAACCTGTCAGCAATGTTTTCGTCCTCACAAAGCTCCCTAGTATAAACCCCAGCTCAAACCTGTAAACTCTCTCCAAAATATATTTTCTTCATAAGATGCAAATGAGCTCTAATTTGCTTTTATATACTCCCCCAAGTCTCACGCCCCTCTTGGGAAAATAAACTTTTTAACTTTATTTTAAATTCCCCTTATGTCTTCCCTTTTGGATGCCCAACTTAAGTTGTGTGTTAAATTACAACTTACAAAAAACCTTTTCCTTATGTCTCCCTAGGCGCCTAACTCAATGGGGTCCCTTTTAATTATTTTTAAACAATCGCTTTATTATTAATCATTATAATACAAGCAATTATTTAAATATTGTCACACTGGAAAAATACACCGACAAGACAACCAATGAAGAATATGACTATTACGATATGAAACCGATGATGAACGCCGAAGTCAGTGCCGGAAAGCAGACACTGCTAAAAATAGTAAATGCGGACCATGTGTCCAAAACTTGCTTACCTAGAAAGTGTCTCCGCGAACCTTCTAGAAAACTAAGCTCAAATAACACCTGGGAGCGTCCACAAGAAGACAACCAACACCCCACAAACCATGGAATTCCCTAACCATGCCGTAGTAGCCTACGGGAACCTTGGAAAATAGGCTAACAGTCAATACAACTGATGATGCTTAGGAAGGGGACATTACACATAGCCACTGACGCATATTTGTACTTCAAGGTCCATGTACAACATGTTAAACAAATCTATAGATAGAAAACAAAAATCTCAAGAGCAAATGTTTCAATGATAAACAAAAATTAAAACCACCTAAATGAGCTTGTCTGTGTGATTAATTATTGAAAAAAAACCAACTTGGTATAAAGATGCATGAGCCCAAAGAATGTAGACTTGAGATATTAGCATTAGGCATTAAGAACCCAAAAAAAAAAAAGTTCTTGCATTTTCTTTCTTGACTGAAATAAACTTGACTTGAGTAAGAGTTATAGGGAAATTATGACTAATGAATAACCAAAAATGTCAAACAAGCACTCTTGTCACATGCTTTCAAACATTGTGATGGAACACCATCAAATCTATCTTATTTTTTAATTATTACGGAACAACAAAACATCTTTCCTGTTAAATTACATACAACAAATAAAAGGCAAAGAACAAAAAATAAGACAAGACATGGCCATGAAAATAGCATCGTGGCATGTAAAGTGTCCAGATAAGCTGTAATCTCCCCAAAAATCCTTTTAATATGAAAGGACATGAATCTTCGCAACCATAGTAATAAAGAGGGGAGACACAGTGCCATTACTGAGTGACCCATCTCTTCCCCTCCACCTTCTCAATCTTACTACTAAGCACACTAATCATGTTACTGGACAACATCTCAACCATATACAAACTTTGTTTAGCAATTTTATTATAGCTTAGAGATTTCTGTTGACATGATGTTTGTTTCCATCCATGGTATCCAAGGGGCAAAAAAAACTAGTATATTTTATCTACAATTGTCATTTACTAAAACCATTAAACTATGCAATCATAGTAGTATTGTGCTGCAAATGACAGTCACCATATTAAGATTCTATTCTTAAGTGAAGTTTCAGCTACCGGTGGCAGAATAACATTTAGTTGATAAGACATCAATTTTATCTAAACAAAACTCTAATACAATAACAATTAAAGAGACCAAAATTTTGTAAACAAACCACCAATTATTTGATATTCATTAAAGCATATAAGATTGCCGGATGATGTAACATTGCTTTACCTTCAAGACAAGTCGGACAGGTGTCTTCCTCATCCGTGAGAATAACCATTTCACTCAATTTGGATTCTTGGCATGATCCTGGAGAGCTAGGCTTACCATCAATCTCTTGATTCTTAAACTCTGCACATTTCAAATTTTTAAATGCAGCCAGTGCTTCACCTTCACCCTCATTGGTGTTTCCGCTTATATTCTGAGAATCCCTGCCTTGAATAGGACCGCTCCTATCATTTCTTACCACTGTCCTAACATACCTCACATCTGCATCATAAGGTAATGGTGTTGGTGGAGCCCGATATGTATCAGGAATTGATGTATCCAAAGATGCCCCAAATAAAAGCCCTGCAGAGACTGAAGATGACGCACCTTGCACAGATGATGAAGAATCCTGCTCTTCGGTATTAGAAGCACACTGGACATGAGCCATTGACCAATCTTATTTATTGAACTTCCAATAATAAGGAAAAACAAGATGCTGACTATGTAGTCATTATCAACAGTAGTTCCACAAAAAAACATGTGTTTTAACATGCATTAACCTATATGGAAACTTTACAGAGGAAAACCATATACTTCCCTTGTTGAGGTCCAATTATTACAGATCTATAATCAAAGACCTTACAAACTATCCCAACACCTATGTTGAAATGGACTAAATAGCTTTCTGCTAATGGTTGAAATGCAATGGCAGTTTGACAGAAACAATCCCCTATTTATATTTTCCAAAAGAAGTTTATCTCTGAGAACAAACAATTCGAACATAACCAGAAATCACATTAATAGATCAAATTCATTGGCACTTTCGGTCTCCTAAACAAAAAAATAATCAATGCATATGAGCTTGTAAAGAAGTTTATCTTTGACAACAAACAATTCGAATATAACCAGAAATCAAATTATTAGATCAAATTCATTGGCGCTTTCAGGTCCCCTACAAAAATAAACAACAAATGCATATAAGCTTGTTTAACAGTAGTTATTTACTTGCTCTGGCAGTTCATGAGTATCAATTTCTCAAAAATTTATTTCAGACATTTTAAGCTATCAAAACAAAGTTTAGCGTTCGGGTTAACATTCATTCACATTTCAAGAGAAAATTCTATTAATTGAACAAACAACACTTTATCATGTATATGCAAGGAAGTGCTAGAAAAGAAGCAGCAAAAGTACAGCAAGAAAGCATTATGCAGATAGCAATGAAACAAGAAAAGAAGATGATACAATCAGAAAGCAGTAACAAGAAAGAGAAAAAATAAACAGTCAAATACGCTGCAAGTGCACAGCAAGCAAACACAAAAGAAGCAGCACACATGAATGCGTTGAATGCCAAAACACAACCCATTTTATCATCTTAATTTATCAGCATTCAAATCTCAAGGAATAAACATCCCCCGTCCATTCCATTTCATTTCATAAAAAGCAACTTCACAAAAAAAATAATTAATTTTATGTACTTTGTGGTGCCTTGTTCCTTGACCCATCGTATTGAAAATTTTACCCTGATTTGTGAGCTGCTGTGGAATTGAATGTTGTTTACACATATAAGCATACATACATAATGGAAGAAGTGAGACTTTCAATTAATAAGGTTTCACAAGAGGAATCGATGGGCTCAATCACCTCTATCTATAATCTTAAGAGGGCTTAAGAACTGCACTCAACCAACATCAAGAGATCACAGATCAAAACTATTTAGACTAGGGTCAATCGACCAGGTCAAGGTGTTTCACACACTCAACTGACCTCCCTTTCCCCCCTACTCTAGATAGTGTGAAGGCCAGATGAACATCAATGTTAGCTTTTATATGATATTTACAAGATTTTTAAGCCACTGCAAGCCTTTGAAAGTTGGAGTTCCTGTGTGAAGTATAACTTGCTTGATGTGGGAAGAATATTACCCTGTTAATGTTACAGTCAAGAATTAACCCTAGAATGACCCTGTCAGAGTTTAAGGTGGCTCCATTCTTCACTCCTGTCCCAGTTCCTATAATGCCCTATTGCCTGGTGATACAAGTTGAGGAGTTTGTCCAGATTTTTTATTTCCCTTGTAATCAGCATAGAAAATAAGATGACATGACTTGCAAAATGGAACCCTGTGCATCTGAGACCCTTGTCAGGTCATTGGATGGTCATGTACTATCTTATTATTCTGTTTTCTTTTCATAAGCCTAGCGAGAAGTTCTCCCATTATGATAAAGAGATACATGCTAAGGGTGTCCCTTTGTCAAATTCCTCTCATACAGAGAAATGGTTTGTCCATTAATTTGTTTAGTGAGATTGAGAAAATTAGCGAATTGATGCAGCTATTCACCCAGTTTGTGAATTGCTCACTGAAGCCAAAAGCAGCAACAGTGTGTTGTAGAAGTTTCCAGTCACATCTGTCAAAAGCCTTTGACATATCCATTTTGATTACTACTCCTGGGGTTTGAGGGAGTGGATTATCTCAAGTAGATATTATGTTATGTAATATTTGTCTACTTGGAAACAAGGCAGATTGGAAGTTATAGATGATCATATTCAGCAACCCTTTAGTCTTTGTGCTGTAAAGTTTTTGATAGAATCTTGTAAAGCATATTACAAAGGGCTATAGGCTGACATTTGTCCTTTGGTTCTGCTTTTAACTATTTTAGTATGAGGGCTACTGCAGTGGCTTTCAATTGTTTGAGCATTTTTTTCCATGACAGGCTGACGGCCATGAAGTCTGGTTTAATGAGCTCTCAGAAGCATCGGTAGAAGATAGCTGTCCTTATGGAAGGAGAAAACTGCTGCATGTAGTTCCATTATGGTTATCATAACCAAAATTCGGTTGTTCTCCACCTCATTGACCAGCTTGGGAGTATTTGCCACTAATATTTTTTTAGCTTTAGATTTCAGATGGTTGCTTGAAGTCGTCGTGAGAAGTTCAAGAAAAAATTCTGTGGCAGAATCTTGAATTTCTCTATCTGTAATCAGATTATTACTGTTGTTTTTATAGCCTGAACAGTATTACAAAAAAATTGTAGGTAACAATTTTGTAGAAGATTCCAATGGTAGAATCTCCATGAAGAAACTAATTCTGTTTAGATCTTTGGGCCCAGCAGAGTTCTTCTTATTGTATGGTGGCCATTTCCATCACTGTTGCCTCCTGCTGGATTGCTAATTCAGTAATTCTTGATTGAAACCCATTTCTAATATTTTGTGTATTTCATCCAGTTACTATTGTTGTTTTCGATCTGCTGGTGGGTTTACCAAAAACCACACATTTCCATATTTTCATCTTGGTCTGTAGGTGGGCTAATTTAGCCATGAATTTGTACATCTCATGTCCAGTGGTAGTTGGAGCTTTGTTCCACCATTTTAAAACTCTTGATGTGAATTCCTGTTGGTTGAACCATGCTAGTTCAAGTATGAACTGCTTTTTGTACTCCTTTTTTATATCTAGAGTGATATTAAGCAGTATGGGCCAAAGGTTAAAAAAACTGGAATCATTCAGTTTGGCCTTAATCCTCTGGTTGTGACTTATCCAGTTACCTGAAATCATTACTTGGTGTATGTTGTGACTTACCCAGTTATCTGAAATCATTACTTGGTGTGTTTTTTCAGCTATATAATTAGGCCCGGTGGGCCTGTTAATCCATGTGTATTTTCCTACAGAGAAGTCAAGGTCTATCACCCGAGTTGTATCTATCATATCTATCACGGCACTAGCCCCTTAGTGATTGATCCCAGTACCTCTAGTTTTTTCTCCAGGAGTTCTGATGGTGTTGGAAGTCACCCATCAGAATGATTTTATTGTTGAGGTTGTTATGGGCCCAATCTTGCAAGAGAAGGGTTTCTCTGAGCCAATTTTGTCCTGATGGCATATTGTAAGCATTGGTTATATGTATGACTTCCAGTATTTTAATGACAAAAACATCTTACTTCCTGACCCCAATTGTGATTGATGATGTTGGAGATCATATTTGGATAGATCCCATTGAATTATAATTTTGGAAGAAGTGCAGAAGATCTGGTATTTGCTGTCCCAATGAGCCCACATACTAAGTTTACAAGAGAGATCGGCCCAAGTGGTTTATTGTAATAGAACCATATCTGCTTTATTTTTATTATTGCTGTTTTAGAAATAGGTGTTTGCTGTCCAAGGGGTTGAGCTCAATTGGTTAAAGCATTGGGTTCTCAATGTGGAGACCCAAGTTCAAATCCCCAAAGGAACATCTAATGTGGAACTCTAAATTGCAACTCTTGGTCTTCCACTGTTGGCTTCTAGTGTGCTTGTGATATCTAAAGGTGGATTTTTAAGTTGTGACTCTTGGTCTTTCATTGTAGATTTCTAACTTTCTAGTGTGTTTGCTCAAAAGAGCTAGTATTGATCTCATGTTAGTGCTTGTGTGAGCAGAATATTTGTAAACGAATTGCAATATTAAGGAAAAAAAGTAGGTGTTTGTTATATACCCAAGTAGTTGCCTCTAAGTGATACTGATCTTTGTCCAAAGATTTTGGTATAACAATCCTAGACTGGGCTCTGTGGTCTTGATGTATTGTTTCCACTAATGATTTTCTCTTCTTGAGAGAAGCGGCAAATTTCAGTTCCCAGATTTGCAAATTAATAGGGACAACTTCTGTGAATGGATATCCTTTGTTTTTGCTTCTTTTTTTTTTAATTTCTGGCTGTTGATTTAAAGGTATCTCCTGTGGATGTGAATTTCAGTGGATCCTTAGCGATTGGAGATTAGCCAATAGGAGCAAATTCTTATTTTTGTTTGGTTCTTTGCGAGTGTGTGACTATGTCCATTTCCTTATCTATTAAAATCAGACAAAGCAGCAAAAGAATTTGTAGTATTGAAAGATTCAGCTGTTTGCTTTGGGCTCTGAGCTTTTCTTGAGAATGCTCTATAAAATTTGCTTGATTCCTGAGGGTTTTCCTTTGCTTTTGATGGTTGTTTTGGGTTTAGCTGATCTTTATTCTTCTACTTTTCACTTTCTGTTCTGGTTTCTTACAGAGCATTTGGAGCTGAACCCTCCTTGGTCTCTTGGTTATATTTAATTGGTTTCTTTGGATGTATTTGTGCTAGATGGCCATGTTCATGTTAGTATCCACGTGTGAAGGGGCGGTTCTCATAGCCAATTGATTGTTTCCATTCAATTCTGAAAAAAGTGTACCTTGACCTACATTCAGATATATCCAGGCATAGTTTAGAGCTCCTGGGCTTTTAGTGAATGCAAAGGATGTGATGTATTCCCCTATTACGTCTCCGGTTCTCGAGGAAGACTTCATTCAAATACTGACTAGGAAATAGATGGACAAGTACCCACATGGCAACAACCCTAAGGAGATCCTCTAAGGAGTTGAATGCTGGTGACGAAAGCTTCATAAACAGCCCAAATTTTTGCATAAACTAGGGCCCTCCTTAGGATACTTTGTCTTTTTTTTTTTTAAGAGACGACAACCATAAAATATCTTTTCTTAGAACATCTATAGTGCCTAAAGGGCGGAATTTTATCCTAATCCATTGGTTGAGAGTCTTGGACCTAAGAAGGGTCCCACGAGTCTGCAGATCAGGGCTTTTTCTTTTAGGTGCCCGAACCTGCTTTCTGTTTCTTCCATTGAGAAAGGGACTTGAGGACAGTTGTCCATACATACATGGCAGGCATTTTCTTTATTAATTGTAATATGAGGCTTGAGGATTGTTTTCTATACATGGTAACTCATAAATTGAAATAATTCTTCCTTTTGAACGTCAGAAGGATCTTGAGAAACAGCCTGCATGAAGTTTGGTTGACCAGTGGTTTTTGAGGATGCCATGGCCTCCTCAAGAGGGAAGGGATTGATCCCAAGAACCTTAGCAAATGGCTAGGGACAATCAATCTAGTTTGGTAGGAGAAGGGTTGGGCGGAGAATGTTTGGTTGCAGAGTATAGCAAGATGATTCACTCACCCTGCACGTTTAATGCATTTTACAATTGGATATCGCCATTTCACCTACAATGGAGTTTGCTCAAGGTGCACAAAGATTTGAGGAACCCCCTCTTATATTAAACGTTATGGAACTACGGAGTACATTAACAATTATTCATAAATGAACAGGAACTAAATATATATTTAATGTTGTTTTGTAAACATAAAGATGAATAACAAGGAGAAAATGAAAGACTTGTTTATATGCTATCTATTCTTAATGTCCTATGTCTGTGTCGACTAGAAAACAAATTGATAGGATTCGAAGACTATTTTATTGGAATAGAATCCTCAACAGCCCGCTAAATGTCTTGGGTCCAAGCAACTGAAGCACTCCAATAAAGCCCATGCAAATCCTAGCCAAGAGCTCTCATTATAGTTTGCAAAACATCATGAGGCCACCTCTAATAATGGGAGCAAAATGTTCAAAAATATCAAATCTCTTGGCCTGGCTAAGGAGCCTAAAAGCTATGTTCCATTAATGTCATTACACCAAATGAGTTAAGGACCCTAAAAGCTATGTAGCATTAACTCATTGTTGCATATTCAATCCATCCCGATCTACATTTCAGTTGCCAAAATCTAAGGTGTTGTAGAAGAATGCAGGTGATTAGGGTGGTTTGAGGCGGTTGAGAAGAAGCTTTATGGCTCTGAGGAAAGCTGTGAATCCTTCTCTTCTGCAACACCTTGTTACTTTGCCTACATTTTCTCGTTCTCTAGCTAGCACAGCGGACCAGGGTTTGGAGAGAGATTGCCATCAAGAGACAGCATCAAGATCTAGGTATGGATTGTGGGCATTAATGAAATGGGCTTCAGGAATTGCCTTGATCAGTGGTTTGTTGCACTTTAGCAGTTTGAAAGACGTTTCTGTTGCGGATTGTACTTCAAATGAGGTTATATCCTTGCCATAGGAGAAACTCAAGGGCGAAACAGATGTATCTGCATATGTATCTTCATTTGCACATATGTACAACAGGCATTTACGTATATATCTTTATCTGTGCATGGGTGAGGCACAAAAGGCGACTCTAAAGCATTAATAATGAAGATGTGTGGGATTTAGAGAGACTCCGAGAGTATAATTGGTGTCTATTTGCTGCCAGTTGGATGCAGCATCATTTCCTATTCAACGTACTATGCATTGCGCAGCAAAAGCGTAGTTGTTTATACTTGCGGTTGGGGGGAGATTTTGGAAGGCTTGGACATGGCAACTCCAGCGATTTATTTAGTTCACATCCAATCAAGTCATTGAAGGAGGAGTTCAAACTAGCTTATGGCGGGAATCAGCACTAAAAGGAAAAGCTTAGAGGCATCCAAGCAGCTTTTGTGTGACAAACCATTTATATTGACCATTTGCAAAGTTTTTTTTTAAAACATCTGCGGTGCTATTCTATTCATGTTGGCAGCGTGCAGATCATGTTTCAATGTTGGTATTGGAAGTGTGGGAGATCAGTTTTTTTGGCATTGGAAGCATTGCTAAAGGCTGCCGCTGTATGTGAACAAATATTTGGGGCTTGTTTAGTAGAGCATATTCTTCCTCTTCGTTGTAGTAATCATCTATTATAGATGTTGCTTTCAGAACATGCTTGAGATGAAGCGCTTAAATTCTGAACTGTGTAAAGCCACCAGTCTAGATATTGTTCAATGCAACAACAAATGTTGATGGAAGTGGTTTAAACCAGGGACCACGGATGCTTGGCATATGTGTCTTGATTTGCATTAAAAGTTGTTGCTATCCAATATAGTAGTTATTATTATTTGAGTAGTGATCGCTGTTGAAACAAGGTGTGTGGGTTATGATCTGCGTTGAAAGGCATTTTTCCAGATTATAAGGTTCATGGATCTCTATTGGACTGGTCACATTGTAACTGGATGCGCTATCAGTGGAAACCGACATCCAAGGAGACTTTGTATTGAAGGGCGGAACAAATATGTAACAAGTGAACCTCAGCAACTCAAAAGACAGAGATGACGATTGACTAAAGTCAACCGTCAATGCACTGCCAAAATAAAGTCCCTATGTTAGCACTAAAGGGGGGTGTTAGGAATTTAGTAGTGCATGACATAGAATAATAGTTATATGCAATGTAATAAATAATAAATTAACATGTTAATGTTAATTTATTAAGTAGGTGTTAGTTGCTAGTTAAGATGGTAGGTGTTAGTTAGTTATTGAGTAGTTGGAAGTTGAAAGGCTTTCTAAAGCCATAGAATGTAATAATATGGGTGTTGAAGATGAATAATTAACGAATTGGTGTGTTGGAGCCTCTAGCTCGTCTTCGTGTCGCAATTTCAATACCCCTATTTGACATGAATGGAACATGGGGTCCACTCCTCTAATCCGTAGCATTGATTGAGTGGCTGGCAGCATAGGAATAGCAAATAGATAGGTTGTGGTAACTTCAATTAGGAATAAGTTAAATAATGGAGTAAGGTGGTTGAGTTGGAGTGGGCATTCCTTGCTGGAACTGCCAGTTATCTGGTCAGATTTAGTTTTTTCAGACTTGTCAGTTAACTGGATTGCCTATGATTGAGGAATGAATCAGACTTAGTTATCTCAGACTTGTCAGTTAACTGACTGGGATTGTTGATGATTGAGGAATGGAAGAGGAAAGCATGGAATATAAGAAGCATTGGGGGGAAAGAGAACATCTCAGATTAAAAACCAAAAAAAGAGTTATTCTCAGGAGTGTGACAGCTGTGTACAGCAGCTTGTGGTATTTGGAGACAGAAACCTTCAAGCATGGCAATCAGACTATCTTGGGGATGGAAACCCTCAAGGAGCAGATCAAGTTTCAGAGTGTCATCTGGATTATCAGAGGTGTTATCAGATTTGCATGTAGGGTGTGCTTAGTAATTTGTATCAGACTGGTAAATTTTAATTTGCATGTGTTGTTTGTAGTAAATATAAAAAATACAAATATATTTATTGCAGGAGTATTTCTGGGCTTACTATTTGTGCATTTAGTTGAGGTTTTTACATTGGTCCCCATACTTTTCCATGGAACCCATGCTCAGCATTCCCTATATAATAACACTTTGACGATAAAGCAATTCAACCAAGCATGGATAACTGGTTCCCTTAGAGCTAATTGGCTCGATGTGAAAGAGTCGGTTAGGGACAAGATTAAGCCACTTGCAGAGGACCTGGCCATCATAAAGGACCACTACATATCCATCATGTTTCAGTAGAGGCTCTTGTTTCTAAAACCACTCTGAAGCTACTCCTAGCAGGATTTAGGAGCCTCTGCTCCTTCTCAAGAACTACAAGTCCTCAAGAAGAGGTGGAGGAACTCAAAATAGTTCTCTTGTCCTGCAAGCCAAATTGAATGAAGGTAACCAGGTTGCTGGCAAAATATCCAAGGCTCCTATTCCTTGAAGGATGCCCCTGAATTTGAGGATTATAAGCATAATGTTTCTAATTCTATTGGACAGATTTTAAGGGTTTTATATAATATCAATAGCAAGGGGCCACATGCATGGAAACACTGGACAATCTTTACTAGCATTTGATCATAGATCCATTCATGGAAAACTTAGTGCAGGAAAAGGGACCATGGTTGGTTGCTGAAGCTAGAGAAAAATTGTTAGTGGGCAAGGGAAAACAAGACAGTAGCAAGAGTTTCACTGCTAGCCTGAATAATTTGGATTTCACATAAGTGTTTTGTTTCTTTTGTGTTTGTTTATGTTAGTTTCTAATGGAAAGCGTATGACCTTACTGACCTTTGTTATTCCTGGTTAAAACTTAGATTCTCAGTATTCTCTGGTGGTCACATTTTTTCTACAACTTTCATAAGACCGCTTCCTCTACAAACAAAGTTATTGAATTTTTTGGTTTAAGAATTTCTTTCAGACAAGTAGATTCCCGTTAAGGTATTCTTGAATTTTCAGGGGAATCCACAGGTTTTCTTTCTACGCATCCTTGAAAATCTGATAGATTAAATGTCCTGGATGGTCATGAAAATTGTAAATTTTCTTAGCTTTATTTTATAAAATCTGATTGTTTTCACCTTGTTAAAAATAAGTGTATGTAGAAAGATTATGTTTGCATCTTGCATTGTTCATGTACGTAGGTGAATAGGCGGATCAATAGTTCATCCCTAACACTTAAAATTCAGTTTCGTAATAACTCCTCCAAGCTTCCTTACGCATCCCAAAAATTGGTAACTTGAACCAGTGAATAAAACCATACAAAACTGGTAAAATAGCTTCAGCCAGCCTTTCAGCCAGAGGATTTCAATGAATCAAAAAGTCTACTCTTTCTTATTTAATAAAAGATAATTCTATTATATAAAAAGTAGCATAGTACAAAAAACCCTCTGCAAGAAAGAATTCAAACAGAATTAAATGGATTGGAGACTTACAAAGTTACATGTAGAGCAGATGATAAGCATGAAATGTTAAAACTTAAAAGTAACAACAAACCGATATTTCATAATCATCATCTAATAATGTAGAATCACAGATAAAAATAACAGTTTGTGAAGGTTTACCAAAATATAAATGAAAGAAAATAAATGTGAATACAGTTTTTAACATTTTTTGAAGAAAAAACACGCATTGAGTAGGTTGAAAAATACCGTGCCACAGCAACACCTAAGGCATGGAGGGCAACAACAACGTGTGCAGCAGCCTCCCAAACCTCCGTCATTATAATCATCTGCCCTCGAGCAGCAGCAACAACAACCTCCCATTTCTCTACTTGATTCTTTTCCTTTTCAACTTGCCTCAAAGGATTCCAACTATCCTTTGCGCTACTCAACTGTGAGCTCCATGTATGATTAAGTGACCATGGCAACCTGTGGAGGTCATTCAACGAGACTCAATAGGACTGTCACTAACCTGCAAAGTTGATACTTAGCATTCAAATGCAGCTTAATACCATCTACTTGACCAACAATCACTTATTATTGTTGACAACGATCAGGTATTTCACCTGCTATAAGCTCCAGCTTGTATCAAGCTTACCCCTGTCCATCCAGTGAGAGCAAAAAACTAAGCCAGATGCAATATACAAACAAAATCCAAAAAATTCTTCTCCAAAACACAAACAACACAATGCAATGCAATGCAAAGCCAAAAATGTTACTATAGAAATGGCCCAAGCCTACCTGGAGACCTGCAGTCTTTCTTAACATTTTTTTTTTATATTCAAAATCTAACAAGCACATGGAAGGCGATAAAAGAATTAGATTATAAAGTGAATGCAATTAATTTCCCCCACAGTAATAATATCAAGGCAAATGAACATTTGAAAAAGAATGTCACACCTTTTCTCTATGGCCCCTCCCGTGTTCCCATTGTTGGGTATCCCTTCTAGGAGGATTCTAAACTGATAAGTAACATCATACAGCGCAACCATCAAAGTCAACTCATGCATCTTTTATTCAAAAACTTACCCAAAACTGATTGTTGTTAGATCAAGGATTCTTTTATCTAGTTACTTCCAGAAATTATGCACCTAACAAATAGATTTAATAATCTTAACTTCAACCATGCAAAAAGGAGAGCGAATAAAATAGCTGATATTCTTGTAAATTTAATGACTTGGTATAACCCCTGGATTAATTAGGAAAGGTCACCGTCATATGAACTATCTTTTATTTAATGATGCAAATTAAGTGTTTGAATGACATTATTTAGGAAGATCCTCCCAAAAGCTCTTTCAATCAAGCTGCAGCGATGATTATGATTATGGCAGTGCTGAAATTTGGCCTTCCTACATGCTTGAGCCTCTTGTGTACGGAGAGGACGGTTAAAAAGATAATGCTCAATCTTTTCAGGATTAGTTCCACGAATTCTTTCTTTTGATGGTGGATTATACTTATAGTTCAAGACTTCAAGTTCATTTGATTTTTTTTTAATGGAGTTTATGTGATTTTCATGTTTTTCTGATCCACTGTTCTCTGACAAGGGTTACTGTTACTTCATTCTACTTGTGCCAGCATACTTTTCTTGGAGCTTTCAAAACGTCATAAGGAAGGATAAAGAAGAATATTTTGGGACGGGGGTAATTCTGCATTGGAACCTCAGTTAGATAGGCACACATATGCTTCTGTGCATGATGCCCATTGCCAGCTACCTAGAAAATTTAATTCAATTTTAACGGAGAACCAAATTCTACCTACTAAAGATCATCAATTGCCTGAAGGAACTTTTCTGAGGCTATGGGTACTGAATTAGAGGGCAAAAAGGACAATCTGGAGGTAGAGTGGAAGGACCCTGGCACAGAAAACAAAAAAATATTGACTATGCTTAACAGCTTTGGTTCTCACGTGAACGCATAGCTGTTGGGACCTCCCTCAACGTATATAATATAATATAATATTTTCTGAATTTCTGGACAGAAAAGATAAAACACCTGACAAAATTCAAACATATACAGTACACATCCAAACTTTTAGACATTGTTTGTTTCTAAGTACTGAATCAACATGCTTTGTCAGCATAACAACAACCATCACCACAAACAAGTATTTCAGTCAAAAACAGAAAACGTTTTAGGCCTGCATACCAACAACCATCACCACAAACAAGTATTTCAGTCAAAAACAGAAAACGTTTTAGGTCTGACATCAGAAAGTGTAAGCTAGACAAATGGTTTTCCATAACTTTGGCGCACATAGTGCAAAGGAAAAAATTCTGCAGCAACAGTGAGGATTTTGAAGATAACAAAAACATGTTGCAGAAATACATTCTAAAGCCTAAAGAATGCAGAACTGTTGGTTTTCTTAGTTTTGTTAACCTTAAGAGAACACTGAATAGTTCTTGGTTGCCAAATCCAAAATTACAAATCCTATAATGACGCTGAACTCCAGCATTCCAAAACAGAACTTCATGACAGACAAACTGTGGAGTGTTATACGTTCCAAACTCAAAAGGTAGAGAGTACCTACTGAACTAATAAAGGTAGGGCTCCAGCATATGGAACAAAATAAAGAAAAAAAATCGCCTGATCACTACGTTACCTAAAAGTTCTCAAAAGTCATTAATTCCATATCCATGACACATTCAGCATTGATTTTGCATCTTAAGCCTAGTTGCACAGCTGACCTTAAACAACACGTCCGTACAAAAAATATCTATGCCTGAAATATGCATCCTACTTATGTCTCTTAGTACTTACCAATATTGTTGTTGGTTTGTTCACCTAAATTCATATAAAAGGTTAAAAAAATAAATGAAATCAAATGAATAATTTCATTAATGTCCAAGGGAGACCCACTATAATACATGGGGTAGCACAATTACTTATACAATTTGAGCCATAATGCTTGCAGATTATGTGCATTCCACTTCAGAGCTACTTAAAAACATATAATGAAGTTCTAGAATATCCTTAATGTAACTACTAGCTGCTAGGGAGCAAGCTCGACTATGTTAAGTGTTAATCTCATTATGCTTAATTGGGAATCTCAATCTCACTTGTTCATACCAATGACAATAAAGTATCAAAAGTTTTCCAACCTCTATTTCTCGCGATTACAAGGATTATACAGAAGTGATATTCTATGTTTTCCCATCTGCCTGTTTCGACTACTAGACCACGTTAACTTACCCCAAGCTGACAAATTAGATGTCCCTAGATGAGCTTTTAGAAACAACTACTAAGTGATTTTTACTTCCCACGTTTCAAGTCACACTACCGGGCTCATCAGTAGGAAAATTAGATGTCTCTTCTACAACAAAAATTTCTCTTGAAGGTGCTTATGCTGTGGAAGCGATCATGGATCTTACACTTCAGGAAAACCATGTTAAAGACAATTTCAAGGCACTAAATCCATTATCCTAATTGAAACACTATCCTGGAGTTCAAATAGTCATAAACAATTTCCCAAATCAAGTTTTGCACTAACTACTTATTAGCATCTTGCAACCAGTATACTGTAAAGCAAACGGCACCAAAAATTATATTATTCATTCACGCCAGCACTTCAACTTAACCACAAGGTGCTTAAAAGACGACATGCCGACCGAAATTAATTGTTAAACTTCAAAGAAACATCGAATTATCGAATTTAAAACCCTAAAACATACTTGCGTCCGTATGAGACCTCAAAATATCGTGCCAGCACGTTTCAAGAACTAAAATGCCAATCTCCCCTTACAAACGATCCTAAACATTAATTTATGTTCAATTTAGTGTCAAAAAAACACTACAGTGAGTATTATTTAGAGACGAGAATGAAATTAAAGCTGCAGCATAAGTTACACAATGATACCCTCAGAAGACTGGATAGTTCGATTCAACAATATATCATCGGACACAATAATCCGCGAATCATCATAATACATAATCGGCCAAAAGAACGATCCTAAACATTCATGTATGTTCAGTTTAGTGTCAAAGAAACACTACAAAGAGTATCATTTAGAGCCGAGCATGAAATTAAAGCTGTAGTACATGTTACGCACTGAAACCCTTAGAAGATTGGATAATTCAATTCAACGATGTATCATCGGACAAAATAATCCGCCAATCATCACAAAATTCAAGCTGCGGCATATTTTAGGTACTAAAACCCTTAAAACATTGGGTAATGAAATTCCGCAATATCTCGTCCGTATGAATTCGGTGCTGAAGTGCGTCTCTTTGCAGCTGTAATTTAAAGAAGGATCGTCGTAAAGAGCTTATAAGATTTCTAAGACATAATACTTAAACCTATACCATAGGGTCAATTCTAAAACATAAATTCGATGCCGACATGCCTTTCTTGGCAATTTATAAAGAAAAAACCATCAGAAAGAACTTAAATTGAGATTCCTTAAACATATTACGAAATCTACCCTACAGGATCAAATTCTCAGACACAAATTCCAGGCCGGCATGCATTCGGTCACAGTTTAAAGCTAAAAAAGCATCGGAGAGAACATAATTTAACTCAAAACACGAAATTCGCCTCGAAAAATCACGCACACATTGGAATTTTGAAAATTCAAAGCTGTATTTACAGAATCCAAGGCTTGGCAGTCAATATACAACGTGAAAACCCCAAAAGACTCGCATTACGAAGTAAATTTAAGGGAGAAAAACCTGAAAATGCTTAGCAGCTGCCAATTGCCAGTTCTCGTATATTAATAGCGCTCCAAATTCTTGCATGGCTCCATAATTGCTTCTAAAAACCCTCGAAAAAGGAATCCAGCTTAATTAAAATTGCTCTAGAGAATGTTACTCTTGGCTAAGGCAGTGCATGCCATTCGGACATGCACAAGGCACTTGTCACAGTGGTAGTCAAGGTGACCTCCTATTCCCAGTTACTCTTTTAGTTGCCGGTCGGAATAAGAAATAAATTGGTAGGGATATTTTTATGTGACACGTGTCGGTTTCGTGTTCAGAACGTACGATCCTCGGAGACACGTCATTGCGATGGTGGTGGCTGGACTGAAAATCTGGGTTTGTCTTTTTCAATATTTTAAATATTTTTGGGATCAAATGTCTCCCCAGTTTGATATCATTGGAAAAGAAGATATCGAATGACCTTGGTAAGTTGGTTGCTACCTTGACGTATGAATTTATACTTCTATTGAGATTTAAACAAAATCTAATTCAAGTTAGGTAATATGAAAGTTTTGTCTTTTAGTAGAATGAATTTTACTTCTTGTCCCTCTTTTGTTTATGAATTAGATAATTATATTAATTATATTATATATATGGAATAATGTATTGAATTAAATTTGAAATTTAAATAAATAGTATTTAGGTGGAATTTGAATAGGAAAACATATAATTTAAGGCATGTACTCATTTTTTCAGGGCTAAGAAAAATAGGAGTAGATAAAATAAATATTTTAAAACCTTGAAATTAATTGTGTATTGGTTTGGGTCACTTTCTTGTTGATTCATTTTATATCTTAATGAATCTGAACCTAACATAATGATATTGGAACCTGACATATGTATTTGAATTGAGGTGTACAATTTGAAATGTGATGGTTTTGATTACTTGGATCTTATTTATATGTGGTAAAACATGTATTTACATAGGGTTAGTGGCTAGGGACATTGTTTAAGAGTTTGTTAGGCAAGGATAATTCTCCTCTAGTTAAACCTCTAGGATATTGATTTACCAATTTTTGGAAAAGATCAAATACAACAAGCATTTATGCACAAATGCCAATATGCTAATGCAAGAGAAATTATTGCATTATGGATACTTTAATTTTACTCTATAAATGTTAGATGCCCTTTGATTGCCAAGGTTCTAAGTGTGTCTTCTATGTGATATGAAAATGAATAAATGCATGTCCCTAAATACAACTCCAAAGGTGGCAAGTGAAACATTTTGCACTTTGAGTTGACAGATAACAACTAGTTGGAAGGGTTGGGTCGGCCCCAAATTTTGGATTTGAATTTTGGAAGTTTGAGGTTCATTTTCACAAGTTCTACAACTAACTAAGTCAATTTCATAAATTGTGTATCTAAACCTAGGTGGGAAATGGATAAAGAGTGGGTTAGACAAATCCTTGGGAATAAGTACAAATGGGATCAAGCAAGGATTGGGCTATGTGCCATCTTTAAGTAGAAATCATCCCATTTGTACATTTTACATTACATAATAGATAACTACCTCCAGTCAAAGTTAGCCCGTGATAATGAAAAAGAGAACTCTACTCTAATTTAGTTCACTATAATATTAATGTTGATTTGTAAACTAGATTAATGCCTCCTAGGATTAATCTAAATCCTACAAATACAGATTGGATATGAATGTTATTAACTAAAAAAGACAACCTTTCTAAGCTAACAACAGTAATTGAACAAGAGAGAAGTATTGTTTCTAGAAAATGAGAGGATATTTTGGGAAACACAAATCAGAACTGGAAATAATACCAACAAAAGAACTTATCACCAAAAGGAGGGATCCTCGACCTAGGATACCAACGTGTCGCACGGATGTCTACATTGTGCAATGTTGTCCATACAGCACTATAGGGTTAGTAGGGTTTGGATGCTTCGATCTACACTTCCTCAAAGACTTCCTACTCCACCTATGAGATTTCATAACAATCATGTATAGCAAAAATAGAAACATATTCGGATGATAAAGAAAATACATAGATAAAATGATTAACCTATTGAGATATTGACAAGAAAACTTTAACCAAACCCTTATGCATTCAATTCCTCAGAAAGACCTCTTTATAATAGGACTGAAAAGAAGTTTAGGATTGTTAAGGAGTTTTCAGGAATGGTCAAACCCCTACTTTGAGCTTTTAACCTCCACGAGCAGTCAAATGATAAAGATGTTGAACAAAGTGTGTGCACCTATCCTAAGTGTGTCTAGGATCTAGGATGTAGTGACAAAGTGATTCTAGAAGCACCTCCCTGATCTACAGGGAGGACACTAGGCCTAGTGTGCAAAATAACAAGGATGACAAATAGGAAATGGGTTTAGGTAAATGGACAGGGGTTTTGCAAGATTATTAGAATCAAGGGAATACTTAATGGAGAGGTAGAGCTTCCCCATGGATTCACTTCTAGTGCTCTATAGGAATTTTATTGAAAAATGCAGGGCTCTTAGGAGCTTAATTTATAGGAAATTGACAAAGGGATTTCAGAGAGCAAAGAAATGTGCTACTTACTAAAATACATAGTAGAGATGGAATGTTTTAGAGAATTAGGACAAGAAGCTCAAAAGAATCTCAAGAGAAACTCTAGCCTTTAAGCCTCTTGCACAAGCTATTCTCTCCTTGAGTTTGAATTTGCAAAATGGGATGCAGAAACAAGGACATGTGATGGTGATTATGTGCCTAAACCTCAAAGCTATACTAGCGAATTCCGAGCTTGAAGATTATTGTAGCTATGGAGAAAGTGCTCAAAAATTCTTCATTCATGTATGGCTTCTGGAATCCTACTACATTTTTGTTATAAAAACTTGTCTTTTATATCTCTCTCAGTAACATATGGCACTTGCTATTTTTATGGATTCCATTGGATTTGGTTCAAGGAATCATGCCTAGAATAGCCTAGTGCATTTGTGGGTGGCATTATGATGGCCAGTGATCATAATGAAGCAATAACATGCAACCATAACGTACAAATCATGATATTGTACAATAGAGGACGCCAGTGCACCATGTAGATGTATGTGCATAATGCTTCCATTTGAGGAGAATGACCCCAAATTTAGCATGGAAGTAGAGAGGGGGTTCAAGACAATCTTCCAATATGGATTTTGGAAATGACATGGTTTTTGGGAGATGACCTAGGTTGAGATCACATGATGGGGTCATCCATGCAGGTGTAAGACATGACACTAAATTGCAAGGTATGCAATTTACGATGTTACATTTTACCCCCACTTTAGCAAGCTAAAGGTGTAGGCAACTAAGCATGCTAAAGTACAATAATGAAATGTTAAAATAAAATTTATCTATATAAAAAAGGATATTGTGAAGTTGTAGAGATTCTTCAGATGGAAAACATGATGCCCCCAGTTCAGAACTTGCAAAACCGTGTAGTATTATCTAAATTCAAGCAAAACCACAATAACATGTAATCCTGCAAGGTAAAGGATTAGATTAAATATAATTTTTAAAATGAGTGTGTTATCAAATCATATGATCTAATACATAGAAAAGGGAAAATATAAACATACTGCACATATAAAAACAAAGCACACATATAAAAAAATAAAAATGCCTCAAGGGACGAAAAAGAGTAAAAATAGATGCTTCAGGGAGTGGTAAAAGATGCTACAAGGAGCAATGTGAAAATGCTTCTGGGAATGGTAAAAGATGCTATAGGGAGCAATGATAAAATGCTTTTGGGAACAATAAAAGAGGTACTGTAGGGAGCAGTGATAAAATGCTTCTAAGAGTGATAAAAGATGTTATAGGGAGCAATGATAAAATGCTTCTAGGAGTAGTAAAAGAAGTGTTGCAAGTAGCAGGCTTATCAATGTGCATAGGATGAAGCAATGTAACAGGGATGTCCCTGAGGAAGGACACAAAAGGCATCATAGTTCAATAGATAAAATCCATGAAGGAACACTGAGGGATCTACATGCTTGGGGTTAGTATAAATATATCAAGAGTGATAATCATGAAGGGACAAGGACTGAACTATCATCATCCCCCAATCATGTAGAACAACAAGAACATAGGAAGAATGGCACATGAAAATAAAATAAATAAATATTTTGGGTCAACATGGAAGTGACCTAAATGTCTTGACGCTTTGCATCATCCCCAACATATTAAGAAAAATCATAGTTACAACAAATAGAAGAATTCAAGTACATATAAAATAATGTCACGACATTATTTGTTTCCCATGTATCCATGTTCCTACATGGGAAGTATGGGCCCTCCTTGAGAGAAGCTAACAAGTAAACACTAAGCAAGCATATGGGGGTAATAAAATAATCAGGCAAATCACGTACATATATACAAACAAATGATATGAAGGTACTACTACTCAGGGTCAGAAACTAGCAAGTCATCCTTCTCTTAATCTTGATCATTATTGTGGGACAGAGGTTGACAAGCCAATGAAACCACAACTAGAGCGATACTAGGTGAAGATCCATCACTGAAACATGGAAGGATGGTTGTTAGAGAAATGTACTCCTCAACATCCTCAGGTGAGGTGAGGTTCAATGGTCTTGTAAAGATTGAAGATAACAAGGGAATGTCAATATTGGTCATAGATGCCTCGGTAGAGGGAGATGCCAAAATAGTCCTCTCATAGAGGACAAACTATTGTTGTTGCTCAGCACTAACATCAAGGAAAGGGTCTACAGGAGAAACAGAGGTAGGAGGAGGGTGAGCCTCCACTGAATTAGGACTATATGAGAAAGGTGTTGGGATAAGGTGTCATTAACCTTGTAAATCCCAATATTGTATTTATTCCATTTATTATATGTAATTTGTAATTATCCATAAGGAGATGTACTAGTTTCACTGGCAGGGGTAATTTCGGAGTGTCCAGAGATAATTACGGAGTGACTTTTACTGTTAGCAAATGTAAAAACTCAAAGTAAATGAGGGTAGGCATGCTCTTTTGAGGAATCTACTATTTTTGGCATGTATGACAACTGTCATAATGTTTGGTAAGTGAATCTATGACAGCTGCAAGTTGTCATAAGATTATGTGATTCTATGACGCATATGACGGATATGTTAGTTGTATATTTGCTATATTTAGCCCAAGGTTCTATCTTGGAAAGATACTCTTTTGTGGAATCTATGACAGTTATGATGCATCATAAGATGATGTAAGAGGCTAGATTTAGTCTTGGGCCCCCAACCTTTGCATGGTTGTTTTTGGACAAGTGTAAGATGCTTGTAAGATTGTAATTAATATTTACAGGTTGGAGAATCTTAGGAGAGAGAAGGTGAATGCCTAGAATAGAGTGGAAAACATTTCTATAAGTATTTGCCATGTATTTTTTGTTGCAATACAGATTTTAGGTACTCATGTGCTGCTGAAATGCTGTCGGATTGAAGACTTGTAGAGAGAGTTGTGTAGTTGATGTATTGTACAATCTTGTTGAGATTAATACAAACTTGTGCCTCTTTCCTGGTGGAGTTTTTTACCCGCAAGGGTTTTCTCCATGTAAATACTATGTCATTGTGTTGAGTTCTTCATCTTTGACATCTTTTCTATAGTGGGTTTTATGTTTTGTTACAATCTCCATTGTTAATGTACACTTAAGATTGTTGAAATTTATCTTGAATCAGATTTCCATTCAAGTAGTGTTTCTTTCATTTCTAACATTTGGTATTAGAGCCTGGCCAGCTTTGACTCTTGGGTGGTAGTGTGGAAGTTGTAGCTGTAGTGGGAGATTTGGTTGTGTTTATTTTGCAAATATTGTGTTATTATTATGGCTGCATCCACCGTTGCATCAACCTCTTGATTGGACATTGAGAAGTTCAACAGAATGGGGTATGAGTTGCGGAAGCTAAAAATGGAAGATTTGTTGGAAGAAAGAAACTAGTGGTTGGCTATTCAAAAAGATAAGAAACCTGATGATGTCTCTCAAGATGAGTGGGATAGACTGGATAAGAAGGCACGGGGAACCATCCAGTTGTGTCTTTCAGACTCTGTCCTGTTGAATGTCGCAAAGGAGGAGACTGCACACAAGTTGTGGAATCAGTTGGGTGAGATCTATCAAGCCAAGAGTATGGTAAATAAACTTTATTTAAAAAGAAAATTATTTTCCATGAAAATGTGAGAAGGTGAATCAGTTGCAGAACATTTAAATTCTTTTAATTTGTTATTAAGTCAGCTTGATTCAGTAGATGTTGAGGTTAGTGAGGAAGATAAATGTATCTTACTTCTTTGTTCTTTACCTAAGTCTTGGGAGAATGCTATCCTTGCTATCACTGCTAACCTTGTGGATCCGAAGTTGGATGCTCTTGTTTCAGTGCTACTGTCATAGGAATTGAGGAAGAAGAGTTCAGATAGTTTAGGGGATGCTCTAAGTGTTAGGGGAAGGTCTAAGGAAAGGGGACCAAAGGGAGATCAGAAAGGGACTGAGGACAAGTCCAAGGGCCAGTCTAAGACTCTTGGTAAAAAGAACAGAGTTAAGTGTTGGAACTATGGTAAAAGGGGACATGTGAAGAAGGAGTGCAGAAACCCAAAGAAATAGTGGGAGAGTGCTTCGGATAAGTCCTCGAATGCAAGTGAAGAAGTTTTGCTTTCTGCATGTAATCTTGTTTCTAATGATCACTGGTTGGTTGACTTAGGATGCTTGTTTCATATGACCCGGCATAAGGAATGGTTCTCCACATATAAAGAATATGATGGAGGTAATATTTACCTTGGTGACAACTCTTCATATCTGATTGTCGAGAAAGGAAAGGTATTGTTGTGTTTTAGTGATGGGAGGATTAAAACCCTCCCAGGTGTTTTGCATGTTCCTAGATTAGCTAGAAATCTAATTTCAGTTTCAAAGTTGAATGATTTGGGAATGCATGTGACATTTGACAAGCATGGCTGCAGATTAGTGAGAGGGAACTTGGTGGTAGCAAAGGGGAAAAGATTCAAAAGCCTATTCAAGCTTGAAGCCACTACAATTTATAATGCCTCCTATGTATCTAAGGCTAATACTGAAAATTATGCATGTATGTTGTGGCATCGTAGATTGGGCCACACAAGCAATAATGTATTGAAAACTATTAAGAATAAAAATTTGTTGGATGGTTTCTCCTATTCTGATGAGCACTTTGATTTTTGTGAGCATTATGTGTTTGGTAAACAAAATGTAGAAAATTATTTCCTCCAGGAAGCAATAGAGCAAAAAAGAAATTAGAAATTATTCATATGGATGTGTTTGGACCTGTGGATAATGAATCTATCAGAAAATCTCGTTATTTTGTAACCTTCATTGATGATGTATCCAGATTTACATGGATTTATTTTATGAAGCATAAATATGAAGTTTTCACTAAGTTTAAGGAATTCAAAGTCTTAGTAGAGAACCAATCAGGTTTAAAGATAAAAATATTAAGATCTAACAATGGAGGGGAATATTGCTCTAAGGAATTTGATGGGTTTTGCAAGCATGCAGGCATAATCAAACAAAAGACAACTCCGTATACACCACATCAAAATGGTGTTGCAAAAAGGATGAACTGAACACTTATGGAAAGAGCCAGAAGTATGCTTAGTGATGCACAGTTGGATAAATATTTTTGGGCAGAGGCTGTGTGTACTACTTGCTACTTGATAAATAGATCTCCTTGTAAGGCTCTTGATTCAACACCTTATGAAGTGTGGATAGGTAAAAAACCTTTTGTTTCACATTTAAGGGTTTTTAGTTGTGAGGCTTTTGTTCATGTGCCTAAGGAAAAGTGATCTAAGTTGGATCTAAAGGCTGAAAAGTGTACATTTATTGGATATGGTGATAATGTCAAAGGTTGTAAGCTTTGGAATCCACTAACCCGCAAGATTATCTTTTCTAGAGATGTTATTTTCAGGGAACTTAGAGCTATTTCTAAACCTGAGCAGCCAAAAGAGAAAGAAGAAAAAGTAAAGAAGGTGCACTTTGATGTAGAGCAGAAAGATGCACCTCAAGAAGAACATAATGATGGATTGGGGGTGAAGAAGAAAAAGAAGATTCGAGTAGTTTTGATGAAGATGAATCTACTGTGACAGAAGAAGTTGGTGCAGATGATCATGCAGAAGAACAAGTAGTCTCTTACTCCACCCTTGTGGAGATCCACAAGACAACGGAATCCAGTTGATAGGTATAGCCCATCAGATTTATGTTGTGTATATGCTTTATTGAGTACTAACGATGAACCTAGATCCTACAGGGAAGCTATTTCTGTAGATGATAGTGAGTCTTGGTAGTTAGCCATGTAGGAGGAGATGATGGCTTTAGACTCTTGTAACACCTGTGATCTTGTTTATTTGCCCAAAGGAAGAAAGGCCATAGGTTGTAAGTGGGTCTTCAAGAAGAAGTTTGGTGCAGACGGGTCATTGGAAAAGTACAAGGCTAGACTGGTAGCCAAGGGCTACTCCAAGAGAGAGGGAGTTGATTTTGGTGAGATATTCTCTCCTGTTGCTAAATTGACTTCTATTAGATTTCTCTTATCCATTGTTGTATCTTATGATTGGGAGATTGAGAAAATGGATGTTAAGACTGCATTCTTGCATGGAGATCTTGAAGAAGAAATTTATATGCAACAGCCTACAGGTTTTGAGGTAAAAGGAAAAGAACATTGGGTTTGCAGGTTAAAGAGGTCTCTTTGTGGTCTGAAACAGTCCCCCAGAATGTGGTATCAAAAGTTTGACACATTTGTTTTGAAATTGGGTTTTGTTAGAAGTGAAGAGGATCATTGTGTTTACATTTATTGTGTTGATGATTCTATATTGGTTATTGCTATTGAAATTAGGGCAGACAACTAAGAGGGGGGGTGAATAAGTTGTCTCAAAAACTTGTATCCTTTGCTATAATTAAACTTCTTTACCACTTAATAACAGTTGAATGATATAACCATAAAAACATGAATCAACAACACATGAGCAGAAACAAAATCAACACACATAACACCAAGATTTTTACGTGGAAACCCAGTTAAGGGAAAAACCACGGTGGGGCTTAACCCATAAGATTTATTCTCTATTAAAAGAATAGAAAATGGGGAAGGCACATGCCTTCAAGGTGCACTGTCCAGAGCTCACTACTCAAGGAGGCTCACTACCTATAGAGATTTTTATAAGTTTATCACAGAAAGATTTGAACTAAAAAATAACATCTTCTTCATGTAAAGGTTAGTTCTATTGATGCGCACAATACTTCTGCTATGCCCCCTAAACACTTCTTTGCTAACTCCTCATCCTTTACTGCTCTTTCTCTTCTGCTCTTCCTCTTCTCTGCTCTGTCTTTCTTCCTTTCTTATGATCTTGTCATTTTTCGCACAAGGATGATTTTCCACAACTCAACCACATGAATTTATATGCTTCATCAACCTTGGAATAAACATCAAGGTCGGCACTACAAACATCTAACGTAATGCGAATCACTATATTGTCGGCCAAACATAGCTGGGATACAAATCTTCCTCGAATAACATGTCACGCCTCAGAGAACTTCTCTTAGATCATCCGCAACACGCATCATGCATTTGGTCGGCCAAGACTGGAAAGAATAATAACACCTAAGGAGAAATCTTCATCCACAAGCTCAATCCTCAATGCGGACCACCAACACAATACGAACCTGATTCGGTGACCACCACAAGCACAATGAAATCAACAGGAACAACCACACCACCTCAGATCACCAGAACAACTTACACCTTCATCCGGGAACTCAAGAACACCAACTGTCATTATTGTCACACCAGAAAGATTGCTTGAGATCAGTCCTTAATGCGGACTACCAACACAATAAGAACCCGATTTAGAGACCACCACAAGCACAATAAAATCAACAGGAACAACCACACCACCTCAGATCACCAGAACCACTTGCACCTTCATCTAGGAACTCAAGAACACCAACTGTCATGACTTTCACACTAGAAAGATTGCTTGTGGACCTCCAAACTACGAACCACTTGAGTTGAGGATACACACTGACATCCCAAACATACCTCTAGATCTGCAGATCATAAAATTTCAATGCGGATCAATCCGGACCAGATTACTGTCACTCTGTCACCTTTGAACAACTGCAAAACACGGTTCTACTAAGATGGCCATAACTTCACCAGTTCTCCATGCGGACCTCTTAAATCTCGACTGGAGCAACTTCAGACAATCCTCTACAAACCCTTTAATCTGCAGACTCTGATCTTCATCTTATTGGGAATGTGGAGAAAACTACTTCACTTGAACTGCATTGTCTCTTACAGAGAGATATGTAACTCACTTGTTTCTTCCGGAGAGGCTAATTTTCTCAATATCCTCAACATACAAATCTTCTAGAATGGGATACAGTTGACACCAATGACAACAAGGATATGTTGACATCAATGACAACACCGATTAGGCACATATTTGCAACAATCTCCCCCTTTGTCATTGATGGCAACATATGATGTGAAAAACTATTTCAACCATCAAGACAAGAACTTCTCCCCCTTTCTCTTATCACACATACAACCACTTTCTGTACTACTCCCCCTTTCACCATCAACTGCTTACTTACAAGTTTTTCACATGACTTCTCTCCCCCTTTGACATCAATGGCAAAGGGTACATATTTGCAATCATCTCTACCTCTTTTTGTTTCTTAATCTAGAATCATAATGACTACTCCCCCTGAGTAGCATCCCCTAAACACCAATCTAGATCACAAGATATGATTGTGAATTCCACCGAACTGATGCACATTAGTGCACCTTAGTTCTGAACATGAGGGGTAATAACCCCTAGCATCACTCTGAGATACTCAAAAGTATCCTTAGGTAGAGGCTTAGTGAAGATATCTGAAATATGATCCTTTGAAGAGACAAACTCCAATCTGACTTCATTCTCATTTACCTTCTCTCTCAAAAAGTGAAACTTGATGGATATATGTTTTGTCTTTGAATGCAACACTAGATTCTTTGAAATGTTTATTGCACTTGAATTATCACAGAAGATTGTAACAGGTTCTTCAAACACAACTCTGATATCCTTCAACATTTGCTTCATTCACAAAACTTGAATACAATTACTTGCTGCTACTATGTACTCTATGTCTATAGCAAACAGAGATATTGCCTCCTACTTTTTACTCAACAAGGAAACTAATCTTTTTCCCAAGAAAAATGCACCTCCACTAGTACTCTTCCTGTCATCCACATCTCCTGCCCAATCAGCATCTGTATATGCATGGAGAGTGAAATCATCACCCTTAGGATACCATAAGCCATAATCAGATGTTCCCTTCAGATATCTAAAATTTTTTTTGACTGCTACAACATGAGATTCTCTAGGATCAGCTTGAAATCTAGCAACAAGGGCAACTATATTCATAATATCAGGTTTGGTATGAGTCAGATAAAGCAGTCCTCCAATCATTGATCTATACCTCTTTTGATCTACCTTAGGGGAATCATCATGTTTTCTCAACTTGCATCTGGTCACCATAGGAGTACTCACTAGTTTTGAATCCTCCATTCCAAACTTTTTCAACAACTCTTTCACATACTTGGACTGAGATATGTAGATGCCCTTTCTGACTGAATGATTTGCAGACCTAAGAAGAAATTTATTTCACCAAGCATGGACATCTCAAATTCACTTTGCATCTAATCAGCAAATTTTTTACACATACTCTCATGTCCACCAAAGATGATGTCATCAACAAATACCTCAACAATCAAGATGTGTTCATGATCAATTTTGAAATAAAGATTACTCTCAGCGGTGCCTTTGTTAAAACCTAACTTTAGTAGATACTTATCTAATCTTGCATACCATGCTCTTGGGGCTTGTTTAAGTCCATACAACGCTTTCTTCAGTCTACAGACCTTATCTCCTTGATCAGACAACTAGAATCCTTCTGATTGCTCAATGTAGACCTCTTCTTCCAACTCTCCATTTACGAATGCTGACTTGACGTCCATCTGGTAAACTTTGAAATCTTTGTAAGCAGCAAAGGTAAGAAATAATCTAACTGCTTCAATTCTTGCCACCAGAGCAAAAGTTTCTTCAAAATCAATTTCCTCTACCTAAGAATATCCTTTGCACACCAATCTTGCTTTATTTCTCACAACTTCACCATCTTCATTCAATTTATTCCAGAAGACCCATTTAGTTCCAATTACATTTTTGTCTTTAGGTCTAGGAACAAGATCCCAAGTCTGATTCTTTTCAATTTGCATTAATTCTTCTTCCATTGCTTTTACCCAACTTTCATCATTACAAGCTTCATTCACTGATTTTGGTTCAATATTTGAAATCAAACAATACACCTCTTGTTCTTCAGCAATTCTTCTTCTAGTTTGAACACCTTTATTTTTATCTCCTATGATCTGATTTTCAGAATGATTCAATCTTACATACCTGGGATTCTCCAGAGTAACTGAACTTGCTTTCCTTCATTTGGGCTTTCATTTTGATCATCTGATTCATAACCACAAAACCTTGAAGGTCTCTCCTTGCTTTCATCAACCTTGACATTAGCACTTTCCACAATCTTTTTCAATCTCTTGTTAAAGCACTGGTATGCCTTGCTTTGATTAGAATAACCTAGAAATATTCCTTCATCACATCTTACATCAAACTTGCCTAGATCTTCATCTCTTTTGATATAGCATTTACTACCAAAAACTCTGAAATATTTCACAAAAGGAGCATTACCAAACGACAGTTCATAAGGTGTTTTACCATAATTTCCTTTGATCTGCACCCGGTTAAGAGTGTAGATAGCAGTACTCACAACCTCTCTCCAATAGACACGTGGAACATTTCCCTCCATCATCATGGTTCTAGTAGCCTCTTGAATAGTCTGGTTCTTCCTTTCCACAACTCCATTCTGCTGAGGAGTCCTAAGAGCAGATAATTGTTTTCTTATTCCATGCTTTTCACAAAATGCATTAAACTCACCGAAGGTAAACTCTCCACCTCTATCAGATCTCAGACATTTTATCTTCACACCAATCTCATTCTCCACCCTAGCCTTAAACACTTTGAATTTGTCAAGAGCCTTTGATTTCTCTCTCAAGAAAGTGACCCACATCATCTAGGAGTGATCATCAATCAACAACATAAAGTATATGTCTCCTTGCAAACTCATAACCCTGGCAGGACCACACAAATCAGTGTGCACAAGTTCCAACAATCCACTTGAAGATTTTTCTTTACTCTTGAATGTAGTTCTACTCTGTTTGCCCAACTGACATTCCTTACACATGCTATTAGCAGGTTTTACAAGCTTTGGAAGATCTCTCAAAGCCTGAGTAGCACTTATCTTGATAATGTTGTCAAAGTTTACATGACACATTCTCCTATGCCATAGCCAACTCTGATCAATCTGAGCAATCAAACAACTTTTACTAGTACCACTTAAATGAAAGATGTTACCTCTAGTCTGTGTACCAGATGCAATCTCAGTTCCGGAGCTTTCCAAGATTCTACATTTTCCATCCTTGAATTGGAGATCATATCCATTGTCAACCAACTGTCCAACACTAAGAAGATTATGCTTCAACCCTTCTACATACAAAACATCATTAGTGTTATCCTTACCGTCAAGAGAGATGGATCCTCTGCCACAGAATCTACCAGCTGAATTGTCTCCAAACTTCACAATTCCATCTTCATACCTTTCCATACTTACAGACTTACTCTTATCACCTATCATATGATGAGAGTATTCACTGTCAATTACCCATTCATCCTTTTCTTCAACCTGAGTAGCCAAAGCTCTTTCCACATTCACACAGCTAGCATATTCAATAGGCACCAGATCTTATTCTTTGATGACAATGAACACCCATTCATTTCTTGAGGTACTTCCCTTATCAGATTCATCATCAGTGACTCCTTCTTCAGCAACTTCTTAGACATAATAGCATTTCTTCTAAATCCTAGATTTGTTGGGGTTTGGCTTTGAAACCCTCTCTGGACATCTTGAGGCAAAATGACCAATCTTATTGCAAGCAAAACATTTGAAAGGCAACTTTCCTTCATACTTACCAGATCCTCTTGGTAGTCTTTTGGCAAAAAGAGCTTCAAGTTCTTCAAGCTCTGATTCATCTTCTTCAAGATCCTTCTTTGCCTTCTCAAGTCTGGTTAATCTTCTTGAAGAGCTTTCACATGGATCAAATCTTTGCTTTCCAAGAACACTGGCCTTAAATGCATATTCAGATTTAGGAAGAGAATCACCAAACTCACTCATTTCAAATGCTGAGAGCTTGCCAACTAACTTATCCCTTGTAATAGTTGTCACAGTCATGATTTCCTCAATAGCAACAACTCTATGCTTGTATGAAGCAGGTAAGGATCTGAGCACCTTGCCAACAATTTCTGATTCTTCCAATTTTCCACCAGTACACCGGATACCACACACAAGTTCATTCACCTTCTGCATGTAGGAAGTAATGTTTTCATCTTCACACATCCTCAAATTTTCATATCTACCCTTCAGGCTCTGCAACTTAGCACATTCGACATGTTCATCACCTTCATATAGAGTTTCCAACTTCTTCCAGATTCCATGAGCAGTTTTCAATTCCAGGACATTTGTCATTTCTGTATCAGTCAGGGCACTTAATAAGGCTTATTTGGCTTGAATGTTGTTTTCAGCATCTTTGAGTTCATCTGGAGTTGAAAGACCTTTCTCTGGGGCTCATACTCATCCTTTGTTATCAACCAATAAGCTTCACCCATGCATTGCAAATGACATTCCATGCGACTCTTTTAAAGAGAATAATTTGTTCCATCAAATCTCAGACTGTCCTTCTTGTAAGTTGACATCCTGGATCTCCTCAAGCGGTCAAACTTCTTTTAGAGGAACCGACTCTGATACCAATTGTTGAAATTAGGGTAGACAACTGAGAGGGGGGGTGAATCAGTTGTCTCAAAATTTTTTATCCTTTGCTGTAATTAAACTTCTTTACCACTTAATAACAGATGAATGATATAACCATGAAAGCATGAATCAACAACACATGAGCAGAAACAAAATCAGCACACATAACACTAGGATTTTTACGTGGAAACCCGGTTAAGGGAAAAACCATGGTGGGGGTTAACCCACAAGATTTATTCTCTGTTAAAAGAATATAAAATGGGGAAGGCACATGCCTTCAGGGTGCACTGCCTAGAGCTCACTACTCAAGGAGGCTCACTGCTTACAGAGATTTTTATAAGTTTATCACAGAAAGATTTGAACTGGAAAACATCTTCTTCATGCAAAGGTCAGTTCCATTGATGCACACAATACTTCTGCTCTGTCCCCTAAACACTTCTTTGCTAACTCCTCATCCTTTACAACTCTTTCTCTTCTGCTCTTCCTCTTCTTTGCTCTGCCTTTCTTCCTTTCTTATGATCTTGTCATTTTTCGCACAAGGATGATTTTCCACAACTCAACCACACAAATTTATATGTTTCATCAACCTTGGAATAAACATCAAGGTCAGCACTACAAACATCTGACTTAATGCAAATCACTATACTGTCATCCAAACATAGCTGGGATCCAAATCTTCCTCAAACAACACGCCACGCCTTAGAGAACGTCTCTTAGATCATACGCAACACGCATCATGCATCCGGTCGGCCAAGACTGGAAAGAACAACAACACCCAAGGAGAATTCTTCATCCACGAGCTCAATCCTCAATGCAGACCACCAACACAATAAGAACCTAATTTAGAGACTACCACAAGCACAATGAAATCAACAGGAACAACCACACCACCTCAGATCACCAGAACCACTTGCACCTTCATCTGGGAACTCAAGAACACCAACTGTCATGACTGTCACACTAGAAAGATTGTTTGAGCTCAATCCTTAATGCGGACCACCAACACAATAGGAACTTGATTCAGAGACCACCACAAGCACAATGAAATCAACAGGAACAACCACACCACCTCAGATCACTAGAACCACTTGCGTCTTCATCTGGGAACTCAAGAACACCAACTGTCATGACTGTCACACTAGAAAGATTTCTTGCGGACCTCCAAACCACGAACCACTTGAGTTGAGGATACACACTAACATCCCAAACACACCTCTAGATTGGTAGATCATAAAATTTCAATGTGAATCAATCCGGACCAAATTACTGTCACTCTGTCACCTCTGAACAACTATAAAACATAGTTCTACTCAGATGTCCATAACTTCACCAATTCTCCATGCAGACCTCTCAAATCTTGACTAGAGCAACTTCAGACAATCCTCTACAAACCCATTAATCTGTAGACTTTGATCTTCATCTTACTGGGAATGCAGAGAAAACTACTTCACTTGAACTGCACTGTCTTCACTGTCTCTTATAGAGAGATATGTAACTCACTTGTTTCTTCCGGAGAGGCTAATTTTCTCAATATCCTCAACATACAAGTCTTCTAAAATGGGATACAGTTGACACCAATGACAACAAGAATATGTTGACATCAATGACAACATCGATTAGGCACATATTTGCAACAATTGCTTTGTATGTTGATGACATGTTTTTCAGCAATACTAAGGGTATGATCAGTAAGCTTAAAGCCCAACTTTCAGGTGCATTTGAGATGAAGGATCTTGGTGCTGCAAGGTATATTTTGGGGATGGAGATTAGGAGGGACAGAGTTAACAGAAAGCTTTGGTTGTCACAAAGTAAGTATGTGAATACTATTTTGCAGACGTTTAGTTTGCAGGATTGTAACCCAGTTAGAGTTCCTTTACCCATTGGTACTAAGCTTTCATTAGATATGTGTCCAAAGACTAAGGATGATCTTGAGGATATGTCTAATGTGCCATATGCTAGTGTTGTAGGGAGTTTGATGTATGCAACAGTTTTCACTAGACCAGATATTGCCCAAGCAATGGGAGTTTTGAGCAGATTTATGTCTAACCCTGGTAGACAGCATTGGAATTATGCAAAGAGGGTGTTTAAATATCTTGCAGGTACTCCTGATTATTGTTTGGTTTATTTTGGTACTGATAGTGCTGACAAATCTTTGGACATACAGGGTTTTGTTGATGCAGATTGGGCAGGTGACTTAGACAGTCGAAGGTCCACTAGTGGCTATGTGTTTACTCTGTATAGAGGTGCAGTGAATTGGATGAGTAAGAGGCAGCCCACAGTTGCTTTGTCCACCACAGAAGAAGAGTATATGACTGCTACTCATGTCTCTAAGGAGGTAGTTTTGTTGAGGAGACTGTGTACAAGTATTGGATTTGATTGCAGGATCATTCAGATTGGTTGTGATAGCCAGAGTGCTATCTGTTTGGCCAAGAATCCCATCTATCATGCTCGGACTAAGCATGTTGATGTTCAGTATCACTTTGTTTGAGAGTTGGTTGCAAATGGAGAGATTGAGTTGAAGAAGATAGACACTTAGGAGAATGTTGCAGATTTATTGACCAAACCTGTGAGCATAGAGAAGTTCATGTGGTGCAGAGAGGCCATGGGCCTTGTTTCTAGTGCCTGATTATTTTTCATTTGATTTCCTATGGGTTGATTTGCAATGTATAATGTCAAGTGGGAGAATGTTGGGATAAGATGCCATTAACCTTGTAAATCCCAATATTGTATTTATTCCATTTATTATATGTAATTTGTAATTATCCATAAGGAGATATACTAGTTTCACTGGTAGGGGTAATTTTAGAGTAACCGGAGATAATTACGGAGTGACTTTTACTGTTGGCAAATGTAAAAACTCAAAGTAAATGAGGGTAGGCATGCTCCCTTGAGGAATCTACTATTTTTGGCATGTATGACAACTGTCATAATGTTTGGTAAGTGAATCTATGACAGCTGCAAGCTGTCATAAGATTCTGTGATTCTATGACACATATGACGGATGTGTTAGTTGTATATTTGCTATATTTAGCCTAAGGTTCCTATCTTGGAAATATACTCTTTTGTGGAATCTATGACAATTATGATGCGTCATAAGATGTTGTAAGAGGCCAGATTTAGTCTTGGGCCCCCAACCTTTGCATGATTGTTTTTAGACAAGTGTAAGATGGTAATTAATGTTTACAGGTTGGAGAATCTTAGGAGAGAGAAGGTGAATGCCTAGAATGGAGTGGAAAACATTTCTATAAGTATTTTCCATGTATTTGTTGCTGCAATACAGATTTTAGGTACTCAGGGGTTGTTGGAATGCTGTCGAATTGAAGACTTGTGGAGAGAGTTGTGTAGTTGATGTATTGTACAATCTTGTTGAGATTAATACAAACTTGTGCCTCTTTCCTGGTGGAGTTTTTTACCTGCAAGGGTTTTCTCCATGTAAACACTGTGTCATTGTGTTGAGTTCTTCATCTTTGACATCTTTTCTGTAGTGGGTTTTATGTTTTGTTACAATCTACATTGTTAATGTACACTTAAGATTGCTAAAATTTCTCTTGAATCAAATTTCCATTGAAGTAGTGTCGCTTTCATTTCTAACAAAAGGCCTTGAAGATGAAGGGGGGATGTTGGTTTTGGACTTGTAGTATGGCGGAGTAGGGTAGCATTCTTGTTTACACTTGGATTGCAAGCATGGGATGGCTATGTCTATCATGGTTGGACAAAGAACATCTAGGAAAACATGATGATGAGTACACTAAAATGGCACCAAAGTGTGTAATGTTTCTTTAGGAATGACAGAAACATTAAGCAAGTTAAGTGGCTTAGATAAGGGCAACAAGTCTAGTATGACAGGAATGATCAGAGGGTGAGCCATGATAACTTAGACTTTTTGGGTGTTAGTCTAACTTGGATCCTGGGGTGACTCATCGGAGGTGGATTCACCAATCTAAGCTCTAATCGCAGCTCATCATGGGGTCAACCCACAATATTTTGTCCCACTTTTGGTCAAAATTGAAATTAACATTTTAACCAAATCTTCACTTTCTAACACCTATAGCAGCTAAACCATTAAGAATTCGAAAATGATGTGAACTAGTGATTTATGAGATTTTGTGTTTAGATTTTAAATATATATTTTTTAATTTAGAAATAAATTGTAAATTTTTTACATAATTTTTAATAACTTGTTTTTTATACTAAACAACATTTTTAAAAAGTGACATTTATGTCGTAACGCATAACTTTTTTATAGAAAGGATAAAATTTTAATTTTTAAAATATAGATTTGTAACACCAATATCTAGGACATGCATGGATATTTTTCATAATTTTTTGTTGTGTATTTTTTTAATTAATTTTTGAAGTGAGATTAATTATAATTTGGACACAGGTTTATGTCATAAAGCATAACTTGTTTTGTATGCATCGAAATTTAATTTTCTTTTTTTTGTTGAAACAAGGACATCAATACCTAGGGCATAGATATTTTTTAGAATTTTTTTCTCTATTTTTTAATTTTTCGACTTGTGTGGAATAGAGACCTTGTTGTTTAGTGAAAAACTTATGTTCATTAGAAAATAGAAAATAAATATAATAATCAAATTAAATTATTCAAAATTATACTTTTTGGAAAGTGTATACAAAGGGCTACATAATTAAACTATATAATATATAAATGACTTTATTTGACCCCCCAAAAGGTGAAGCAAAGTTGGTTTTTATCAACATTTTGATAGGTGCAGAGAAGACTCCATCGAGGGTTTAATTTAAGACTAGGAGGGTTCTACCCAAGGGGGTTTGATCTAAGGGGCTTTTATCTAACTCCTTTCAATTAAACCCCTTTAGATGGAACCCTTTAAGGCTTAAACCATTAATTTTTCTAAAAAATATGTGATTTCAGGCAAAAATCAGTATGTCCCATAAGTGGGATAGAATATTGTGGGACAGCCCCATGATTTTGGTGTGCTCATGCGAGCTGGTTGTGTCCAGTGCAAGTAGAGGGCTTAATACGGTCTAACTAAATAGATCATTTTTCTCCAACTGTCATAGTGATGGTAGGAGAATCAAATGTCATGATTGAAGGTTGGGCAGCCTCAAAAGTAGAAGTAGATCTTTGAAACAACGGTGATTTTCCCTTACCCATGGTATATGAAGTAGGGGTATGATAGCCAAATATTAGTGAGCATTCTTAGGATAGGGAGAATCATCCAATGTGGGTTGCTTTCCTTTCATAGTTGCTAGGGCAAGAGAAGGAACAAGCACAACCACTATCAACTAGGTGACCTCTAGAGAGAGAAGCACAGAAAGCACAGGCTTGGGAGTAGAAAGGCTAGATCTTGATGTAGGGGAACCAACTCGACTCTTCTTGTATCATAAGTAGGCTTTAAACAAAAGATCTAATTGAGATCGAAGCGACTCAGCAGAAGTGGGCCAAAAATAATCCAAAGAGAAATTTACCCATTGCTAGAGGGGTTAGAAACCTCTATGGGGAACTGTGCATATGATTCCACCATGCAATAATTTTAAGCATTTATGGACCAATGAGGAGACCACTTACATCTCTACAAGCCAAGGATGACGTAGCAAGACTCAGAAATGACTTGATTTAGAGATGATGACAAACGAAACATCTAAGGATTTGATTTCTACCTGGACTGACAATGTGATTGAGCCCAAGGTGGGAAGGCGCATACCGTCATGGGTTCTAATAGAGATATTAGAGGGGTCATAGGTATCCTTGTGAATCTGATTGACATAAAGGAACTCCTTAGTGATGATGCTTACAGTGCTGATAGGGTTAATCAAAGTGCCACAAATAGCTTTTTGATTAACCTGAGCGACAATATAGAGAGGGTCATTTGGCACATTTAGGACAATGTCAACTAGGGAGAATGTGATAAAGGGACTAGAAGTGTATTTTTCTTGAGGTGTCAAAGGTTGGGCATCCACTTCTCCAATTATAGCACAAAAATGTGAAGTAGATGAGTTAGCCTCTTCTTCCCAATTTTAGGCAATGAAGTATCCAAATCTACAAAGTTTGAAGAGTGTGGTGTAAATGGATCTGTATAGATTTTAAGATTCTAGTTAGGCTTGGCCACAAATTTGTTCCCTTTTTCACCTTCTCCAAAGACTTGGATAGTGTTAGAATCAATGAGGTCCTACACAATGTGCTTGAGATGCATGCATTGTTCGATGTTCTATCCTAGTATCTGGTGAAATTAACAAAAAGATTTTGCATCATAGTTGTTGGGAAGAGGTTTATTCAGGTTAAGAGGCCTAGCATGCAACAACTAAACTAAGTTATGGGTAAGGAGATACTGCAACACAAACTAGAATAATAGGGTGAACTACCTAAATTTTTACCTCATAGTGATATGGGCCATGGCCTCTGATACAGTAGAGGTGGTTGCATTATCACCAACGACTATAGAAGATGTGTTCTATATAAAACTTGTGGTCCCCTTTTTAAAGTTTTTATTCTGACTATTTGAAGGTCCAATAGGGGTGGGTGGAGTAGAAGATGTTTCAAATTGATCCAGAGACTATTGGTAGTCTTTGAGAGCAATGCACAAGTGGAGAAAAGAGGAATATCTCATGATTATAATCTTTTCTTTGAGTGCAACATGAAGATTCCCAATAAAGACCCTTTCGACATCAGAGTTGGGAAGAGGATAGGGCATCTGTGAGAACAATGATTGGTAGCAAAAAAAGAAGTTAGTCACCTTCTCTTAGGGGCCTTGTTTACAATGAATTAAGTTAGTAAAAGTGGTTTGAAGGCCTATATTTGTTTGAAAATGTTGCAAGAACTGATTAACAAGCTGATCAAAGGAGTTTATAGAATGGTCAGGGAGTGAACACAACCAATCTAATGCACTGTGTTTCAACAAGCACGAGAAGAGTTTTGCTAACAACTCGCCCTGAAATATAAAGTTTATGCATAATGTTGTGAACGTCGATACATGTGTTTGAGGGTCCCCTTTGCCATTATACTTTTCAAATCTAGAGACTTCAAAACCCATAGGAAAAGGGGTAGCTAGAGTGCATAGAGACAATGGGACATGATAGACATAAAGGCGATATAATAGGATGCATGAAAGTAGTTGAAAGAAAAGCAAGTTGTTATTGGAGACTACTAACACTCTACATGAGTTGGTTGACCACTAGATCTATTATGTGCAAAGGGGGTGTGGTGGTTGTAGGCATAGGGATGTCAGATGATGGTATGAATGATGTAGATTAAGTAGGATAGATCTGCACAACTATAGAATGCAAGGCAATGGAGGATCCACCAAATGACAAAGGTTGAGAAGGGGGAATGAACCCACAAGAATCAATGGGATTCCTCATCGTTCCCCTTGATGTGACATTCAGAGGAAATAAAATGGTCATTTATGTAGGTGTATGTGTATAAATTGTAGAGGTAGGCAATGCCATAAAAAACCACAGACATGTGACATGATGAGAAGTCTAGGCAGTCTCATGGGAGGTAGCTAGAGTAGGCACATCAATATGAACAATGTTGGCCATTCCACGTAGTATGTTAAGACCCTCAGAGTGGTTTACTAACATCTTTATAAGGGATTATATGATAGAGGATGTGATATCGGAAGTGGCCTCCTAAGTCAAAAAGGTTTGGAAATCCTAAAGATGTTCTAGGATTTTGATTTTGGAAGATAAGGGTCTCAAGGCATTATCGAGATCAAAATCTTATTGTATGTTTGAAAAGGTCATGGCTGACATAGAAGGTAAGGTAGTTGATCTCGGAAGAATAATTTCAGAAATAGGCATCATGGTGCTAGCAGGATCACATGAAAGTGAAGGGATGTTGATTATGATTGTGGTCATGGTGGAAAAAGATAGAGATTTTGATATGTTTCTGTAGCTTCTTCACACAAGATTTTTAGAGTGAGAAGATTGGGTCATTAAGTTCATAAAATTATTTAGAGCCTACAACATAGTGCAAGATGTTTGGATCTAGAAATTAGAGAAGCTTTTAAAGAGTAGGTTCATGTTGGGTTCACCAAAGATGTGATAATGAAAAAGATAACTCTACCCTAATTCAATTCACTCTAATATTAATGTTGATTTGTAAAATAGATTAATGCCTCCTAGAATTAATTTGAATCCTACAAAAACAAACTAGATATGAATGTTATTAACTAGAAAACACAACCTTTCTAAGCTAACAATAGTAATTGAACAGGAGACAAGTGTTGTTTTCAAAAAATTAGAGGATATTTTGAGAAAGAAAAATTAAAATTGGAAATAATACCAATAGAAGAACCTGTCACCAAAAGGAGGGAGCCTCTGCCTAGGATGCCAATGCATCACATAGTATGCTATCATCCGTATGATATTGTATGGTAAATAAGGTTTGGATGCTTTAGTCTACACTTTCTCAAAGACTTCCTGCTTAACTTGTGATATTTCCTGATAATCCTGCACAATAAAAATAGAAAGAAACACAAGCGTAATATCTAGATGATAAAGAAAAATATAGAGATAAAATGATTAACCTATTGAGATATTGACAATAAAACTTTAGCCAAGTGTCTATGCATTCAATTCCTCTAGAAGACTTATTTCTAATAGGACTAAAAGGAAGATTGAGACTTCTAAGGAGTTTTATAGGAATGGTCAAACCCCTGCTTTGGTCTTTTGACCTCCAAAAGCAGTCAGATGATAAATATTTTGAGCAAAGTGTGTGAACCTATCCTAAGTGTGTCTAGGATCTAGGATGAAATGATAAAGTGATTCTAGAAGCACCTCTTTGGTCTACGGGGAGGACACTAGGCCTAGTGTGCAAAATAACAAGGATGGCAAATAGGAAATGGGTTTGGGTAAATGGATAGGGGTTTTTCAAGATTATCAAAATCAAGGGAATACTCAGTGGAGAGGCAGAGCTTCCCCATAGATTTTCTTCTAGTTCTCTTTAGGAATTTTATCAAAAAATGCAGGGCTCTTAGGGAGCTCAATTTATAGAAAATTATCAAACGGATTTCAAAGAGCAAACAAATGTGCTACTTACTGAAATACATAGTAGAGATAGAATGTTTTAGAGAATGAGGACAAGCAGTTCAAAGGAATCCTGGGAGAAACTCCATCCTTTAAGCTTCTCACACAATCTATTCTCTCCCTGAGTTTGAATATGCAAAATAGGATGCATAAATAGGGACCTGTGATGATGATTATGTGCCTAAACCTCAAAGCTATACTAGAAAATGCAAAGCTTGAAGGTGATTACAACTATAGAGAAAGTTCTTATAAATTCTTCATTTATTCATGTTTGGCTTCTAGAACCCTACTGCATTTTTGTTAGAAAAACTTTCCTTTTCCATCTCTTAGTAATTGATGGAACTTGCTATTTTTTTGGATTACATTGGATTTGTTTCAGGGAATCATGCCTAGAATAGCCTAGCACATCCGCGAGAGGCATTACGACGCCATTGATCATAATAAGGTGGAGGCATGCAACCATAATGTACAATTCAAGGTATTGTATGGTACACAATGCCAACACATCTCATAGGTCCGTATACATGCAATACATCTATGCATAGCACTAGAATTTGGGAAGAATGACCCCAAATTTAGTGTGAAGGTATAGAGGGGGTTCAAGAATAATCTTCCAATATATATTTTGGAAATGACTTGATTTTTGGGAGATGACCTAGGTTGATTTGAAATGAGGGGGTCATCTAGACAGTTGCAAGACATAACATGGAATTGTAGGATATGCAATTTATGACCTGAGGGTAAAAGCAAGAAGTTGGGTCCACATATAGGGGAAGTGTCAGGTAAAAAAAAATCCTGACAGGAACGGGTGCTCGAGCCTAGAACGGGTACCCGTTTTATTTTTTATTATTTTTAGAAATGGGTACCCATTTTTTTTTATTGTTTTTAGAAATGGGTACCCATTTTGTTTTTTTATTGTTTTTAAGAACGGGTACCCATTTTGTTTTCTATTGTTTTTTAAAATGGGTATGCATTTCTAAAATTTTAAATTTCACACACATGTTTTTAGTTTGGTTTTAGGCTCAGGAAAGGCATGGGTAGCTGACCTTGAGCCTTGGACTTGCAAGTATTTGTCTAAGTACAGAACAAGAGGAAAGATTGACTTTACCTCTATGGCTGATGATATTTTTTTCTAAATTTTTTTACAAAATTAAAACCCATTGCAAATGACAATGTGTAGTTTTCAAATATGTAATTTTTTTTATTGGACTTGTTTTTCTATTTATTATTTAATTTATGAGCAAATTGGTCCAAAAACTTGAAATGATAGGTGCTTGTATTTTTTAATAACTTTTAATTTTTAAAGTTTTTTTTTTAAAACATATAAGTCATCAAGCTACACATCATTCTTTACACAATCCAAAAAAAAATTCATTTTATGATTAATTTTGCTCAAATTATGTTGGTCGTACACGAGGGGTTTTCAAAAACAACAATTAGGGCCAATAAAAAATTAATAAAATAAAAAATATTTAGAAAAAAATTATAAAAAAATATCCTCATCAAATTTCACTGTACTACACATATTTCCCCAAAAGGATTCAGAAAAATACTTTTATTTAGGTCAAATTATGTTGGTCGTACATGTGCATGGTATGGTAAAAAAAGTGACTTTTAAACAGTGGTTTTTAGAAATGCCTATTGAAAATAAATTGGTATCATCTGAGTATTAAAATAAATTATATATTTGGAAACTAGACTCTGAGTACTACATTTCATATTACTAACTTTTTTTAAGATTCAATCTTTAAGTGCCTCAAATGTTTAGGTCAAATGTGACAAATTTTGAAAATCAGGGAAAACACTTCCACTTTTTGGCCAAAAAGTGGACCCAACTTCTTGCACTGACCCCTTACAGAGCCCAAAACAAAAGGAAAAATTGCAAGGTATGCAATTTTCACCACAACAATTTCCCCCACTTTGACTTGCATATAAACTACCGTGAGGATACATGTCCAAGTAGAATCAGGTAACCAACAAGAAAGTAAATATGCAAACACTCATGAAAGAATGTGGATATGGTTATGGATGCCTATTTTTGGTACATTCTCACAATTAATGCTTCACCTTGAAAACCTATAAAAATAGAAAAATTAAATAAGTAGCACCTAATAAGCATTTAAAATAGATATGTGTTATTTTACAACCAAAAAGAAAAGGGGCAAAGGGGAGTGAATTTCTACTTGAGGTAGAAAAAGGATACTACTTGGGGACAACAACATCAATAGGTACTAATTTGGAGCAACAAAAGTAATGTGATACCATTTGAAAATGGCATAGGATCATAGGGTAACTTCATTACAACCATACTCAAGAAAGGAGTGTGTTGGCACCTGAAAAAACCAGTTCCCAACTTGGTTTATTTTGCCCTAAATTCATCAAGAATATGCTGTGTGCCTTTGTTGTTGAACCCTTCATTTATATCCAATCTGAGACTATTTTGAAATAGGTTCCCTCTAGAAAATTTCTAAGTGTTTTTCTTTTGAAGTGCAAGGAAGAAGCCCATAAAATGGCTAAGTCCAAAGTTTCCTAGACTTTTTCCTTGTATTGTTTGCCTTTTTCGGAGCTTCAAAGTTTCGAGGTTCTCTCTTCTATCATGCCATTCCTATCAGCTTTGGAATCCACCTTGAGTAATCCAAAATTTGCCTAAGTATTGTAGATTGTTAGAGATCGGAGTGGCAATATTTCATCTTCTTTCAGGCAGGTGGAAGAGTGAGGGCCCAATGACCAAAGTCTGACAAAGCTTTAATTTTTCTAAGTGTTGCGGGTGTTGGCGATCGGGGGGCTTCTCTTCCTTTTTTCTTTTCGAACACGGAAGGTGGAAGGTCTGATCGCCAAAGTTCAGCAAGCTTCAAAATATTTCTAAGTGTTTCGAGATCAGGCGGTTCCTTTCTTCTCTTCTAGAATGAACAATGTATGGTGAAGGCATGATCTTTGAAGCCCAATGGTTTCCCTTTGTTCTTTTCAGACTTTGTATATCGGGGTTCCTTTCTTCACCTTTTCAAAGGTCGATTGCCTGGTGGAAGCCTAATTTGTTAGGGCCTGACTGTTTTACCTTCCTTGCTCCTCCCACTGCTTGGGAACGCGCCAACAACCTTCAGTTTCACCGATTGTATTTCCTAAGGTTCACAGGTGCATAATTTTGCCGATTTGCCGATTTGTCAACAAAGCAAAGAGTAAGAGGAGGAAGTTTGAAGGAAAGGAAGAAAAAGCACGTCTTTTGTCAACAAAGTTTTTGGTTCGCGAACTGTAAGGTTCGTTGACAGGAGATTTTGCCAACAATGAGTTCGTCAATAGCCCAAATCAACAACAAGCAAGTGGAAAGTTTTCTAAGGAAATAAATATGTGAAGGAAGGAAAAGAAACAAGTGTATTTTTAGATAAAAAGGATGGTTTGCAAACCGTGAGGTTCGCCGACATGGTAAAGTGAAGACAAAAGATCAAACAAAAGAGAGAAGTTAAAGTGAATATGAAGAAGAGAAATGAGGGCCTTTGTCACAGAAGTTAATGGTTCGCGAACTGATAGGTTTGCCGATGACCAAGTTCGCCGCAGGAGAAAGTTGCCAACAAAGGGAGATAGGAGCAAAGAGAAAGCAAAAGCAAAGAGATAAGGATAAAATAGTTCGCAAACCTGATGGTTCACCGACTGGGAAGTTTGTTGATCGATGAATTGGTCGATAGGGAAAGGCGGCGCCCAATGCAGAAAGGAGATAAAATCAAATGTCAAATGGCCCGATAAATCAAAGGATGAAAGATGAAAATCAACCAGGTAGAAATTCAAATTCTCTAGGGACACCAAAGTAGAGCAAAAATCAAAGGGTGCCTGAAGAGGAGAATTAAAATACAACACTTTTAAAGTGTTGTAAAAGATTCTAAAGGGCGCAATTTCATGGATGCCTAAAATCGTGCCATGATTGTAGGATGTTGCAGGTGGATAGGTACCTAACAATTAATGTTGTAGGCCAAGGTCATACATGTGGTTGAAATAGTGAGGGTCTTCAATGCGTCAGTACACAAGGAGGACAGAGTGGATGAAATAGGTATTGCAGGTGCCAGGAAAAGAATTCAAGCCTTCCCTTAATGTGCTAGGTACCTAAAACATGTGGGTAATCTTCCTCTACAAGTTCTCAAACACGCTAAGGTATGGGCTTTCTTCCAATCATATGAATTTTTTATCAGGGCCATGGGCCAGATTTAATGCAGCATGGGCATACGTGTTGATTGAGTTTCAGTGCCTGGAGTTGTGCAGTAAATAGAATGCTATATATACATTATTCATAGATGTTTTAGAGGTTGGTCGTTGAAACAATTGTCTGGTCTGCAAGTGCCTCAAGTTGATTTTAGGGCTTCAAATCATGCCAGTCTAGGCAGTGAATGAAAGAATGCATCTGATACATCATAGGAAAGGATTGTAATGCACATCTTCATGCAGTGGTATGTCTCCGTGGCTATTTATAGTGATTCATGGGAATGCATGGTTGTAGCTTTGTATTTTTCCTTCACCACAATTGTTGGTGCGATTGTAATATGGATTCGATAATGTATGACAACATTTAAATCAATACAAGCTTTGTGTTGGGTCATTTCATTATTGCAAATGGATTATTGTAGTTTTGCTCTAGATAAATAAGTATGTCCAGTGTATAAAATGTAATATGAGAAATGTATGTGAATGCATTTTAGTTTTCTGTTGATGCTTGTTCAATCCATTCCTCCCTCTTTATTGCTTATGACTTAGTTGCCCAATGGAGTAGGCAACGGTCCATATTGGTGATGGATCAATCACTATTTTAATCAAACCCTCGTCCTATTAGCTGTAGGAGTAGGAGTAGATTTATTTTAGGGTTCTACATGCTATCCATGATTTAGTGTAATAACCAAGGATAAATCTGAAGTGATGCAAAATTGCTTTAATGATTGGTGAATCTTGTACATGTATGCCTACACTGTGTATCTTAAGTATGAGAAGTTAAGTGGATTCATTTGAAGGAGTATAATATTGCCATGTTTGGGTGCAAATGCATAGTGCAGTAATCAGCTTAATATAGAGGCCTGTGCTGCTCATTTGTCTTGACCTAGTGACAACTCTGGGGGTCAAGTGTACATTGGGTATGGCTGCGAATATTTGTTTGTGTTGCATTTCATGCCTCTAGGAATGTCCCTTCTAGGTTTATATGAGCCTGAAGTGTAGAGGAGTGTACCCACTCTTATCAGTTGGCCAAAATCGCCCTTGACCTGCTGATAAATCCCTTTCAATCATCTTGATAACACCCTTGGCCTGGGTGATTGTGAAATGTTTTAGGGTTTTAGGTTGTAGTCATTTTGGGAACCAATAGAGTGTTAGTGACCTTGTATTCCCTCTCTAATCATTTACATTCAAATAATGCAATTAATTTGGAGGAGAGTGAGAGAGTTATGTAAAATGATGTAAACCTTGGAAAGATCAATAATCATGTAGTGTTAGATTTAATAAACAAGAATGATTAACAATATTAAATCTCCCTTAGAACTAAAATACAATTACAATAATATAAATTCAATAGCAAACAAAAGAGAAGAATTTGATAAAATTCCAATATTTGTATTCTTGTTGTTCAAGATATGTAATGTGAAAGGAAATTTGTAACCATAATAAATTATTTCTACATAATCCCAAGAGAGAATAATATGCAAACAAGTATTCTGAATTCACAAAGCAAAGAATAGACAAACACGCCATCAAGATGACATACGATGTACCTTGGGAAAACCCTTAAGAGAAAAAAACCCAGCCTCCAAAATCACTTACACATTCAATGTATTATCTCTATGAACAAAGATTACAATACACTTGCGGAGTCTCCCTGCAAGGCCTCTCAAGCATTAAGCCTTCTAGTTGCATTGTCCATGTGAACAAGCAAATGAGAATTGACAAGGGTCTTTGGTCCTCAGCATTTAATCATATTTTCATGTGTCAAATCCAAGGCTATGTCCTTGGCTATCTGCAATTAGGAATCCTATAGTTGCCAGTCTATTTAACTAACTCTAATGATCTCTCTACTGATTGAAGGAACTAATGCTACTGATCTATCTTCTATGGAAATAAATTCTAGGAATGCTGGAAACAAAGTTGAAATAATGAATTGCTAATGTAGATCTATACTAATCCATACAATTGAAACGTGCCTTTATCTATGAGAAAATAATAACTATCTTTCTAAACAGAATAACAAACAACAAAATCTGAAACAGAATAATAAACAAACAATACTAGCCTTCTGCCTTGGTGGTGGGAGTGGGCCCTTGCTCCTCACCCTCAGGACTGAAGACTAAGGCAATGAATCAACACAAGAATATAATATCACAATTCTCTTTCAGTCCAATTCCATCAGTGTCCTTTTGTATTTAGAAAAGTATCTATATCAAAATGAGATTACAATAATAATAATTCATCCGCTATCTTCTTCTGCTGCTACTTTGTAAATTAATATCTAATCCAGTGATGAGATATCACTTACCCTAACTACTAGTTCATCTATGAGATATCATCAATCTCTTATTCTACCAATTGTTTAACTACAGAGTAAAAATTCATGCAATTAAAATAGATTTTAGTGGAACAATAGTCTCACTAAATCTAAGTCTTATTTTCAAATACAACTGGGCAACGAGGCCCTGAAATATAGGTACTTAATCAGTTTGTCGAGAACTCATGCAAAATTAAAAAGAGAGATAAAACTTCTAGTAGTTAACTAGGGTCCTCATTACATTACTCAGGTGTTGATTGAGTAATATCTGGAGCACCCCTAATTACCACTGGAAGTGTTGACTGGCAACAGTGCTAGAAATCTGCATTTGTATTAAGGAGGCTCCGGAGGTGTGTGCTTCTGTCTGCAGTTGCAGAGATATGCTTATGACTTTCTGTTCAGCTCGAGAGATATGCTCATGACTTCAGTCCAGCTCTAGAGATGATTCACCCCCTTTATCTCAAAATCTCTCCAATCATATTGGAAAATATTGGAGACTAGTGTGGTATCCTTATGTCAGCTCTGGAGATTATTAGGACCACCTCCAGAGATGCTCAAAATTGTCTTTGCCTGAACACCTGCACATGTAGATTCAAAAAGAGAGAATTTCTACATATTTCCATTAATTTAATGCACATTAGTCCTTCAATCAAAAATCATGATTTTAGGTAATTCATCTCTCATTAACATAATTAGAACAAATCTTGTCAATCTACTTTGTTGCAGTCACCAAGACAATGGAATAAGAAGGAAGAAAAAGAGAGGTAAAAAGGTGTATTATCATGGGTGCTACCCGGCACTCATCATCCCCCCAAACTTAAAGGTTAGCAGGTCCTCCTGCTTTTCACAATCTAGAATTATTCAAGTGGAATATTTTATTAGTCAAATTGTAGTCATCTGCATAAGTGGGCCAAGTGGTGCAGTTTGTATTACCATTCCCTCTTAACTGATCAACCTACTTCATCCATTCTTGAAATCTGGCATCTTCCATTTGTTCAACCCAGATAGGTAGTGGCTCAATAATGAGAGGAGGTCTGAAATGGCCACCTATCCACTCCAGTTGGTATTTATCCATCAATTTGGACACTGTCCTAGCCTTCCTTATAAACAACCTTAGGTTGGCAGGGGACACCACTTCTCTCATCTTTTGTTTTGTAGTTAAAGTGTTCCACCTTTTCTTTCCCACTGAAAGCATTTGATTAGATAAACTGTTTATGAAGAGACCAAAATCAATGGAGCATTCCTGCAGATGTTTCAGATATAAAGGCAGAATCTTGGTCTTACCTTCTAGGGAGTAAATGTTTGCCCTGAAATGGATCTTAAAAGCATTGGGATTTAGACATTCCCTTATGATAAAAAGGCTTGTCTCTACATCCTTCTTTATATAAGCCTCCATCCTTTCATTCCAAATCTAATGATTTCTCATCAGTGACATGAATGCCCTAAGTTGGCATTCTCCTACAAAATAGTTGATAACGAAGGTATGATCATTGATGCAAAAACCATGCAAATATAGCTCACATAGAAAATCTTTATCCTCCTCAGGACTTCTCATGTATGCCTCCATGAAACCTATCCCTGTCTCTATGTCCTCAGTCAAATCAGACAAAACCAAAGATATCTTTTTCTGTAGGATTCTTTCTTGTAAAAACAGAGCATAACTTCCACTGGGGGTCTACAAGATAGGATCTCAGATGAAACGGAAGCTACCTGAAGGACCTTTTTCTCCAAAGTTTGTACTCTTTGTGACATGGCAGTCACTATCCTTTGTAATTGCAGCATGGGTTTAGAAGCCTCATATTCCCTACATCTTCTTTCCCAATGAAACAGGGCCTTAGGGATATCTATTGGAATTGGTCCTAAGTATGGATCTGTTTGCATCCCCTGTTCCATGGTTGCCACTGGGCCAATCAACTCCTGAATGTATTCTTCTTGATCATCTATCTTGTTATTGGCCCAAGTTAATTGTTTGGCTTGACTTTGTACTCTCTCAACAAGTGCTGCAATTATTGTGAGGCTATTGTCTGGAGCCTTCATAAGATCAGAAATATTTTGTGCTACCTCTTCCTCCTTTTCTTTGATACTTTGGGTTGCCTCTATTTCTTTGTCTCTAATTTCTGCCTCTTTCTCTTGAATTATTTTCTATTTGTCCTAGAGCTCTGCTTGTAGTCCTTCCATCATCTGTTGTTGTTCTATTTATTTTTCCTTCATGACCTTCTTGAGGTCAGTAATAATTAAGTTTTTCCCCCATAATAATCTCTTCAGATTATCTATTTCCTCTAGCAGTAGTTGTTCCCTTGGAATGTCTACATTCTCTTGATTAGAGGGGTGAGAATAAGTCCTTGTTTCTTCTTCTGTTTGTTCCACTTCAAGGTTTTCCATAGCTCTTTGCCCTTCACTATCAGCTGTATCAACTTGCCCTTTTTCAACTTCCCCAGCAATCTCCTTATCCTGAGCTTCCTCTTGATATCTCTCTACAATTATTGGTACTGATGAAGGTCCAGCCTCATCCACAGAAGTTCTGAAACCCAAGAGAACCTCAGCCAAGAGAGTAGTATCTTTTTCAGTTTGAGTGAGTTGCCTTTTCCTCTTGCTTCTCTATAGCACAGATGGAGTAGGTGCCTTTGTAGCAGGTATATTATCCTTAGAGTATGAGGAAATAGTGAAAGTGTCTCTCTGCTCTGTCTCCAGAGCAAGGGAATGTTGTGGAGTTGAACTATGAGAACTTGGATGAACATATGGTTCTGGGGAAGCTTCCTTAGCCACTTCTCTTTGTTTCTTCTTCCTCACTAGAGGAATTTCATTTGATTCATGAGATTCTTCCTCATCCCAGTAGTGTGTGCTAGAATCAACTTTCTTTGAAGTCCTTTTTCTTTTCTGACCCTGCCTTGTCTTCTTCTTTTGCTTCTTGGGGTCAGAAGTTTGGGTAGAGGTCTGCATTATTTCCTCCTCTATAACAACTACTTCCCCTGTTTGTTTAGTTGGAATAGACTCCTCATCCAAGGTCATCTTCTATTTTGCTGAGCGAGTCATATAGGGGGTTTATTCTATAACAGGTTCCTTTCGCTGTGCTGAGGCAGCTGAGACTTCATCACAACCTCCTTCCCTTTCCTTTTTTTGCCAGTAACAGGGGCAACATATGAAGTTTCTTCCATTGTTGGTTTCTAACCTTTATCTTTCTCGGTAGCTAGAGAGGAAGTTGAAGGCATTGCCTCCTCTTCCTGTTGGGTAGAGGAAGTCTCATCCATCCCCTGTGCCCTCTTTGGTGTTCTATCCTATGGTTTATTTTCTAAAAATGTCTACCATAAAGCTTCCCCATTAGCTTGAGACAGAAAATGATGTTTCACAATCAAGAAAATGAGGCCGTGGTATTTCATAGGACCTTTCCCCTATTGATACTTATCTGCAGAGGCTTTAATGGTAGAATACAGAAAGTTTGGGATGTTTATGCTAAATTCTGGATGAGCATTTCCATGCCTCAGAAAAATTAACATTTTCATTATTGGTCGTAAGACTATAGAGAATTGTCCATCACATGTAAAATATTTCATCAACCACATAGCTACAGATTGCCATGGTTGTGGAAGTGAAGACCTAACAATTCCTTTAACCTCATTTTTGCTTAATGTAATTGTATTTCAGGTTCACCTCCTTTAGAGAAATTTTTAATCAAATCAGCATATAAGATTTTTAAATGGTAAAACCTCTCACCTTGTTCTAGTAGCCCTGAGATATGACTAATAATGGTGGAAGAGACATTGACATGAACCCTTCTCACAATTTTTTGATTTCCTTTTAGGTTGCGCAGGAAATCATCCACAATATCCTCCTAAAAGCCTTTAAATTTCTCCAAAAATTCTAACCACCCTACATTCCTTAAGATGTCTGCTATAGCTTGATCCTACAGAAGGCCTGTTATATTCTCTAGCTTTGACTTCTTTTTCACTTCCATCTTCCTGTCCTATTCCACCTCCTCTGGCTAAAATTCTTCTTGATTCCCTCTGTGGTCTATTTTTTTTCTTTTTACTCTATGAAGATTGTGGCAACAAACTTGAATATTACACTCAAATATTTGAATTGGGGTTGATATGTTAGTTTGTTTTATTGCCTAGATTATGGGAAGGAAGTTTGAGACTGGTTTAACATGGATATGCAGTCATAATTGCAGGGGAGTGATGGGACACTATGTAGACAGGTTGACAATGTGGCAAATACGGTGGCATGCATGAGTTAAGAGGGGAAATGATGGCAAGGAGATGTGTCACAATAACGGTACCTAAAAATAGAACTAACAAGATAGTTACTAATTAATTTAATTAAAGAGAATTACCTGAATCGATCTTAGTGATGATGGTTCGATGTACTTGGCTGCAACGCCGCGGCTTTGATGAGATTTGATGTGACCCAGCATGTGAGCAGCTCCTTCGCGGCTTTGAACTGGCGTCAGCAGCCTTGTTGTCACTTATTCTGCAACTATTCGTGCTGAGTGGTATGGGAATGACATGTTGTCAAGTGACGTCGGTACATCAATTCGTGATGACTTGCGCATGCGAGAGTGATGGCTTTTTGATTGCTGACGATATGCATGCTGACTTCATCATTGTTTATGTCATAGAGTGGAGGATGAGTCATGCTAACCTCATCGAATGACGTCTCCACTTTGTTACCTGGAGAGGTGGGTCCCCTCCTTATTTTTTTATATTTTAAAATGGCTCTTTATTGGTGGAGCGTCGGAGGTGCTCCTAGTTTGTGAAGTGCTGGAGGTGCTCCTAGTTTGTGAGTGCCGGAGGTGTTCCTAGTTTGTTACAAAGATGTGTTTTAATAACTCTTGGCACCTGATTACCTCCGTAGCTTGATTATTCCAATCCAGAAAGAAGAAGGGAACCACCATTTACTGGTTTTCAATCCCCTCAGTTGAGAAGACAACCATTTACTAGTTTTCCATCTTTCTCTTTTTTTTTCCTTTTTTTTCAAGAAGGCCGCCATTTGTTGGTTTTCAACCTTTTTTTTTCAATCTAATCTGTGACAGAGGATGTGTCCCCTGTAACCAAGCATAAATCCTTGATAAATTCCTCCTTAGATGATGGCCTTTTATAGAGTCAAATTTTGTGGCCATTCACTAAGAATGAATTTGTACTTCCATCAATGGGTTCTAGCAAAACTATTCCATTTTCAAAAACTTCCTTTATCTGATAAGGACCCATCCAGTGAGTTTGTAGCTTCCCTTTGAACTCCTTGAACTTAGAATCATATAGGAGAACCCAATCGCCCTGTTGAAATGTCCTCCTTTTGATGTGTTGGTCATGCCATTGTTTCCTTTGATATTGAACAAGTTCTGTTTGCTGTATGGCTTCTATACGGATTTCATCCAACTCATTGAGTTGAAGAATCCCATTCTATTGTGCTATAGACAATGGTAGACCGACATCTAATGAAGTTTTAAATGTTTGCAGTTCAAATTCTATAGACAGGATGGGTTTCTTTCCATAAACCAATTCATATGGTGAGAATTTGGTTGTGGACTTCCAATTGGTATTGTAAGCCCAAATTGCTTCAGGTAATCTGTTAGCCCAATCCTTTCTATTCATGGCCACTGTCCTTGTTAGGATATTCTCCAATTCCCTATTAGTCACCTCCACTTGCCCATTGGCTTGGGGATGGTAAGGTGAAGATTTTCTGTGCTTAACTTGATATAAGTCTGTGAATGCTTTGATTACCTGGGAAGTGAATTGAGGTCCTCTATCTGAAACTATTGATCTCGGGGCTCCAAGCCTTAAGAAAATTCTATTATAAAGGAAATCAACAACTTTCTCTTCTCTTACAAATTGCAATGCCTGAACTTCAACCCATTTAGTTACATAGTCTGTGCATACCAGAATGTACTCTTTGCCTGATGATGGTGGAGAAATTGGTCCCACAAAGTTTAGACCCCATTGCTCAAATGGTTCCAACATTACTTGAGGATGAAGTGACATTTCCTGGGTGAAGGTTGGTTGTCCCATCATTTGGTAATGATCACACTGCTGCACGTACTTCTTGGTATCCTTATGAATAGAGGGCCAGTACTAACCAGCTCCCAGAATTTTGTGGATGGTTCTGTGTGAGGAATAATTCCCACTAGTGGTTCATCATGACATGCCCTTAAGACATAAAAAATTTCATCAGCTTTTAGACACCTGCGTAAAATGAAATCAGGACCACATTTAAACAGTAAACCATTTAACCATTTGTAAGATAAGCTTTCTTTTAGTAAGCACTTCTTTTGTTTTGAGGTAAAATGGGATGGAAATAAGCTTGTAGCTAAGAGATTAGCTATGTCTACAAACCAAGGTGCAGTAGAGGAAATAGCAAAAAGATGTTCATCTGGAAATTTGTCCTCCACTGGTTGGTTCTCTCCACCTATATGCAATCTTGACAGAAAGTTAGCAACCAAATTGAATTTTCCTGGGTTATCAACTATGGTAATGTCAAATTCCTGTAATAGCAATAACCACCTAATTATCCTTGCACCCACTACTGGCTTATTCATTAAGTATTTGATGGTTGCATGATTAGTATGTACAAATATTTTGTATCCAGTGATATAATGCCTGAATTTGTTTATAGCATATATGACTGCCAAGAATTCTTTTTCAGTTGTGGTATAGTTTCTTTCTGCAGAGGTAAAGTTTTTACTGATGTAGTAGATGGCATGCATACCTTCTCCCTCCTCTTTATGTCCTAAGACTGCTCCAATAGACTCATTTGAAGCATCAGTTTGTATGTGAAATGGAAGAGTCCAATTGGGTCCTCTTAAAACAAGTGTGATAGTAAGTTTCTCCTTAAGGGTTTCAAATGCTGATTGACAATCCTCTGTCCATAACAATTCTATGTCTTTGTTAAGCAAGGTAAACAGAGGAGCAGCTATTTTGCTGAAATTTTCTATAAATCTCCTATAGTAGCCTACATGACCTAGAAAACTTCTAACATCTATCTGATTTTTAGGTGAGGGTAACTGTTTGATCACTTGTATTTTGTTTTGGTTTACTTTTATCCCATTTGCTGAGATGTGGTGTCCCAATACAATTCCTTTCTCTACCATCATAAAGCATTTTTCATGGCTCATGGATAGTCAATTTTTTTCACAACATTTTAGTACCTTCTCTAGGTTTATGAGAGCTTCTTCAAAGTTGTCCCCATACACAGTAAAGTCATCCATATAGACTTCCATGCACTCATTAGCTAATTCAGAAAAAATGGATAAAACAAGCCTCTGAAATGTAGCCGGAGCATTACATAGTCCAAATGGAAGAACTTTGTAGGCAAAAGTTCCCAAAGAACAAGTGAAAGTGGTTTTATCCTAATCTTCAAGTGCTACTTGGATTTGGTTATATCCATTGAACCCATCTAGGAAAGAAAAATACTTCCTCCCTGCAAGGTTGTCTAGCACTTGGTCAATGAATGGTAAGGGAAAGTAGTCCTTCTTTGTGGCTTTGTTTAGCTCTCTATAGTCAATACACACTCTCCACTTCCCATTCTTTTTAGGCACTATGACTAAGGGTGAGACCCATTGACTGTCTCAGATTGGATATATAAACCTTGCTTGCAACAATTTTTCTATTTCAGTCTTAACAATGTCTTTTAAACAGGATTCAATCTTCTCTGGGGTTGTCTGACAAGTTTGATATCTTCAGTGTATATATGATGAGTATAGATCTTAGGAGGGATGCCCTTCATATCTTGGTATTCCCAAGAAAAAGCTGCTGAATGGGAAATTAGGAGTTTGAGAAGTGCTTCTTCTTGTTTTTCTGCTAACTGGGTGTTGATATTCAGTGTTTCCCAGGGAAAATCATGACCTGTTTTGTGATCTGATCCATAGATGTATTCAATCCATATCCTGGAGTCATGGTATTGAGGGGGTAAGAATGTGGAAGCAACATGTGGAATGTGGCTAAGTCTCTGTAAAAGGTCTCTCCACAAGGAATGATATTTGCTAGGGTACAATGAGAAAAAGTGAGAAATTCTCTCCTTGAATCTTGGGTTAGCTCCATTATATCCTCATTAATAAGAATGTGGGTGATATCTTCCATTGTATCATAGTGGATTTCTTCTTCTAACTCACCCAAATGTTCTTTGATGATAACCATAGCTACTGAGGCATTGTTTTCCATGTTATCCATCTCATCTACCCATACTCTTCCTAAATAATGTATTGATGGTTTAGCTGGAGGATACAAAGATATTTTCTTCAAATCTATTCCATTAGAAATGACCATATCCCTAGTTCAAAAATCAATAGATGCTACTACTGTAGCCAGCCATGGTCTTTCTAATATCAATGGATATTTCTAGGTTCTAATATCAGGAAGTCTACTGCGAATTCCCATGATTCTACCACAACCGGAACATCAGTTATCACCCCTTTTGGAATAGCTACCGACTGGTCAGCAAGTTGAAGGATTATGGATGTGGATTGGATACCTGTTAGAGCTAATTTGTCCATTGTGTGAACTGTCATTACATTTATTGCTGCTCCCAAATCAACCAAAACATTAGATATTTCTACCCCTGAGATGTAAACAGTTATGACAGGATTCCCAGGATCTCCATATTTTGGGAGGAGCATTTCTCCCATTAGGAGGTCTACTACTTTTCCTTCCACTTAGATGGTGGAAGGAAAGTTTTTCTTCCTACCATGGGTCTTAACACAATGTTGTTTGATGAATTGGTTAAGTTTAGGTACATCACTAATTGCTTGTAGGAGCAGAATTTCAATGTTCAATTGTCTAATTTCTTGTAAAAGTTTTGATTACAGGTTAGATTGGACTTGTTTTTGTAAGACCTTTTTTTGAGGGACATGCTGTTTGAGCCGTTCTGGGTATGGTGCTAGTTTTTCTATCTCTGGAGTTCTTAGCAGAAATGTTTCCCGGGGTGTTCTCTGAAGTCATTCTTTTAGGAGGAACTCTAGAGTTATCCAAGGATGGCTCTTTTAGCACTATTTCGATAGTAATCTCCTCTTGAAGCTGAGTGGATGGATTTTCAGGTTCCTCATCATTGGTTACTTCAACTATAGTTGGAGGAGATGGTCTTGGAAGTGCTTTCCCAGAACGCAGCTAGAGATTATTGGAATATATGGCATTCATACCAACTATATTTTCTTGTTCTGTCATGTAAACAACTGCTCCCTTTTTATTCCGTGGGTTTGGTATAGGTTGAGCTGGTAAGGGTGGTTGGCTAACTGGTTCATTTTGTGGCTGTCCTTGTGTGTTGGGGGGTCCAATTAGCAATGCTTGTTGTTGAGGTTGGAAACATCGAGGTTGTCCCTGGTATTGTTGATTATATCCCTGTTGAGGACCCCAATGAGGCTGCATGTTTTGTGATCCAAACTATTGTGGCCACTGTTGATTCCCCCAAGGCTAATTTTGCTAATGTTGGTTCTACCATTGTTGGTTTGGCCAATCTTGTGGTCCCCAAGGAGGATTATTCTGGGGCCCATGCCAAGTTGGATTCCATTGATTATTTCCCCAATTAGAAGGACCCCTATAAGAAGCTTGGTTTGGATACTAATTATAAGGGAAATTCCCAGCTTATTTTTGTCCTACATAGTTCAACTCCTCCTCTATAATGGCATTCTTTTTACTTAGCCTTTTTAAGGCTGGAAGCTGATCACACTGACTGGTAGGATGTTCCTTATCACAAATATGATAGATCTATGATTTATCTAAAGGGAATTCTCTCAACAGATGTTTGTTTCTACACTTAGGACAATAGATGGAGAGTGGTTCAATTGTTCTGCCTTGATCAGTTGTTCTAGTTTTTGCCTGAATCCCATCTAATGTGGTATTCAGTTGGACTAGAATATCTATTTTAAGATTTGCAATCTCCTCCATTAACTGTCATGTTTCATTCTTCCCTTTGAAAGATTTGGGTGTTCTCACTCCATCTTGGGTTCTAGAATAGTTCCTGTAGAGTTCTTCTATAGCAGACATATCCATTTTATTGATATTCCCTTTTCCCATTAGATCTAGTGCCTGTTTTGATTCTTTGTCTAATCCTTTTACAAACAGGGTTCTGGCCAAAGAGTGATTTACATGGTTGCCATACCTTCTCAAAGTGAAGTTGAACTTATCCACATAGTCCTCTAAGGTCTCTTCCTCTCTCTATTTAATTTTGAATAATTCCTCATTTTTATCACTGACTCTACAGTAGTCCTGGTATTTTCCCAAGAATTATGTCTCCATATGTTCCCAGGAATGGATGAAGTTTTGGGGCAAACCCATGAACCATCTCATTGTAGAATCTTTCAGAGTTGAGGGGAACAGTTTGATTTTTTGATTATTTGATCCATAATCATAAGTCTGGCATACCACTTTGAATTCAAACAAAAGGTGATCTAGATCCTCAGAAGCAAGACCCCTAAAATTTGGCAAGTGTGCAGGTGAAATATTTTTCATAGGGGCATTATCTCCAGTAGCTAGAACAATGGGATATGAGAAGGTTCTTGGAGCCTGATTTTCCTCCTCTTCATGATTATCATCCATGTCTAATATTGGTTCTTCTCCTTGAGATTTAGCGTGAGGTTTTGAGGAATTAGTTTCTGTCAAAGGATCTGCCTAGAATTTCTGTTGCAATTCCTAGATATATTTAGCGAGTGGAGGACTTGGAGGATTTAAGGGATTATTGAGTTGAGGTACAGTTTCCAAGGTAGGTTCTAGGTGTCTCTCTTCAACAAGATCTTGTGCCACCCCACTATTTTCTCCTATAGTTTGTTGATGGGTGTCTGTTTTATGTATCTTCCTTTTGAATCCCTAGCTCTGACCATACAGGTTCAATCTATCCTAAAACTATTTAACTAAGTTTCTCTAACTAACACAGAGATCCCCAGCAATGGCGCCAAAAATGACAAGGGTCGTTGGTCCTCGGTATTTAATCATATTTTCATGTGTCAAATCCAGGGCTGTGTCCTTGGCTATCTGCAATTAGGAATCCTATAGTTGCCATTCTATTTAACTAACTCTAATGATCTCTACTGATTGAGGGAACTAATGCTACTGATCTATCTGCTATGGAAATAAATTCTAGGAATACTGGAAACAAAGCTAAAACAATGAATTGCTAATGTAGATCTATACTAATCCATACAATTAAAATGTACATTTATCTATGAGAAAATAGTAACTATCTTTCTAAATAGAATCTGAAACAGAATAACAAACAATAGAATCTGAAACATAATAACAATCAAACAATACTAGCCTTCTGCCTTGGTGGTGGGAGTGGGCCCTTGCTCCTCACCCTCAGGACTAAAGACTAAGGCAATGAATCAGCACAAGAATATAATATCACAATTCTCTTTCAGTTCAATTCCATCAGTATCCTTTTGTATTAAGAAAAGTATCTATATCAAAATGAGATATCAATAATAATAATTCATCTACTATCTTCTTCTGCTGCTACTTTGTAAATTTATATCTAATCCAATGATGAGATATCACTTACCCTAACTACTAGTTCATCTATGAGATAGCATCAATCTCTTATTCTACCAACTGTTTAACTACAGAGTAAAAATTCATGCAATCAAAATAGATTTTAGTGGAACAATAGTCTCACTAAATCTGAGTCTTAGTTTCAAATACAACTGGGCAGCGAGACCCTAAAATATAGGTACTTAATCAGTTTGTTGAGAACTCATGCAAAATAAAAAAGAGGGATAAAACTTCTAGCAATTAACTAGGGTCTTCATTTGATTACTCATGTGTTGATTGAGTAATATCTGGAGTACCCCCAATTACCACTGGAAGTGTTGACTGGCAGCGGCGCTAGAAATCTGTATTTGTATTAAGGAGGCTCCGGAGGTGTGTGCTTCTGTCTACAGCTCCAGAGATATGCTTATGACTTTCTGTTTAGCTCTAGAGATATGCTCATGACTTCAGTCCAGCTCCAGAGATGATTCACTCCCCTTATCTCAAAATCTCTCCAATCATATTAGAAAATATTGGAGACTGGTGTGGTATCCTTATGTCAGCTCTGAAGATTATTAGGACCATCTCCGGAGATGCTCAAAATTGTCTTTGCCCGAACACCTGCACTTGTAGATTCAAAAAGAGAGAATTTTTGCATATTTCCATTAATTTAATGCACGTTAGTCCTTCAATCAAAAATCATGATTTTAGGTAATTCATCTCTCATTAACATAATTAGAACAAATCTTGTCAATCTACTTTGGTGCAGTCATCAGGACAATGGAATAAGAAGGAAGAAAAAGAGAGGTAAAAAGGTGTATTATCATGGGTGCTACCTGGCACTCATCAAGAATCATGTAACCACAGATTCTAATCCATGCTTCCTCTCCTCACATATGCAACCTACAAGAGATGTTCAACCTACCTTAGCCAACAAGCCAAAGGTTAATTTAAGTCAACTTCAACAACTACTCATCTGCTTGCTTTTATAAAGACAAGCTTGCACTTGCACAAAACCACCACGTGGTATTACATAAACCATGGGCATCTAAACCATGAGCTTACAAAACCATGTCCCCCTCATTTACTTTTTGGTGCTAAGTTTTCCCTTTTGATACCAAGTTTCCCAATTGGTATAAGTTTTCCCAATATTAAAATATTTTCTCAATGTGCAACCCACATTAACTATGTATCATAATGTTACATACAACTTACAAGTGGCCCCAAGAATGTATAACCCATTATGATGTTCACATCTCTAACATGCACCACAATTAAATATTATATTTTATAGTATAATCATTATGGGGTGATCACACAACAGTGTGTCCCACTTTTTGGCCAAAGTGGGTGATGACAACAATAAACAAAGGTAACTTAGTTACTATCCAATGTAGAGATAAAAGACTATGGAGACAATCATAAATCTCTGTCTAAGTTGGCTCAGAGATAAAGAATGATTTAATGCTACTTAACAAGATAGTCACTGGTGTATTAAGTTATCAGTCTTGTGTCCAGACTCTTAGAATAGGTCAGTGTGGAAAAATAGAGGAGTCAAGAAACAAAAAGATTAGTAATAACCAGTTAAACTGTAGGACAATCTTTCATTATGCAAATTTCCAGCCACATACTAACCTTTAGGCTCTCAAAACATTGCTACAGAGGAAATCTCTCACTATCCACGGGTTCTCATAAGAGAAGACCACGATTTAACAAAGTTGTTTAGTGGTGACATATACAAGCAAGGTTTGTTTACAACATTTAGCAATGATACCCATGAATTCAGATGGCAAATTTGTATTGAAATAGACCATTTTTCATTGATTATCATAGAATATTCTCCAGTTTGAACTCTACTACAGCTTGGGGATAATACTCATTAGAAGAAACACCAAAATGTGTCTTTACAAAACAGTAATACCCTGTAGTTGCAAATTCATTCCCTCTCTGGTGTATACACAGGCCACCACATTATCCTTTTGTTTTCTTCCTTGACTTCTAAACTCCCGACTTCAATCACAAAATATAGATGCAATTTATTATTATTTTTTTCCAAGCATTCTTTTCCAATTCCCTTTCATTGCATTCTTTTTACTAATAGCAACAACTTCTCGTGTCTCATTTTTCCTCAAAAAATGTCTTTCCCAAGACTGTTCCCTCGATGCACACTGAAAAACAAACTTCTGTCTTCCTTTTTTTGAACAGAGCACCAAACTTCCTATGCCATGAAAGAAACCATCCAAGAAAGAAAACCTAACTCCCAGGTGAAATACAACGATTCATAACTGAATCTTGTCTATCTTTCTTTTACAAATCGGTGGAAGTATGGACAAGGTACCATGAGGAAGTATATTCAAATGTGTAACTTGACTTTGGTCAGAAAAACCCAACTACAAGCCTCAAAGGTTAAGGAGCTACAATGAAAAAGTCAACAACCACACCAAGCAAGCAAATTTTGGGTACAAAGACCTGAAAGCAAACTAAAATGAGACAATGCAAACCAAAACTCTTGAGAAAATGGATGCTCCTGCATCAGGCTCCCCTAGAGACAAAACAAAAATCATGAGCTCCTACTCATGAGGTCATCAATGTTATGACCATAGGTGGAGATCTCAGCAGCTGATAACCAAGTGGCATCCTCCAAAGGATGATCATTCCATTTTACCAAGTACTTGAAATATTCCTTTCCTCAGGTCTTCTTTAACAACTGCTTCTCCAAGATACATTCGATATCAAGTTTAGCCAGCTTGGTCACTTGTTGTTTACAGCTTGGAATCAACATTGTCTCAACTGTTCCGTCTGTTTTAGCACCTTTGTAGGGATAGAGATCAACCACATTGAAGATGGGTGAGATACCCATACCTGGAGGAAGATCTATCTCATAAGTATTCACTGAAAACTTCTTGAGAACTTTGCAGGGACCGATCTTCATTTTCAGCTTGTTGTATTCCCCTTTTGGAAATCTCTCCTTCCTTAGATGAGCCAAAACAAGATCACCAACCTGAAAATGTACTTCCCTTCTCTTCTTATCAGCATATTGTTTGTACTACTGGTTACTTCCCTCAATATGCAATTTGACCTCTTCATGAAGGTCATGGATCACTTTGGCAAAGTCTTCTCCATCTGCACTTCTCCTCTCTAAGTTACCAATATCTTTGAGTTCAAATACACCCCATTGATGCATACCATAAACAATATAGAATGGGCTCATACCTGTACTCCTATTTGGAGAATCATTATATGCAAACTCAGCTTGTGCTAAAGCCATATCCCATTTACCAGGTGTGCTTCCAACAAGACACCTCAACATATTTCCAAAACTTGTGTTGACTACTTCTGTTTGACCATCTGTTTGGGGATGGTAAGCTGAATTGAAACTGAGATGTGTGCCCAACTTCTTTCAAAGTGTTCTCCAAAAGTGATCCACAAACTTAGTGTCTCTATCAAATACTATACTCCTGGGTATACCATACAATCTCACCACTTCTTTGAAAAATAGGTTAGCTATATTTGTTGCATCACTAGTCTTTTGCAAGGAATGAAATGAACCATTTTTTAGAACCTATCCACAACTACGAAAATGGAATCATTGCCTCTTTGAGTTCTAGGTAATCTTACAACAAAATCCATACTTATAGAATTCCATGGTCTATGTGGCATAGGTAGTGGTTGGTACAATCTAGTGTTTTGACTACTACCTTTTGCATGCTGGTATACTCTACATCTCTCCACATCCCTCTTCACATCATCCTGCATCCTTGGCCAATAATAATGTGTACTCAACTGTAGGTAAGTCTTATCCTATCCAAAATGTCCTGCCAAGCTGCCACAATGCTTTTCCCTCAAGCGATTCTCCTCATTGATCCCTGGGAATGCACAACTAATTACCTTTGAACATCAAACCCTCTTACAACATGAAATCAATCCAAGGTCCTCTATCTCTGCTGATAGGACTGCTACAAACTTCATATGCATGTTTGAAATCAAGATCATCTACATACAACTCCTTCAAGCTCTCAAACCCAACACTGTTTGCCTGAATCTCGTGTAACAACAAAATTCTTCTACTTAATGCATCAACAACCTTGTTTGTTTGCCCACTCTTATGTTTCAACACAAAATTAAAACTCTGAAGGTGTTCTACCCACTTTGCATGCCTTTGGTTTAGCTTGTGTTGGATATTAATAAACTGCAGTGCATGGTTATCTGTGTAGACAACAAACTCCTTGGGAAGCAAGTAATGCCTCCACTTCTTCAAAGATTGTACCAATGCATAAAATTCAAGGTCATAAGCTGAATATTTTTTCTTAGCATCATTGAGTTTTTCACTGAAATAAGCAACTTGTTTACCTTCTTGACTTAGAACAATCCCTATCGCTAAGCCACTAGCATCACGTTCAACTTGAAATACATTATTAAAATCAGGTAACACAAGTATAGGTTGTTCAATCACTTTATTTTTGAGAAGTCTAAAACATTTTTCAGACTCTTGAGTCCATTCAAACTACTTTTTATGGCCTTTTATAGTGTCAAGTATAGGAGCACCTATACTACTGAAATTTTTAATAAACTTTCTATAGAAACTAGCAAGTCCATGAAAACTTCTTACCTCATAAATACTCCTAGGTGTTGGCCAATCAACAATGGCCTTAACCTTCTCCTTGTCCATCTTCAATCCCTCTTTGGATACCACAAAGCCCAATTAGACTAATTTAGTCTTCATGAAGGTACACTTTTTGAGATTGATCAGCAACTTCTCCTCATGTAACCTTATCATAACGAACCTTAAGTGTTGTATATGTTCTTCCTTAGACCTACTCCACAGGAATGGTTTCAAGACTTCATTCATAAGCTTCATAAAAGTACTAGGTGCATTTGTAAGCCCAAAGGGCATAACCAACCATTCATAAAGACCATCATTAGTCTTAAATGATGTCTTCCATTCATCCCTAGGTCTGATCCTAATATGATGATAGCCACTTTTCAAATCTATCTTTGAGAAATACATAGAACTACTCAAACAGTCTATTAGATCATCCATTCTTGGAATAGGAAACCTATATCTGATAGTAATCTTGTTGATTACTCTAGAGCCCATACACCTTCTCCATTCACCTTCTTTCTTAGGCACAAGGACTATTGGTACATTACAAGGGCTAAGACTCTCCCTTATCAATCCTTTTTCCAGTAACTCTTCAACCTACTTTCTAATCTCCTCATTTTCCTTGGGAGTCAACCTGTATGCAGCCTTGTTTGGAAGGCTATCTCCTGGAACCAAATCCATATGGTGACTAATGCTCCACATTGGAGGCAACTCATTAGGCAAATCAACTACCACAATGTCCATGTGTTCTTTCAATATGTCATGTATCTCATTCGGTAAGTCATCCAGTTTAGTGGAGGTAAGTACAACCTTGGGTTTGAGTACCAGTACATAACCCACTTCTTCCTTCTTCAAATCATGTAAAAATTCTTTGCCACTCACCAACATAACCTTTCTACTACTGCTGCCCTTATTGTCCACTTCTTCTCCTTTCAAAGGTAGTAGTGTGTGTTTTTGACCATCCTTCTGGAAAGTATAAGTATTATTTTTATTGAACACAATGGGGTGCTGAGAGGGGGGGTGAATCAGCACACTTGAAAACTTTAGCCAAATATTTACTGATAAAACTGAACAGATTTGAAAACATAAAAGAAAACATGCAAATCAAGAGTCAACACATAACACCAGTGTTTTTATGTGGAAAACCCTAAAATAGGGAAAAACCACAGTGAGGATTAGCTCACAATATAATATGCTCACTGAAAAAGTATTACAACTTTGTTTTAGGGCTTCAACCCAAGGAAGCAACTACTCCTTGAATGCTTAGCTCACAACTATTACAATGATAGTATAAATACAAGGACTGCTAGAGAGAATACATTTGTTGTATGTTGATGGTGTAGTCTGCTATTTCTACTTAATATCTTTCTTCAAACTGAATCTATGCATTTCATATCTGCTCTACTATCTTCATATTTTCCTTCATTGCCTTTCAAATGAATTATATCTTCTATATATATCCTCCGCAACACCTTGAAAATTTGATTAGGTCGGCATCCAAAATAATATTGAATGTAATGTGTAACAAGTCACAGGTTGGCCACAACACATGCGAATTGACAAAAAACTTGTTGCAGACCTCAGAGCTTTGTGAAGAACATCTGGACACATCTTTCCACACCTTTCAGACTTGAAAAAACTAGTCAGGAGCCTCTGCATGCACTAGGTATTTAACCAGTCAGCTCGTACTTCCTAACACTATCAACTGTTCATCTTTCAACTACTGGGGAGAAGCCAAAACCTCAATGTGGACCAAGGATTCAATCATACACCAGCTCAAAAACATCCATACACCTTCCTAGAGAAGTATCATACTAAGTTATGCATTTGCAAGATAAGAAATGTATTACTTTGTAGAGAACAGAGTCTTCCAGACCTTATGTAATCCTTCATAACCCAAAGTATGAAGTTGCGGTGAAGTATAGGGCCTAAAACCTTTCGAGAATGATCAAAGATGTCAATGTATGCAACTCGTCAGATCCGCACATCATTTTATGAAGATTCCATAGGAATTCAAAAATGGCTTAAGTACTTGCAGTTCTGGAAGACATTTATACTTGAATTCTACTTGCAGACAAGACTTCTTGATGCGGTACTGGAGAATAAAGAATGTATGCATGCAGATCATACTTGATGTATTTTGGACCATGTGAAACCTATGCATAAGCTTTGATAATAGAACTATATATGTTTCATCCTTTGTAGGACTTAACTTGTATATTAAGGCTCCATAATATAGTGTGATACCTCTATCTCTTGAGTAATGTCTTTCGGACCACTAAAACACCTGAAACTTCATCATAGCATATAACATACTGATCTTAGTCATTCTTTAGAGCCGCATGACAAATAGATCTCTTCCAGAGGAATGCACGGAGCATTCCATTGTCTCCCTGTTACTGCTCTGCTCTGTCTAAGTGATGACTATTGAACTAACCCTTGTAACTTTTCTTGCTGAGTAGGTGAGAGGCTGAAACTTTAGATATGTCATGTCAATTCATGTCAGAAGTTGTCATTAGAACCGCATGGCCAAATATTGCTTTGTAGAGAAATTAGGACCAATTCAAGTTGACTCTGCCTTAGAATGTGCACTGTGAATTCCTTAGGCACTTTTCAACTTCTTACTCTTGAGTGCAATACTCCCAATTGATTAGATGTGTGTGTGTGTGTGTGCAAGAATCATGCTAGGATATGAGTGTTTGCCTCCGCATCATGTTCAAACCCAAAATTGATCCATAAGATTATTTCTTCTTCTCCCTGACTAGTTTGTCTTGACCATACTGACTCCTTCTTTGTACAAGTCTTGTCTATACATTTCCATCTGATATGTTGACATTAATGACAACACATATGGCCAACAATTTTTGCCATCATGTATTGCTTTCTTGTCAAATTGCCAAGGCCTACCAAGAAGCACATGGAAAACATCCATGGGCATAATGTCACACATAACAGTGTCCTTATAACTACCTATTTGAAACTCTACTGAAGCCTTCTCATCTACCAATAACTGATGCCCTTTTTGCAGCCAAGAAACTTGATATGGGTTAGGATGTTTGATTCTAGTAAGACCTAGTTTATCCACCATTTCAATTGACACCAGATTATCAATACTACTGCTATCTATAATAAGTTTGCATCACTTACCTTTATCCTTGTAATTGGTTTTGAATAAGGCTCTCCTTTGCATAGGTTCTTGACTCTCCTTTTGTGGCTTCAACAGGGCTCTTTTGAGCAACAAAGACTCTCCTATCTCAGGTTCTTCCAAGTGATGAGAAGGTGATCACACACTCTCTTACTCTTCTTGCATAATCTGCTTACTTCTCTTAGGCCTTGTGTGGCCTTCTTATGGAAACTCAGAACACTCCCAACCTTTGTGGCTATACTTGTTACACTTAAAACATTTATCAGAGAAACTTCTTCTCTTCCTTGGTATCCTCCTCTTCCAAATGGTCTCCCTCCTCTGTTTTGGAAACCTCCTCTCTCTGGATTACCTTGTCCACTAGAAGTGCTTGCCTCTCCACCTTGATGGTGTTGCTGTCCTCTATTGGAGTGTTGTCCTCTTCCTCTACCTCTTCCTTGTTGGTTTTTCTTTCTCATAAGCTTCTCCTTTGCCTTAATGGCAAACTGATAGGCTTCTTCAAGAGTTCTAGGGGACAAGAGACTCAATTCATCTTGTAAACTATATCTCAATCCATTATGGTACCTAGCAAGTTCCTTTTCCATATCTTCTTCACTATGGCCTGATCTGATTACTAGCTTGTAGAACTTCTTTGTATACTCCTTCACACTCATCTCTTTCTGCTTAAGATTTTGTAACCTTTTGAACAGGTTAGTTTGATAGTCTCTTGGAAGGAATTTATCTTTCAGTTTGGCAACCATTCTATCCCAAGAGGTTATCTTTTCCTTGTTCTTCTTTCTTCTTTCCGATTGAATATAATCCCACCACATAGTAGTGTGGCATTTGATTCTTGTACAGACAAACTTGACTCTTTTCTCCTTTGCCACTTCTTCATACTCAAAATACTTGTCAAGCTCGTTGATCTAATCAATGAGTTCCTCTCCATTGAGGCTTCCTGAGTAGGTGGGAACCTCTATATTTGGCTTGGCTCCAACCCCCATGACTGCTCTCAACAATCTCATTTCAACTCCATCAGAGTCTTCTTCTTGAATCACCTCTTCTCTGGCTTGTTGATCTTGTTCTTCATTCTCACTTACATCTCCAGCAGGTATTCCTCTCCTCTGTGCCTGCTCCATGGAATCTATTCTTGCTATTAGGTTTTGCAACAACTCAAGAACTCCTTCATCTATGCCTCTTCTAGCACCTCCTCTTGGCATTCTTCTGGGTGGCATCTTGCCCAATCTTACCCAACCCACCTACTTCTAACTCTGACACCAAAATTTGATGACAACAATAAATAAAGGTAACTTAGTTACTATCCAATGTAGAGGTAAAAGACTAAGGAGACAGTCACAAAACTCTATCTGAGTTGGCTCAGAGATAAACAATGATTTAATGCTACTTAACAAGATAGTCACCGATGTATTAAGTTATTAGTCTTGTGTCTAGACTCTTAGAATAGGACAGTGTGGAAAAATAGAGGAGTCAAGAAACAAAAAGATTAGTAATAACCAATTAAACTGCAGGACAATCTTTCATTATGTAAATTTCTAGCTACATACTAGCCTTTGGGCTCTCAAAACACTGCTACAAAGGAAATATCTCACTGTCCACAAGTTCTCATAAGAGAAGACCATGATTTAACAAAGTTGTTTAGTGGTGACATATACAAGCAAGGTTTGTTTACAACATTTAGCAACAATACCCACAAATTCAGATGGCAAATTTGTATTGAAATAAACCATTTTTCATTGATTATCATAGAACATTCTCTAGTTTGAACTCTGTTGTAGCTTGGGGATAATACTTATTAGAAGAAACACCAAAATCTGTCTTTACAAAACAATAATACCCTGTAGTTGCAAATTCATTCCCTCACTGGTGTATACATAGGCCGGCACGTTATCCTTTTGTTTGCTTCCTTGAATTCTAAACTCCCGCCTTCAATCACAAAATACAGATGCAATTTATTATTATTTTGCTCTAAGCGTTCTTTTCCAATTCCCTTTCATTGCATTCTTTTTAATGATAGCAACAACTTCCTATGTCTCGTTTTCCCTCAGAAAATGTCTCTCCCAAGACTATTTCCTCGATGCACACTGAAAAATGAACTTCTCTGTCTTCTTCCTTTTTTTAAACCACTAGTACAAAAAGAGCAATATATTACTAGAAAAACTACTAAAAACTGCTTATAAATGACCAAACATGGTCATGTGACCATTAGTAGTTTATTGCCAGTCATTTATAACATGACCAAATTGATGACAACCATTTTTAGTCATTTATTGGTTGTTTTGATTGATCAATTTGGTAGTATATTTAGTCATTGATTGCTGTAATCTGGTCACTTATTTAGTCATTTTTTATTCACTGCTATATTTAGTCATTAATTTAGTCATTGATTATTGTTAGCTGGTCACTTATTTAGTCATTTTTGTTCACTAATTTCTGTCCATTGGCAGTGTATTTAGTCATTAATGTTAATCATCATTTTGATCAATTTGGTAGTATATTTAGTCATTTTTATTCACTGATTTAATTTTGGTCATATATTTAGTCATATTTATTCACTGTTCACTGATTTCTATCAATTGGTAGTATATTTAGTCAATTTAATAATTAATTGATGTCAATAATTAATGGTCAATTGGTAGTATATTTAGTAGTATATTTTGAAGCTTGCACAATGAAACAACTTTGAGAAGGTAAAAAAAGCTTGTTTTATTGATAAAAAATGCTTACAAACAACATACATATCTAAAAATAAGTTACAATGCTTTCTCTTTGCTAAAAAAACCTTCATGGTTACAATACATAGCTCAAAGAATGAGCAAGAAACTAATTTTTTGAGTATCACTGAGCATAGAAGCACAAAGACATTCATAGATGTCTTCTTCACAAATCCATGACTGTCCCATATTGAAGCTCACTATCCTAGTTCAAGATCACACTGTCATCTCTGTAGAGATCCTATCTCATGCACCCAACTTGCTCGAGTTCATAAGCTGCCACTGTGAATTGTTACCTGTAGCAATAAATTGTCCTTATCTCTGATGATTATGCCTCTGATGACTGTCATCTTTGGTAGGATGTCTCAATTGTCATGGACTGTTATTCAACATTGCCTTATGACTAGGCTATGCATTGTCCCAATCAAACTTGTAGCCTCTTAAAATGCATTGTCCAATCAATTGTCAACCTACTGTCATGCATTTTCCCTTCATAAAATAATAATGCCTCATTACTGCCACTACCTATCTCATTATTCTGGCATGCTTTCATTTATACTCTGCCTCCCATCAACGTACAACACTACCCCTCTATTGAATGCCTTGACTACCTTTGACATCACTGTATCTTTTCCAAATTCCTTGAAAACAATTCATCACTACTACTGTTACCTAGGTATGCACTCTATGTCATCTTCCAGACTATTACAAGTTCACACAGTCCATCATTAGTCCTATTATTAAAATGGCATCATAGATAAGGCACGTGAACTATTTGACAGAATGCCTCAAAGAAATGTGGTCTCATGGACTGCAATGATTGCAGGATATGCACAAAATGGATTTGTTGAAAAGGCTTTAAAAATTTTAAAGCAAATGCAATTGGCTAGTGTAAAGCCAAATTCCACAACCTTTGCTAGCATCCTCCCTGCCTGTGACAAAATGGGAGCTTTGGAATGTCAATGCTTCCACATTTTGCATCACCCGCTCTCCCGCAGGCATGACTTGAAGTGCCTGCGGGAGAGCGGGTGATGCAAAATGTGGAAGCATTGACAAGGCATGTGAACTATTTGGCAGAATGCCTCAAAGAGATGTCATCTCATGGAATGCAATGATTGCGGGATATGCACAAAATGGATTTTTTGAAAAGGCTTAGAAACTTTCAAGCAAATGCAATTAGTAGGTGTAAATCCAAATTCGACAACCTTTTCCAGCATCCTTCCTACCTGTGCCAAAATGGGAGCTTTGGAACAAGGTATGGACATCCATCATAACATAATGGAAGGGGGATTTTTGTTAGATATTATAGTTGGAAATGCTCTAGTAGACATGTATGCAAAATGTGGAAGTATAGATAAGGCATGTGAATTGTTTGATGGAATAGATCAAAGAGATGTCATCTCTTGCAATGCAATGATTGCAGGATATGCACAAAATGGATTTGTTGAAAAGGCTTTAGAAATTTTAAAGAAAATACAATTGGCTGGTGTAAAGCCAAATTCCACAACCTTTGCCAACATCCTCCCTGCCTGTGTCAAAATGGGAGCTTTGGAATGTCAATGCTTCCACATTTTGCGTCACCTGCTCTCTCGCAGGCATGACTTGAAGTGCCTGCAGGAGAGCAGGTGATGCAAAATGTGGAAGCATTGACAAGGCATGTGAACTATTTTGCAGAATGCCTCAAAGAGATGTCATCTCATGGAATGCAATGATTGTGGGATATGCACAAAATGGATTTTTTGAAAAAGCTTTAGAAACTTTCAAGCAAATGCAATTAGTAGGTGTAAATCCAAATTCGGCAACCTTTGCTAACATCCTTCCTGCCTGTTCCAAAATGGGAGCTTTGGAATAGGGTATGGACATCCATCATAACATAATGGAAGGGGGATTTTTGTCAGATATTATAGTTGGAAATGCTCTAGTAGACATGTATGCAAAATGTGGAAGTATAGATAAGGCACATGAACTGTTTGATGGAATGGCTCAAAGAGATGTCATCTCTTGGAATGCAATGATTGCAGGATATGCACAAAATGGATTTGTTGAAAAGTCTTTAGAAATTTTAAAGCAAATGCAATTGGCTGGTGTAAAGCCAAATTCCACAACCTTTGCCAGCATCCTCCCTGCCTGTGTCAAAATGGGAGCTTTGGAATGTCAATGCTTTTGCATTTCCCTGCATCACCATAGGCATGACTTGAAGTGCCTATGGGAGAGCGAGTGATGCAAAATGTGGAAGCATTGACAAGGCATGTTAACTATTTCATAGAATGCCTCAAAGAGATGTCATCTCATGGAATGCAATGATTGTGGTATATGCACAAAATGGATTTTTTGAAAAGGATTTAGAAACTTTCAAGCAAATGCAATTAGCAGGTGTAAATCCAAATTCGACAACCTTTGCCAGCATCCTTCTTGCCTGTGCCAAAATGGGAGCTTTGGAATAGGGTACGGACATCCATCGTAACATAATGGAAGGGGGATTTTTGTTAGATATTATAGTTGGAAATACTCTGGTAGACGTGTATGCAAAATGTGGAAGTATAGATAATTAAGGCATGTGAACTGTGAACTGTTTGATGGAATGGCTCAAAGAGATGTCATCTCTTGGAATGCAATGATTGTAGGATATGCACAAAATGGATTTGTTGAAAAGGATATACCATTGTTTCTAATTCAAAATTGCTATACCTTATTCTAGGAGCAAATCACAGGGGGAATCTATACATAAGACACCATTGTTTGAAATTCAAAATTGCTGGTTCTTTCACAATTGTTTGCTTCATTTATTTGATCTAAGACAGCCTGCTGTATAGAAGATGCTCTCAAAATCATAGTAAAATCCTTTATTCTGGGAAGACTATTCAGAATCTTCCCATCATAACAATGAACACAAGCATCAGTCATTAACCTAAACTTTGCAAGAGTTTCATCAAATTCTACTTTTCCACTCTCTTTTCCATTCTAAATTTTATTCCCAATTTCATCCATGAAGAACTTCCTCAGCCTATAGATCCTATTGGTAGCCATAACTTTACCAGGTGTCAAGGATAGCTTCGAGTTTTTACCCAAGCAACAATTGACAAAATTTAGCCTTATCAGATACAATGTGTTGAAAAGCTCTTTGAAGTTATTCTGGAAAAGAGTTCCTGAGAGTATAATGTGCAGTTTTGAATTAACCTTTTTACATGAATTCCATTGTATCTGGTAAGGCCAAATTTTGTCAATTGTTCCTTTTGATGACTGAATTCGGTCTTAACAGATACAATGGAATTCATGCAAAAGGTTAATTCAAAACTGCGCATTATACTCTCAGGAACTCTTTTCCAGAATAACTTCAAAGAGCTTTTCAACACATTATATTTGGTAAGGCCGAATTTTCTCAATTGTTGCTTGGGTAAAAACTCGAAGCTATCCTTAACACTTGGTAAAGTTATGGCTAACAACAGGAATTACAGGCTGAGGAAGTTTCATGGATGAAATTGGGAATAAAATTTAGAATGGAAAAGAGAGTGGAAAAGTAGAATTTGATGAAACTCTTGCAAAGTTCAGGTTAATAACTGATGCTTTTGTTCATTGTTATGATGGGAAGATTCTGAACAATCTTCCCAGAACAAAGGATTTTACTGTGATTTTGAGAGCATCTTCTATACAACACGTTGTCTTAGATCAAATAAATGAAGCAAACAATTGTGAAAGAACCAACAATTTTGAATTTGAAACAATGGTGTCTTATGTATAGACTCCCCCTGTGATTTTCTACTAGAATAAGGTATATAGTAATTTTGAATTAGAAACAATGGTATATGAACAACTATTTAGACTATTTGTTATGCTACAACAATTAACTACAGGTTAGAACATATCCATATCAGCATAAAATAGCAAGTGCAATTCACCTCAAACTTTGTTGTGGTAATTGCTTTGTAAGGAAGTTTACACTCCATGAACACTCTCTATGCACATAGCCAAACATTTAAAGTTCTTAACCAAAGCTCCAAAAATGAGTTGTCATTGCATGACTCCTACTTTTTCTTTGAGTATGACAGTACCTGAGCTTCTGGTGTTTCTAGACGAAACCTATAGTGGAAAAGTGTAATCTCCATCTGAAGGAACCTTCTTCAGAGCTCTTCCCTGAAATGAGGGTTGAAAACATTAGAAGAAAAATAATACCATAATTCTAAAGCAACAATTTGTATCAAGACAAATGTCAGAAAGTATAATTAAAAAGACAAATCCTTACAATTGGACCTCAAATTGGACCAAGCATATTTCTAATTTTATCTTTAGAATGTAGGAACTTTCTCTGTTGGAGATTCATGACCTTAAATTGATCTCAAATTGGACCAGAAAATTTATAATTTTATCTTTAGAATGTAGGAACTTTCTCTATCTGATATTCACGACCTCAAATTGGATCCAAAATTGGACCAGCAGATTTATGATTTTCTCTCTCCATCGACGTTTGTATTCCTATACTCAGGTTCTGCTTCTGAGCAAAAAACACGTGGAAGTGTTTTAGACTGGCTCAAGGTACTCTCCAACCTGGTTATGTCACTAATAACAATCCAAGTTTCCCTAAACTATCCATACTTGAATGTTGCGTCACAATCTATTCTTCTTGCACATAAAAATGCCACATATTAACCCCTTCAAAATAAAACATTTGATCATCATAAAACCATAATTAATAAATCATTTATTTGCCAAAATCCTTCTCGAATTCATTTGCACCAGTGAGGCTCTCATGATGTAGAGAAAGGTAGGAGGACAACAATCAACTCAACAAAACAAACAAATCAAGTTTTGGGCTTCAAACTTCATGGGTTCCTTCACAACTGCCTTCATCTCCTTGTAGCCTTGTTTTAGAGGTTTTTTCAACATAACTTGCAAATTTCTCCACCAACCCAGAAACTAATCATAGTCCTAGGTACCCTTTATTGAGTTACTTGACATAGCTTGAAACCAACTATGGTTACTTTGGAAAGTACCCTCCAGAAAATGACTGTTCCACTACTACAAAGGGGCAACTAGCCCTATTTTCCAAAGCAAGTACCCTCCAAACTCCTTGTCAACCCAAAATTCCTATGGATAGTCTTTAAACAACCTCCAAAACCACTGAATCAACAACTTTTAGGAGTTGGAACACTAATTTAAGTCCCAAACCACCAAACCCTCGTTTTAGGCCTTTCGAGGTTAGTTTCAAGGAGGGTTTATTGAAAATACACACTCCACTCTTCTTCAAACCTGTCTAATACCTCAAACATGTCCTATTATGTCTTCATATGCTATACAAACCTTCACAAGTTTCTTACCAATGCTTTTTATGCAAACTCACACTCTTAGCCCTCACCTTTCAAGCCAAAACTTACAAAATTTGCCCTATGGCATCACACCAAACCACACAACTTGCCTCCCTTGCTCACTCAAACCATTCAAGAACTCAATCAAGCCATATTGGACCCATTCCACCTAGCTACAAAAGCGATATATGGAGGAATGAGTCAATTGTTCGTGTTATGTAATCAAAATCCCTAAATCAGGGTTTCACAGGGTGCTACAGAAAAAAAAATGATTCAAACTTCCACCAAAATCAATATGAAACCTTCAAACCAAGTGTAATATGAAGTTAACTTAGGCCTCCATCAAGTTTATGAGGTTTTAAAACACTTAGCACCTGTACGGAACCGTACCAGGCCTGGAAATGGCATAAATACATAGAAAAAATAGTAAAATAGGGTTATTTCATTAGTTTTGTCCTTCGCATTTATCAATTCAATCTTCAACAACATTGCCTCTGAGTTTATGAGGCCTATTAATGCTTGTATCCACCAAAAACAATGACCAATAACCAACTTTTAGACTTATGATTGTTGAACTTCCCATGTTCTTGCATTTGCATATGACAATATTACAAAATATATGACACCTTGCACAATAAAGACACCAACATGCCTCAACTTACATTTGAAGTGGTCTATTATGACCTTATTCAATGACAAAAGAATCCAACATACCTATATCCTATCAAAGAGCAACATTAAGACCTTATTTACAAACTTTGCAAGAGATAACTTGGTGTCCCTGCACCATACACCCGACCAAAAAAAAAGAAGACCTCATGTCCCATGAGGACTGTATGCCATCAAAACATGCTGCTTATGATCATACCATGACCTCCAACCTGCATATCCACCTGGTGACTCTTTCCAATGAGTCAAATATTGAGAACTTGCACTATCTCTGCTCTTGAACTAATTTCTTCTTTGGTTTGGCTATCCTCCATTGAATGGATTGTGTCTCACCTTCACTTCACTTTGTGATGATGTCAAACCTATCTTCATGATTGCAAACACACCTTTTCCATTCTTGTCTTGGACTATCATCTCTTTCACCTTCATTGCATACTCAAACTTACCCCTTTGTTCTTGCCTCTCACCATGTTTCATTCCATCTTTCTCCTTTAGATCCTCTGCCCCAAGTACCACTGTCTTCTCAAACTGACAAACATCTGTCCTTTCAGATTTAGGAACCTTTGTTCTAACAACATATGACTATCCCTTAACCTCTCTTGTGTTCAATGGACAAAATACTATCCCTACTATGATCTTGTCTTGCCAACCTTGCCTTTCCACAAGCAACTCACTCTTAATCTTTTCTACATCAGACTTTGACACCAAACTACCACCTCCTTTTCTTCCTTCCATCAATGTATCATCCTTCAAAGTTACTATCCTAACATCTACAACTCTGCAATAGCTGCACACTCTCTATTTTTGTCTTCCTCAAGCTTTATGTACTCCTCCTTTCCCATCATGATCACTCTTGCTGCCCTGCCTTGTTCTTTCACATCTTCAACCAATGAGGTCAATGTAAAAGCATTCCCATCCTTCTTAATTTGATATGTATTGTTTCTCCCATCATAATTGGCATATCTATCAAATTACCAAGGCCTTCCAAGTAATAAATGGCAACAATCCATAGGTACAACATCACAAAGAACCTTATCTCTATATCCACCAATATGAAACTCAACTAGAGCTTGTTTGTTAACCACAAGTGACTGATCATCACTCAACCAAGATGCCTTATAGGGTACTTCATGAGGAATCCTTTCTAATTTCAGTTTATCAACCATTTCACAAGACACCATATTTTCAGTGCTGCTTGAATCTATGACAACTTTGCATACCTTTCCCATGCATTTGCATGTTGTCCTGAACAATGCTCTTCTTTGAGTCAGCTCCTTCTCCTTGGATGCCTTCAAGAGTTGTCTTTTCACCATCAATGTTTCCCCAACTTTTGGAACAACATGTAGAGAGGGTGAATTCACACTTTCTTTATCCTCCTCTTGCACAATTTGAGCCCTCTTGTCATCAACACTTGAAGTAGAGCCTTGTCTTTCAGGACACTTGAAGGATGGATGACCAAACTGATTACAATTGTAGCATCTTCCTAAAAATGTATTGGAACTCCTACCTGCACCAAATCTGCCTCTAGAGCCTCTAAATCCACCCCTTGAATCAGTAACTTGTTCTTTACCTTTGTTTGCATCTTCTTGTTCATCATGGGACTATTTTGATGTAGGAAATGATCCTCTTCCTCTCTGATTTCTACCTCTTCCTCTAATAGATTTGTCTTGCCTTCTTTTGATCTTCTCTTCCACTCTAATGGCCAACTAGAAACATTCTTCCATTGTTCTTGGATTTGCCACAACTAGTTCATCTTGAATGTTAAATCTAAGTCCACCAAGGTATCTAGCAACTTTTTCAACTTCATCTTCCATTCTACCTAATCTTATACTTAACTTATAGAATTCATCAGTATAGGTCTTAACATCTAAGTCCTTTTTCTTCAAACCTTCGACTTTTTTAAACAATTGAACTTCATAGTCTTTAGGAAGAAACTTACCTTTGAGTTTACCAACCATTCTGTCCCAAGAAACTATCTTTGATTTACCTTGCTTTCTTCTCTCAGCTTGCTCATAGTCCTACCACAATAATGCATGACCTTTCAATTTTGTCTTTGCAATCTTTACCTTTTTCTCATCAGGAATATCTTCACATTCAAAATGATTATCCAAAGCTATAGTCCAATCTAGAAGCTCCTCATCATTCAAACTTCCTCCATACATGGGAAAATCAACCTTGGACTTATAATCCTCTCCTTTTACTGCCTTCAAAAGCCTCATTGTCCTCTGTTCATCAGGATCCATCTACTCTACCTCTACTTCATTCTCTTCTTCCCCTTCTCCCTCGGATTCACTCTTCTCATCCAATGCAACACCTCTTCTCCGATCTGACTCCAAGGAAGAAAGCCTTGCTAAAACAGCATTATGAGACTCCAACAACTTAGCATGTATTTCCTTTAACTCCTGCAACTCTCTAGCAGTGCCACTAGTCTTAGGAGGCATCTTGACTCTTAACATGATAACCTTTCCTTTATGCAAACTTCAACCAATCTTCCTCAAGAGATCTAATCCCTAAGATTTGATACCAATTTATGTAGAGAAAGGTAGGAGGACAACAATCAACTCAACAAAATAAAAAAATCAAGTTTTGGGCTTCAAACTTCATGGGTTCCTTCACAACTGCCTTCATTTCCTTATAGCCCCGTTTTAGAAGTTTTTTCAACATAACTTGCAAATTTATCCACCAACCTAGAAACTAATCATAGTCCTAGATACCCTTTATTGAGTTACTTGACATATCTTGAAACCAACTGTGGTTACTTTGGAAAGTACCCTCCAAAAAATGACTGCTCCACTGCTACAAAGGGGCAACTAGCCCTATTTTCCAAAGCAAGTACCCTCCAAACTCCTTGTCAACCCAAAATTCATATGGAAAGTCCTTAAACAACCTCCAAAACCACTAAATCAATAACTTTTAGGAGTTGGAACACTCATTTAAGTCCCAAACCACCAAACCCTTGTTTTAGGCCTTTCCAGGCTAGTTTCAAGGAGGGTTTATTGAAAATACACACTCCACTCTTCTTCAAACCTGTCCAATACCTCAAACATGTCTTATTATGTCTGCTTATGCTATACAAACCTTCACAAGTTTCTTACTAATTCTTTTTATGCAAACTCACACTCTTAGCCCTTACCTTTCAAGCCAAAACTTACAAAATTTGCCCTAGGGCATCACACCAAACCACACAACTTGCCTCCCCTGCTCACTCAAACCATTCAAACACTCAATCAGGCCATATTGGACCCATTCCACCTAGCTACATAAGTCACAGATGGAGGAATGAGTCAATTGTTCATGTTATGTAATCAAAATCCCCAAATCAGGGTTTCACAGGCTGCTACAGAAAAATGATTCAAACTTCCACCAAAATCAATATGAACCTTCAAACCAAGTGCAATATGAAGTTAACTCAGGCCTCCATCAAGTTTATGAGGTTTTAAAACACTTAGCCCCTATACAGGATCGTACCAGGCCTGGAAATGGCAGAAATACACAGAAAAAATAGTAAAATAGGGTTATTTCATTAGTTTTGTCCTTCAAATTTATCAATTCAATCTTCAAAAACATTGCCTCTGAGTTTATGAGGCCTATTTATGCTTGTATCCACCAAAAACAATGACCAATAACCAACTTTTGGACTTATGACTGTTGGACTTCCCATGTTCTTGCATTTGCATATGACAATAATACAAAATATATGGCACCTTGCACAATAAAGACACCAACATGCCTCAACTTACATTTGAAGTGGTCTATTATGACCTTATTCAATGAAAAAAGACTCCAACATACCTATATCCTATCAAAGACCAACATTAAGACCTTATTTACAAACTTTGCAAGAGATAACTTGGTGCCCCTGCACCACCTCAACTGAACATTTCTTGATCAATTCATTTAATTTGGAGCCAGTGATGGATACCACATCAGCCACAGGCTTCAAATTTGGAACCTTGAACAAAATATTTAACTGACTAGGAAGCCTATTTTTCTCAATTTTTGAAACTCCAAAATTACCAGGAAAACAAACTTGCTCAGTTTTTGAAACCTCCATATTGGCAGCAATTCCATCACAATTCTCAGCATTTAAGGCCTCAGTTGGGCTTATTCAAATTTCAATCTTGACCTCAACTTTAGGGGCTACTTCTTCATCAATGTTACCCTCAATGATAAATTTGGGAAAAAAGCATGAGCCATTCTTATCAATCCAAGCAATTAACCTTTGACAGCATGTCCTCAAATCTATTTGTAGCATTCGCAAAAAATCACAAGATAGGGTGAACCATCTATTACCAACTCTACGGTGGGCATGCCAACTGAAAACTCAACCCTAAGAGAATCCAAAACTTGGGCAGAAAAATCATTCCATGAGCCATTCCAAAAATACATCACCCTCATTGGCACCGATTGCTTACAAAAATTCTCATAATTATGCAATGCTACCTTGCCAGAACAACACTGATACACACAACTATATTTCGAACCCCTGTCCTTCTTGCCACAGTTAATTCCATTCTTCCATCCCCACTTAGATGCTCCTCTTCCCGAGGCTAAGAAACCATATTTATTTCCTCGTTTTCGTTTCATTTGAGCTCTCTCCACAATCTTTCTGCCAAGCTAACAAAAATGCTTATGTTCGCCCTTCATCCCAAACAATACCAATTTACACCACACACTATTTCAACTATAGTGCAATTATTTACAACATCGCTGCAACACCATAATCTACAACAACCCTTAAAAAAGGTTATACTATACACCAAACTCTGATGCCACATTTTACATCAGTACTAAGGGAAACAACATACAAAACAGAGAAAGTTGATTCCAGCTCCCAATCCCATTATTAAAACCCCAACCGAGCCATTAAGCAATACTCAATACTCATAGGGTTAAATTTTGCCTAGAAAAACCTAGTTCCACCATGAAACAACCCCAACAAGACCAAAAAAGAACCACACCTGGCTTATAGCGTCAACTTGGAGTCCCAAATTTTCAAAAACCTGAATGGGTCGCTACAAACCCAAAATCAGCCATGAAAATGGCAACACCTCAATTGCACCATAAAACAACTCTAACGAAGCCATAAAAGAATGACTTCCAAAGTCCGTGTCAAGCCCTAATTTTAGAAATCCTACCGGGATCATTCTAGGGTTGGATTTAGCATCCAAAACTTAAAACCCATGCTTTCTCCATCAAACGGTTCTAAAAAACAACTCCCTTCCTAAACTACTATGTTTTCAGAACCCTAATACATAGCTAAATTTAGCATGCGGCCCAATTTAGCAGAGGGTCAAAGTTAATTTGAAAAGTCTTCAAACCCACATTTGCTTTGCAAATTATGTTTAGAAGCAACTTATTCAACACCCAAATTTTTCAAAGACTCTAAGGAGCCCTTAAAATGCACATACACAACCAAATTGAAGGGCAAAATTTTAGATTTAAAAAAGAGCAGAGACAGAGAAGCAAGATCAAGAATCAGAACATGCAGGGCCGTAGGGCATCGAAACAATCTAGAGCTAACTGAGAAAAAGAGAACTGCTCCAGCTACCCCTGCTCCTCTTGTTGCTCCCACCCTTGCCATTGCTACGGGTGCTCATGTCGGATGTGCGGTCCCACACCCAAAACTACCTCTGCTTCTGTCGGGTGAAAAGCCTTAGAATAGTAGGGGTCGTTTTCATCAAGATGGATTTATGGGGTTTCATGGATTGGCCCCTACGATAGATAGTTCATATGGTGATTGAACCGCTACATACGATCGGAGAGACCACTGGATCGGGTAGGGGTCTTGACTGATCCGAGATCGATTGGTTTGACTCCTGAATCAATTGGATAGGCGGGAAATGTTTTACGCGGTATTACTTTTAATTGTAATAAAAATTTTAAATGGTAGGGAAGAGGGAAATTACCAATTCGTGTGACTAATTATTTAGTCATTTTTATTTGTGTGACTAATTATTTAGTTGTGTTTTTTACCCGACGATCAAATTAGTCATTTATAGTTGTGTTGCAAAAAATTAGTAGAATTTAGTCATTTTTAGTTGTTGTGACTAAAAGTTTTAGTCACCTAGTCATTTATTTGCCAAAATTCTACTAGTGAACAGAGCACCAAATTGTCCTACGCAACCAAAGAAACCGTCCAAGAAAGAAAACCTAACTCCCAGGTGAAATACAATGATTCATAACTAAATCTTGTCTATCTTTCTTTTACAAATTGATGAAAGTATGGACAAGGTACCATGAGGAAGTATATTCAAATGTGTAACTTGAATTTAGTCGGAAAAACCAAACTACAAGCCTCAAAGGTTAAGGAGCTACAATGAAAAAAACCAACAACCACACTAAGCAAGCAAAATTTGGGTACAAAGACTCGAAAGCAAACTAAAATGAGACAATGCAAACCAAAACTCTTGAGAAAATGGATGCTCCTGCATCAGTGGGACATTGAAATCAACATTTTTAGCCAATTTTTTACTTTTTGTCACCTAAAGCAACTAAACCATTAAAAATTTGGAAATGATGTGAACTAGTGTTTTATGAGATTTTGTGTGTAGATTCTAAATTTATATTTTTAAATTTTTTAAAATAATTTGTAAAATCGTTTTACGTAATTTTTAATAACATGTTTTTAATAGTTAATAGTATTTTTAAAAAGTGACATTTTTACCACAATGCATAACTTTTTTACAAAAAGGATAAAACTTTAAATTATTAAACATAGATTGGTAACACCAATATCTAGTGCACACATATTTTTTCATAATTTTTTGTTGCATATTTTATTTATTATTAATTTTTGATGTGAGATTAATTATAATTTAGACATAGTTTTATTCCTTAACACAACTTTTTTTATATATATCCAAATTAACTTCTTTTTTTGTTGAAACATGGACATCAATTCATAGTGCATATGTATTTTTTAGAATTGTGTTTCTTTATTTTTTATTTTTCCATGTGTGTGGAACAAAGACCTTGATGTTTAGTGAAAAAACTATGTTCATTAGAAAAAAGAAAAGAAATATAATAATTAAATTAAATATATTAAATATTATACTTTTTGGAAAGTTTATTTTGAGGCTACAATCCTATAGAATCTCATGTCCCAGTGACTTAGTTTGATGGTCCAACCCATGCTTTGAAATAGAAATTTTTCAGGGAAACAAGTGACTAGAAGAAGAATGGCATCTCAAGGATCTTCATACCTTCATTCAAAGGTGTCTTCCCTTTTTGAATTTGAAAAATCAAAAAATAATAAAAAGGGACCTTCGTTTGAAGGTCATTAATAAAAAAATACCTTTGTTTGAAGGTAGACCTTCATTCAAAGTTGTTTTGCATTTTTTGGTGCCTTAGGCTCATTTTTTGACCCATCCCACAAGTGGGACACACTATTTTGGGTCCACCTCATGCAAGATGTACAACACACCTTTTACCAACATTCTCCCACTTGTATACATTGCATAAAGGGTCAAAAGTAAACTCAATCATTAAGGGAACAATCCATATAGCCAACGTGTACCATCAAGACATCCATGTGCTCCATCAAGATACTTGCAATAATAACCAAGTGACCACCATCTCAACAAGAATCCTTTCATCATCCATCATGCCAATGAACAAAAAGTAAGACCCAATCCAAAGAGATACCACACTGAATTCACATAGAAGCATAAATCCTACCTCAAACTGATATCTAAACACAAACACTAAATCTAATGGAAATAAATATGATTGAGTAACTACCAAGAATTAATCACCATAGCTAGAATAGAAACCAAAACTAGTTTCTAACACATCCAACTAACCATACCTCAAAACAAAGGTATATTCATCATAATAGGTAAACCTATGCCATCAACATATCCAAACCAATACATGATCACAAGTCCATGTATATACACTATCCTACATAAATAAGTCCTCCAATGTAACAACACAAACATGTGATAAAAAACATCAAGACCCTCAATGTCGCAGTATAATGGGAACATCCAACAAAGGACACATATACTACCTAGAATTCCCACTACATGGGTAATTTCAAATCTAAAATCAATCAAGGCATCCAAAAGTCCACCAATAGCACTCACATAGAAGGTGTAACAAATGCTATCAATATCATGTAGTACCAAGGAACATCCACAATGATATGTAAACCTGCACACTAAATTGCTACAACATAACTATCACCACCAGTCTCCATAGCCCTTCCAAGTTCTCCAAGATCAAGAGATCTCTAGCCTCACCCAAATTCGATAGGTTTACAACTATTCATCTCATGCCAACCAAACTCTAATACAACATGTAATAACCAAAAGCTCAAAAGAAAAATGATCACACAACTCATCAATTAGATTATCACAAATCACCACCAAAGCTCCATTTGCATGATTAGTACAAAAATTAGGAACTCTCCATGAAATCATGATCAACATCTCCTCAAAAGAAGATAATATGTCTCAAATGAACATATTTGTTCCTAAGAGCACCTGTATCATGCCAAAACTCTAATGCATAATAAAAAGTCCACCATGGCACAATAACACCCATCATGTTGACAAGGATAATCTATCTAAACCAAAAAATCATAACCGACACCTCAACCAAAGACTTCAAGAGTCCTCCATGGTCACAAGATGTCAACATCTCTAAACCACGTGAAGATAACCATCTTCTATCAATATAACTCAAAATGTCAAAGAACTCTCACTATATACAAGAAACAAAATTTGAAAGCTCCTCCATGACACCAACAACCACTAGAGAAGATCATCTATCAACAAGTGATAAATCCACATCACTACCAAAGCTCCCACTAAACCATGATACCAAGCTACACATGGCATTGTGATAACCATCTCTTAAATGAAGATCACCCATAGTCTACACACACTCAATTGTAACACTAGTAGCTCCAGAGGATAAAGTAGAACCAATATCTCTAAACCAAGAAGATAAACCATCACCTACTATTAGGAATCAATCTAACACCACCAATAATTCATTTGCATAAACAACCATGTTGTGCCAAATCTTCAAGTGTATAAGGAACCTCCATGACACCATGATCACAACCCAATGTACCTATATAAGAAACCATGCTGTGCCAAACTCCAAGCATACAAGGAACCTCCATGACCCCATGATCACCACCCAACTAAGTCTCACATGTCTTGTACCAGAGTAAACAATACTAAGTCCCACTACACAACTGTATTAGGAAACACCATCTCTTTACCTCATAATAACAACCAAACCAATTAACCTAGTGATCGAACTAGTCCAAGCAAATAGAATCTACATCCACACTAAAATATATATGGCTATAGATAGACCACATTTGAGTTATCCATGCAACTTGTAAGTATAGACAACCTACGAAACTACACAACTCATAGATCTCACAATGCAATATATAAATTCAACATCACATTAATAATGATGTCAAACATAGACAACTACAAATAAACATGTAAGTTTTCCACAACTCAAATACCAAATCACCTCTAGACTTGATCTACCATAAACTCACAAAGTACCACAATTAAAGGAACTAACAAATAGATCAAATAGAAATATAATTGAACAAATCATATATCAACACTTTCAAACATGATCCACTATGAAGCTCTCAAAAAATTCTCTCTATCACCTATAAGAAGTTCAAAATCAGACACCGTGTGCACAAAATATGACTTGTTGAATCAATGAGAGAAAAACTATCTTTCAACTAACATTTTTTAATCAAAAATAGATAAATCTAGAAAAACTACTAATACCTCTATGTAGTAGTTAGAAATATCTTTTCGTCGACTATAAGAACGTGAAAATATGACTCCTCAGATGAAATCTATGCCTCCTGAAAAATACTCATCTATTATGTCTTCACAAACCACAGTTGGTGGTTGTTGGGTGGTAGCCGATGGCAATGGGGTGTGAGTGGCTGAAGGAGGTGGTGTGGCTTGGACAACTCCTCAATAGAGCATATGTGGTGGCACCTGACAGTGGTGGCACTAGTTAATTCTTGCTAGAGGCATGCCCCAACATAGCTGCTAGGCAACCCCACAACTAGGGGCTTACACCTGCAACATAGTCTTCTACTTGTTGACATCATGCACATAATAGAGTATCCAATAATTTTTTTTAATATTAAATCTGTAGACCAAACCACCTTTTCTGTCAACATACTAGGGTGACATAGGCACTATACAATATCAACATAGTAGAATATATCGTAAACTATTCCACTAACTAGAGATCTAATGACATGATCGTACATCCATATGGATTCTTTATGACTGTATGGAATATACCTATCAAAATTCCTCTAAGGGCATGAAAATGGAAAAAAAATTGACCCTAAACATAGTTATGTTTTATATCAAAATATAGGTTTTGGGGCCTTCTGTACTTAACGGTGAGGTCCATTTTTGTCTAAGAGGTCTCCAACAAAAGATCACCCCCAAACCCTCATAAAAAGATCCAAATAAAAAACCCATTTGCCAAATCTTCGTCAAACCCTAGATCTACAACAATCTAAATCTACAAACACACTTGTAACCTTTAAAATGCATTCATTTTTTCATGCAAGACCATGGATTTAACTATATGTAATATTCTACTCCTACCAAGGGTTACAAATACTAGGGATATATCCTCCTATAACCTAATAAATAGGCTCTAATACCAAATGAAAGAAAATTTGTAACCATAAAAAACTATTTCTACATAACCTCAAGAGAGAACAATATGCAAACAAGTATTCATAATCCACAATGCAAAAGAATAGACAAATGTACCATCAAGATGACATAAGATGTACCCTAGGAAAACATTCAAGAGGAAAAAATCTAACATCCAAAATCACTCACACACTCAATGTATTATCTCTATGAACAAAGATTACAATAGACTTACAGAGTTTGCATCCAAGACCTTTGAAGCATCAAGCCCTATAGTTGCATTCTCCATGTGAATAAGCAAATGAGAATCATGTAACCACATATTCCAATCCATGCTTCCTCTCCTTGCATATGCAACCTAAAAGAGATGCTCAATCAACCTTAGCTAGCAAGCCAACCTCAACAACTATTCATGTGCTTGCTTTTATAAAGACAATCTTGCACAAAACCACCAAGTGATATTACATAAACATTGTGCCTCTACACCATGAGCTTACAAAACCATGTCCCCCTCATTTACTTTTTGGTACTAAGTTTTCCCTTTTGGTACTAAGCTTCCTAATTGGTATTAAGTTTTCCCAATGTGCAACCCACATTAAATATTTATCCTAATGTTACATACAACTTTCAAGTAGCCCCAAGAATGTCTAACCCATTATCGTGTTCACATCTCGAAGATGCACTGCAATTAAATATTACATTTCACATTATAAGCATTATGCAAGGTGTACAAGACACCCTTTTCCAACACAATGAAGGAAATAAACTAAAATATATAGGCTCTAAGATGCACAAGTCAAGGTGATAAGTGTGCTAAAGGAGAGAAATTAATTGAAGGATTGACTTAACTATAGGAGTAGAGGTGTCAAGTGAACTCATCTTGGTAAGGGAGATGTGGCACTTAACTTTTGTTAATCAAGGAGTTGAATGAAGTAGAGGTAGCATGTGCTCCCATCAATCAAGGAGATGACATGTTCTCTAATTTCCTAATCTAAATAATTAAAGGTGGTAATAATAATTAATTACACCAACACCCCCCTTAAGTCTAATTGAGGTAATAAAGAAATGGGTCTCGAAAAGACGGTCCATATTGGGTTTCCATGTAAAACTAAAAGAATCCTAATGTATAAAGAGAGTGAATCCCCTAGAAGTAAAGAAGAGAAAAATCATAGGACAAAACTCCATCCTAATTGAGGATGAATAGGAGGAGAAGATTTCCCCCTAGAAGTGATAGTGTCCTAAAATCCCTGCAAGATAAGCCCATGTGTGTGTCTACAAAGAAGAGAGAGAAAGTTAATCCAAAATGTCACATGGTAATGTTATAGTAGGTCCCTCTACAAAAAATGATGCATCTTCCTTTCAAAAGAGAAACCCTAAGTTGTCAGATTATTGAATTCCCAATCAAATGGTAGAATGTATAAAAGAATCAAGATGTATGGTTATGGAAGGTAGTCATTTGCCTCAATACTGATGCTAAACTATGATTGTGCCATACAAGATTTGAGAACAATGACCATGAAAGTGTGAGACCCAAACTGATGTGAATCAAGATATGTCAAGATAGTAGCATAATGTGGTGGATAGATAATAAGAGGATGTAAAATAGGAAATGATGCAACTCAATAGGAGTTTTCATCAATATTAAGAATGTGAGATTCTACAAAGAACTAATGGATATCTGATAAGTAGATATCCTTATGACCAAGAAGAAAAGTGTGAACCTATTGAAGAGAATCTATTGTAGCATTGAAAGAAGCAAATATCTTTATCAATGTAGTAGGTGGAGGTGATAGAAAAGTTACTAATGTTGAAGGTGTAGGAGGAGAAGCAATAGGAGAGGTCTTTGTGTCATTAGAACATTTGATACTTTCCCAATAAGAAAGTTCCTCTTTAGTAACATCATCATACAAAGGATCTTCAAGGAATTGAGGTTCATTGGGATCTTCATACATTTCCCATAGTTTGGTCTAGAGAGTGCAAAGGCACTCAATGTGTGACAGAGCCCATGTTGTGTGGTCACTAAAACTAACACTAGTTAATCCTAGGACATGATCATTTCTATATTTTCATGTAGATTAAGATTTCTACCAATGTGTACCTAGTTTAGGAATAAACCCATACAAATGTGGTAAGAGATGAATCCATCAATAGTTCTTTAGGATGCCATCTTGTTAGGACTTGTAGTTTCCTTCTTCCAAGGTAATGATGGGATGATTTGTTATGTACTTTAGTGACTTAGATGGATTGCACCCTTAGAAAATTTAGAACCTTATGTGATTTCATTGATAACAAAATTCCTATGTGTAATAGTGATGCAGAAACACCCGGGTTCTGCATCAAATAGTGCAATTACAATAGTCACTTGCTAAACCAATTAATGCGATATTAGTTTCAGTACATTATAGATGCCAAATTAGGTCATAAGGCTTAAAGTACAAAATAATACAAAATTAGATAGATCAGACCACACCAATACAAAGTACATTAAAAATTATGCACTTTCAAAAAAATTGCACCCTAAAAGGAGCATGTATGAGCCAAAACGAAGCCTCAGAAGTTCCTAAAATCTAAATTTCTTAGCATCAACTAGAGAGTCTACATTTTATACATAATACTACGTAGGGAGGCCATACAACTCCATGGGCAAAAAAATTGCTTCTCACTACAACTTTGTCCAAATTGGACAAATTTTATATCAATCCATAGGTTTTTAGTTTCTCCAAATGCAACGATGAGGTCCTTTTTGTACCAAAGTTCTCTAAGAACAAATTTTCCTAAAAACAATTTAAATGTACAAGTAAATTTGCACTAACTTCATGATGTTATATGGGGATGAAATGAAAGCCAACCCTAGCTAATTTAACCCTTTTGAATGTAATGGAACAATTTATTTCTTCCTTAGAGGCATCCTACAACAAGTGAATGAGAATCACATAATTTTTCAAGAATATAAACCTAGAGAAAAAACTTCAATATATCCCTGGATCTAAACTTTAAATATTTCCTAGATTATCATATTCTAATACCATGTTAGATTTAATAAGATGAATGATTAACGATATTAAATCTCCTTAGAACTAAAAACAAAATTACAACAACATAAATTCAATAGCAAACAAAAGACGAGAATTTGATAGAATTCCAATATCTATATTCTTGATGTTTAATGTATGTAATGAAGGAAATGAACTACAATATATAGACTCTAGGATGCACAAGTGAAGGTGACAAGTGTCTTAGAGGACAATAGTTAACTAAAGTACTAACTCAACTATAGGAGTAGAGGTTTCAAGTTAACTCATCTTGATGACTAAGTGAACTCATCTCGATGAGGGAGATGTGGCACCTAACTACTGTCAATCAAGGAGTTGAATGAGGTAGAGGTGGCATGTGCTCCCATTAATCAAGTAGATGACATATGCTCATACTTCCTAATTTACCTAAGTAAATAAATAATTACCTAAGTAAACTCAATATAAGGTGCAAAAATAATTAATTACACCAACATGTAGGAACATGTAAGGATATTATCATGTGATAACATAAAAAGATATCAAGATATGATCATGAAAGCATTTAAAATGGACGTGAAGCAAGTTGCCCCAAGTAGGGCTATAGAGCAAGTGAAAGTAGCCATGAATGCTCAATAAAACTCAATCTTCTTAGAAGCACCAACGAATGTGAGATATCATCATAACAATTAATAAAAAAATGTATAATTATCATAAAACATGTTAACATTGTAGTACCCACATTTATTCCTAATTAAATAATTAGAGTTAATTAAGATTTTGATGAGATTAAAACATTTAATAAATTTTGGACATTGTGTATTTGAATATTGTATGAACAATATGTAGAAAAGATAAATATCTATTATGATTAATTGATTTAGTAGTTGCCAAGTAATATGATTTATTTAGTATTATGACATTTTAACTAGTTTACTTTCTAATAAAGTTATAATTGGTCTATTACTAATTTTAGGTATAATTGGTTTAATGACTTATGATAATTTACTAATAATATCATTTGTTAAGTTGTGTTTACGAGGTACAATGTCCTTAACTCAAGGGAGAATATCATAGGGGAGAATGACATCATGCTTGAGTATCACAAAGGGTAGAAAATGAGGTAAGCAGTTTGGTATAGGTCATATTGTTAGGTTCCATCCTCTTAGTCATTAGTCATTGAGTCATAGATTCTAATTGGTGTCGAAGAACAATTTTGGTCAAATTATAGTGTCATGTTTTGACTACATGGTGTTGATTTAGTCGAGATTGTTATGCTTAAGTGATATATACATATATGTATATATATAGTTTGTGTGTGTAATATATAGATAGATAGATAGATGCATGTATGTATGAGTATATCACTAATCAAGTTACTATATATGTATATCGTATATTAGTGAGTATGACCTTAGAAAAGATTGAATGCTAAAATAAATGTGTTTGCTAAACCTAAACTACAGTCAATCCTAAACCCCATTTCCTCCCACTTAGCCTACACTATGTTTGAACTATGTCAAAAAGAAGGAAAAAAAAGATTAGAAAGTTTGAAGTATTCAAAATGGAATATTATTCCAAAATGCTAAAGAATAGAGCTTTATGCTTTGTATTCATTTGGGAGATGGAGATGTGGCCTCCATTCCACCATATAAGGGCTAGAATGGTTTTCTAGCAACCACATCCATCCACTCTCAACCCTCACAGGTTGCCATGATACTCTATCCACTATGCATTGGAATCTAGAACATGGAAAATCTATTGAATGATGCCTTGAACATTCAAGTAGTGCTCCTTTTTGAGAGCTCAAAAAAATAGAATGATAAGGGGAGTTTATTGGAAAGGGAGGTATTGTGTGTTATCACTTTCCATCTAGATGTAAGCTCAGGGAATAGCATTTTGGAGAGTTCTATTGATGTGAAACAAGGAAGAAGTGAGACAATATTAAAAAGGTATGAGCAAGCTTCGCTAATGGCATCCTATTTAACATACAGATGGAGAATGTTTAGATTATGTTGGTGCTATGGCACATATTCCTTGTTTTCTATAGTTTAATGTTAATTAAAGCCCTATTTATCTTTATTAATAATGAATGGATTATGATATATAAACATCAAACTTTCTTGTTATGTATGAGCATGACCAAGGTAAGACTAGGGTTTACATCCCTGGGAAGTAAAGATTTATATGTATATAATGATTCAAGCCATAGGTGAAAACTTCATTGTATGAACTCACTATATATATTCACTGTGTAATCCATTATACTTTCACATTATACATTATGTGCTATTCATTTAGACAAATGTATTTTAAGTTCCTTTTGCTGAGTTTTGTTGTAGTATTTAATTATATCTTGTCCCTATGAAGACTCATACATGTGCATGCAACAAACATTCTTATGAGAAATGATTAGGGTTTATGTCTTAATGTCACCAAAATTTAGAAATTTATTCCATAGAACTAAAGCCTATAATAAGAAGCTCATTTCTTGGACTCAGTTCATGATGTGACATACCTTTAGATTAACTATGTACAAGTGGTGTTTTCTAGAGGTTACTAAGGACTATTAACATATCAAATTTGTATGTAAATCAAAGCTCATGCATCCACATTCATATACTTGAACAAATGTGTCGTATGGTATATGACTATAACTTACCTTTTGAAGACTTACACATAAGAATGGAACAATCAAATTGTCACAAGTATTCACTATTCATCATCAACAAGTGTGAGAAAAGGGCTTATAAATAACTAAAACCTTATTGATGCATTGAATAGGTTGAGTAAAATAGACATTGTAAACACACATCATAGATGGGTTGTTGTCCTCTCTTAGATACCTAATGCTAACTTGTATGTTGATGTACCTTCTTAACAAAATATCACCAATTGTAAGGTGATCTAACTTGTTTATCTTGGAAGGAGCTATTGTTTGAATCATACTAATATAATTGCACCTTATTACATTCGAGGTATCATAGATTCCTTATAGCTTTAGTGGTATCAAATCATGGTTATCTAGGCAATCCATTAGTAGGTGGATATATTAGCTTAACCTATGAGAACAATGAGCAACTTAAAGCTGGTTTAAATTGATCTTTGTTGCATTTCCTTTAAGGGTCAACAAATAGTTATTGAGAGCATAGTGTTGACTACTATATTTAGGTTAGTTATGACTACATAGACTTATCACAATAATGAATAACTAGTGAATGTGCTGACTATGTGTTGTATCCATTGAATTGTTATCATATTTGTTGGTGTAATTAAATATTTAATTACACTTTATTAAGTTGACTTAGGGATAATTTTAGTCTTAGGTTATTCTTAAGTCATATTAGGGTTTTCTAACTTACAAATATAAAAGCAAGTTCTCACATGTAATTTTTTAATCCAATTTCATTATTGCATCCAATATTATGCAAATTCATCATATTTGCTTTTTTCTCTTGTAGAAGGTAAATCCTAGGTTTTGCAGGTGATCTTGGTGGCTCGAGTCAATCAGTGACTCTCAAATGGTATCACAGCTCTAAATTTGCAAGCCCCTTCTCAGATCCAAAGAAAAATTGATCAAGAGTCATTTGTTGGGTGTCTTTATGTACAAAACAGAGTCTTCCATTGGATCCAAAGCAGTCAAATTACTCAGATTAGCCTTCTATTTGGCTTGATTTGAGCTTCGTAGGCCAGATCTGCAAGGGTTTCAGTGGGTGCTTTTTTTGGATCCAGAGGAAAGATAATTTTCAGAGCATTTTGGGCCAAATCTAACCCTGCCATTGCACTCAGAAGGCCTAAAAACTTTAAGATCGACTGCCAAATATTTGAAATTGGCATCGGGATCATCTGGGGCAAAAGATTTTTGCCAGGGAAGTCGTACGACCTCCCCAGCTCATTATACGAGGTGATTTAAAAAAAATTCTCTGCTTTTTTAAAAAAAATTAAAAATAAAAAAAAAAGTATATATATATATATTGCAAAAAAAATTTTACACGCAAAGTTTTTTATTGTTATTGAAAGTTAAAAAAAATAGAATTTTTTTAGGGCTTTGGGTACCTACACAGGGTACTGTGCAGGCCCCATACCTTGTTGTAGGGTACCGCCCTGCCTTTTTTATGCCCCACACTTAGAAGAGGCTGCACACCCTAGTTTGGGCTGCAGCCCCCTATTTGGGGTGTGGGGTGTGGCCTACGTGGCCTCCCATCCCATGCGCTTTAGCCTTTAAGGCCTAAAAAAACTTTAAATTTTTTAACACATATACTTTGACTACGTAGCTTGTACTTTTGTCACCTCCTCCAGATTTGGCGCATTTGCCAATTTAACAAAGATCTTCAATTTAGCAGCTCCTCTAGTTTTGGTAAAGCCCTATTTTTATCTGACAAGCTTCTACATTTGGCGGTAGTTCCACCACATTTAGTAGTAAGGGGCCATTTTTTACCTATTTGCCCTAAAGGAGTTGATTTTTTCTTTTGGGCATAAATTAGGCAAACGGAGTCAGATTTTCAAAAATGAATAGGCATAAAAAAGATGGTTCCAAGCACAATCCAGTGGTGTTGTTATTTTTTCTAGATTTTTCTGCTGGTGACATTTATTGTTGTTTGAAGTCCAAATACCCTTTTAGCCTCTGAGCTCGTAACTTTTTACCATGATCTCCAATTTTTGCAATTCTTGCGGCGTTGGAAAGGTATTGAGGATCTCTACACAGCCATCCATGTACTTTGTCCAGATTCAACACTAGGTATTCTCTATTCAGTTTGTCAGTTTTATGGCTTTTGTTTGATATTTTGGACATTTTGGCACCTGGAGAAGTTCTGTTTGTTTTGTTGGGCTTCATTTATCAACATTAATACATATTTAGATTGTTGATATATGATCTGATTTATTTAAGGATATATCATGGGTTTTTCTATTCACCCTTCCGTGGTAACATTAGGTAAGGATAATTATGAGTCTTGGCGAAAGGGCATCTTGACACATCTCAGGTAGCTTAATCTTTTGCTTTATCTTTATGGAATCATACCTGAACCAGCTACACCTGGGAGGAAATTTGCATGGGGAAATTATATTGATCATATTGTAGGATTGATTGGTTCTAGTGTTGATTTTGACACTATGTGTTCCATCTCACATATTGAGTGCCAAGGCTTTGGACATGCATTTGGGAGTTGTATGGAGACCCACATATCTCTCCATTCCCAAATGATCTTGCTATGGATTACCACATACCCCTTGATGATGCAGATCATATACCCTTTGATGATGATATAGTTGAGGAGCTTGCATATTTGATAGGTCTTGCTAGTTCAGATGACATATAGACTTCTTTTGCTTCTCCTTCTCCTCTTATCAAGATCATATTTTTATTACTTGTTGCTACATCAGATTCTTTGCAGCGAGAAATTATCACTCTTCCAGAGATAGCTTGTTGGGACACATATCTACCAGATATATCATTATTGTTTGTAGAGTCCCACCTTGCAGATTTGGAGGATCACATTGAGGAAATTTGTCTTCTATTTGATGATATCTTCAATGAAGTTGCATCACCATTATATTCTTTAGAGATTGTTCTTCATCCTCCTCTTCTTTAGTCACAATTTGGTAGTGGATTGGAGACTTTTGAGCAGTTTTCAGGAGCATCATTGTTGTCTTTGGATCATGTGTAGAGTACAGAGACATTTATCCTTCTTCCTGTTTATTCCTATCTAGAATGGGAAGACATTATGCACACATCTGCAGTTCTATTTCTTCCTAAGGGGAGGAATGTTGTTCAACGTTCATGTGTCTTCATATGTATTCTATGTCGAGCATCTTCCAACACTGCAAGAGTCATTTTGAGGAGTGGCTGCATGGTCTCTCTTCTCATCTATATTTTGGGAGGGACTATTTCGTCGCATGGGGTTTCATCCTTCTCACTTCTACGGGGGTCATCAGACCTTCTCTCTACATCCTCTCTTATGGGGTGTTGTATATCTATTGATTGTATTTTCGTGATGGATTTAGTCCTTGGTGGGTCTTAGATGTTGAGTCCTTCCATCACTTATTTTGTATTTTCTCTCTTTTGGAGAGGAGTTTTCTCCCACTGGGTTTTTCTCCTTTTCTCCACTTTATGAGAGATTCTTGTTGTACATGGGTACCTAAGCTGGCCTTGCAGATGGGACACACATTTGCATCATTTACATGTTTTTCATTTCTCCCTAAGTTGCACTTAAGGGGGGTATTGGTGTAATTAAATATTTAATTACACTTTATTAAGTTGACTTAGGGCTAATTTTAGTCTTAGGTTATTCTTAAGTCATTTTAGGGTTTTCTAACTTGCAAATATAAAAGCAAGTTCTCACATGTAATTCTTTAATCCAATTTCATTATTGCATCCAATATTGTGCAAATTAATTCTCTTTGTGTTTTTCTCTTGTAGTAGGTAAATCCTAGGTTTTGTAGGTGATCCTAGTGGCTTGAGTCAATTAGTGACACAATATTTTCCCATAATGAAACTTGTCATCTTTGAGATCTATCTTGAGAAATTTGTACTCATTCTATACCTGGACATCTTACCACTTGTTGGTCTATTGGTTGAGTATGATGTGATACCATAGAACTCTACTGTGGGAACAACCATATTGGAATGATAGTGTTACATTTTTTACAATGAAATCTACTACATGCATGATGCTTATTGATCTACCAATCGTAGAGAGTGATACATGATTTTTATTATTATGTTAGTGAGTGGCTATTGTTATTTAATTTTCTAGATATATAACCTTGGAAAGAGTGGCACAAATACCAATTGAGATTTATATACAAAATGAGATGTTTTTCCTTGAAACAAGTATGCATACACTTATTCTCTGTGTACTTGATTGTTGGATTGAGAGAGAGGTCTATTTATTTGTGCTTGTGCACTCAATTTTTATGAGGTTGAGTTGTTAATAGGAAGTAGGTAGAGGTTTTGTGGGATCTAGACCTTCTCTTTTGTTACTAACTCACTCCCCTACAATTGGGTTGTTTGATATTGTCCAATAAGTGAGGTCATAAATCTAGTTATATTTTAGGGATTTATTTTTCATCTATGAGTAGTTGGTGAACACATGCAACTATCTTATATAAGTACATTGTATAAGTGTTGTACATTTTTGTAGAGGTCCTACACCTTAGGAAGTACCTTTATTTAGGAATATTTATCTATTTATGGGAAACAAGTGATACATGTGTGTCTTTATCGAAATCCTTGGCCAAGGTGCTTATATTTTGATGACATGTATGTTTTGATGAAGGAACCTACACTAGTAGCCTCAATTTTCTCCCTAAATGGTTCTTTTTTATGACCCTATCCATGAAGGATAGGGTCTTGTCTAGTTTGGGTGGTGCACAAGGGAGTCATGTTGGCTTTGTGGTTTGAAAAGTGCCCTCATGATATTCTCTCTCCTCTCCTCAATGGTTCAAATGGTGACATCAACAATGGTACTCATGGTACATGGTAAAATGAAAAATTGGTTAGATTGTATTATCATTATGATTATATGGTTTATGATTTTATTACTTATAACATCATCTATTTCAAGAATTATGTTGAGATCTAATCCGATACATGTATTTTAGGTTTCTCACTATGTTTTAATATTAATATTTAAATTGTTGCAAATTGTAAATGAGACACATTGACATGTTTAATTATGATGATATGTTATTCCCCTTGTTCTTACTCTTAGTATGCACATTTATTTTACTATTGATGCCATTATTATTGTTAGTGTAGGCTTTTATTTTCCTATTTCCTAGGTTTTTCCTATACTTCTAATTAAGCTTGATTAGGATTAATAATGTGAGTATTAGTGTGAGAGGGTGCAATGTGTCAACATCTTCCTTGGGAGTTAAACTTGCATATTTTATGCTATTGTGGTGGAATCTTCCCATTGGTCGTATTTGCCACCTCTCCCCTCTCTAATATTCTATATATATATAGTTATTTATTTTTGCAATCCTCTAATGCTATTTGCCACTTTCATTTTATTGAAGCACTTTCATTTTATTAAAAGGAAACAAATTTCCAAGAGGAATGATTACATTAGAAGGGTTAGTTAGCCCAAATGATGCTAGTTGAAATAAAAGAGGAATTGAAGCAAATGAGAAAGATTACAAAGGAATTCAAAAAACTCCAGGAAAATACTAAAGTTACAACTATTTCAACTACAAAGGAAAAAGAACATATTCTACATCTTTGCACTAAGTATGATAAAATCATGGCCTATACGTATAAAGAATTGAAGGGATTTGACTAGAAAATAATGTAGCACACTATTGAGATACTGCTTGAGGAAAATCTAGTAAGACAAAAACAAAGGCCAATCAATCTGAAGATAGAATCAAGGATGAGGCATGAACTCAACAAGTTGATAAGTGTAAAGTTGATATATCCAATTAAACACTCAATGTGGATCTCAAACTTGGTCTCAGTAAGAAAGAAAAATGGAGAAATTTTCCAGTGTGTAGATTTTAGGGACCTCAACAAAGCATCACTTAAGGATCATTACCCACTATCTTCAATGGACCAAATACTTCAAAGCATGGAAGGTGTTAATAGATTTTCAATGTTAGATGGTTTCTTAGGATTCAACCAACTATTGGTCAAAGAAGATGATCAACATAAAACAACATTCACCATAAAATGGGGTACTTTTGCCTATCAAAAAATGTCATTTGATTTATCCAATGCAGGGGCCACCTTCCAAAGATCCATGGACATAGATTTTAAAGATATGATCAAAGAGATTATCTTGGTATACATTGATGATATCACTATATTTTCAAAGAATAAATAAGACCATTTTGATCATTTGGAGAAAATATTCCAAAGGTGTTTGAAGTTTAGGATTTCCCTTAATCCAAAGAAATGTATATTCGGTGTATCACAAGGTAAGTTGTTGGGGCATGTATTTTCAAAAGAAGGAATAGAAATTGATTCAGAAAGGGTACATAAAATCATGGAGATATCATTACCTTAGCACAAAAAGGTGCTACAATCTTTCCTAGGAAAAATAAACTTTGTAAGGAAGTTTATATAAGATTTTGTAGGAATAATACACCCTATTACTATCATGCTAAAAAAGGATCAAAAATTCAAGTGGGTAGAAGAAGGTAAGAAAGAGTTTGAATAGATTAAGATGGAAACATGTAATGCTCTAGTGCTAGTCAACCCTAATTTTCCAAAGAATTTCTAATTTATGCATATGGTAGCCAAGCAAGTATCACTGTAGTACTAACATAAAAGGAAGAAGATCAAGAAGATGAACACCTGATTGCTTTCTTCAGCCAAACTTTAAAGGAGGCAGAAACTAGATATACTTTCATAAAGAGACAAATATATGCACTATTAAATGGACTCAAAAAATTTAAGCCTCTAATTTCCTACAACAAAGTCATTGCTATGGTAGTCCACATAGGAATAAGAGAATTTATCTTCAATGGGGAAATTAGTGTGAAGAGAGAAGGATGGCTAATAAATATCCTTGAACATGAGGTCAAGATAAAACCAATAAATATGGTAAGAGGAAGGGCCCTATGCTAACATCTTGTAGAATATGTCTTGATTCCAAGGAACCAGAAGCATATCCTAAAAATTGTTCTATTCAACAAAAGGAAATTTGTCTTAATATTGAGGAACAACCAACTATAGGATGACTACATGATAAATTGAGTTCCTGCAAACTAGAAGATTCTTAGAAAATCTAAACCTAACACAAAAAAAGGGCATTCAGGTTACAAGAAGCTCCATATTGGTTAATTTAGGGAGTCTTCTTTAAACAAAAATTTGATGGAATACTATTAATATGTGTGGATAGAGACAATCAAGTTACAAGAAGCTCCATATTGATTAATTTAGGGAGTCTTCTTTAAAAAAAACTTTGATGGAATACTATTAATAATAGCATTAAATTAAAGGAATTTCATGAAGGAATCTCAGGAGGACATTATTTATCCTACATAACAACCATCAAGATAATGAGGGCTAGATATTATTGTCTACAATTGTTTGCAGATACATACAAGTGGTCAAAAAATTATCAAAATTACCAATAATATATAGGTAGAAGAAGGAAAGCACCCATGCCCCTCAGACTCGTTACAATTGAACAACCTGTTGCTCAATGGGGATTATATTTCATATGAGTAATCTACCCATTGTCAAGTGAAGGAGACAAACTCATATTAACATCCAGAGACTACTTCACCAGATGGTCAGAAGCCATTCGAATAAAGGAAGCTTATGAGCTCACAAACATCAACTTTCTAGAGGGTCTCATAACTAGGTTTGGTGTTCTAGAGACTATTATTATAGACAATGCAAAGGCATTCATTGGAACAAGTATAATTAAGTTGGCCTTAAAATATAGAATATACCTAAAAGGATCATCAAATTATTATCCACAAGAGAATGGACTAGCTGAATCAACCAACAAAAAATTACTAAGGATCATTAAAGGATTGACTCAAATCATAAAAGACAATGCAACTTGCACATAAAAAAGGCCCTTTGGGCTAATATAATTACACCTAAGTAGGTTATTAAAACTTCTCCATATGCACTCATATATGGAAGAGAAGCAAGAATGCCTAGTCATATTGAATTCCTAGCTCTTAAGATTGTGCATCAGATGTAAATTGATGAAAATGGACCCATAACCAATATATTGGCTGAAATAGTTCAACTAGAAGAACAAAGAAGAACTACATATGATCAAATGGAAAAATACTAAGAAAGTGTGATAAGATGGTTTGACAATGGATCAACAATATAAAATTTCAAAATATGTGACTAGGTGTTGAAATGGGACAAGAATCGAGATAAAATAGAACACCATGGTAAGTTTGACTCACTCTGGAGTGGCCCATATCTCATCACTGCATGCAAACAAGCAAATTGATTTCAGTTAACAGTGATGGATGGAATTATGCTGCCAATTCTAGTAAATGTTATCCATCTTAAACCAAGCACATATGGTATTAAGTGTTATTCTTGCATGTATATAATGTAAATAACTAAATCTTCAATATATATATATATATATATATATACATATATATATATATACATATATATATATATATACATATATATATATACAGATATATATATATACATATATATATATACATATATATATATATACATATATATACATATACATATATATACATATACATATATATACATATATATATATATACATATACATATATATATATACATATACATATATATATATATATGTATATATATATGTATATATATGTATGTATATATATGTATATATATGTATGTATGTATATGTATATAGATATATGTATATATATATATACATATATATACATATATATATATACATATATATATATACATATATATATATATATATATATATATATATATATATATATATATATATATATATATATATATATATATATATATATATATATATATATATATAATAGTTCAAATTATTTATCAAGAAAGGAAGAAAAGATCTTGAAATGATAGATGATCTACATAATTCACCCAAACTCCAAGTGACAAGACACACAACATAATATGAACAACACGTGTAAAGGACATATTGCATGGTAAGCTACCACCTTCTAATTGCATATAAAGGTCCTAGTGGAGGTAGTTATTCATTGTACAAACATTTAATTTGCAAAGCATGTCCTCAACTCCTACTGACAAAGCCAGACAACATGATCTTTGAAGCTACCATAAATCATATTTCTAGCATCCCAATAAAAGTACTCACAAGTATAAAGAAAGCTAAAGAAATGTGTGGCCAAACATAATTAATAAAGGGCAAGCATTTGTAGAAGAAGCATTGAAGACATTTAGAAGGTGGGAGCAAGGAAAAAAGCTTTAAAACCCAAGAAAACCACTAGCGGAAAAGGAAAAACCATTCCACCAAGAGAAGACAAACATGGTGGAATGATAGCAAGAACCTAGGGAATGTCACTTACAAGATTTATAAGGGGGGATGGTCTAATTGAGGCATTGAATCTACGATACTCTTCGTTCACGATAACACACCTTGATCACCCAATAACAAAATCTTCTTCCCCTATTGTCTTTTCGTATACTATAAGTGATATGGTGCAAGATGATGCAAACCTAGTTGTGATACTATCCTCTCCAAAACCAACCCTAGTTAGTTAAAAGAAGCAACATTTCACTGAACATAGAAGAAATTTGTCGATTCAAGCATGCAAGCCATAGATAAATTTGTTGATAGGATTTGGACCTCCTCTCTTCCTAGGCACTTAGTCCCTATTGTCAACCATTGTTATGAAATTATTGTCATATGTGCTGAAAAATATAAACTCTCATCAATAATGATAAGAGGAAAGGGGAGAAATAATGACTTTATCTATGTAATATCTACACAAAATATAAGGAAAATGCTAGAAATTCCCCCAAGAACTTGTAATGCATCTGTAGATAGCTTAAAGCACAATACTAGGATCAAATTAGGGATCATGTTGCTGTTACCTAATTGTGCTTTTCAGCTCAATCAGGTCAAGATGGAACAACACTAAGATTTGTTGCTTTGAAGAAGCAGATAAGTTCAAGGGGAAAAGTGAAAAAAAAGTTGAAGATTCTCAGTCAGTCCTAGAAGGTGGTCTACTAGCCTGGTGGAGGGCCATTCTGGTGACCACCAATACCAGAATCATGTAGCAGCTTAGTAAGAGCTGCTAAATGAGCCAGATAAGGATGGGAAGGACACCCCAACAAAGCAGGAGATATCGTAACACTAGCCGGAGGAGGGAAAGCTAATTAATGAATTGTTCATTGTTTTCATTATTAATTCACTACAGTTGATACATTATCAAATAATAAAAAGGTAGACAAATTTTACTAAATCTGTTCATGAGTATGAACATCTATATCATGCAATCATTTTCAGTTTATCTTTATGCAATTGATTCACAAAGGAGAAGCAATATACAAAAAAACATTGCATAAAATAGCTCTTCATATTCATAAGGAAAAAAATTTTATATGCTCCCACACAAGCTGTGGGATTAAATGTACAAGATGCAATGAAAGAAAAAAAGTACATCTAAAGCAAAAAGTAAGCATATTAAAAAGGAGAAGGGTTCCATCATTGCCTGAATCATGAATCCCACTGTTGGAAGCATCATCTTCAATTTTCCTTGTTCATATCTCCAGGGGATGTACAAGAGAGAATGAGGAGGAATGTTAGAGATTAGGATTCGTTTCCACTTCTATATGCAATAATATCAAAATGTACTTGCTACCTTTCATAAAACACCTAATCAGAAAGAGAAAAAGATAAATAGTCCTCAGATGCAGATATATAGCTACCAAAAGGAACCAAAAAAAGGAAATCAAATCACCATTAAAGGAGAGGCTCCTAGCCTCTTTTGATTTCCTAACTTGTTTGCTAATTGTGCAGGTACAGGTACTTGCAGATCAGTCCAGAGTTGATAGACAAAAGCTATCATAGAGGTCAAGAAAGGAAGGGATGGTGGGTTGATCAACAAGGTACATCAACATGTATGTCAAGACTGTGGCAGGACTAGAAGGAGATATCAGCCTGTTCATAATGAGTACAAGAGCAAGAGACACATATGTCACAGAAAGCCATCAAAGCTCAATGACAGTCAATACATAGAGTGTGAAATAGTCATTAAAAGAGCATGCATAAAGAGAAAGACAATCATTCTGGATTAATAAAGGTACATGAAACAACTCTAACAGATGGGTAAAGATAGCTTACCTACACAGTGATCTATGTAAGGAATGGAAGCCATTGAAGAGCTTAAAAAGACTAAAACCTATGCATGCTTGAGGAAGTCTTACTAACACCTTGTGAAGTAACTTTCATCACTTTCATTATAATGAGCAGAGAGCCTCAGTACCAAATGAAAGGAGTACTCAAAACCATGGAAGGTCAAGTAAAGATAAGGTAGCAGTGCATACATGGAGCAACATGATTAAAATAGCAGAGTCATCATAGAATAAGATATAGCAAATATTGGGATACCATTACCTTCAAGAGATGATAGGCTCTCCTACATAATGAAAGGGGAACATCAAACTATGAGAAAGGAACAATGAAGATCTTCTCTAATATTTGAAATAGAAAGAGGTATCTTGTTCTGCAGGGATATACACAAAGACAATAGAAATGATAAGGAAGAACAGTCAAGAGGACAACATGACTGTCAAGAAACAATGGATAGTTAGTAATAAAAAATCATCACAAAGCTAAAGACTGAAGGGTTTAGCATGCAAAGATAGAAAAGAAACATGGAGAGGAAAAAGTATGACAGAGATCAAAAGGGTCTAAGGTCTGAATATAGGAAGATTAGAAACCTTAGTCCTATTTCAAGATAGTGAAAGGTCTCTTAGCTGATATAGAAGAACAGTAACCATAGAATAGAGGATTTTGGGTCTTAAAAAATGAATATATTTGTTAGACCACCAAGTAGTCATGCAATTTGGGATAGTCCTAGAGACTGTCAAAAGGTCTATACTGTCATGGATAGTCAGTAAATAGTCCAAAACAACTGTGCAACAGTCATATCGAAGGGACCAAAGTAGCAGTCAGAAGTCCAAATCCAGGGACAATCACCAATAAAGAGTGTAAAGTCCCACAAACTATCAAATGTTAGTTGACATGGTGTTCTGGGATTAGATGATAAATCTAACATGGTATTGAACTAAAACTATCCCTTTAAAAGTATGATCACTATCAAATCATTGAGTCAGGAATGTTTTAAGAGATCACCAATTTTTTAAAGACTGTCAAGCTTTTTAGAATCTTCCAGGAGTGAAGTCATCTGAGGATACAGGTCCATCATGATGGATAAGATTTAGGATGTTAGAACACAATGGAACCCTAACCCTATAGACAGAAGTGCAAGATTGCCAAACACAGTAAAAATACTATCATTAGCATTAGAAATATCAAAAGATAGTTACAGACCTACATAGTTGCAGTCATGAAGCATCATCCTTAGAGGAAATGAACTAGAGAGACTTTGTCAAGAGTCTATAGTCACAATTGGTATTCAAGAAGTTCACATATCAGAAGTATGAGAAGTAATAAGAAGAGTTCTCAATTGTGGCATGACTAGAAGGAAAATAAAGTCCAAGGAGTTCCAATCCTAAGGACAAAGTGAGCAGTGTAGTGTTGATAAAAGAAGAGATCCCATTACTCAGAAGGCAGAGCCACTTTGTCACTGATGCCAAGAGCTAACAAAGATAGAGGACTAGTCAAGACAGTCATAAAAGGAAGTCTTATTCTAGTTTAACCTTTAAAGGAGCAGCAAGGCACAACAAAAGGAGACCATGAAGACTGTCACAACACATGATAGTGATCAAAAGATGCAGAATGTATACTCGACAAAAGAACTTGCAGAAGGTCTTCTTATTTGCCAAGAATATCTCATTTTAAAGCTTAACAGACTTTTCATGGATCAGTCATGACAAAAACACAATGGAGCCCTAACCCTATAGAAGAAAGTGCATGAAGAATAGTAGTGTGTACTATACATGGTGTAAGAAGATCATTATTCAAGATTTCCAACAGGATTTTTAGCACCATAAGAGGAGCTTGCCTAAATCTTATCCTGTGTTCATCAGAGAGTATCCAAAGTAAGAACATAAAAACCAAACAGAGAGAAACCCTTAATGGTTTTGATGCACAGTTTCATAGAAATGCAAAGAACAACTAGAGATAATGAAAGCAAATAACCTTCTACTACTATAGGAGATACAAGGACTGTAGCAAAGGTGTAGAGACAAAATCAGTCACAAAACAAGAGCTACAAATACCATACACAGATTGAAATAGCAGTAGCTCTCTCCATGAGCAAGGAGGAAACCCTAGCAAGGGGCTTAGAACGAAAGCGAAGGCCCCTGTCTTTCATAGTGCTAGATTTACAGAGCAGTCAACAAAATGATGAACTTATCATATGAAAGATACAACTACAAAGGAAGCTTGAGAAGTAAATTTGTCAAAAGTAAATCTTTTGAAAGTTTCTTTCCATAGTTTTCAAAGAGCAACTTTCATAAAACCCTAGCAAAGGAAAAGAAGAACTTAGCCTTACTTTCATTTCTTCCTTCTGAAACATCAGTGACATGCTACAGGGGCATATGCAAAATGAAAGTAGCAGTTGAGTCTTGCTTACCAAAAGAGGTTGCAAGAGGACCATTCAGTTGGCAGAAACCTTCAACCAGAGCCTTCAAACACTCATGGTGGTGCAGAGCATCAAATCTTGAAGAGTGATAAGAATGAAATAGTTCTTTTAGGGTTTGAAAGGTATTTTGTTTACAATGAAGCCCTAGCCTATGGGATTTTACTAAGTCATTTTTTGACTTAGTTTAAAAATAAATCATCATAAAGCAAATATGCCTCATGGTCAAACACTTTTCTAAGTGTTGAGGGTAAGGCACATCATGAACATGTGAGAGGGATTGGGAGACATAAGGGTTTTTTGTGACCTTTATTTGTTTTTTTTAAAACCTTAAATCAAACAAAAGAGGAATCATGACAAAGGTTTGAGATGACGATCTTTTAGGATTTACTATTGACTTAAGTCAATTTGAGATAGGTTTGAGAGTATTTTTTATAAGTCAAAGGTGAGAGGGAATCATTACAGCCTTGTGAGCTTTTTGTAAGGGGTAGATATGAAATGTAGTAATGATGTAACTGCTCTTTTCTTTTGCATGAGAAGAAGGAAAAATATATTGTATTTAAGCACTTATTAAGGGTAATAGTTTATAAATTACCTTAATATTTGTTTCATAAAACCAAGGAGATAATTATAAAACACTTATTAAGGTAAAGCATGCACATGGATTACCCTTAATATTTGTCAAAATAATATATTTTTTCCCTCAAATCATGCAAGGGAGTGAAGTCTAGACAAACTGGAGTTGGAAACTCATGTAGGAGGAGATTCTACTTCTATTTTTTACTTTGGGTAACTGATCTATTTTTGGCATTCCGTTTGGTCAAACACCTTGAGATGAGTTCTGAGCTAGAATAGCTCATTTTGGAGCAGTTATGGGCCCTATTTTTTAGTCTTTTTCCTCTTGCTCCCCCAACAACTAGGAGTTTACTTTTCTAGCCTATTCATGCATCATTTGGAGTCCAGTTACACAGGAGATCACTTCGCTTTGCTTTTTTGGGAGAGATTTTTGTATTATAGGGAAAAAAGCTTGTGTGTTTTTCTCAGTTCTTGCTTTTTCTCTTGCCTTTGCACATTGCAAAGATAGATTTTTAGTATACTAACTCAGCTTTTATAGATTTTATACTTTAGCAACTTTATTTTCAGCATAATTTACAGTTATTGTAGAGGTATTCCTTCCATTTTTCAATAAAATCAGGTGTTTTTCTTCCCAGATTCAGGTGTCTTATTCTCTTTTGAATGATTTGATAAAGATTTATTGTGTTTTAAATCAAAACCTTTAATTTTTCTGTCTCATTCATTGAATGCAAGTATACAAAGGTGCAAATTTTACCACAGGTTACAGATTGTACAAGTGATTTCATGTCTTTCTATGAAATATTTATGTGATAAGATTGTTTAATCTAAGTTGTATGAGCAGATGTATTGAGAAATAGTTGTGAATCAAGTTGTAGGTTAGAATTCAATCATTGGTGCATCACCCCTCAGGATAAATTTTAGTTTTATTAATCATCCTTCTATCTCTTTTCCTTGAAAGTATATAAGATCTAAGGGGCATTTAAAGGGATTCAACTCTTCTAGAGATTCACTCTCATCATAGACAACCCACAGTCTGAGAGTGATCCAATGTGTCATGGGATTGTTAAGCTTATTGCTTGACATGGTGCAATCCTTTGTGACAACAATTTTTGGCACATCCAGTGGGACAGATCAGACTATTAAAGTCCATAAGTTATCATCCATTGTTGATATTCAGTGTGTATATCAGCAGTATTAACCTTTGGAGGTAATATCTCACACACCTGGCAACTCTACAGGTTCAAACCTACTGATTTCAACAGTCCAGATGCTCAAAGATTATCAAGGATCAAGATTTAGGTGATATTCTTGGTTCTTTCTCTCATGGAATCTTTCCAATCCCCTGGTGACTCTGCTGGTATGTGTATAAATTTTTGAGTCAGGCATGCTTTTCCTTGTTTCAAAAAGAAATTTTCATGCATTCCAACTCATTTCAATATCCTAACATGGAAAACTACCATAGGGAATGTGTTCCTATCCCTTCATTTTGCCAAAATGCAATTTCTATGCCTTTATACCAGGCATATCAGACTGAAAACACTACTAGTTTCATCCCAAACAAACATGTAACAGTAGGATATTAGCATGCTCAACATACTTACCTCCCACCCACCCCTGTTCAATGTTCTTGGTAGCTTAACCATGCCTATAATCAACCCCAGGAAGGCTATTTTCATCCTCACAAGCTTGTTTACACCCATACTCAACCTTATGGAACTGATCTTGGTTTAAACCAACCCTCTAATTTCCCTAGTCAACCTCAAAGTGCTAACAATTTCGACATTGACTTGGGTACCATCAAGAGTATACTGCTAGATTTTCAAAGGCAGATATCAGAAATTGGAAGAGAACAAGAGTACAATATGCAGCAGGAGCAACAGTCTTATGAATCCTATCTCTATGAGCAAGAGGTGGAGGCACAAAAGAATTATGAAGAGTAATGTTTTGCTAGACAGGTTGCAACTAAGGAAGAGCAAATCAAGCAATTACTTATCCGTACACAAAGGCTAGAGGCCCAATTAGGTTCTTATATTACTATCTTCATACAAACCCCTCTTATAGCCATGGATCAACCCCTAAAAGAGGAGGTATCAGGGTTCAAAATCCCAGGTTTCAATGAGGAAAAGTTTTCTGAATCAGCAAGTAAGTCTCCTCATGTTAAGATTCCACGTTTTAGAGGTTCAAGTCCTTTGCAAGAGTCATTAAAAGTATAAAATTAGTCTATCATATGTCAAGAGCAGCCCATACAAAAGCCCACTCTTCCTCATGCATGTGTAGAAGAGGTTGGTCCATGTTCAACACTGAATCCTTTACATTTTGATTCATTTCATAATTTTTCTAATGTTGTTCACAAGAGGAATGAAAACAACATGCAAAGGCTACAAGGAGAAAATCTTCAGTTGCAAAGACAAATTGTACAAGTTGCAATGGAGAAGAAACCAAATAAAGAGGAAGATTCAGTTTCTTTGCTTGATCAACTACCTAGTTTTGTTGACAATGATGAAGAGAGCATGCAAATGCTCACCTTACCAGCTGATTTGGAGCAGCAAGAAGACATTATAAAACATGATGTGTTGCAGGTTCATGAAGAAAAGAATGAAGATGAAGCCTCAATCCATATAGAAGAGCTTGAACATAGTCATCAAAGTATTGAACAACCATGGCAGCCTTGGTGGACAAAGCATCTAGACTTTAGGATGCCTGACCTTGAAAAAATCCCACTCCAATGCAAAAGGAAAATCCAAATCTACCCACTCATATTGACCAAGATCAGTTTGAACAGCAGAATATTGACAACCATCTTGAGGTATCCAGTTGGCACAGTGATGAGGAAGAGCTAGAAAGTCTGTTAGTAAAAGAAGAGAGTCCCATTTGCAAAGAAAGTCAAGTTCTCCATGATTGTGAAACATCTGATTTGTTTTCAGAACTCCCTTTGTACTGCAATGAAGAGACTAACATGGATGACTTGAAGATAGCTTGCTTTGAAGAGCAGTCATGTGAACTAATTAAAGAAGCTCAGCCTTTTCAAGTCAACTCTACGTTTGATTGTCAAGATCCCAACTATTTAGCTTGTAGAGAGCTTGTCACTTTGCTGAATTCTTGTGATGATTAGGACCCCAAGTTAGTAGAAGGTGAGGATAGCGAGGTAAAATAGGTTTCTAAACTTGTTCCTTTTGCATTTGAACAAAATGAAGCTAATCAGTTTGAGAAAGAACAAGAAAATATGTAGCTAGAGCCTTTGGAAAGAGAGGCCAAATGTCAAAAGGGATTCAAGGTTGCTGCTAGTTGCATGAACATTCAGGAGCAACTCCTGATAGAAGACACATTTTGTCTCAAATAATGGACTGTCAAAAGGTAGTTTTGAAAGAGTGTCCTAATTATACAAGAAAGAGTGCATCAGCCTCATTCACTCAGGAAGAGGAGTAGGAGTTAGACAATTCCAATTTGGGTAAGTTTTCAGACCCCCCTAATCAATACATATTTCAGATTTAGGGTGATAGAACAACAAAATACAAAACCAACACAAATTATTTAAGCATGGCTTTGTCAAGAGGATGTCCTATTCAACATCAAATCAAGTTGGAAAGTAACAAGGAGAGGCCATTACCCATCATGCTTGTTGCAAAGCATGAAGATGAGCAGCAGGAAGAGGAGAGCCAACTCACTTCTCCACCTCAGAACAACTATATTTTTAGTCAAAACAAGTGGGTATGTGTTTTTGTTCTCTTTCTTGAAGAGGTATTACATAGGTTCTTTGAATACACACCCTTTCCACACCACTTGTTGGCTACTTACAAGCATGGAAAACACTCTCAGCTGATCAAGAAAGGCATCTACTTTGCAAAACCAATTAATAGTTTCATTTAGAGAGCCTGTTCATTTGTTTAGTTTAGGTAGGTAGGCCATTTCAGTTTAGTTTTTGTTTTCCAAGAAGTGCTACTGCACAGTTAGCTGGCCCTGTTTAGAGCCAGTTTTGTTTTGTTTTCAGTTTAGTTTTGTTGCTGTTCTTTTTTCTAGTAGCTAGGTTTCAATAAATTTTTTGAGTTGTAAAGGCTAAGGAAAGACTCTATTGCCCAATGGATATAATAGGCAGCAAGTCAGGAGAGTTTTAACAGGTAAAACTAGCATAGAGGTCACTAAAAATGCTACCTAATTGTGCTTTTCAGCCCAATCAGGTCAGGATGGAACAACACTAAGATTTGCTACATTGAAGAAGCAGATAAGTTCAAGGGGAAAAGTGAAAAAAAGTTGAAGATTCTCAGTCAGCCCTAGAAGGTCTACTGCCTTGGTGGAGGGCCATTTTGGTGATCACCATTACTAGAATCATGTAGCATCTTAGTAAGAACTGATACATGAGTCAAATAAGGATGGCAATGACACCCCAATAGAGTAGGAGATATCCTAACACTGGCAGGAGGAGGGAAAGCTAATCTATGAATTGCTGATTGTTTTCATTATTCATTCACTACAGTTGATACATTGTCAAATAATAAAAAGGTACACAAATTTTGCTAAATCTATTCATGAGTATGAACATCTGTATCATGCAATCATTTTTAGTTTATCTTTATGCAATTGATTCACAAAGGAGAAGCAATATACAAAAACATTGCATAAAATAGTTGTTCATATTCATAAGGAGAAAATGTTTATATGCTCCCACACAAGCCATGGGATGAACTGTACAAGATGCAATGAAAGAAAACAAGTACATCTAAAGCAAAAAGTAAGTATATTAAAAGGGAGAAGGGATCTGTCATTGCCTGAATGACGAATCCCACTGCTAGCAGCATCATCTTCAATTTTCCTCATTCATATCTCCAAGGGACCTACAAGAGAGAATGAGGAGGAATGTTAGAGCTTAGGATTCTTTTCCACTTCTATATGCAATAATATCAAAATGTACTTGCTACCTTTCATAAAACACCTAATCAGAAAGAGAAAAAGATAAATAGTCCTCAGATGCAGATATACAGCTACCAAAAGGAACCAAAAAAAGGAAATCATATCACCATCAAAGGAGAGGCTCCTAGCCTCTTTTGTTTTCCTAACTTGTTTGTTGACTATGCAGGTACGGGTACTTGCAAATCAGTCAAGAGTTGATAGACAAAAGCTGTCATAGAGGTCAAGAAAGGAAGGGATGGTGGGTTGATCAACAAGGTACAACAACATGTATGTCAAGACTGTGGCAGGACTAGAAGGAGATATCAGCCTGTTCATAATGAGTACAAGAGAAAGAGACAGATATGTCATAGAAAGCCATCAAATCTCAATGACAGTCAATACATGGAGTGTGAAATAGTCATCAAAAGAGCATGCATAATGAGCAAGACAATCATTCTGGACTGATAAAGGTATGGGAAACTCTGACAGATGGGTAAAGGAAGCTTACCTACACAGTGATCTATGTAAGGAATGGAAGCCATTGAAGAGCTTAAAAAGACTAAAACATGTGCATGCTTGAGGAAGTCTTACTAACACCTTGTAAAGTAACTTTCATCACTTTCATTCTAATGAGCAAAGAGCCTCAGTACCAAATGAAAGGAGTACTCAAAACCATGGAAGGTTAGGTAAAGATAAGGTAGCAGTGCATACATGAAGCAACATGATTACAATAGCAGAGTCATCATAGAATAAGATATAGCAAATATTGGGATACCCTTACCTTCAAGAGATGATAGGCTCTCCTACACAATGAAAGGGGAACATCAAAATATGACAAAGGAATAGTGAAGATCCTCTCTAATATTTGAAACAGAAAGAGATATCTTGTTCTGTAGGGATATACACAAAGAGAGCAGAAATGATAAGGAAGAACAATCAAGAGGACAACATGACTGTTAAGAAATAATGGACAATCAGTAATAAACAATCATCACAAAGCTAAATATTGAAGGGTTTAGCATGCAAAGATAGAAAAGAAACATGGAGAGGAAAAAGTATGATAGAGATCAAAAGGATCTGAGGTCTGCATATAGGAAGATTAGAAACCTTAGTCTTGTTTCAAGATAGTGAAAGGTCCCTCAGCTGATATAGAAGAATAGTAACCATAGACTAGAGGATTTTGGGTCCTAAAAAATGAATATATTTGTTAGACCACCAAGTAGTCATGCAGTTTGGGATAGTCCTAGAGACTGTCAAAAGGTTTATATTGTCATGGACAGTCAGTAAATAGTCCAAAACAACTGTGCAACAGTCATATCTAAGGGACCAGAGCAGCAGTCAGAAGTCCAAATCTAGGGACAACCATCAATAAAGAGTGTAAAGTCCCACAAACTATCAAATGTTAGCTGACATGGTGTTCTGGGATTAGATGATAAATCTAACATGGTATTGAACTAAATTTGTCCCTTTAAAAGTATGATCACTATCAAATCATTATGAGTCAGGAATGTTTCAAGAGATCACCAATTTTTTAAAGATCATCAAGCTTTTCAGAATCTTCCAGGAGTGAAGTCATCTGAGGATACAGGTCCATCATGATGGATAAGATTTAGGAAGTTAGAACACAATGGAACCCTAACCCTATAGATAGAAGTGCAAGATTGTCAAACACAATAAAAAGACTATCATTAGCATCAGAAATATCAAAAGATAGTTACAGACCTACATAGTTGCAGTCATGAAGCATCATCCTCAGAGGAAATGAACTAGAGAGACTTTGTCAAGAGTCTATAGTCACAATTGGTATTCAAGAAGTTCATGTTAGATTCAAGACAAACAACTAAGAGGGGGGGTGAATCAGTTGTAAAAAACTTTCTTTCCAATTACACACTTAAATCCTTTTGTGATTTAGCAGCATATCAATAAATCAATCATGGAAACATAATGCATTAAATCAAGAGTAGAAACACATCAACACATAAGACACCAAGATTTTGATGTGGAAAACCCGGTTAAGGGAAAAACCACGGGGTGATTAACCCAAGATTGTATTCTGTGTTAGAAGAATAGAAAGAACAAAATGGCACATGCCAATTAGGGCTCACTGCCCAAGCACACTGCTCACAAGAGGCTCATTGCCTACAAGAGACACACTGTCTACAAAATGATAAGTATCACATACTTGAACTGGAGAATAGCATCTTCACCATGCTTGAATCAGTTCCATTTAAGTCCAATACTTCTGCTCTGCCTTTTGCTCTCTTCCTCGCTACCACACTCACATCTCCACAAGACACACTTTGAAATGACTTTACAACTCCATATATATATAAGACATTGACTTAGGAATAATCATCTAAGTCAGAAAATATCCACAAGAACATCCGCAAGATGTGTAACTAATCTAGTCAGCCAGTCTCAGGAAGAACACCATCATCCAGAAGTTATTCTTCAATTGCGAGCTCCAACTCCAATGCGGACCACCAACACGAACTGGACACGATCCAAAGACCTCCACAAGATTGCCTAAATCACCAAGAACATCCACACTTCATCTTCTTACTGAGATCCTTCTCTCTTTCATTTGGAACCTTAAGAACACAGTCTGTCATCACTGTCACAAAGGAATAGATGCTTGCGGACCTTCAAACCACAAACCAATCGAGTTGATACTTCACAAGGACTTCCTAAATACTCCACCAATTCCATAGAACAGGATAATGTATTTCCAGATCTCACCGGACCTGTCTATGTCACTCTGTCACCTCTGAACACCTGCCGGGACCGGTTTTACTTGAGCGGCCACAACTTCTTCAGATCTTCATGCGGACCTCTGAAATCTTTACTGGATCACCTTAAGACACATATCTACAAACCCTTTGAACTGCATCCTCTGATAGTCATCTTATCTTGGATCTTTACCTTACTGTCTTCATTGTTCTTCTCTGTCCTTGATATGACTAATTTTCTCAATATCCTCAGCACATAGCTCATCCAATCCTTATCATTAATGCAATAGGAGTATGTTGACATCAATGACAACACCGGTTAGGCCCATACTTGCAACAATCTCCCCCTTTATCATTGATGGCAACATATGATGTGAAAAATTGTTATGATCATCAAGACAAGAACTTCTCCTTACTGTCACAACTCCCTCTATCAGCAAAAACCATTCACATGTCTTCTCTGCCTTTCCTACTCCCCCTTTGATCAACAAACACTTGTTTTTCACATGTCTTCTCTCCCCCTTTGACATCAATGGCAAAGGGAACATACTTGCAATTTCACCATTTCAGAATCATATCAGCTGCTCCCCCTGAGTAGTAGCTCTCCATCATCAATCTGGATCACAAGATATGACTGTGATATCCACCAGACTAATGCACATTAGTGCACCTTAGTTCATCACCAGAGGGGTAATAACCCCCAACTTCTCCCTGAGATACTCAAAAGATTCCTTAGGTAGAGGTTTAGTAAAGATATCTGCAATCTGATCCTTGGAAGGCACAAACTCCAATCTAACTTCATTCTTGTTCACTTGCTCTCTCAGAAAGTGAAACTTGATAGATATATGCTTAGTCTTTGAATGCAACACCGGATTCTTAGATATATTTATTGCACTTGAATTATCATAGAAGATTGTGATAGGCTCCTCATACTCCACTCTTATGTCTCTTAGCATTTGCTTCATCCACAAAACTTGAGTGCAACTACCTGCTGCTGCAATATATTATGCTTCTGCAGTGGACAGAGATATTGCCTCTTGTTTCTTGCTCAGCCAAGAAACCAATCTCTTCCCCAAAAAGAATGCTCCACCACTGGTACTCTTCCGGTCATCCACATCTCCTACCTAATCTGCATCTGTATATGCATGAAGAGAGAAATCATGATCTTTGGGATACCACAATCCATACTCAACTGTTCCTTTTAGATATCTAAAAATCCTCTTGATTGCCATGACATGAGATTCTCTAGGATCAACTTGAAATCTAGCAACAAGACCCACAGTATTCATAATGTCAGGTCTAGTTTGAGTGAGATACAACAATCCTCCAATCATTGACCTGTACTTTTTCTGATAAGCCTTAGGAGAGTCATCATCTTTGCCCAATTTACATCCGGTTGCCATGGGAGTATTCATTGGTTTTGAGTCTTCCATCCCAAATTTCTTCAACAATTCTTTCACATATTTGGTCTGATAAATGAAGATTCCTTTCTTTGTTTGAGTGATTTGTAGACCCAAGAAGAAATTCATTTCCCCAAGAATGGACATCTCAAATTCACTTTTCATTTGATTTGCAAAGGTTTTACACATACTATCTCTTCCTCCAAAAATGATATCATCAGCAAACACTTCAACAATCAAGATGTTTTCATGATCAATTTTGAAATACAAATTACTGTCAACAGTACCTTTGTTGAAACCAATCTTCAAAAGATGCTTATCCAATCTTTCATACTAGGCTCTTGGGGCTTGCTTTAGTCCATACAGAGCTTTCTTTAACTTGCAGACAATATCACCATGATCAGATAATTGAAATCCATCCGGTTTCTCAATGTATACTTCTTCTTCCAAGTCACCATTTAGGAAGGCAGACTTGACATCCATCTAATACACTTTGAAGTCCTTGAAGGTAGCAAAAGCAAGAAATAATTTGACTGCTTCAATTCTTGCCATCAAAGCAAAAGTTTGTTCAAAATTAACTCCTTCTATTTGAGAGTAACCCTTGCAGACCAATCTGGCTTTATTTCTGATTACTTCATCAACTTTATTCAGTTTGTTTTGGAAGACCCATTTTGTTCCAATCACATTCTTGTTTCTAAGTCTGGGAACAAGATCCCAAGTGTGATTTTTCTCAATTTGCATCAGCTCTTCCTCCATTGCTTTAGTCCAGTTTTCATCATTGCAAGCTTCATTTACTGTCTTAGGTTCAATCTTTGAAATCAGACAATACTCATCTGAATCTTGAGCAATTCTCCTTCTTGTTTGTACACCTTTGCTTTTATCACCTATGATATGATCTTCAGAGTGGTTCAGTCTTACATACCTGGGAATTTTGGGAGTTTCTTGCACTTCTAATTCTTGATCAGGCTCATTATAACTCATCTCTTCTTCCTGATTTATCGGATCACTTTGAATCTAAATTTCAGAAGGGGCTTGGGCTCCTTGAGTTAGAGCACCATTCTAATCATCTTCATCATATTCATAAAACCTTGAAGGTTTTTCAATTCCTTCATCAACCTTCACATTTGTACTTTCTATAATCTTTCTCAGTCTTTTGTTATAACATTGGTATGCTTTGCTTTGAGTAGAGTAACCCAAGAATATTCCTTCATCACTTCTAGCATCAAACTTGCCTAGATCTTCATCTCTTTTAATGTAACATTTGCTACCAAAGACTCTAAAATACCTCACAGTAGGAGTGATACGAAACCAAAGTTCATAAGGAGTCTTACCGGTATTGCTTCGGATCTAAACTCAATTGAGAGTATAGACTGCAGTGCTGACAACTTCTCTCCAATAGATCTGAGGGACATTTGCTTCAATCATCATGGTCCTAGATGCTTCCTGGATGGTCCGGTTCTTTCTCTCCACTACTCCATTCTGTTGTGGAGTCCTAGGAGCAGACAATTGTCTCTTTATTCCATGTTTCTCACAGAATTCTATGAACTCACCGGATGTGAATTCTCCACCTCTATCAAACCTCAGACATTTTAATTTTAATCCGGTTTCATTCTCTACCATAGTCTTGAATAGTTTGAATCTCTCAAGAGCTTTTGATTTCTATTTCAGGAAAGTAACCCACATCATTCGGGAATGGTCATCAATTAATAACATGAAGTATCTATCACCTTGCACACTCCTTATTCTTGTCGGACCACACAGATCAGTATGAACTAAGTCCAATATTTTGGTAGAAGATTGTTCTTTGCTTTTGAATGAGACTCTGCTTTGTTTCCCCAAATGACATTCTTTGCACAAACTATTTGTAGGTTTCACCAGTTTTGGGAGATCTATTATAGCCTGAGTGTTGCTTATCTTGATGATATTATCAAAATTCACATGACACATCCTCCTATGCAATAGCCAACTCTGATTAATTTGCACAAATAGACAACTTTTACCAATACCAACTAGATGGAAGATATTACCTTTTGTCTGAGTATCGGATGCAATCTCTGTTTCAGAACTTTCAAAGATCTTGCATTTTCCATTCTTGAATTGGAGATCATAGCCTTTGTCCACCAACTATCCAACACTGAGAAGATTGTGCTTCAATCCTTCAACATACAGTACATTACCGGTTTTGTTCTTTCCATCAAAAGAAATAGTTTCCCTACCTCTGATTCTACCAGCAGAATTATCACCAAATTTTACCACTCCTCCTTCATACCTTTCCAAATCTAAGAACTTATTTTTGTCACCTGTCAAATGGTGAGAGCATCCACTGTCAATGACCCAATCATCCTTTTCTTCAACTTGGGCAGCCAGAGCTCTTTCTACAACTTTATGATTGACAGATTCAGAGGGCATTGGATCTTCTTCCTTGATGGCAATAAACACCCAATCACTTCCAGATTTGTTTCCTGTCTCTGATTCATCATCTATTACTCCTTCATTATCATCTTATTCATGAACATAGTAACAATTCTTTTGGAACCTTGATCTATTAGGATTTGGCCTTGAAAATCTTTCTGGACATTTTGAGGCAAAATGACCAATCTTATTACAGTTAAAACACTTAAAAGGCAATTTTCCTTCATACTTACCGGATCCTCTTGGCAGTCTTTTTGCAATAAGGGCTTCAAGTTGAGCAGTTTCTACTTCTTCTTCTAGGTCTTTTCTTGCTTTTTCATACCATGATAGTTTCCTTGAAGAGTTCTCTCCTGGATCAAATCTTTGTTTACCTTTTACAGAGGCACTGGCTTTGAATGCAAATTCAATCTTGGGAGGGGCATCTCCAAACTTGGTCATTTCAAATGCAACCAATGTACTAGCCAATTGATCTCTTGTGACAGTTGTATGTGCTCTAAATTCTTCAATGGCAGCAACCTTGATTTTATAAGAAGCAGGAAGGGATCAGAGAATTTTGCCAACAATTTCATCTTCATCCAAGACTCCACCAGCACATCTAATTCCACAAACAAGCTCATTTACTCTTGGCATAAAAGTAGTGATATTTTCATCTTCTCTCATCTTCATATTTTCAAATTTCCCTTTCAGACTCTGTAGCCTTGCACATTTAACATACTTGTCTCCTTCATGCAGAAGTTCTAGTTTTTCCCAAATCTCAAAAGCAGTTGGTAGGTCAACAACATTTGAAAGCTCTGAATCAGATAATGTGCTTAGAAGAGCTTCTATAGTCCGTAAATTATTTTCAGCATCTGTGATTTCATTTGGGGCTTTTGGGCCACCTTGTGGAGGAGTATACTTCGTTGAAGCCATGGTCTAGTACTGCATTCCCATACATTGCAAATGACATTTCATGCTACTTTTCCAAAGATTAAAATTGGTTCCATCAAACTTCGGACTATCCTTATCCTGGATCTCCTCAAGCAGTTAAGCTCTTTTAGAGGAACTTGGCTCTGATACCAATTGTTAGATTCAGGACAGACAACTGAGAGGGGGGGTGAATCAGTTGTCAAAAACTTTCTTTCCAATTACACACTTAAATCCTTTTGTGATTTAGCAGCATATCAATAAATCAATCATGGAAACATAATGCATTAAATCAAGAGCAGAAACACATCAACACATAAGACACCAAGATTTTGACGTGGAAAACCTGGTTAAGGGAAAAACCACGGGGTGATTAACCCAAGATTGTATTCTCTATTAGAAGAATAGAAAGAACAAAATGGCACATGCCAATTAGGGCTCACTGCCCGAGCACACTGCTCACAAGAGGCTCACTGCCTACAAGAGACACACTATCTACAAAATGATAAGTATCACATACTTGAACTGGAGAATAGCATCTTCACCATGCTTGAATCAGTTCCATTTAAGCCCAATACTTCTACTCTGCCTTTCGCTCTCTTCCTCGCTACCACACTCAAATCTCCTCAAGACACACTTTGAAATGACTTTACAACTCCATATATATATATACAAGACATTAACTTAGGAATAATCATCTAAGTTGGCAAACATCCACAAGAACATCCACAAGATGTGTAACTAATCCGGTCGGCCAGTCTCAGGAAGAACACCATCATCTGAAAGTTATTCGTCAATTGTGAGCTCCAACTCCAATGTGGACCACCAACACGAACTAGACACGATCCAAAGACGTCCACAAGATTGTCTGAATCACCAAGAACATCCACACTTCATCTGCTTACTAAGATCCTTCTCTCCTTCATTTGGAACCTTAAGAACACAGTCTGTCATCACTGTCACAAAGGAATAGATGCTTGCGGACCTTCAAACCATGAACCAATTGAGTTGATAGTTCACAAGGACTTCCTAAATACTCCACCAATTCTGCATAACAAGATAATGTATTTCCAGATCTCACCAGACCTGTATGTGTCACTCTGTCACTTTTGAACACTTGCTGGAACCAGTTTTACTTGAGTGGCCACAACTTCTTCAGATCTTCATGCGGACCTCTGAAATCTTCACTGGATCACCTTAAGACACATCTACAAACCCTTTGAACTGTATCCTATGATAGCATCTTATCTTGGATCTTTACCTTACTGTCTTCACTGTTCTTCTCTGTCCCTGATATGACTAATTTTCTTAATATCCTCAGCACATAGCTCATCCAATCCTTATCATTAATGCAACAAGAGTATGTTGACATCAATGACAACACCAGTTAGGCCCATACTTACAATAGTTCACATATCAGAAGTATGAGAACTAATAAGAAGAGTTCTTAATTGTGGCATGACTAGAAGGAAAATAAAGTCCAAGGAGTTCCAATCCTGAGGACAAAGTGAGCAGTGTAGTGTTGATAAATGAAGAGATCCCTTTACTCAGAAGGCAGAGCCACTTTGTCACTGATACTAGGAGCTAACAAAGATAGAGGACTAGTCAAGACAGTCATACAAGTCATAAAAGGAAGTCTTATTCTAGTTTAACCTTTAAAGGAGCAGCAAGACACAACAAAAGGAGAACATGAAGACTGTCACAACACATGATAGTGATCAAAAGATGCAGAATGTATACTTGACAAAAGAACTTGCAGAAGGTCTACTTATTTGCCAAGAATATCTCATTTTAAAGCTTAACAAACTTTTCATGGATGAGTCATGACAAAAACACAATGGAGCCCTAACCCTGTAGAAGAAAGTGCAGGAAGAATAGTAGTGTTTATTATACATGGTGTAAGAAGATCATTATTCAAGATTTCCAACAAGATTTTTAGCACCATAGGAGGAGCTTGCCTAAAGCTTATCATGTCTTCATCAAAGAGTATCCAGAGCAAGAACATAAAAACCAAATAGAAAGAATCCCTTCATGGTTTTGATGCACAGTTTCATAGAAATGCAAATAACAACTACAGAGATAATGAAAGCAAATAACCTTCTACTGCTATAGGAGATACAAGGACTGTAGTAGGGGTGTAGAGACAAAATCAGTCACAAAACAAGAGCTACAAATACCATACATAGATTGAAATAGCAGTAGCTCTCTCCATGAGCAAGGAGGAAACCCTATAAAGGGGTGTAGAACGAAAGCAAAGGCCCCTGTCTTTCATAGTGTTAGATTTATAGAGTAGTCAACAAAATGATGAACTTACCATATGAAAGATACGACTACAAAGGAAGCTCGAGAAGTAAATTTGTCAAAAGTAAATCTTTCAAAAGTTTCTTTTCAAAATTTTCAAAGAGGAGCTTTCATAAAACCCTAGAAAAGAAGAACTCAACCTTACTTTCATTTCTTCCTTCTGAAACATCAGTGACAAGCTACATGGGCATATGCAAAAAGAAAGCAACGGGTGATTCTTGCTTACCAGAAGATGTTGCAAGAGGACCATTCAGTCGACAAAAACCTTCAACCAGAGCCTTCAAACCCTCATGGCGGTGCAGAGCTTCAAATCTTGAAGAGTAATAAGAATGAAATAGTTCTTTTAGGGTTTGAAAGGTATTTTGTTTACAGTGAAGCCCTAGCCCGTGGGATTTTACTAAGTCATTTTTTGACTTAGTTTAAGAAGAAATCATCATAAAGCAAATCTCCCTCATGGTCAAACACTTTTCTAAGTGTTCAGGGTAAGGCACATCATGAACCTGTGAGAGGGATTGGGAGACATAAGGGTTTTTTGTGACTTTTATTTGTTTTTTTTAAAACATTAAGTCAAATAAAAGAGGAATCATGACAAAGGTTTGGGATGATGATCTTTTAGGATTTTCTATTGACTTAAGTCAATTTGAGACAGGTTTGAGAGTATTTTTTATAAGTCAAAGGTGAGATGGAATCATTACAGTCTTGTGAGCTTTTTGTATGGGGTAGATATGAAGTAAAGTAATGATGTAACTCCTCTTTTGTTTTGCATGAGGAAAAATATATTGTATTTAAGTACTTATTAAGGGTAATAGTTTATAAATTACCTTAATATTTGTTTCATAAAACCAAGGAGATAATTATAAAACACTTATTAAGGTAAAGCATGCATATGAATTACCCTTAATATTTGTTAAAATAATATATTTTTGCCCTCAAATCATGCAAGGGAGTGAAGTGGAGACAAACTGGAGTTGGAAACTGATGTAGGAGGAGATTCTACTTTTATTTTTGACTTTGGGTCAAACTGATCTACTTTTGGCATTATGTTTGGTCAAACACCTTGAGAGGAGGAGTTTTGAGCTAAAATAGCTCATTTTGGAGTAGTTATGGACCCTATTTTTTAGGCTTTTCCCTCTTGCTCGCCCAATAACTGGGAGTTGACTTTTCCAGCCTATTCATGCATCATTTGGAGTCCAGTTAGACAGGAGATCACTTCACTTTGCTTTTTTGGGAGAGATTTTTGTTTTATGGGGGAAAAACGCTTGTGCTTTTTTCTCAGTTCTTGCTTTTTCTCTTGCTTTTGCACATTGCAAAGACAGATTTTTAGTATTGTAACTCAGCTTTATAGATTTTATACAGTAGCAGCTTTATTTTCAGCATAATTTACAGTTATTATAGAGGTATTCCTTCCATGTTTCAATAAAATCAGGGGTTTTTCTTCTCAGATTCAGGTGTCTTGTTCTCTTTTGAATGATTTGATAAATATTTATTGTGTTTTAAATCAAAACCTTTAAGTTTTTTGTCTCATTCATTGAATGCAAGTATACAAAGGTGCAAATTTCACCACAGGTTACATATTGTGGAAGTGATTTCATGTCTTTCTGTGAAATATTTATGTGATAAGATTGTTCAATATGAGTTGTATGAGTAGATGTATTGAGAAATATTTGTGAATCAAGTTGCAGGTTAGAATTCAATCATTGGTGCATCACCCCTTAGGATAAATTTTAGTTTTATTAATCATCCTTCTATCTCTTTTCCTTGAAAGTATATCATATCTAAGGGGCATTTAAAGGGAGTCAGCTCTTGCGGAGGTTCACTCTCATCATAGACAACCCACAGTCTAAGAGTTATCCAATGTGTCACAGGATTGTTAAGCTTATTGCTTGACAGGGTGCAATCCTCTATGATAAGAGTTGCATTTATGAAAAACCTATATATTGATCAGCCTAGTAGGCAACTTGAACCTAATACAATGGAGCTAGCACAATTCAACAGAGAATTTGACACGCATGTTTGTAGTATGGTATTATGGATACTAGGATAGGATACTATTATCTATTTATTAAATAATATTTGTAGCCAACAATCACCTTGATTACAAGAGAACCTCTCTTGAGGTTTCTAAAGTCTCAAATACAAGCTTCCTCAATTTGTTCCATCCAGAGTATTTTCCCTCAAGAATACTTAATGTAGCTGGACATAATTGATATGGGTTATAGAAATGTAAGAGGAAGGACAACTTATTAACCTCTTCCTCATGCATGCGGGTGTATAGTTTTGAAGAAAATAATAGTTTTAGGGATGCTTGACCAAAAACTAAAAGAATTACAATTAGATGTTATAAAGGACCGATGGTACTTTGACCTAGATCATGCATTTACACATTTTATGCAAAGGATTAAAAAATATGGATTACAAAAAATTTGTGCATGAACCTCATCTACTGGTAGAAGGTAAAAGAAGCATGTCCAGGAGGACGACCACATAAAGTTCTTAGATGATTAGACTAACCTTTAGCCTCCCATCTAGGAGTTGTCACAAACAAAGAAGCTACAACCATACAAGACATTCTATCAAAAGAAAGCAAACTACAACCCTCATTAAACCATTGGATTTAAGAAGAGGCTACATAATCTAGGTTGGAAAGAAGAGAAAATGCTAGCGTCATGGAGGTTTTGACAAGAAATTTTAAATAAAACCATAGAAATAGGAGCTCATCCATTGGATGAGTGATGGGAAATTGAATATGACAAGGTTCACCCGAAGATCCCTTCTTCATCATATTTTTCAAAAGAATCTCTTACCATGGAGGAAGAAATAAAAGAGGTTAAAGCTCAAAGGACCCTAGTTCAAACTGAAGTTCAACCACCATAATGAGTACTGGTGGTTGAGTAGTCTAGGCAACTATAGGATCCTATATTACAGACTCCTATAAATCTAGGAGTGAGAAGGGTAACCTCTAAACATGCAACATCTAGTTACTCTACAATTGAGGTTCAAGGTTCCTCTAGCAATCAAGAAGAAATAGACCTTTCTCAACAATAGGAATTACCAACAAGACCAAGAACGCTACATGATAGGTCTATTGGTGGAGATGGCCATAAGGATAATAAGGGGAAGGGGCTACAAAAGGAGGATGAAGAGACCAAGAAAAGAGGAAAGAAGAAAAATAATCAAGACTAAGAATAAGAACAACATTCACAAGATAAGCGACAGAAGCATCCAAGTCCAATGAAGATAGATCCCACTATATGTATGCTCTCCTCCCCTCCTCCTAGTTTTAATTTACCATTCATTCAATCAATTGAACAAGTTCCACCTTGATTCCCTCAATACCTACATTATTTGATGGGTCAGGGATCTATCCTAACCTAGTCCTTGACTCACCCTAAGTAGTTTTCCTGAATCCAACCTTTCATGTATCAACCACCAGGATATCCTTTACAATATGCTTCCCCTACTAGGCAATTGGTCATTCAATAGCTTCAATTCTATCCTACTGTCAAGGGTATCAATCCCTACATTTTCAAATAACTCCCATACAACATTAGCCAATCCAAGCTCCTCATCACCCTCCTTATGTTACTAATCCACATTCCATTGAGGGGGATTCGACCTTAATAACCAAAGATACTACTTCACTTGTTGATAGGTGGCAAACCACCTTGACTAACCCTATATTCTCTATATGAAAATATAATCCCCATCAAGAAGTTACTATAATAACCAATCTTGTGGTCTATGAGTAGTAAATATAAGAGTTACAAAAGCCAATGCAACAAAAGGAACAAAAGATAAAATCACAATAGGATGTAGCATCTACCTCTAGAAGGATTAAAATGAAGTATAACCAAATTGAGAATTCAATTCAATTTTCCCATTTCACTCCCCTAGTGAACAAGCCACAAGGACAAATGACAACTGCCAACTACCAAATAGAAGCTATGGGAATTAGTATTAAAGATGCTCAAGCTAAAAATAGGGTAGAATTTATGCAGGAAAGTGCAAAAGTAGTTGACAAATCATTAATTTCTACTGAAAGAAAGCTAAAAAAGAAGACCATTGAGTTGGATCAAATGAAGTAGAAATTGAAAGAGGTTGAGGTGAAAATAAGGGCCCTAGAAAGAAAAACAATATCTATTGCAGAGCAGGTTAGTGAATCTAATGAACTAGAAATAAATAATACCAAAGAAAGACTTGCACAATAAGACAATGCCTTGGAGGAGATTAAAGTAGAAGATGCTAATCTAAGAAGTCAATTGACTTGAGCGCATGTAGAAAAGGAGTTGTCTATACAGTTAGAGAGGAAAGAGGCATAATTGCTCCATGAAATTGTAATGCCTGCCCATGAAAATTGTCAATAATTAACAATAATAAATTAATTTAGTAAGAAATAATGAAAATATAATACGATGATAGGAGAATATTCACTTGTTGAAACCTAATAAAATACACATTTCGATTAAACATAAGTTTAGTATCATTCATTGTAATTGAAAATTTAAGATATAAACATTTTTATACAATTATACACAATTACAGTAAATGTCATATAATCATCCACTCGCAAAGTGGGAAATTACTTCCTCAGCTTCAGTATCCTGCATAATTAACAGAGCTAGATCTGCACACTAAATGTAAATATTAGTTCCGCATAGTCAATAAATATACATAGCAGATATCAATGTACAAGATAATGAGACTAAGGCCCTAAAGGGTTGACCTAATGTCTCGGGGGCTCATGATGGCCTTGTCTATGTACACGCAGTGCAGAGACTTTGTAGTTCGAAGCAACTAGTCTTGCAACCATAAGGTTGACTTAGATATAATAACTCATAAGGAATCTAGTTCATTACATAATATTTTCTAGAGAAACTTTCAAGTTCCAGAGAGTAAACACAATATTTATATTTATGAGTAATCCCTACAGGGGTAAAATAAGGAAGTTATAACAACAACAAAAACATTCCAACCATTCTCTATCTCAACACATCAAATAGAATGCAGAAAATATACAATGTTTTTACTCAAATTCTAAAGATGCATGCTATTTCATATATATACAATGAAGACCAATCTCAACCAGTGTTAAAATAGATAAACTTCATCTCGGATGCTATTTCATACAATTTAGACACTACCATAGAAATTAGATTTGCTATTTCACTTCAAACAAAATAAGGTTCAAAGCTAACACAATGCTACTCTTATCAATTTCATTTATTTCCACATAATATATGCTAGGGAAAGATAATATAGTTATTTCTACAATCCCAAGTATTATATAATCATGATATGAGACCATTCAGGCATTTCTCAACTAGCGCAATAGTAGCTATGTTGTGTATCTAACACAATAAGTTTCAAAAGAGATATTGAATTATATATATTTGTTCCAATGATGAATGTTTTAACCTGAACAACTATTGTCCTGAGAAGAATTCAAGCATTAGGGATATGTTAGGTTTTAGAGGGAAAGAGTCAAGGATTTGCAAATTTAATAGCAACAACAAAGAGGGCGTAGAAATGACCGTCACTAATTGATACACATCTCCAAATTGACGAATTGGTTAATGCTGATTTTTGGATATGATTTACATAACTAAGTGGTGCACCTTATATAAATTTTTTTGAGAAACCTAGTTCAAAAATTTAGAGTTATCAATTGGTGACGCAACAAACTATTTTTATAGAGACGAAATGGGTAAGAAATAGATGGTCACTAAACATTACATATCTCCATAATGACTTGAACTAGGTAAGGCTAATTTTTGGATATGATTTCAATGACTGGGAGGCGTACCTTATATAAAATTTTTAGAGAAACTTAGTTCATAAAAATAAAGTTATTACAGACACAACAGACTAGGGTTTAGAATCTTCAGACTGGTTGAATTAACATCATGATATATGATTGGAGATTGGTTTCAAGAAAGTGATCCCTAAGGAATTTTAAAAAAATGAATGGAATATGCAGAAGAGAATTCACAAAATAACATAAAGCTTGCATATAACAGAAATTTATTTCAAACAACAAATCAATTCCATAACTCAGTGCATACCCAGAATTATACTGCTATCCAATCTTCACCGAAATTTCCCAGCTCGCATCCATGTTTCCCCAAATCTTTTCTTCTCAAAAAACCAAAGCCATCCATTTTATTCTCTGCCATATCAATATATTTTCTTTTTCAAATGTATCTTTCTTTTCTCACCTCATATATTTCTTGATCTTTTAAAACTGAACAACATGACTCTTCATATGCCAATCTGGACACCCATTTTCTTATAAACTAAAAAAATAGATTAGAATAATTTTAAAACATAATTTAATTACTAAGATTCTCTCTTGAATTACATAACTGCCATTTCTTGCAAGTGGCATAGAATAAAAGAATTCTTTATAAAATATGTAAATATAAAAGCATAAAATGACAATGAATGATTTTCTTTTGAAAACAATATTAAATCATCTAAATAATTATTTTGAAACAAAGCAGTTAATTAATTATTCTCAATAAAATATCATAATTAATAAATAGGGTTCAGGTATCCTTACATTCTTCCCCCCTAAGAATGGACTTCCTCCTGGAAGTCATCAAGAGGAATGAATATTTCCTAACTTCAACACATCCAACAAAAGTTAGATTTCATCGGAAGAATTCATCTGTACATTGTTAAAACAAAGTAATTGATATGACAATGCTCCATTTAGAAATCAAACACAATACAAAGTGCAATAGAAACCAAAACTCACTAGATCATCTTTTGTACATAAGCAATTTCCACAGTTACTAGAAACAACAAGAATTATCAACTCTATCATTCAAATTTCGGGTATACCATTCTACGGGTATTAGAATGATGTAAAATCAACAACATCATTACTTAACCAAGAAGCATGTTTATATCATCATTATATTACTGCTAATCAAATTCATTGCAACATATTCTTTCATAACAACTCTTAACATTTAATCATCACAAATATCAATTTTGTACATAATACATCATGCATACTTCCAATGAGGATGATTAGTGCCAAAATAGAACCATAAATATTACACAATTTCACAATAAACATTCCCCAGGCCATCTACTCCCCTATACAATCTGCCAGGGACCTCTCTTGGGTATGGTAATCTACACAATTCAAATTTCTCCACACAAGCCAGCAACAACAAACACTAATAAAGCCTCAAAATAAAGAAGTTTACAATGAGTACATTTTTTAAATAAAATCAACTTTATATGAAAAAAAATAGATAGCGGAAAAAAACAATTCAATTCAAAACCAAAAACCTTAATAGAGTAGTCCTTGAGGCAAAAGGACAATCAAACAAATATCTTAAAGAAATTTTAAAACCGCTGGCTCAATTAAGAAAATAAAATAACCAAATAAAATTTTTAAATATTTTCACAAAACTTAACATCACAACCACCACGTGACTTCAAACGAGCCACCTAAGCCTGGAGGAGGGGAATGTGGTGGTCTTAAACCAAATGGAGCTCCATAATAGATTATCATATCATATGCTCATATACCAAATGTAATCACAAACATTATTCTTTACAATAAATTTTGTAGCTGAAATAATCACAATTTAGAAAACTCCCTTTTCACAAATGTAACTCCCATTTCACAAGTGTAACTCCCATATCCCAAACTCCCACAACACCATTCCATCAACCTAACCCCCATCACAACACCAACACCAACATCATGAATATCCCCAAAGGGGCATAGGTCTCTATAACTCCCTTACTGTAGCTCCCAATTCACAACATAACTCCCAAACCGTAGCTCCCAAACCACATCATATAACAATAAACAACCATATTATGTTAAGTCACATCAATGCAAGAAAATCCATATACCTTATTTTAGACAGCTAAACATGTCCTTAATTCATCTCTGCTATCATGAAGATATCAATTTATAACTAAGGAATTGAATCAAGTCACCATATCCTATTCTAGTCAATAATTTCTAACACCCGATTCTAGACAATGCTCAGTGACACATATATCACATAGACTTAACTCCACATATAACACATTATTCAAAAAAAAATGTTTTTCACATCACATACCTCTTCTAAGTGAAACACATGATGAAGACCATTCTCACATGTATCAACTATACTCATCATAAAGACATTACATGACTCACACCACAAGGCTCATCGAGAATGGATATAATGAGGAGGACATCTCTAATATATCACTAAGTAATCCATAGTGCCATGGAGCCAAATAACCAATAAATGAATAACTATGCTATGTAGAATCACTTTGCTAATATCCTAGTAACATAACACCATATAATCTCACCTCCAATGGAGCTAATATCATCCATACCATACTGCCAAATAACTAATTAGGAAATATGGTCTTAGGGTCCTCTCAAGGATCCCACCATACATTTCCTAGTATAAACAAGATTCCCCAAAGGGTATAGATCCCTGTAGCTCCCTTTATATCAATGTAACACACACAATAGCTCCCATAAACAGTAACTCCCATAACACCAACAATATCTCTCATAAACAATAGCAACAGTATCTCACATAAACAATAACAACAATATCTCCCAACAACAATATCTCCCATAAGAAAATAACTCCCATAACTCCCATAAATAATAACTCCCAGAACTCCCATAAAAATATAGCTCCCATAAAACAATAGCTCCCCAAAACATATTTTTCACTCCCCATTTCACCAACTCCCATCAACTACATTAGTTATAGCACCAACACCAATCTCCATGATAATACCCCAAAGAGGTATCCACCATTCTTTCTCCACTCAAGATTAACTCCACATTTAGACAATAGATTTATATCAACTTATCACTTGCAAACATTCATCTCAATCATAAAATTCATATAAAACAGAAATAACATTTAATTTTCTTACCTTGGTTGTCCAAGTTAGGATCATCCGATGAGACTTTCTCACATATCATCCTCTATCAATCCAGCAACTCACAGTAACCCAACAATTCTAGAAAGATTCAGTTAAGAAAAACTACAGCTCCTTTTATATTAATGTGACACACACAAGTTTGTCAGTATCATCATAGAATAAGGTGAAAAATATACATGCTTAAGAGAAATCATTAATTAACATTACATAAACTTACAATTCCAAGAATACATCCATGTTCATACATGTATATATATTGAAAATGATTTACTAGACATTCATTTCATATAGTTAATCAACCAAAATTTACCTCTACTTACCATGGCGAGACCCAAAAAAATAGGTTTACGTTACTAACACTTTTACCCCAAAGCTCCCAAGTGTTGCAACCTGGTGCTCTGATACCTATGTAATGCCTACCCATGAAAATTGTCAATAATTAATAATAATAAATTAATTTAGTAAGAAATAATGAAAATATAATACGATGATAGGAGAATATTCACTTGTTGAAACTTAATAAAATACACATTTCGATTAAACATAAGTTTAGTATCATTCATTTAATTGAAAATTTAAGATATAAACATTTTTATACAATTATACACAATTATAGTAAATGTCATATAATCATCCACTCGCAAAGTGGGAAATTACTTCCTCAGCTTCAGTATCCTGCACAATTAACAAACTTGGATCTGCACACTAAATGCAAATAGTAGTTCCACATAGTCAATAGATATACATAGCAGATATCAATGTACAAGATAACGAGACTAAGGCCCTAAGGGGTCGACCTAATGTCTCGAGGGCTCATGATAGCCTTGCCTATGTACGCATAGCGCAGAGACTTCATAGTTCGAAGCAACTAGTCTTACAACCATAAGGTTGACTTAGATACAATAAATCATAAGGAAGCTAGTTTATCACATAATATTTTCTAGAGAATCTTTCAAGTTCTAGAGAGTACACACAATATTTATCAGTAACCCCTACAAGGTAAAATAAGGAAGTTATAACAACAAAAACATTCCAACCATTCTCTATCTCAACACATCAAACAAAATGCAGAAAATAGACAATGTTTTTACTCAACTTCTAAAGATGCATGCTATTTCATATATATACAATGAAGACCAATCTCAACTAGTGTTAAAATAGATAAACTTCATCTCGGATGTTGTTTCATACAATTTAGACACTACCATAGAAATTAGATTTGCTATTTCACTTCAAACAAAATATGGTTCAAAGCTAACACAATGCTAGTCTTATCAATTTCAGTATTTCCACATAATATATGCTAGAGAAAGATAATATAGTTATTTCTACAATCCCAAGTATTATATAATCATGATATGAGACCATTCATGTATTTCTCAACTAGCACAATAGTAGCTATGTTGTGTATCTAACACAATAAGTTTTAAAAGAGATTGAATTATATATATATTTCCAATGATGAATGTTTTAACCTGAACAACTATTGTCCTGAGAAGAATTCAAGCATCAAGGATATGTTAGGTTTTAGAGGGAAAGAGTCAAGGATTTGCAGATTTAATAGCAACAACAAAGAGGGCGTAGAAATGACCGTCACTAATTGATACACATATCCAAATTGACAAACTAGGTAATGCTAAATTTTGGATATGATTTACATAACTAAGTGGCGCACCTTATATAAAAATTATAGAGAAACACAGTTCAAAAATATAGAGTTATTGGTGACGCAACAAACTATTTTAATAGAGACGAAATGGGTCACAGTCACTAAACATTACATATCTCCATAACGACAAACTGGGTAAGGTTATTTTCTGGATATGATTTCAATGACTGGGTGGCGTGCCTTTTATAAAAAATTTAGAGAAACTTAGTTCATAAAAATAAAGTTATTGCCGACTCAACAGACTAGGGCTTAGAATCTTCAGACTGGTTGAATTAACATCCTGATATATGATTGGAGATTGGTTTCAATAAAGTGATCCCTAAGTAATTTTAAAAAAATGAACGGAATATGCAGATGAGAATTCACAAAATAACATAAAGCTTGCATATAACAGAAATTTATTTCAAAGAACAAATCAATTCCATAACTCAACACATACCCAGAATTATACTGCTATACAATCTTCACCAAAATTTCCCAGCTCACATCCATTTTTCCCCAAAGATTTTCTTCTCAAAAAACCAGAGTCATCCATTTTATTCCCTGTCATATCAATATTTTTTATTTTTCGAATGTATCTTTCTTTTCTCACCTCATATATTTCTTGATCTTTTAAAACCGAACAACATGACTCTTCATATGCCAATCTGGACACCCATTTTCTCATAAACTAAAAAAATAGATTAGAATAATTTTAAAACATAATTTAATTAATAAGATTCTCTCTTGAATTACATAATTTCCATTTCTTGGAAGTGGCATAGAATAAAAGAATTCTTTATAAAATATGTAAATATAAAAGCATAAAATGACAATGAATGATTTTCTTTTGAAAACAATATTAAATCATCTAAATAATTATTTTTAAACAAAGCAGTTGATTAATTATTCTCAATAAAATATCATAATTAATAAATAGGGTTCACGTATCCTTACGTTCTTCCCCCCTAAGAATGGACTTCCTCCTGGAAGTCATCAAGAGGAATGAATATTTCCTAACTTAACCACATCCAACACAAGTTAGATTTCATCGGAAGAATTCATCTATACATTGTTAAAACAAAGTAAACGATACGACAATGCTCCATTTAGAAATCAAACACAATACAAAGTGCAATAGAAACCATAACTCACTAAATCATCTTTTGTCCATAAGCAATTTCTACAGTTACTAGAAACAACAAGAATTATCAACTCTATCATTCAAATTTCGGGTATACCATTCTACCCATTAGAACTCTGTAAAATCAACAACATCATTACTTAACCAAGAAGCATCTTTATATCATCATTATATTACTGCTAATCAAATTCATTGCAACATATTCTTTCATAACAACTCTTAACATTTAATCATCACAGATATCAATTCTGTACATAATACATCATTTATACTTCCAATGAGGATGATTAGTGCCAAATAGAACCCTAAATATTACACAATTTCACAATAAACATTCCCCAGGCCATCTACTCCCCTATACAATCTGCCAGGGACCTCTCTTGGGTATGGTAATCTACACAATTCACATTTCTCCACACAAGCCAACAACAACAAACATTGATAAAGCCTCAATATAAAGTTTATAATGAGTAAACATTTCAAATAAAATCAACTTTATATGAAAACAAATTAGATAGCGAAAAAAAATAGTTTAATTCAAAACCAAAAACCTTAATAGAGTAGTCCTTGAGGCAAAAGGACAATCAAACAAATATCTTAAAGAAATTTTAAAACTGCTGGCTCAATTAAGAAAATAAAATAACCAAATAAAATTTTCAAATATCTTCACAAAACTTAACATCACAACCACCACGTGACTTCAAACGAGTCACCTAAAGGGAGGAGGGGAATGTGGTGGTCTCAAACCACATGGAGCTCCATAATAGATTATCATATCATAATTCTCATATACCAAATGTAATCACAAACATTATCTTTCCAATAAATTTTGTAGCTGAAAAAATAACAATTTAGAAAACTCCCTTCTCACAAATGTAACTCCCATTTCATAAGTGTAACTCCTATATCACAAACTCCCACAACACCATTCCATCAACCTAACCCCCATTACAACAGCAACACCAACATCATGAATGTCCCCAAAGGGGCATAGGTCTCTATAACTCCCTTACCGTAGCTCCCAATTCACAACATAACTCCCAAATCGTAGCTCCCAAACCACATCATATAACAATAAACAACCATATTATGTTAAGTCACATCAATGCAAGAAAATCCACATACCTTATTTTAGACAGCTAAATATGTCCTTAATTCATATCTACTATCATGAAGATATCAATTTATAACTAAGGAATTGAATCAAGTCACCATATCCTGTTCTAGTCAATAATTTCTAACACCTAATTCTAGACAATGCTCAATGACACACATATCACATAGACTTAACTCCACATATAACACATTATTAAAAAAAAATGTTTTTCACTTCACATACCTCTTCTAAGTGAAACACATGATGAAGACCATTCTCACATGTATCAACTATACTCATCATAAAGACATTACATGACTCACACCACAAGGCTCATCGAGAATGGATATAACAAGGAGGACATCTCTAATATATCACTAAGTAATCCATAGTGCCATGGAGCCAAATAACCAATAAATGAATAACTATGCTATGTAGAATCATTGTGCTAATATCCTAGTAACATAACACCATATAATCTCACCTCCAATAGAGCTAATATCATCCATACCATACTGCCAAATAACTAATTAGGAAAGATAGTCTTAGGGTCCTCTCAAGGATGCCACCATACATTTCCTAGTATAAACAAGATTCCCCAAAGGGTATAGATCCCTGTAGCTCCCTTTCGCACATAGCCCCCTTTCGCACGTAGCTCCCTTTATATCAATGTAACACACACAATAGCTCCCATAAAACAATAACTCCTATAGTACCAACAATATCTCCCATAAATAATAGCAACAATGTCTCCCATAAACAATAACAACAATATCTCCCAACAACAATATCTCTCATAAAACAATAACTCCCAGAACTCCCATAAATAATAACTCCCATAACTCTCATAAAAATATAGCTCCCATAAAACAATGACTCCCAAAAACATATTTTTCACTCCCCATTTTACAAACTCCCATCAACTACATCAGTCACAGCACCAACACCAATCTCCATGATAATACCCCAAAGAGGTATCCACCATTCTTTCCCCACTCAAGATTAACTCCACATTTAGACAATAGATTTCTATCAACTTATCACTTGCAAACATTCATCTCAATCATTAAATTCATATAAAACAGAAATATCATTTAATTTTATTACCTTAGTTGTCAAATTTAGGATCAGCCCATTAGACTTTCCCAGATATCATCCTCTATCAATCTAGCAACTCACAGTAACCCGACAATTCCAGAAAGATTCAGTTACAGAAAAATTACAGCTCATTTTATATTAATGTGACATATAAGTTTGTCAGTATCATCACAGAATAAGGTGAAAAATATACATGCTTAATAGAAATCATTAATTAACATTACAAAAACTTACAATTCCAAGAATACATTAATTAGTTTTGCCTCCAATTTATGTTGAATGTATTGATTAGTATTTTAGGGCTACTAGATTGGGTTGTTTTTAATATAACCCCCTAGTCTAGGTCTGCACTAGAACTTTGGTGATTCATTTACCTATAGAGAATTCTTGTTAAGGTTCCTAGTGAGAGAAGTTGATGAACTTGTTCTAAGTTCATGTTTAAGTGTTTGTACATAGACTAGTAAACAACTACAGAGTTAGCCATGGTAAGCTATAGTAAATTGGAATGAGTTTTATATGTTGTAGTTTAGCATGTAGACTTGTCTAAGTCTAGTGTTGCTATGTTCCCAATTGTAAGGCATTTGGAAGAGAACTCACAACTAGATAATTGTATATCATTATTGTGTCTTTGATAGTGCAAGTACACTTGTGACACTATTGAAATATATGTAGTGATGGTTAGGAGCATGGTAATATTTTAGGAGTTACTTAGAGGCACTGCAAGCAGCTAGAAGTAATTAGGTGTTTGTCATTCCTACCGCAAGCCATGGATAGTATTTGGTTGTAGTACATGAAGACATGTGTGGTTCAAGTGAAGTTGGTCAACAACCTTTGACCATGTGTGAGTGGCAATAGTTTACTATGTGTTGTGATCATCCATATGGAGAAGTGATGTTTCATGTAATGTGAAAAACACTTATGTCATGGTATGATAATGAGATAGTTGTGTGATTGTTGATATTCTACATAATAGTTAGATAGTTAGACAATTGGTATTCCATGAAAATGACTATATCTATCTATTCATATGGATGGAATAAGGTTCAGTTGGTTGAATGTTGATTGCTTGAAGGTGTGGTAAATCTTTTGTGAGCTTGTATATTGAGATTCTACAAGAGAAAATTATTGTATTGGATGTAACTTTTCCTATGAATACAATTGGGACTATCCTTTTGCTATTGTGTTTTTTCTTGTAAGGGTTTCCCACAAATTTGTCTCATGTGTATTTATGACTTGTGTATTCTTCATGTCCTTCCTTTAGTGTTGCTTAATTGAATTGCATAACAAACACAATTGTATTTAATCACATAAGCTTAAGGTGTTCTAATATCTCAATCTATTGATCAACTATATTAGGGATTGAATTCTCAACAAATTTGTAAAATAAGAACTAATTCACACTTGTGTTGTAAAGAAATAATTAATTGATGTAAAAGTTGCCACATCACATAACAAATGTTATTGCTTAAAAATATAAGATTAGTGTGTTTGTTTACCAACTTCTTAATTCATAATGAAACTAGATAATAATCTTGACTAAAATCGTCTTGTGAATTGAAAGCATCCAATCTAAGCAACAAGAAGTAATTTAGATTGTATGCAAGTCTTTTTTAATTATTTGATAGAATAATAGACAATCAAAACATTAAAATATATAAATTGAAATTTTTCCTATAACATGCATTTCAATGTCAATTAATAAAAAATAGAAATTATAATCTTCTACCTAAAGAAAGGATTCATAATATTTTATAAGTGTAAAATCTAAGTGAACATCTTTTTTACATTAAAAAAAAAATCAAATACATTTAACAGTCTTGTTTCCAATTTCTTTTTTGGTTTTTATTTTTTATTTATTCCAATTTCTTTTTATTTATTTTTGCTATATATTTACATAGAAAAAATGAGTGCTCTCATCTCCACCCTGATATGACTGATATGAGTGTAAGTGCCTCTCGACATAACTAGTATATTTATATTTTAAAAAATATATCTACATTATACGAGAAATATCTTCTTGTTTTGGTTGTACTTTTTTGTATTTTCTATAGCTTTTGTGCTTTTCTCTAATTTTTTTTAATTTTAATTTTAATTTTGCCTGTTTTTTAGAGTTTTCATAGTTTTTTTTATTTCTCCACTTTTTTTTCCAACTTTCTAATTTCTTTTTTGCTTTTTGCTTTTTAATTTTTTCAATTTCTTTAGTTTTTGTGATTTTTTGCACCTTTTTTTCCTTCAAGGTTTCCAATTTCTTTTTTGGTTTTTATTTTTTATTTTTTCCAATTTATTTTTATTTTTTATTTATTCCAATTTCTTTTTTGGTTTTTATTTTTATTTATTTTTGCTATATAATTAGATAGAAAAAATGAGTGCTCTCATCTCCACCCTCATATGACTGTAGAATGCCTCTCCGCATAATTAATAATAATACTTATATTAAATTATTGATTATATTATATTGTGTAATATTCTTATTAATATCTATAGAATAATATAATTGAAACATAGTAAAATAAAATATTGATATATATTGGTGTAAATATATTCAATATTAATATATTATAGCAATCTAAATATTAATTTATTTTAGTATGTAGTATTCATATTAATATAATATTCAGCCTTATCAAAATTATTTAATTTTTATTCATTATCTATCTATATATATATTAATAAGAAATTTTATATTAAATTGTTGATTATATAAATTTATAATGTATTTATATTTATGTTATATTATAGTAAAATGAAATATTGTTAATAAAATAAATGAAAATGAGATTTATGAAAGATATAATTGTTTTATTTTGACATTAGTTTGGTATTGTTATAGTAAAAACAAATATTGTAATAAAATATTTGCATGGAAATGAGACCTATGGAAACAATCAAACAAAACAAAAGAAGATGAAGGAGGTATTTTTTAAGCTATGTTTTTGAGTAAGAACAAAATGGTTTAAAGTCAATTATCTTTTTGACATTATCGGATTATTTAAAACAAATTGTTATGAATAGAGAGCTAAGAATACAAGTGTAGAAGAAATAATATTTATTTATGACTTTGTTTTGCCACAAGACAATCTCATTGAAAAATCAAACACCCCCTGTTTTAGAGGAGAAAAAAATTTAAAATGAAGATAGATGAATAACAAGTAAAACATTTTATTGAAGCTCTAGCAGGTTACAGGGCATACATTATTGTGTTCCTTTTCCAACATAGGGTGATAGACTTCATAGTATAGTTATCCCATGTTTTTCTCACATATTCTTTCATGGTATAAATATTCTAAGATTTCATGGCATAAATATTCCATATTATCATAAATATTCCATATTATTCAAAATTTAAGTTTTCATTAGAAAAAGTATTTTTCTTAATATATTAGGATGGGGCATATTATCATTTTGAAATTCATTTTTGAGTGTCCATTAATTTTTTTACTTCATAGACCAGAGACATTATGGATTTGATAAATTTCAGCTCCTTGAATTAATATTTCCTTCACTATAATATATTAATATTTAATTTTTATAAACAAATATATATGAATATTTCATTTTACTATGGTATAATAAAATTTTATTATAAAAATAATATTAATTATATTATTTTATTGATATTTAAAATATCAATATTATAATTACAAGAAAACAAAATTTAAATAATCATATTAATATGAATATTACTATTCATTTTATACATTAATTATAATATTATTTAATTTTTCTTCATTGTAATTATAATATTCATATTTTAAATATCTATAAAATAATATAATTAATGCTATTTTATAATAACAATTATTAAAACATAGTAAAATGAAATATTGATGTGTGTGTCATCTAATAATAGCAAGTAGTAAAATGTTATAATAAATGAAAAAGAGAGTAGTAAAATACTATAATAAATGAAAAAGAGACTCAAGAGTAGTAATATTAGACTAAAATTCACATTTTCTACATTCTCTAATACAAACCAAACAAATATTAAATCAAACTCAAAATCAACTAATCAATTCATGAAGAGTATTAATAAATCAGTTCCACATCAATATTAAACAAATATTTAATTTAAGAAAATAATTTCAACTACAAAACACATACTGTTATTACAACACACACTTGTTTAATTTTAAAATCAACAATAAAAACTAACATTACTTTCTATCTTTAGAATTAAGACATTTTATTTTTTTAAAAAAAAATCAATAGTATAAATTTAATCTCATTACTTTTAATTTATTTTTGGACTAAAACATTCTTCTTTTCTGTAATATTAAGTTTGTGGTTTAGTTATATTGTATGGGTTATAATTTTTAATGTGATGGAGTATAAAGTTTTAATTAAAAATTAAGTTTGCATTATTAAGTTTTAATGAATAAAAGGGTCTAAAAATTCAAAAATATATTTAAGATGAAAACCATATATTTATTATATATAATTTATAACGGTTTATATATAATATATATTTTTAAGAATTTACATGACTATTTTTTATTTAATATAAAATTTTAATTACAAATAATTTATAAATTTAATCAATAAATAAAAAGTGTATATTTAACATTTTCCTACCTCGTTTTATATTCAATTTAGTGTCCGTTTATAATAAGTATGACTTAGATTAATTTTGACTCTCTTGAAGCATGATTTACTCCTAAATACCTTATCCTAGCCAAACATGACCCCTCGCTCTAGACAAGAACCACATTCCACCCTTGTTCACAAATGTGTGCCATTTGAGACATTACAATGACAATTTAGTGTCCACCTAAACATTACTACATGCAGAAGTATTTCACATCTTCAAATTAATTTTTCTCATTGAATGCCTTCCTTCTCCCTAAACCCTAACCATAATTTATTCCTAACAATCATATTATCCCTAACCATGCTTATTTAAGTGAGATTTTAAAAATGGAATGTTTGTTAACACTCTTAATACTTGCACACATGACTTTCCTCTTTACAAAATCCTCCATAATTGTTGCATAGACCTGTCTCTATTGTTGCACCAACACCTTAGGGCCACACAACTACCTATTTGCAAATACTTTATGTTGAAGCATGCTTCCTAGGATGTTGACCAAGATAAGATCCTAAGTGTTTCATAAGAACCCCTTTCCCCCTACTTTTAGACTTGATAGATATTACAACAGGTAGTACAAGAGCTGATGCAGGAGCATCCGAGTGCCAGAGCGATCCTACATCAACCAAAAAGATTTCTTTTCTTTCTTGTTCATTTGTTTTCCTTTTTATTTTTGTTGCAGGAGTTGATGATCAAATTTTGAAGAAATTCTAGTTGGTTCATGACCAAGTGATGATTTCATCTTGATGAAGAGCCAAATGGGTGTCTATATTTTAAATTTGGTGAAGATCCAAGCTAATTTGGACAAGTTAAATGCAAATGCAAGACTTTTGCCTATGCCTGAATATGCGTGACCTTTAGTTTGTCCTAGATGGCTCCAAACTCCCGCTAAGTCCTTCTAGGCATAAAATCTCCACTAGGATAAGTTTTGTGGGACTTCGATCTATATCTGAATGTGTAGGTCTTTCGGCTCCTATCGGATACATCCCTTTGCCCTTCATATCCCTACTAACTTAAACCTTCTGCTGCCTGACAAGTTACTATGTGCTTTGCAGACCTTTGCACTTCATTCAGATTTGTGAGACTTCTACCCCAATCAGATATATCACATATCCCTTTGAACCTTCACATATCTCGATACCCCTCAGGATCCTGCTTTTCTCCTCTCAACCTGTTTCCAATGGAACTTTTCCATCAGTGAGACTCTTCTAGTCAAGTGCATATATCCTGATGACCCAGATTTCCCCACATATGTCAATGACCCGGTTTCCTCCGCCATATCTTGATGACCCTCAAATTTCCACTGAACTACCAAAATATGCCCAGAAATGACAAAAAGAGTTATAACCACCTGTGGAGCTCATCAAGAGAGCCAATAGAGGAGTGACATGTGTCCCTTCATGTCAGGATGTGTGGTGGTCGCCTCTTCTACATTTAAATAGAGGATTTTCATGTTAAAAGAAGACTTCTTTTACCAGATCAATAGTTTTAGTTTTATGAAGAGGATTTCATGTGAAGATTGGAATGGCCGATCTAAATCACTATTTGAATGATTGTAAGGCTTAATGCCAGTGTATGTATGAATTGAAAGGCCAATTGTAATGTCATTTTACTCCTGCTATAAACTCCAGTTGCATATGAATAAAGAGATTTCTATTTTATTATTGTGTGTTGTTTTATTTTGTTGCCTGGTTTAGTAGTCTATCAAGACCCCTGGACTTTGACCTACACCAAGTTGGTATTAGAGCTTAATTTTTTAATTCCTTGAGACTATGGAAGTGTTGTGCAAGGGACCTTGAGGAGATTGTTGTAGGAAGAGTGAAAAAAGGAAAACCTGCAATTGCAGAGGCCCTGCAATCATGGCACACTGAGCAAGAGGTAGAAGAGGAGCCGCTCCAAGAGCTAGAGATGCAGCACTGGTAGAGATGCTAAGATGCATCATAACTAGAATGGATGCAATGGAGATAACATAACACAGAAGAGTACCTATAGAGGATGTGAGTGATAATGAGGAAGAAGTCAGTGAGAAAGAAGAAAAAGAAGGTGGAGATGAACATGAGAGAAGGTTCCTAAGTGTAATGACAAAAATTGCTAGTAAAACCCATGTAGAACTACCCAGTTATAGTGGTAATCTAAATCCAGATGAGTTGATAGACTGGATTTCAGAGGTAGATATGTATTTTGAGTTGGAATTCATTAAAGACCCTAAGAGGGTAAAGCTTGCAACTACAAAGCTGAAGGGACATACATCTCTATGGTGGGATCATGTGCAAATTGAGAGATAAAGAAAAGGAAAGGAGAAGATTAAAATCTAGGAGAGGATGGTAACTAAGTTGAAGGCCAAGTTCTTACTAGTAGACCATTAGATCACCATGTTCAAGAAGTTACAGAACCTCAAATAGAAGGAGAAAAGTGTGCAAGACTACATAGAGGAGTTTTATAGATTGAACATCAGAGCTGGTCACATTGAAGATGATGCCGAGAAGGTCTCTAGGTATGTAAATGGATTGCATTATTCCATCTAAGATGAAATTAGCATGGTTAGAATTACCAATGTAGAAGAAGCCTATCAATTTATGTTGAAGGAAGAGGAAAATATCTCTAGAAGACAGAATAGTTCTAGGGGAAGAGGTAAATCCTCAAGATGAAGAGGGCATTCAAATCCTAGACGTGGTTATCAAGATAAGCAAGGAGAAGTAGACACTTATCAGACTAGTACCCAAGGAGGTAGAGGAAATGGTGATTAGCTCAGAGGAAAAGGAAATTTTTGAAGAGGAAGAGGAAGAGGATTTAGTGGAATATGTTTCCAGGCATTTGAATGTCCTCAAGTACAATAGAGCAGTGGAAAAGGAAAATAAACTAGAGTTCCATATAGCGCAAGCTGAGGAGGAGAGTGTGGCAAGTGTAGCTTCATCAAAATTTGGAGAAGAACAATAGGATGGAGAATCCTTGATGCTAAGGAAAGTTCTTCTAACACCAGAGAAGGTACAAGGGGAACTAGAGCAGAGAAGAAATCTATTTAGAATTAGACGTAAGTTTGGAGGAAAATGCTACAAAGTCATTATGGATAGTGGCAACACTGACAAATGAGTGTTAGAAGAGATGGTGGAGAAGCTGAAGCTGAAGAGGTTGAATCATCCAACTCCCTAAAAGGTTCCCTGGCTGCAGAGGGGACATTAGTTATTGGTAAGTGAATAATGCCTTGTTAAATTTCATATTGAGAATTACAAAGATGAGATAATATGTGATATTATACCAATGGATGCATGCCACATTCTATTAGGTAGACCTTAGCAATATGACAGGCAGGCCATTCATGATGGCAAGAATAATTGTATCAAAATCAAGAAAGATGGGGTTGAGTATGTGTTGAATCCCTTGAAGGATAAGGATGAGGAGGTTGAGGAAACCAATAGGGTTTGTCTAGTGACTAGAAAATAGTTCCTAAAGGATATTAGAAAGAATAAGGTATGCTTTTCCTTCCTACCTAAGACTGTAGAGGTTAGGACAACAAAAAAAGGGGAAGAAGTTCCCATGGAAGTCCAAGAAATTTTGAATGAATTCACTGACATTCTAATGAAGGACTTACCTGATGGATTACCTTCAACTAGAAGCATAAGTCACTGCATGGACTTGATACCGGGCACAAGCCTACCAAATAAAGAACTATATAGAATGACACCCATGAAAAAAGAAGAGGTGAACAAACAAGTGCAAGAGTTGTTGGATAAGGGACTGATTAGAAAGAGCCTCAACTCGTGTATTTTACGTGTTGTACTGGTACCTAAGAAGGATGGGAAATGGAAAATGTGCACTAATTCAAGGGCTATAAATGAAATAACCATTAAGTATAGATTTTCATTGCCTCAAATGGATGACTTGATGGGCTGATTGAGTGGAGCAAAGTACTTCGACAAGATTGATTTGAAGAGTGGACACCACCAAATAAGAATTAGAGAAGGGGATGAATGGAAAACAACATTCAAGACAAATGGTGGATTGTATGCGTGGCTAGTGATGCCATTTGGGTTGGTAAATGCACCCAGAACCTTTATGAGATTGATGAATGAGGTAATGAATCCTTTCCTTGGCAAATTTGTCATTGTTTATTTGAATGACATTTTAGTTTTTAGTAAGTCAAAAGAGGAACACCTGCTACACCTCAAGGCAATTTTGTAGAGGTTAAAAGAAGAAAAGTTTCTTGTATTTACTTGGATAAATGTAGCTTTATGTAGAGGAAACTAGTATATCTAGGTTTTGTAGTGTCTGAAGAAGGGTTGAAGATGGATCCTGAGAAGGTTAAGTCAATAATAGTTTGGCCTTCACCTAGGAACACGTTTGAGGCCAAAAATTTTCATGGCTTGGCGAGCTTCTACAGGAAGTTCATAAGAAATTTTAGTGGAATATGTGCACCTGTTACAGAGATAATGAAGGGTATTAGGAAAGAGTTTTAGTGGACAGCTGCAGCAGAAAAGAGTTAAATCAGTTGTTGAAGAAGAAGGTGATAGAACAACCAGTGTTGGCATTGACAGACTTTGGCAAAGTGTTTCAAGTGGATTGTCATGCCAATGGTAGTGCAATTAGGGGAGTGTTAAGTCAAGAAGGTTGACCTATTGCCTACTTTAGTGAGAAACTAAATGAATACAAGAGGAAGCACTCAGTTTATGACCAAGAATTCTATGTTATAGTGCAGGCCTTAAAGAAGTGGAGGCATTACTTGATATCAAATGAGTTTGTAATGTACACAGACCACCATGCCTTGTAGTACATTAACAACCAAGGTAAGTTAAACCAACGACATATGAAATGGGTGGAGTTCTTTCAAAGTTATCTTTTATCTTGAAACATAGGAGTGGTAAGTCAAATAGGGTAGAAAATGCACTTAGTAGAAGATGTTTATCGATGAATGAGTTAAGGGTCAGTTTTGTTGGCTTTGATGCAATGAAGGATTTGTATCCTAATGATCCTAATTTTAGGGAAGCATGGACAACTAGTAGAAGTCCAGTGGAGGGAGACATGATTCCATGGTTGGAGTATTTCATTCAAGATGGCTTGCTATTCAAAGGACATAAATTGTGTATACCCAGAGGTTTAATGAGAGAGACCCTAATAAGAGAAAAGCATAGTGGAGGCTTGAGTGGGCATTTTGGAATAGATAAGACATTGGCACAACTGAGTGAAGGATATTTTTGGCTTGGAATGAGTGCAGTTGTGAAGAGACTAGTACAAGGTTGTAGATTTTTCCAGCATTCTAAAGGAGCAAGACAAAACACATGACTATATCAGCCATTGCCTATACTAGAGAGATCGTGGGAGCACCTACGTATGGATTTTGTTTTGGGTTTTCCTCGAACATAGAGAGGTAATGACTCAATTTTTGTTGTAGTGGATAGATTTTCAAAGATGGTTCATTTCATAGCATGTCAGAAGACCAATGATGCATCCCACATAGCTACATTATTTTTCAAAGAGGTAATCAGGCTGCATGGACTACCTTAGAGCATAGTCTTAGATAGAGACACCAAGTTTGTTGGCCATTTTTGGTGTACATTGTGGAAGAAGATGGGCACTGAATTAGGATTTAGTTCAACCTATCATCCCCATAATGATGGACAAATTGAGGTTTTGAACATAAGTTTGGGAAACTTATTAAGATGTTTGGTGGGAGACAAACCACATCAATGGGATCTTGTCTTGGCTTACAACAATTCAATGAACAGAAGTGCAGGAAAGAGCCCATTCCAAATAGTTTATGGGTACAACCCAAGAGGTGTTGATGAGCTAATAGATAGTGCAGATTTAAATAGGAAGAGTGTTGTAGTAGAAGATTTTACAGAATACATTCATGAGGTCCACAAGGAGGTGAAGGAAAAGTTGGAGAAAAGTGCTAGCAAATACAAAGAACATGCTGATATGCATAGGAGGGAACAAGAGTTCCAGTTAGGTGACTTAGTTTTGGCACATTTGAGGAAAGAAAGGTTTTCACAGGGAACATACAATAAGTTGAAATTTAAGAAAATAGGCCCATGCAAGGTTTAGAGGAAGTTCTCATTCAACACCTATGAGATTGACTTGCCAGCAGGGATAGACATATCTCCTATTTTTAATGTTGCTGATCTATATAAGTTTCATGAAGGAGAGACAAGTTTATAAGGGGGTACACACTCTAGTTTGCATGATGCACAAGGATGGTTAGATTGGTTACCTGAGAAGAAGATGGAAGAAGTAGACATAGTGGTTAACTCCTGAGTGGCTAAGAAGACCAAAGGGAAGGACTTCATGGAATATTTGGTCCAATGGAAGAACAAAGCTATAGATGAAGCTTGTTGGCTAAGTGTTGCACAACCAACCAAGTATGGAATTCGAGTTCTAGACTTACCAAAATGTTCATAAGTTTCTAACTCATGGAACATTTTAATTACCCGATGTGTCTAATGTAGGAGCATCCGGGTACTAGAGCAATCCTACATCAACCAAAAAGATTTCTTTTCTTTCTTGTTCGTTTGTTTTCTTTCTTATTTTTGCTGCAAGAGTTGATGATCAAATTTCAAAGAAATTCTAGTTGGTTCATGGCCAAGTGATGACGTCATCTTAATGAAGAGCCAAATGGGTGTCTACATTTACAATTTGGCAAAGATCCAATCTAATTTGGACAAGTTATTAAAATGTGGGACTTTTGCCTATGTCTAGATATGCGAGACCTTTGGTCTATCCTGGATGGCTCCAAACTCCCGCTAAGTCCTTCTGGGCATAAAATCTCTGCTAGGATAAGTCTTATGGGACTTCGATCTATATCTGAATGTACGAGTCTTTCAGCCTCTATCGGATACATCCCTTTGCCCTTCATATCCCCGTTAACTTAAACCTTCCACCAAATGACAAGTTACTAAGTGCTTTGCGGAGCTTTGCACTTCATCCGCATCTATAGGACTTCTAACCCCGATCAAATATATATCATAGCCCTTCAAACCTCTGCATATCTTGATAACCCTCGGGATCCCACTTTTCTCCTCTTGACCTATTTTTAGTAGAACTTTTCCAACTAGGTGCATATATCTCAATGACCCAGCTTTCACCACATATGCTAATGACTTGGCTTGGTTTCCTCTACCACATCCTGATGACCCTTAGATTTCTGCTAAACTACCAAAACATGCCCAAAAATGACAAAAATAGTTATAACCTCCTATGTAGCTAGTCAAGAGAGCCAAAAGAGGAGTGACATGTGTCTCTTCACATCAGGATGTGTGGTGGCCACCTCTTCTACATTTAAATAGAGGGTTTTCATGCTGAAAGAAGACTTCTTTTGCCAGTCAATAGTTTTAGTTTTATGAAGAGGGTTTCATGTGAAGATTGGAATGGTCGATCTGAATCATTGTTTGAATGATTGTGAGGCTTAATGCCAGGGAATGTATGAAGGGAAATACCAATTGTAATGTCATTTTACTCCTACTGTAAACTCCAGTTGCAAATGAATAAAGAGATTTCTATTTTATTGATGTGTGTTGTTTTATTTTGCTGCTTGGTTCAATAGTCTGTCAAGACCCCTAGAACTTGACCTACACCAAGAGCCAATAGTCATAGGCTTTTAAAAAATTTGAAAGCACAAATGACATTTTCACAAGATTACTAGACATTTCTATACTTGATAAAAACTTGCATGCCTTTATAGTGAAACTTTCAAGCTCACAAGAACACTTTTGTGTCATACTGGATACTTTCACATTAGTGGGATGTTTCTAAAATTTTGTAAACATTACTAATATTTTCCAAACACTTCCACAATTCTCAGGACACCACCAACAATTACAAAAACTAGAGACTTTAAAAACATGATTTTATCAATCTACCACCTTGTCTTATTGTCTTCTTACCATTCTACATCTTTTGTAATCATCAAATTAGACAAGCTTATTCCAAATTCTTCTCTTTTCATTTCTAATTTATTATGCAAACTCAACTCCTCTTATTTATCTTAATTAAAAATCTAAAATAAGTTTAATACTTTATTCTATTCCAAATTTTAGATAAATAAGCAAATTACTAATTAAAAGTAAATCTTACTAAAATATAATATCACAATTACTAAAAGGTGACTCCCACAAAACTCTCAAGAAACATTTTTCAAACCCAATTGCACTTCTTTGGGTAGGCATACATAAAGAGTTCAGAATCCGCCCTTTGTTGTGATCAACATTACGAAAGGTGATCCAATTCTTCTTGCATGTCTACTAATGATGAGTCTCAATCTAGGTGAGGCACCTTCACTAGTACTTTGGTGGGTGGTGACAATCCTAATTGAAATAAATATGCTTCTTAGTTCTTCATGCTCATTGGTTTGGGTTTTTCAAAAGACACATTTCTACCCTTTGGTTTAGGGGTCATCAATTCAAAGCTTTCTAGTTACATTATTCCCAACTCTCCTATTATGACACAAGTAATGGTGAAAGGTTTTTTGCAATGCTAAGGATGTAGAATGAAATGTTTTTTTCTACTCATTCTAGTCCACCCAAGTCCTTTATGGATGCTATGGATTGAGGTGCAATGGCATCTCAAAATGAGGAAATTATTTTCAACAAGAGCCCACAAATTGTTTTTAGGGAAATGTTAAAACCCCTCAATTACTCAAAGACTTCCCCTATTCTAGTCGTTGGGGATGGAGTTTTAGAAGGAGAATAATTATTTTCCAAAAAATGGCTCAGGATTCATCACTTCAATCACTTATGGCCGAGAATTACTAACTTGGACAATTGGTTGTCAAGCTCTTGGTGGCCACATATGGAATCAATATTAAAATTTAACCTTGTGCGTAGTGATTTTTTATTACCTTATTTTAATTCACCAAGGATTAGGACTTTATTCTCAAAAACCATCTATGGACTTGGGAAAACACTCGCTCTTACTTAAGCCTTGGTTTCCTAATCCCAACCCATTAATTGAATCTTTTAATGAAATGCAAATATGGATTAGATATCCACCTACCTCTCCACTTTTGAATTAATTCATATTTTACAGCTATTAGAATTTTTTTTAGAAAGATTCTTGTTAACATACACAATGACTTATGCTTTCTCCCACACTACTTTTGCTTGCATTCTTATGGAGATAGATATTTTAGAAGACCTCACAATAGATTTTATAATGAAAACAATAGACTACTCATAGAAGAAACACTTGGACTATGCTGGTATTCCTTTCCCCTACCAAAGATCCTTTGAAGTGGGATATGTTACTGCTAATTGCACTATCCTCAAACACAAAGCTAACAATCATGCTTTATGATGGAAAGATGCTCTTCCCCAACATTTTATTGTTCTAGGATCTTTATTAGAATTTTATAATTCTCCAAAGCCTTTGTAGGTGCCTATTAATGTTATTGAGCCCACTCTTGGGGCTCCCTCCTCCCTTTGTATCCTTGGAAGTCAAATGAGTTTTCAATGGTGAAGGATTGTCATCCCTCTTCAAAGCCTTTTCAAGAAATTTTTTCTTTTCTTCCCATCAGAATTTCTCTGAAGGTTCCTTTGATGGAAGAAGGCTATTCCAATTCAACATGTGCTATAAATAATTCCTTTCTTTATGCCTTGTATACTAAGGAAAAATTATAGAAGATTCCCTTGTGTTTGCTTAAAAATTTATATATGGAACAGTGCAAAGACAAATTTTTAGTCATCAACTTAGTCTTCCTTTGTGACTCCTGAAAACCCCTCTATGGTTGGGAATCTTCTTTTCAAAAAATGTTAATATGAGTTCTCCTTTTAATTCCTTGAGGTTGGTTATTCTTAGTGAGAACAATCCTTCAAATACTTCAAAGATGTGGTCCATGGTGGAAAGGAAAAAGAAGATGCCCTTAGCTAATGATATCCATGTCAATAACAAGATTTCTCTCTGCTCTCACATTAAGAAGGGGGAAAACCTATAATTGTTGTTCAAGAAGGTATTATGTTGTTACATTTCAAGTTTGAGTTGCTATGTAAAAAATTATAGTTGTTGTGTACCAAGTTTTTAGATGATGCACAACAATCCTTAGTTGTTATGTAACAAGTCTTCAATGTTGTACAACAATCCTCAATTGCCACCCCATTCATAGGGATTCTAGGGATCATCCTATACATAACCCAAGGAAAGACATTAGATGGAAGGTCCCTTCAGAGGGGTGGTGCAAGATAAACTTTGACAGGGCTTCCATGGGCAATCTGGGCATCTTTGGGGGAGGGTGCATTTTGAGAGATCACGATGGACATTTGATTGTCATTGCCTCAAAGGGCTTGGGGTAGGGAAAAATAATGAAGATGAGGCCATGGCACTCCTAATAGGCCTACAGGCATGTTGGCATAAAAAGGTTGTAGATTGAAGGATTCTCATATTATTGTAAACAAAATAAGAAAAAAGGAGCATAGAATTGGAAAATCAATAGAATATTAAGCCAAATTTGGCCTTTGCTAAACAAGCTAGAGGCTTTCACAATAAAACACATGTATAGAGAGGGGAACTATCATGCGAATGTATTGGATAACTTTAGCATCGATCATGACATGGGGTATATAGTTGGAGATAATTTGAGTTATTGGATGAGCTATGTCCCCTCTATATTTAATAATGATCCTTTACCATCAATATTGCAAGCTTCTCTCAGTGTTGATGAATGATTATCATGCATGAAAATTTAATCCCTTTGTCCTCTCAAGGGTGTGGTGTTGATGAAAACAAATCATGGCTAGGTATGGTGAGCTAGTTTTTAATGTTCCCACTTCATTCTCTGTCGAATGCATCCGAACTTGTGCTTAATGGATAACATGGTGGGGTTATATGCCAAGAAGCAATAAATATCCTTCATCGAGGAGATCTATGACTTGTAGCTAAAGAAGATCTTTAAGGTGAAAGTAGTGATTATGGTTCACACCATTAGAATGGTGCTAGGTGATTTGTTCTTGTCCACTACACACAGGTATCGAGTAAATATTAACATAGCCTCAATGTTTGTTGGAGTCTTTTTAGAGATAGGGGAATCTATTGATTCTATGAGGTTGGTTTTATTCGCAATGATCAAGCGACAATGGCATATGGGTCTCACCACTATTTTAGACATGTTCTTGGGTTGGGTTTCCTTGTTAGCATCAAGCTACAACCCACTTTCCACACTTCTGATGTAATGCCTTAGGTTCCTTTTATCATTTCTACTCATGGTTTCAATGATGGTGTAGACACCTAAAAATACCTTGACCATGCAAGCCACTTTCCCGTATCCTTGCATCACCAACTTCCCCTTCGCCAATTAATTAATAAAATCAATTTATTTAATTAATTCATCCTAAGTATTCATCCTAACCATTCACCTATAATAAATTAAAATTAATTTATTACCCTACCTTAACCATTGCCCATAATTAATTAAATAAATATCCCAATATTTATTTGATTGATTTTTCCTATCCACCTAGATTAATTAAATAAAACAAACTTATTTGATTAATCCACCTAGCCTATGACCTAAACCTAGCAGGTAATTAAATAAATGCTATTTATTTAATTAGCTATCACACCCTACCTAGCCCCTAGACCCAAATTAATTAAGTAAAACTTGACTTAATTAATCTAAACCACTAATTTACCCCTTTACTAATTTCCAACAACCTATTAATTAAGTTAACCACTTAATTAATTATCCTAAACCTCCATTATCCCATCTCTCCACACCCTTTGAATAAAAAACATTTTTTATTAAAAGGGAGTCACATGTGTCTCCACGGTCTCACCTTTCCTCTTTCATGCAATAGCATTTTTAAATTAAATGCTCACACGTCTTTGCCAAAAACATGCATGTGTCATTTCTCATCCCACTCACCCATAAACATTAATTTTTTTATTACACCCTCTCCCATATGAATGAATTTTCATTCATAACTTTTAATCCTCATTAATGCAAAGCCTTCCCAAGATCAATTAAAAATTCAAAAATAATGTGAGCCCTCCATTTTTGATGAACAAATCTTAGCCTTCCACTTCACCATTTCATCTCCACCCTAGATATCAACTTTGGATTTCCACCATTGATCCAAATTCCCCCCAAAACTCTATAAATACAAGTCATCTCCCAAGCATTTTTCATCAAGCCATTTCACATCCAAATTATGCCAAATTTTAGCCACAAATCAATCCCTTGCTAAATCCTTTGTGCTAGTTTTTGAAAGAGCAATCTACATTCATCCATTTGGGTATAGCTAGGAAAATTCTTTGGGTGCATTCTTTCCCCTACCTTATCAAGGAGAGGGAAAGGCTTGGAGAATCTAAGGTATAACACTTTGTTTATGCTTTCTTTATGTTATTTCATCTCTTAGCCTTTTCGCATCTTTAGATGGCTTGCGTAAAACTAGACAAAGTGGGGCATTGCCTTTCTTAAATTCACTATGGGTGTCATGCCATCTACTGGGGTCAACTAGACATTTGCTATGGATGTGGATTCTTCAGATAAAAATGGTGATGGTGATGAAGATTTTGGACTTTAGGGGCATATATATATATTTCTGCATATATAGATATATAGGGACAGCTTCTATTCTCAGAGGATGGGATAGTATATAAGAACTTAACTGTTTAATATGTAATGGCATATAGATAAAGACTATTGAATTGTAAATGCACACTTCCTTTGAGGTTTTTGTTCATATTCCTTATGCATTTTAGTTTCAGGCCCTCTAATTGTGGAATAACCTTCCAAGGATAATTTCATCTAGCAAAAAAAAACAATCCGTAATTGTTGCATAATAAGTATTTTGTTGCTGCATAACCATCCTCAGTTGTTGTGTATCGAGTTTTTTTTATTGTTGTACATCAATCTTTAGTTGTTGCATAACAAGTTTTAGTTACTGTGCAACAAGTTAGTGATATAGGAGCATCTTGGGATTTTGAGTGTTGCATGGACTAGAGGCTCATGATTGTTCATTTTGGTTTCTTCCCACTTGTATCCATAACACTTTTTTACTTTGTAGAGATGTTGTAGAGAGTGTCACCATAGTGCTAGTTGTACTTTCAACAATAGAGTTTGCACTTGCAGACACTAGTCTAAGGGACTTGCATCAACAAAAAAAAAGTGAGTTTTAACTTACTTGTAGCAATTAGAGGAGCTATGATAGTTGGTGGAATGACTCAACAATTGGAGAATTGCCCATGTTGAGTGGTTGGGCAGTTGCAACAACTTTGGCAATTGCTTATGTTTGGAGGAACATTTATGGGCGATGCTACAATGATTAGTGTGAGTTGTAGGTTTACTTGTAGCAAAGGAACATTGCATCCATCTTGGAGAATGTGTGAATGGTGGATTGAGAGACTACTAGGTTGATGATAGAGGTCGGTTCAAACTTAGTGAAGTGTATGGGTGGTTGTTGATGGAGTTGAGAGTTGGTGACAAAAATGAGAAGAGGCTACAAGAGGTGTGAAGGAGGCCATAGAAGAAGTCTATTGGTGTTGTAGAGGTTGTTCATTGGTTGCATGAGTGTTGAAGAAGACCAATAAGGTTGGTTGTGGGTTGCTAGATTTTGATGGGGTAGCAGAAGAGCCCAAGGAGGGTTTGATAGTACAGGGGATGCCACCAAGGTATTGAATGGTAGTAAAAGTGTTTTAAAGGGGCCATTTGGGGACAATTTATTTGTATGGAGGTGGTAGACAATCAACATGAGGGTGACATACTTTATCCTAGTTGAGATTTTGAATAAAATGACATTAAATGCCTAGGCATGATGTGATCCTAGTCAAGATTTTGAAAAGGGGAGCACATTCATTGATAGAGAGTGATTTGAACACCATGGTGGTGTTGAAGTTGTTTAGAGGGAGTCACTCAACTAGCTTGGTCGTATTCATTAATACTTAGCTAAAATGAGTGAGTTTGGGGCAAGTGTTTGGTGAGTTTGAATGGGAAAGAGGTGCATCCAACATTCAATGCATGCTATTTTAGCACTCAAGGAGCTAGGTTGTGGATTCAAGTTGGAGAGCGAAAGAGGAAGTTTTAGAGAGAGAGAGAGAGGAGGAGGTTGTGAAGGAGATTTTGAGGAGTTGTTTCCTTAGAAAACTAGAGAGATGACTATAAGAGATAATAGAGGAGGCAACAAGAACATTGCAAAAGACAACCATAAGAAATAAGGTCGCATGAGAATAAGGGAAAAAAGAGTGTGAGGCCACGTGGGAAGAGAACCACAAGCAAGCAAGGAGAAGAGAGGCCACATGGGAAGAGAAGCCATGAATAGATCTAGAAAATGCATTAGAAGGTGTGTGTGGGTTGTGGAAATTGAAACAAAACAAAGGGGCCATGTGTGGAAGAGAAACGAGAAGGCTGAAAAGGAAGGAGGCATGAGTAGGCCAAGAGGAAGTACAAAGAGGTGTGTAGGCTGCATGCAAGTGTGTGATGCACAGAGAGGTGCATGCAGACTATGTGTGCCAAGATTGGGTGTGGTAGAACAACATAGGCAAAGCAAGAAAAGTGAAGAGGTCACATGTGATGGTTGAGAGGTGGTGGAGGAATATCTAGGCTGCACATGACAAAAGAGAGATAGAGGAAGAAAGAGAAGGATAAATCTCGAAGGAGGAGAGAGAAAATAGGGGAAGGTTTAACCCCTATCAATGTATTTATCAAATATGCAAATTTCAATTTATGTAATGAGAGAAGTCCTTTTGTTTTGTTGTTCAATGTATCATGTGTGATGTGTTTGTGTGCATGGGATTTCGAGTTCAATCCTTTTGTGTTGCTTGCCCATGATTTCTAATTCATGAGTGTAAATTGTTGCTACATGTAGACATTAGTCTTTAAGAATTGAACTATGTGAATTGTTACAAGTCCTACAACAAAAAAAAATTGTTTTGCTTCCATAAAACTACACACAATTTATGTGTGATCCAAAACTAAATGTGTGATCCAAAACTTTAAAGAACTTCAAATCTTATTTATTTTTAATATATCATATATCACAATCTCATTCAAATCTCTACCTTTTACATCTCTAGTTTTTATTACATTTTATAATATAAAGAAAAAAAAGACCCTACCCATCATTTCATCGATCAAAAAATAATTAAAACAATGTTAAAGAGGCAATATTAATTTTAATTACACTAAACATATCCCCCTAATCACGGATTTCGTTCCACTATCGTAACTTCTTTATTCCTTTCAACTTCAAACTAAATTATAGCTGAAGCACTATGGTGCCGTGAACCATTATAATTTGGTAACTTCATTTAGTTTATTTCTATAATAAGGAAATATAATAATACGAATAAAAGCAACCTTTTCAAAATATTGCTTTAAATTTTTGGTTGGTGTGAGATTCCTAGCTTTAATCATTCATAGAATTGGATATGACAGGTTTGGCATATGCTAACCACAAATTTAAATAATTTCTATAAAATATATAAACTAATTAATTTAAGAAATCTAAGGGGTCGCCATCTTATCAACGATGGATTTGAGCTTCACTTTTGACCTCTAAAGTGGGGCATTGGGATTTCTTTCTAGATCAGCTTTCTTCAACTAATTATGCCATAATTCCTTGCTTCTAAAGGAGTACTTGGTAGTTAAATGCATTTTTGACGTTTCCTAAGTATATCCAATCATATCAAGTAGCTTAACATTGCTTGGTCTCTCTTTTTGTCATAGGGGAAAAGACCCAATAGGCAGGATAGTTCCAATGGTTGAGATAATATATGTGCATTTAAGGCTCAATATTTTTAAAGTTTAGTATTAGTAGTTGTGACTTTAAGGTTGTTAGTGTTACTATAAGTACTAATAATTGAATGAAACGTGCCCTTTAAATTTAAAAAGCAACCAATCATGTGATGCCACATCAGCCCACCAGCAAAACATGACTTAATGCACACCTATTGGTCCACCCTCTTTTTTGGGGAACTATTTGACACCTCAACAAAAAGTATGCTGATGTGGCATCATATTTGATGATGTGGCCCTGAAACCTTAGTTATAAGCAGGGGCATTGCCAAGTAAGCTACTGTAAAATTTTTGGAGTGATTCGAAATTGTCATGTATGATTTTGAGAGGCGTGAAGTTAGGGTGCACCACTATTGGGTCCTCTCCCCTATTGACCCACCTCTACTTTTTGTTGGATTTATAATTCTCATTGTTTAGTGGTTTAATTCTTTGTTATTTTGTCTTGTGTTTTGATGCCTTGGTTTAAGGTTTTACCTTGCATAGATTTTGGGGTGTAAGTTAGCTTACTTTCTGTTTTTAAAATATGGTGTAATATACTTCTTTATATAAAGTAATATATAAGAAGCTAATTTATCAAAATAAAAATCTTTCCACCCAACTTTTTAATGTATTTTAGATAAGAGTGAATACGACACTTCACCTTTAATAGGGATCACTCTAGGTACAAAAGGTTTGAGGAACATTCTCTTATATTTGTTATGAAAATTTAAAGTATGTTAATAATTATTTGCAAAATATTAATACTTTACCTCCAATGAAGATCACTCTAGGTGTAAAAAGGAAATTCCAAACATGTTAACAATTATTTGCAAACAAATGCATTAAAACTCTCGTTCATGGCATAGTGTGTTGGTTAAAATGTGGCATTATGGTTTTTGCTACCAAGGTTCAAACCCCCATTGGGCTATTGTGCTTGCAGGCCTTGTAACTTCATTGGGACGTTGTGCTCGTGGGTTTGAACTATTCATGTTGAAGCGATTGGTGTTCAAGTTGTTGACTTCATGTTCCAAACCCTCACTGGGTCGTTGAGCTCGTGGACTTTGTACCCTTGCTGAGCTGTTGAGCTCGCGGGTTTGGACTGTTCACGCTAATAGAGTGTGTTCATTCCAGGAATGAGGTCCCCTATTTGTGGCCTCACCTGGTTCAGGGTTAGGCTAAAAAAAATCCCCCATTCATTGATAAAAAAATGCATTAAAACTAAATAGGTATACACATACATTATTTCATTCACATAAAGACAAGTAACAATAAGAGAATGAAAGGTTTGTTTATATGCTATTTACTCTTAAAGGCCCTATGTTGATTAGAAAATAATTTGATTTTATTAAAAAATAATGAATATGAGGGTTTTGCAATTTATGAGAGAGTTTTTAGAAAAAAATGTGTACATATTTTTTTATCAATGTTTTAGATCACACTTTTCGATCCATTGTCATTTTTATCTCACTATATTAATGATAGATCATGATAAAGATTGAATAAAATTTTATGTATAGAGTTTTTCCACAAACTTTCTTACTTTATTAAAAAATGTTTATGTTGGAATAAATTTAGGGAAGGCAACAAATTTCACCTATATTAAATCACATATATTCTGTAATATTAAGATTTATAAGGGTTAGACCTTGATAAAAGAAAACACTTGAACATGATGAATAGAGCCAAACTAAGTTAGAGAGCAATGTGTTGGTTGTTTTTAATTCCCAACGAGATCTCAAAGACAAATAAAAGAATAACCAATTCTAGTGATCAATTTGCCTTGAGGGATTTGGCCAACGAATAGGAAAAGTTGGATTGAACTTTTTCTTTGCAAAACCTAGGAGGGTAATCCTTTACAATATTTTCTTAAGATCTCCTTACCATTTATTTCAAAATATTGTTGCAAGCAGATTTGTTCTCTCTAAATATGCCAAAGAATTATAGAATATGCTAAAGCAACTGGCTAGATCCTTAGGCTTCTATACATTCATATGCAGGAGAACATGAGAATAACATTAAACAAATAACTTATTGTAGGAAATGGAAAACTCATTTTGATTTTCAATTTGAACGACCAAGGAGTTGTACCAGACACAGGTTCAGAGATATCGGTGCCTTAACTTGGGTTACAGAGTTAAAATAGATGTAAATGAAATCCCACATAATAGTATTTTCCCCAATTCATGAAGCACTGCAACAATGCATTACACTGTTACAATTCAACAAATTCAAAACCAATCCTACTTACAAATCCCTGCAAACACTCATAACATTCAATATTTTCATTAAAGCATTTTAATTCACTCCTTGAGTAAAAGACATAAGAAGAACATTCATACACATGAAAGACTGTGAAGATGAATAAAATGATCCTTGATAAGACTTTATTCATAAATGAGATGAAGAATATAACATAGGAGATAATATAGCTTTGAACTTGGCAACATATTCATACTTAAACTGGTACTGTCATATAAAAGTTCACATATACATCATATTCTATTCTTAGACATAACCTAAATTAGAAATATTGTCTCTATTACTATGTGCTTTGCAGTACAAAAATTATCTAAGATCCTTTGCCAAAGGCCTTGAATTTCCTTTTATAGAAACACGGGAGCAAACAAGCTTTAGGCCTTATGACAAGTGTCATGTTTTCATTTGACAACCTTTACATAACAAAATACGAGTACAACTACTTGTGGAGAGAATATTCCACTAGGGACAAAAGTTGTTGCATATGCAGTTGTAAATCTTTGCTACCTCCAAAAGGTGCTCGTGGAAAGTTGTTGTAACACACTTTACCGCTTCTTTATCCACCTTCCTTAAGTTCCAAAAGCTTGAGAAATGCCACTTATGCAAATGAGGACAAAAGGGCAAGTCTACTAGAAGACAAAATACCTACTGGAGCCACAGAATATCCATGTTGATGCTGAATAGGCAAAAGAGCCAAAAGAATACCCAATTTGAATAAAGAATAAAAGAATATATTCTACCACATCAGTAGAATGAATATTATTCTGACAAATTATTATACTTGTCATCCCAGATGTTATACTACTTTTCTGAAGGCCACTGGAATGCAAGGAGCTCATCTACACTTGGTATATATTTATTATTTTATTTTATCAAAATAGATTCAGCTTCTTTTAGAAAAACCTCTATGAGTTGGTTTGTACTCCATATCTTATCTATGCTACTCTTGAGGAGATCTAAATCAATCACATCTTCCTTGCATATGAGGAAGGCAATAGTTGGAATGATGGCTTCAAATTGAGTTAACCATATCTTGTAAGGTTTAACCTCTCCATTTTCCTTCTTATTATCAAGCATCATTCCTATGTCATTATCATCAAATTCCCCAATTCTTTCCTTTGCTCTTCCCTCAAGCTGATCCACAAACCCCTATAATTCCCCTACTGCTTTGACTATTTTATATGTGGGTTTGATTTCCTTTGGTGCATCTAGTTCATGAGCTGATCCTTTGCATATTCCCAGCAGTGAATTGGTTCTTGGGATCCATTTATTCAGTAGGGGTGTAGCTTTCTCCCTATCCGCAGTAATCCTCATACTACCATTACTAATCGGTAGTAGTCCTTGTGGACCTGTTCCAACCTTTTCAAAATCTGTTCATCAAATGTTCAAACACATTTGAAACAACATGATGGTTGCTTTCCAGTTGATCTTCCTTGAAATTCATAACAATTTCCTCAAAGGCATTTATCTGTTCTTTTAGTTCTTCATTCTCCTTCTCAAGTCTAGACTTTGGTGGTGGAGCTGATGAAGAACTAGCAACCATAGTTCCTACATCTCTTATTACTAATGTTGTTGAAGGGGGAGGAGAAGCTTCTAATTGTTGTTGTTACTACCACTGGGATTCTAATACCTTTAGATTATTATATTCATTCAATACCTCCATATGCTCATGCAGTAGTTTATCATACTTACTTTGCAATGCCTCTATTGTTGCCCTACTAAACCTGGCAACATCCATTGCCATTATTGTTGCCTCAACTGTAGGGATGTCAGATACCCTTTTGACAATCAAACTTCCCCTAAAATCTTGATTAGGCTCAGCAACTAGTGGTTTATTGGTATTAGGGGCCAAAGCCCAAATTGCTAGTGTCTCCCACTTGGGATTAAAACCTACACTAGACAATGCAGTGACAACTTCATCTTCTGAGGAGAAGACCTCTTGGTCTTGTGTTCTAATAGTATCTAGGACAACGATAGAGGAAATGTGATGCCTTGCCATGCAACCCTAGAGTGCTAGACTAACAAGTGACAAAATTACAGATATATATTTTTTTGAACAAGGAAATGCATTATACATTAAATATAACTGCACTAATATCAACATTAAATGAAATGAACAGCTAACACTTCTAGGGAACATAACCGCATCAGATAAAATTGAAACCATACAAGTGATTTGTATCTCAATGTAACAGAGGAAATATACATTATACATTAACAGAGATGAATAATCACAAATTTCAATACAAGATTACAAGACCGATTACATCGGTTTACATATAATACAATTATGAATGTATACAACTTGAAGGTGTAGAGAAACTCTGGAACTCAAAACACTTCTGCACTGATCTCGATACAAACATCCAAAGGAACCAATGGATAGCTCTACCTCCCAACCTTGTGGAACCCTGAGGTCCACCCCTTCGAGCTAGGAGATAACAATGAGGTTCCACTAGGTCAAGGTTACAACCATGAACACAATAACAAGATCTAGACTCCATGTAGACAAACAGGATAACAAGACTGCACAGACATGACAATACTCGCCAAAACAAGACAAATCAAAACATCAAGCTAAGTTCAACCATGAAGACAAGTCTGCACTCCAGAGGTAACAACACAAGATAAATAGGAAGTAACTAGACTGCGTAAGGATAGTGTCATCGCATGGTTCTAGCATGGGTTACCCAAGCTATCTCTCACTAGAAGTCGGCCCCCATCTATGGTTACCCTGGCAGCCTCTCTCTAGGCACCGGCCCCATAGGGTGACACATGCGGAGCCGGCATGTCCTCTCATGAAGACAAGGAGGTCGGCCTTGCCAACCAGGCCTTCTCATCCCATCCTTAGCCTGCGAGAGCACTCAAGGCATGGGTGAGGTATCTTACTTATGTTGTTATGTGATTTACTACCCCAACCCTCCTAAATAAGTTATTAAGTGATCACTTGCTTACAAATTCCATGGGGTTACCCAGGTGGCCTCTTTGGCACCAGCCCCACCATGAAAGCAACTCTCCTAGCAATCTCTGACCAATCATCCAAAACCACAATACACAAGGACAAGGGTTATAATTGATTCCGATCCGATACACATGCCATTCACTTGACCACAACAATATAAGTCCCCTTGTCCCCCTCAAAACTCCAACAATACATCATGAAACAGTATGACACAAGTATCAAGCTGAATACCCAAACGGTTAGGCCTCTGGAGTTAGTATTTGAATTCTTTACCAGGTTACAACAAAACCTTTCCCCATAGGGAAACTAGGTTTCAACGACCATGACTTTAACATAAGGTCAACAAGGGATAAAGAGAAATAAAATAACTCAATACCATCCTTAATACAAGTTGATAAAATAAACAATTTTGTCCCAAAGACGACTTCACACTAATACTGGACAAGGTTGCGAAATTAAATCATTTCAATAAAAAGGTAAATACAATATTACAACCCATAACCAAAATATTCTTACTTCCTTGCATTAACGACCAAAAGAACTCCAAACCTTACAAGACACAAAACCTACTCAAAAAGAATACTGGTAAAACATTAATAGATTGAAACGATGACAATTTAAGAGACTATAATAACTTAATTTTAATCATTATGAAAAGAGGTGATTTAAATCTAGTCAACAACTTCTTCAAACAGATAAATATAAACCAACTACGATTCCACATGTAAGATCTTAAAGTTCTAATTCTATCCTATTCTACAATACTTAACAAATTGATCATTTAAAGCACCATACCCCTAGTTTGATTAAACAAGACAAAATTCAATATGTTTAAATTCCTACTCTATAAACAAGCTTAATGAGAAAATATCTATGCTAACATTTATATAAGATAACTTTCATTTTCTAATAACTTTTATTGATTTAACAATAAGCATCTCTATCAACATTACGTCACCTTCTGACTATTCTAACATGGTTTAAATGAAAGATTTCAATAATTTTCTACTCACTTCAAGGTCTAAATAACAATTATTCCAAACCCTATTTATTCTATTCCCAAAAAGAAAACTAGGATAACAACACTGCAAGGAAATATCACATTTATTAACCTTAAATATTAGATTTATAAGTCCTTAAATTAATTTTATTCCTAGCAACGTGTCAATTCATACAAGCTCTCCGCCACCTAACTTGGTTAATCAAATAACAAATGCATTATAGAGGGCCTACCATATAATTATACTAAAGAATTCATTAAGCACGAAAACATATCTATCTAGCCTGCCTTTCTAAAAGTAACTAAGGATCTCCTTTCTAAAATAATAGAGATGTTTAAAAGAACAAGGATAAATTTTATTGAATTAAATCCTAATCTAAAATCCTCTTAACCACGATAACTAATTTTGCTACGAGGCTTATATATATAAAAAAACATCAAACTAGACACAAGGCATACGATGCTTATAGCATTTGGCCCTACCATGAATTGCTCTAAGGTAATTCTAGAGACACCGACTACAAATCTCTTCAAGACTAATTCAACCAGATGGAACCCAAAGGAGAAGTCACTGTCACCCACAGTCTAATGAGAGCACAGAAGTATTAATGCCTCTGAGTCGACTAGAGCCAACTGACGCCAAGGCAATATGATAACATTATAACCTCTAAACTCTAAGGTTCGACAAAGGTTATGAAGACCAGTCATTACTGTCTACAAAGACTCAACACATTACTGACTCTGGCGGAGTGAAGACTAGTCACACCATTGATAGGATTAGCACCTGCCGACTAAGTTGTTGTTGACTCCCCGTTCACACACACAGAGACTGGTGATCTAAAACAGAATAAGGAAGTTTCTAAGGCAACAAATTGGCCACTATCCAAAACATATAACACAACTTTCACAGCGACCAAGGCAAAGCAACTAGTTACAGCGATGGGCGTTGCACCAGAATAGGCTCAAAGGGAGATCGGAGGCACGATAGGTGAAGGTTCAAAGGAGGCCACTACTGTGAACAATGAAAGAGGACAGGTTTAGCTTGCCAACCTCAGCCGATGGATAGAATGGGCCACAAAGGGAGAGAAACACGTCAAGACTAGGGTGCACTTAGTAGCAAACAACAGAGATTATTACATATTTTGGTAGCGACACCATGCAGAACGAACATCATGTTCATAGTACTAGGGTCGACGGTGAGGGCAACTAGCCAAGGGGATTCCATTGAAGCTGCAAGTTCTCCTCGCACTAGCTTTAAAAGGGTCACAAAGGAGCTTAATTACCTCCCTCAAAGAGAACAACAGAAATACTCAAGGGCCATGATTATTACAAGATGCACATTAGAAAAACTAACATGCAAGTGGCACAACGACTTGGTGGGAAAATAGTAAGTAAATGAGATTTTGAAGACAAGAAAATAGGAACCCACATGCTCAAAATGAACTACAGGGCAAAAATCTATAGTTAAATCCATTTGAGGGAGAGATTTAGAGTTGCAGAGATGATTTACAGGCTAAAAGTTTTGTCAAGTCTTCCATAAGAGAAACCAACAAGAAGTAAGAAGTTTACAAAGGTGACAAGGGTGAATTACAGATCGAATTCATGCCAGAACAACTAGACATCAAAGAAATCTAATTCCTCAGAGCATAATAGAGACAAAAATACAAAAAATTACAAGACATACCCGTACTATTCATGCTCCAAAAATTGAATCCTCCTTCCAAACTTCTCCTCCTTCCTCTGAAATAATCCTCTGAATCATGCCTTCTGAAAAATTCCCCTCATAACAAAATAACCTCAGTCATAAATACCCACTCACACCAAATCCTCTCCCATGAATCCTCTTCACTAGAATTTTTAAATTTTTACTATTCCTAGAGATTCCCCACTCTGGAATCATAAATGACCTCTAATCGCCTTTTTATTAATCCCCAGAAAAAAAACAATACTTAACTATGAATATTAGTGAGTTAAAATAAACTTTGACCCACAAATAAAATTTACAACCAGAAGAATAGTTACTTGATTTTGCATTATAATTTATTTTAAATAGCTTCCTCCAAGAATATTCCAATTTTACGACACAACAAAGTACTATAATATTCGACAATAAAACATTATAATATTATAGATCATTTACGCAAACAAGAATACACATAGGCTGACCTAACAATGACTTGACAATAAATTTATAAACCACATGACGACCACCAAACAGAAGGTTGAACTGACCTAGGGGATAAACCTCATGTTTTCTCCATCAACATTATCCATGGTGTAGGGCCCGCTCAGACCTGCTAAGTCAGGTGGAGTCAAGGTCAGGTACCTGTAACCTGCATAAGAATAATAGGTTGTATACGTTCAACTGCATAAATATCAAACACACAGAGTCAGAGAATCACGACGTAGTAGGGTGCTCGAACTGAGTAATACTACCCCATCCCTGATTTGAAACCAAACTATAACCATTTACATTTAAAATCAGATATCAATAAGTTGCATAAAACATGATAATATAAAACCATCACTAATCATGTCCATCTCATCATAACTGGAATAACAATGATGTCATCATAACTCATAACACATGTCAGAACTATATTAGTTAAACATAGTCTATCACGATCAAAATAAGCATAAACCATAGGCCTAATAATCCAAATGTCTCAGAACTATCTGAATGCAAAGGAAGAACTAACAACTATCTTAGATCAAACAAAGAGTAATGTAAAACTAACAGCTATCACAAGCCAAAAATGATGGGGCATTACATCCTCCCCCCTAGAGTCAGGCTTACTCCTGGAATCCTAAAAATAAGTAAGGGTATAACTCTCTCATCCTTGAAGTATCCTCCCAGGTAGCAGAAGTCTCGTCATTAGGATCCCACTGGACCCTGACCTGCTCCACGTCTCTACCCCTGAGAGAATGTCTCCTGTGCTGTAGAATGCCTACGGGCTCCAAAGCCAGCTGCCCATCCTCTACCTGTAGAGTAGTCCAATCAAGAACATGAGCAATATCTGGATAGTAGGGTCTAAGTACATAAACATGAAACACATCATGGATGTGTGAAAGACTGGACGGCAAAGCAAGACGATAAGCAATAGGACCGATCCTCTCCAACACCTCAAAAGGTCCAACAAAGCGTGGTGCTAGCTTAGAGCCCTTTCCGTAATGGATCAGACTCTTTCGTGGTCACACACGCAAGAACACCCGATCTCCAACTGAAAACTGTCGATCGATACTATGAGCATCTGCATACTTCTTTTGTCTGTCCTGAGCTACCACCAAATGCTCTGTAATCCTCTCAACCTGCTGCTCCATATTTCTAAGCATATTTGGACCAAGAAGAACTCTATCCTCGAGACAATCCCAACTCAGAGGGGTCCTACAAGGGCGACCATACAAAGCTTGAAATGGGGAGATGCCAATAGAACTGTGATACCCATTATTATAGGCAAACTCCACCAAGTACAGGTAGTCCTCCCAACGGCTCTGCCGATCCATCACATACATCCTAAGCATATACTCGAGAACCCGATTAAGCCTCTCGGTCTGTCCATTAGTCTCAGGATGGTAGGCTGAACTAAAGTTTAGCTGTGTCCCCAAGGCATGCTGCAGAGAAGTCCAAAGAGCAGAAGTGAACACCGGATCCCTATCGGAAATGATCCTATGAGGAATCCCATGAAGTCTGATGATGTCCTCCATGAACACTCTGGCTACCATAGTCACATTGTAAGAAGAACGGACAGGAGATAAGTGAGCTACCTTCGTCAACCTATCCACAATGACCATAATAGCATCATGTCGATGAGAGGATACCGGAAAACCAACAATGAAGTCTATCGAAATGATGTCCCACTTCCATTCTGGAATCAAACGAGGCTACAAAAGACCTGCAGGGTGATGATGCTTCGCCTTCAGCCTCTGACACTCAAGACACCTTGACATAAAATTAGCAATATCCCACTTCATGCCATTCCAAAAGTACAGCTGACGCAGATCTGTATGCATCTTCTTGACACCCAGATGAGCAGAATAAGGTGCCCGATGCGCCTCTGACAACACTAGGGTACGAAGACCCTCAGAACTAGGAACATAGATACGACCCAAATGTCGCAAAAGACCATCTGACTCAAGAGAGTAACCAGAGAATCTACCCTCTAAAGGTCTACCAGATTCAATCTCAGATCTCACCTCCTGGCACCAACTGTCGGTAGGAAGGGCTGCGAGAATCTGACCTCTCAAGTCAACTATGAGAGAGACCGCTGAGATCTCATGTCGCCAATGAATAAGAGCATCTGCTACCACATTCTCTTTGCCCTGAATATACCTGACCTCAAAGTCATACTCACACAAGAACTCCATCCAATGCCTCTGCCTCACATTCAAGTTTGGCTGCGTGAAAATATACTCAAGCTACAATGATCACTGTGTAGCTCAAACCGATGCCCTAAGAGAAAATGCCTCCACCTCACCAAGGCATGCACAACTGTGGCCAACTCCAGATCATGAGTGGGATAGTTCAATTCGTGATCCTTGAGTTTGCGAGACTCATAGGTAATCACGCGACCATCCTGCATCAGAACTACTCCTAAACCCTCCAAAGATGCATCTATACAAACAATAAAGTCCTTGGCAGGATCAGGAACTGCTAAAATAGGTGCACTGGTCAACTGCTCCTTAAGGGTCTGAAAAGCTGCCTGGCACTACTCTGACCAAACAAACTTCTTCCCTTTCCTCTAAAGAGAAGTAATAGGATGAGCAATCCTCGAAAACCCCATAACAAAACGGCGATAGTATCCTACCAAACCCATAAAACTGCGGACCTCAAAAACATTAGTAGGTGTAGGCAATCCATAATAGATAGGATCTTTGAAGGATCCACCGCAATACCCTCTCCAGAGATGACATGACCCAAATACTTCACCTCTGACTGAAAGAATTCACATTTTGACAAATTAGCATAAAGCTAATTTTCTCTCAGACACTGCAACACCTAATGCAATTGCTCCTCATGCTCCTCCATAGTCCTTGAATAAATCAATATGCATCTAGAAATTCAAGGACAAACCTGTCGAGATAAGTGTGAAAAACACCATTCATTAGGCTCATGAAAACTGAAGGTGTAGTCGTCAACTTAAATGGTACTACTGTGAACTCATAATGCCCATAACAGGTACGAAATGCCGTTTTGTGAATATCTGCCTCAAATATCTACAATTGATGATATCCTGACTTAAGGTCAATTTTAGAGAACACCTTAGCTCCCTTAATCTGATCAAACAAATCATCGATCCAAGGCAAGGGGTATCTATTCCTCACTGTCACCTTATTGAGCTGTCGATAATCGATACACAACCACAGAGATCCATCCTTCTTTTTTACAAAGATCATAGGTGCTCCCCAAGGAGAGACACTAGGTTGAATGAATCCCTTGGCGAACAACTCCTCCAACTGTAGTCGGAGCTCCTTAAGCTCCTGAGTGGTCATCCTGTATGGAGCTCGTGAGATGGGCTCTGCGCCGGGAACAAGATCAATCCTGAAGTCAATGTCATGCTTAGGTGGCATCCCCAGAATCTCAGAAGGAAAAACATTAGCATACTCCCTCAACAGAGGATGATCATCAAGAGATGCCTCTCAACTCTCCTCCATCTCCAAGTCACTAACAGAAACTACAAAAAGCTGACATCCCTGATGCATGCATCTCTTAAGCTGCATCGCGGAAATCATACATAGGGAAATAGGTCTCTGAACTCCTACAACCTCCACCTCTACACCAGAATCATCCACACATCTAACAGACTTATGCTGACAATCGATCACAGCCCGATGGGCCTCTAACCAATCCATCCCCAAAACTATATCATATGAACCAAGGCGTAGGATGCAAAGGTCTACAATAGTAGATAGATAGCCAATCCCCAACTCACACCCAGAAACTAGAGACTCAACTGCTATCTTAGTCTCGGAAGCTAACTCAACCTGCCACCTATCATCCTGCCTTGTTGCCACTAAGCCACAATGCTCCACAAGAGGAGATATGAATGAATCAGATGCACCGGAATCAAAAAGAATAGAAAAACCAATACCTCGCATGAAACCAGAAGTCTCCACCATGGTGCCCTGATGCTCTACCTGACGGTTATCCACTGCTGCAAAGACTCTATGCAATCTGCCTACATCACGAACCATTGGCTCTGAAGCCACCGATTGATGTCCAAACCCTGAAGTACTCCTCTGAGGACACTGTTTAGCAATATGGCCCTGTTGGCCACAAGAGAAGCACCTGGTGCCTCTATCAAAACCACCACATCCCTAAAAAGCACTAGACTGCTGGAAACTACCTCTGCTCACTACAGACTGCATACTTTGAGTTGACTGATCAAAGCGATTGCACTTATTGCGCTGCCAAGACTGGTCTTTCTTAGACTAAAATCTATTACCTTGCTGAGGCTGATAATTCTTTGGTTTGGCCTGAGAGTGCTGCTACCGACCACCCTTTGAGGGTGCATCAGATCCTGATACCTGAGTATGTCCACCACACGAACCAAAACCTGAAGAAGGTGCACTGCCAATATGTACACCTGTATGTCCACCGAGTGCCATAGCTAAATTCTCCTCCACTAACTGGGCTTTCTCCACTGCTACCTCCATAGACTTAGGTTTGAATACACGAACCCCTCCACTGATCCAGGCATTCAGGCCCCTGATAAAATGCTGCATCAACATAGACTCGTCATCTCCGATACCTGCATACTGCTTGAGCTCATAGAATCTACGCTCATACTACTAAACTGACATGGCCATCTGCCTCAACTCATGGAACTCATCTGCGCGATGCTGCCTCCAATGATCAAATAGAAAACGGGTTCTGAATCTCTCTAAGAATAACTCCCAAGACACAGTGATAATGTCCAAGTGTATCTTCTGCTCCTCTAACCGCCACCAAGTCAAAGTAAAACCTCAGAGATGCAAAATAGGACATCTAGCTTTGGTGCTGCTGCCATAAGGATGCATGGCGAAACACCTGCCTAAATCCAACAACCAAGTCTCTGCCTCTAGACCTCTACCAGCTCCATCAAAGATGGGAGGGTGTGCCCTCAATTGATCTCTCATATGGCTGGCTAGTGTGGCCTCCTGCTCAGCTGTCAACTCTCTCCGCCTGGGTGATCTCTCTCTTTCCTGAGGCTCCGGCTGGTCTACCTCCTGACCCCCTCTAGGCTACTCACCCTCCTATCTAGGGCCTAATCGGGCAAGAGCCTCCTCAAGTAACTGTCGTAACTGGGCTCCTTCAGGCTGGCCCTAACCTTCCATATTCTGACCCCCACCTTCATGGACACTCTCATGAGGAGAATTGGGAGGAGGTGTACCACCACCACATCTCCCATGACCCCTACCTCTGCCACGACCTTGACCCCTACCTCTAGGCATCTACCTACAACACCAAAAGATGATTTATTATACACAGAAAGGAAAACAACAGGGATGAAGTTAATCTACAGAGTTTAAGCACTAGGTCACATAATGGACTTAGTTATAACTAGAGTACCCAGTGTTTAAACTTGGCTCTGATACCAAATGTGATGCCCTGCCATGCAACCCTAGAGTGCTAGACTAACAAGTGACAAAATTACAGATACATTTTTTTTTAACAAGGAAATGCATTATACATTAAATATAACTGCATTAATATCAACATTAAATGAAATGAACAGCTAACACTTCTAGGGAACATAACCACATCAGATAAAATTAAAACCATACAAGTGATCTGTATCTCAATGCAACAGAAGAAATATATATTATACATTAACAGAGATGAATAATCACAAATTTTAATACAAGATTACAAGACCGATTACATCAGTTTACAGATAATACAATTATGAATGTATACAACAACTTGAAGGTGTAGAGCAACTCTAGGACAGGAAACACTTCTGCACTGATCTCGATACAAACATCCAAAGGAACCAATGGATAGCTCTACCTCCCAACCTTGTGGAACCCTGAGGTCCACCCCTCCGAGCTAGGAGATAACAATGAGGTTCCACTAGGTCAAGGTTACAACCATGAACACAATAACAAGACCCATAATCCATGCATACAAATAGGATAACAAGACTACATAGACACGACAGTACTCGCAAAAACAAGACAAATCAAAACATCAAGCTAAGTTCAACCACGAAGACAAGTCTGCACTCGAAAGGTAACAACACAAGATAAAGATGAAGTAACTGGATTGCATAAAGAGAGTGTCATCGTATGGTCCTAGCATGGGTTACCCAGGCTATCTCTCACTAGAAGCTGGCCCCCATCTATGGTTACCTTGGCAGCCTCTCTCTAGGCACTGGCCCCATAGGGTGACACATGCGGAGCCGACATGTCCTCTCATGAAGACAAGGAGGCTGACCTTGCCAACCAGGCCTTCTCATCCCATCCTTAGCCTACGAGAGCACTCAAGGCATGGGTGAGGTATCTTACTTATGTTGTTATGTGATTTACTACCCCAACCCTCCTAAATAAGTTATTAAGTTATCACTGTTACAAGCATGGGCCTAACTGGTGTTGTTATTGATGTCAACATACCCCTGTTGCATTAATGATAAGGATTGGATGAGCTGTGAGCTGAGGATATTGAGAAAATTAGTCTCAATCAGGAATAATGAAGAACAGTGATGATAGTAAGGTAAAAGTCCAAGTTAGGATGAGGATCAGAGGATGCGGATTAAAGGGTTTGTAGATATGTGTCTTAAGGTGGTCTAGTAGAGATTTCAGAGGTTTGCATGAAGATCTGAAGAAGGTGTGGCGGCTCAAGTAAAACCAGTTCCAGCAGATGTTCAGTGGTGACAGAGTAATACAGATAGGTCCGGTGAGATCCAGAAATGCATTGTCCAATTCTGCGGATTTGAGGAAGTGTTGAGGAAGTCTTTGTGGAGTGTTAACTAGTTTGGTTTGTGGCTTGAAGGTCTGGAAGAATCTGTTCTTCTGTGACAGTGATGACAGACTGTGTTCTTAAGGTTTCAGATGAAGGAGAGAAGGATTCCAATAAGCAGATGAAGTGCAGATGTTGTTGGTGTTTCAGGAAATCTTGTGGATGTCTCTGGACCGTGTCCAGTTCATGTTGGTGGTCCGCATTGGAGTTGGAGCCCATAATTGAAGAATAACTTCCGGATGATGATGTTCTTCTTGTGACTGGCCGACCGGATGAGTTACACATCTTGTAGATGTTTGCCGACTTAGATGATTATTCCTAAGTTGATGTCTTGTATAAATAAGGGGTTGCGAAGTCATTTCAAAAGTGTTCTTGGGTAGATGAGTGTGTGGTAGCAAGGAGGAAAGCGAAAGGCAAAGCAAAAGTATTGGGCTTAAATGGAACTGATTCAAGCATGGTGAAGATGCTATTTTCCAGTTCAAGTAGGTGATACTTATTTCTTTGTAGACATTGTGTCTCTTGTAGGCAGTGAGCCTCTTGTAGGCAGTGAGCCTCTTGTGAGCAGTGTGCTCGGGCAGTGAGCCCTAATTGGCATGTGCCATTTTGTTCTTTCTATTCTTCTAACAGAGAATACAATCTTGGGTTAATCACCTCGTGGTTTTTCCCTTTACCAGGTTTTCCACATCAAAATCTTGGTGTCTCATGTGTTGATGAGTTTCTGCTTTTGATTTAATTGCATTATGTTTTATGATTGATATATTGCTAATCACTAAGAGGACTTAAGTGTGAAATTGGAGAAAGTTTTGGATAACTGATTCACACCCCCCCTCTTAGTTGTGTACCCTAAGTCTACCAATTGGTATCAGAGCCAAGTTCCTCTAAAAGGAGCTTAACCGCTTGAGGAGATCCAGGATGTCATCTTATAAGAAGGATAGTCTGAAGTTTGATGGAACCAACTTTAATCTTTGGAAAGGTCACATGAAATGTCACTTGCAATGTATGGAAATGGCATACTAGACCATAGCTACAACACAGTACACACCTCCACAGGGTGGTCCGAAAGATGCAAATGAAATTACAGATGCTGAAAACAATCTACAGACTATAGAAGCTCTTCTAAGTGCATTATCTGATTGAGAGCTCTTCAATGTTGTTGACCTACCAACTGCTTTTGAGATTTGGAAAAAACTGGAACTTTTGCATGAAGGAGACAAGTATGTTAAATGTGCAAGTCTACAGAGTCTAAAAGGAAAATTTGAAAATCTGAAGATGAGAGATGATGAAAATATCACTACTTTTATGCCAAGGGTAAATGAGATTGTTTGTGGAATTAGAAATGATGGTGGAGTCATGGATGAAGATGAGATTGTTGGCAAAATTCTCAGATCCCTTCCTGCCTCTTATAAAATCAAGGTTGCTTCCATTGAAGAATTCAGAGCTCATACAACTGTCACTAGAGATCAATTGGCTGGCAAATTGGCTACATTTGAAATGACCAAGTATGGAGATGAACCCCCCAAGACTGAATCTGCATTCAAAGCTAGTGCCTTTGTAAAAGGTAAACAAAGGTTTGATCTGGGAGAGAACTCATCAAGGAAACTGCCATGGTATGAAAAAGCAAGAAAAAACCTGGAAGAAGAAGAAGTAGAAACTGCTCAACTTGAAGCCCTTATTGCAAAGAGACTGCCAAGAGGATCCAGTAAGAATGAAGGAAAATTGCCTTTTAAGTGTTTTACCTGCAATAAGATTGGTCATTTTGCCTCAAAGTGTTTGGAAAGATTTTCAAGGCCAAATCCTAACAGATCAAGGTTCCAAAAGAATTGCTACTATGTTCATGAAGAAGATGATAATGAAGGAGTAACAGATGATGAATCAGAGACAGGAAACAAATCTAGAAGTGATTGGGTGTTTATTGCCATTAAGGAAGAAGAACCAATATCCTCTGAATCTATCAATCATAAAGTTGTAGAAAGAGCTTTGGCTGCTCAAATTGAAGAAAAGGATGACTGGGTCATTGACAGTGGTTGCTCTCACCATATGACAGGGGACAAAAATAAGTTCATAGATTTGGAAAGGTATGAAGGAGGAATGGTAAAGTTTGGTGATAATTCTACTGGTAGAATTAGAGGAAGAGGAACTATTTCTTTTGATGGGAGGAACAAAACCGGTAATGTACTATATGTTGAAGGTTTGAAGCACAATCTTCTCAGTGTTGGTCAGTTGGTGGACAAAGGCTATGATCTCCGGTTCAAGAATGGAAAATGCAAGATCTTTGAAAGTTTCAGAACAGAGATTGCATCCGGTACCCAAACTAAAGGTAATATCTTCCACTTGGTTGGTACTGGTAAAAGTTGCTTGTTTTCTCAAGTTGATCAAAGTTGGTTATGGCATAGGAGAATGTGTCATGTGAATTTTGATAATATCATCAAGATAAGCAACACTAAAGTTGTAAGAGATCTTCCAAAATTGGTGAAACCTACAAATAGCTTGTGGAAAGAATGTCAATTGGGTAAGCTGAGCAGAGTCACATTCAAGAGTAAGGAACTGTCTTCTGCCGGATTATTGGACTTAATTCATACTGATCTTTGTGGACCGAAAAGAACAGGAGTGTGCAAGGTGATAGATACTTCATGTTACTAATTGATGACTATTCCCAGATGATGTGGGTAACCTTTCTAAAAGAAAAATCATAAGCTCTTGAGAAATTCAAAATATTCAAGGCTATGGTAGAGAATGAAACTGGATTAAAACTGAAATGTTTGAGGTCTGATAGAGGTGGGGAATTCACATCCGGTGAGTTCTTAGAGTTCTGTGAGAAACATGGAATAAAGAGATAGTTATCTGCTCCTAGGACTCCTCAGCAGAATGAAGTAGTGGAAAGAAAGAACCGGACCATCCAAGAAGCTTCTAGGACCATGATGATGGAAGCAAATATTCCTCAGATCTATTGGAGAGAAGCTATCAGCACTGCAGTCTATACTCTCAATCGAGTTCAGATCAGAAGTAATACCGATAAGACTCCCTATGAACTTTGGTTTGGCATCACTCCTACTATGAGGTATTTCAGAGTTTTTGGTAGCAAATGTTACATTAAAAGAGATGAAGATCTAGGAAAGTTTGATGCTAGAAGTGATGAAGGAATATTCTTGGGTTACTCCACTCAAAGCAAAGCATACCGGTGTTATAACAAGAGACTGAGAAAGATAATAGAAAGTAAAGATGTAAAGGTTGATGAGGGAATTGAGAAACCCTCAAGGTTTTATGAATATGATGAAGATGATCAGAATGGTGTTCTGATTCAAGGAGCCCAAACCTCTTCTGAAAGTTAGGTTTAGATTGATCCGGTAAATCAAGAAGAGGAGATAAGTCTGAATGAGCCTGATTAAGAAGAAGAAGTGCAAGAAACTCCCAAAGTTCCAAGGTATGTAAGACTAAACCACTCTGAAGATCAGATCATAGGTGACAAAAGCAAAGGAGTGCAAACTAGAAGGAGAATTGCTCAAAATTTAGATGAGTATTGTCTGATTTCAAAAATTGAACCTAAGACAATAAATGAGGCCTGCAATGATGAAAACTAGACCAAAGCAATGGAGGAAGAGTTGATGCAAATTGAGAAAAATCACACTTGGGATCTTGTTCCCAGACCTAGAAACAAGAATGTGATTGGAACCAAATGGGTCTTCTGGAACAAACTAAATGAAATTGGTGAAGTAATTAGAAATAAAGCCAGATTGGTCTGCAAGGGCTATTCTCAAATAGAAGGAGTTGATTTTGAAGAAACTTTTGCTCTGGTGGCAAGAATTGAAGTAGTTAGATTATTTCTTGCATTTACTGCCTTCAAAGATTTCAAAGTATATCAGATGGATGTCAAGTCTGCCTTCCTAAATGGTGACTTGGAAGAAGAAGTGTACATTAAGCAACCAGATGAATTTCAATTGTCTGATCATGGTAATATGGTCTGCAAGTTGAAGAAAGCACTGTATGGACTAAAGCAAGCCCCAAGAGCCTGGTATGAAAGATTGGATAAACATCTTTTGAAGATTGGTTTCAACAAAGGTACTACTGACAGTAATTTGTATTTCAAAATTGATCATGAAAACATCTTGATTGTTGAAGTGTTTGTTGATGATATCATTTTTGGAGGAAGAGATAGTATGTGTAAAACTTTTGCAAATCAAATGAAAAGTGAGTTTGAGATGTCCATGCTTGGTGAAATGAATTTTTTCTTGGGTCTACAAATCACTCAAACAAAGAAAGGAATCTTCATTTCTCAGACCAAATATGTGAAAGAATTGTTGAAGAAATTTGGGATGGAAGACTCAAAACCAATGAACACTCCCATGGCAATTGGATGTAAATTGAGCAAAGATGATGATTCTCCTAAGGTTGATCAGACAAAGTATAGGTCAATGATTGGAGGACTGTTGTATCTCACTCAAACTAGACCAGACATAATGTAGGCTGTTGGTCTTGTTGCTAGATTTCAGGCTGATCCTAGATAATCTCATGTCATGGCAATCAAGAGGATCTTTAGATATCTAAAAGGGACAGTTGAGTATGGCCTATGGTATCCTAGAGATCATGATTTCTCTCTTCATGCATATATCGATGCTGATTGGGTAGGAGATGTGGATGACCGGAAGAGTACCAGTAGTGGAGCATTCTTTTTGGGGAAGAGATTGGTTTCTTGGCTAAGCAAGAAATAAGAGGCAATATCTCTGTCTACAACTAAAGCAGAATATATTGCAGTAGCAGGTAGTTGCACTCAGGTTTTTTTGGATGAAGCAAATGCTAAGAGACATAAGAGTGGAATATGATGAGGCTATCACAATATTCTGTGATAATTCAAATGCAATAAATATATCTAAGAATCCGGTGTTGCATTCAAAGACTAAGCATATATCTATCAAGTTTCACTTTCTAAGAGAACAAGTGCACAAGAATGAAGTTAGATTGGACTTTGTGCCTTCCAAGGATCAGATTGCAGATATCTTTACTAAACCTCTACCTAAGGACTCTTTTGATTATCTCAAGGAGAAGTTAGGGGTTATTGCCCCTCCGGTGATGAACTAAGGTGCACTGATGTGCATCAGTTCGGTGGATATCATAGTCATATCTTGTCATCTAGATTGATGATGGGGAGTTACCACTCAGGGGGAGTAGCTGGTATGTTCTTGAAGAGTTGAAGTTGAAAGTATGAACCCTTTGCCATTTATGTCAAAGGGGGAGAGAAGACATATGAAAAACAAGTGGTTGCTGATCAAAGGGGGAGCAGTAAAGGGAGAGAAGACATGTGAATGGTTGTTGCTGATAGGGAGAGCTGTGACAGTGAGGAGAAGTTCTTGTCTTGATGGTTAAAACAGTTTTTCACATCATATGTTGCCATCAATGACAAAGGGGGAGATTGTTGCAAATATGGGCCTAAACGGTGTTGTCATTGATGTCAACATACCCCTGTTGCATTAATGATAAGGATTGGATGAGCTGTGAGCTGAGGACATTGAGAAAATTAGTCTCAATAAGGAATAATGAAGAACAGTGATGACAGTAAGGCAAAAGTCCAAGTTAGGATGAGGATCAAAGGATGTGGATTAAAGGGTTTGTAGATATGTGTCTTAAGGTGGTCCAGTAGAGATTTCAGAGGTCCGCATGAAGATCTGAAGAAGGTGTGGTGGCTCAAGTAAAATCAGTTCCGACAGATGTTCAGTGGTGACAAAGTAATACAGATAGGTCTGATGAGATCCAGAAATGCATTGTCCTATTCTACGGATTTGAGGAAGTGTTGAGGAAGTCTTTGTGGAGTGTTAACTAGTTTGGTTCATGGCTTGAAGGTCTAGAAGAATCTGTTCTTCTGTGACAGTGATGACAGACTGTGTTCTTAAGGTTCTGGATGAAGGAGAGAAGGATTCCAGTAAGCAGATGAAGTGCAGATGTTGTTGGTGTTTCAGGAAATCTTGTGGAGGTCTCTGGATCGTGTCCAGTTCATGTTGGTGGTCTACATTGGAGTTGGAGCCCGCAATTAAAGAATAACTTCCAGATGATGATGTTCTTCTTGTGACTGGCCGACCGGATGAGTTACACATCTTGTGGATGTTCTTGTAGATGTTTGCCAACTTAGATGATTATTCCTAAGTTGATGTCTTGTATAAATAAGGGGTTGCGAAGTCATTTCAAAAGTGTTCTTGGGTAGATGAGTGTGTGGTAGCAAGGAGGAAAGTGAAAGGCAGAGAAGAAGTATTGGGCTTAAATGGAACTGATTCAAGCATGGTGAAGATGCTATTTTCCAGTTCAAGTAGGTGATACTTATTTCTTTATAGACAGTGTGTCTCTTGCAGGCAGTGGGCCTCTTGTGAGCAGTTTGCTCAAGCAGTGAGCCCTAATTGGCATGTGCCATTTTGTTCTTTCTATTCTTCTAACAGAGAATACAATCTTGGGTTAATCACCCCGTGGTTTTTCCCTTTACCAGGTTTTCCACGTCAAAATCTTGGTGTCTCATGTGTTGATGAGTTTCTGCTTCTGATTTAATTGCATTATGTTTTATGATTGATATACTGCTAATCACTAAGAGGACTTAAGTGTGAAATTGGAGAAAGTTTTGGACAACTGATTCACCCCCCCTCTCAGTTGTGTGCCCTAAGTCTAACAATCACTTGTTTACAAATTCCATGGGGTTACCCAGGTGGCCTCTCTAGCACCGACCCCACCATGAAAGCCACTCTTGTATCAATCTCTGACCAATCATCCAAAACCACAATACACAAGGACAAGGGTTACAATAGATTCCTATCCGATACATATGCCATTCACTTGACCACAATAATATAAGTCCCCTTGTCCCCCTCAAAACTCCAACAATACATCATGAAACAGTATGACACAAGTATCAAGATGAATACCCAAACGGTTAGGCCTATGGAGTCGGTAATTGAATTCTTTACCAAGTTACAACAACACCTTTCCTGATAGGGAAACTAGGTTTCAATGACCATGACTTTAACATAAGGTCAACAAGGGATAAAGAGAAAGAAAATAACTCAATACCATCCTTAATACAAGTTGATAAAATAAACAATTTTGTCCCAAGGATGACTTCACACTAATACTGGACAAGGTTTTGAAATTAAATCATTTCAATAAAAAGGTAAATACAATATTACAACCCATAACCAAAATATTCTTACTTCCTTGCATTAACGACCTAAAGAATTCCAAACCTTACAAGACACAAAACCTACTCAAAAAGAATAGTATTAAAACATTAATAGATTGAAACGACGACAATTTAAGAGACTATAATAACTTAATTTTAATCATTATGAAAAGAGGTGATTTAAATCTAGTCAACAACTTCTTCAAACAAACAAATATAAACCAACGACGATTCCACACGTAAGATCTTAAAGTTCTAATTCTATCCTATTCTACAATACTTAACAAATTGATCATTTAAAGCACCAAACCCCTAGTTTGATTAAACAAGACAAAATTCAATATGTTTAAATTTCTATTTTCTATAAACAAGCTTAATGAGAAAATATCTATACTAACATTTATATAAGATAAATTTCATTTTCTAATAACTATTATTGATTTAAAAATAAGCATCTCTATCAACATTATGTCACCTTCCGACTATTCTAACATGGTTTAAATGAAAGATTTCAATAATTTTCTACTCACTTCAAGGTCTAAATAATAATTATTCCAAACCCTATTTATTCTATTACCAAAAAGAAAACTAGGATAACAACACTGCAAGGAAATATCACATTTATTAACCTTAAACATTAGATTTATAAGCACTTAAATTAATTTTATTCCTAGCAACCTATGAATTCATGCAAGCTCTCCACCACCTAACTTGGTTAATCAAATAACAAATGCATTATAGATTTAAGGGCCTACCATATAATTATACTAAAGAATTCATTAAGCACAAAAACATATCTATCTAGCCTGCCTTTCTAAAAGTAACTAAGGATCTCCTTTCTAAAATAATAGAGACGTTTAAAAGAACAAGGATAAATTTTATTGAATTAAATCCTAATCTAAAATCCTCTTAACCACAATAAGTAATTTTTCTACGAGGCTTATATATTAAAAAAACATCAAACTAGACACAAGGCATACGATGCTTATAGCATTTGGCCCTACCATGAATTGCTCTAAGGTAATTCTAGAGACACCGACTACAAATCTCTTCAAGACTAATTCGGCCAGATGGAACCCGAAGGAGAAGTCACTGTCACCCACAGTCTATTGGGAGCATGGAAGTATTAATGCCTCTGAGTCGACTAGAGCCAACTGACGCCAAGGCAATATGATAACTTAACATTATAACCTCTAAACTCTAAGGTTCGACAAAGGTTATAAAGACCAGTCATTACTGTCTAAAAAGACTCAACACACTGCTGACTCTGGCGAAGCGAAGACCAGTCACACCATTGATAGGATTAGCACCTATCAACTGAGTTGCTGTGGACTCCCCATTCGCACACACAGAGACCACTGATCTAAAACATAATAAGGAAGTTTCTATGGCAACAAATCAACCACTATCCAAAACATATAACACAACCTTCACATTGACCAAGGCAAAGCAACTAGTTACATCGATGGGCGTTGCACCGGAATAGGCTCAAAGGGAGACCGGAGGCACGACAGGTGAAGGTTCAAAGGAGTCCACTACTGTGAGCAATGAAAGAGGACAGGTTTAGCTTGCCAACCTCAGCCGATGGATAGAATGGGCCATAGACAGAGAGAAACACGTCGAGGCTAGGGTGCACTTGGTAGAAAACAACAGAGAGATTATTACATATTTTGGCAGTGACACCATGCAGAACAAACATTAGGTCCACGGTACTAGAGGTTGATGGTGAGGGAAACTAGCCAAGGGGATTCCATTGAAGCTACAGGTTCTCCTCGCACTAGCTTTAAAAGGGTCACAAAGGAGCTTAGTTACCTCCCTTAAAGAGAACATCAGAAATACCTGAGGCAATGATTATTACAAGATGCACATCAAAAAAACCAACATGCAAGTGGCACAACGACTTGGTGGGAAAATAGTAAGTAAATGAGATTTTGAAGACAAGAAAATAGGAACTTACATGCTCAAAATGAACTATAGGGCAAAAATCTATAGTTAAATCCATCTGAGGGAGAGATTTAGAGTTGCAGAGATGATTTACAGGCTTAAAGTTTTGCCAATTCTTCCATAAGTGTAACCAACAAGAAGTAAGAAGTTTACAAAGGTGACAAGGGTGAATTACAGATCGAATTCATGCTAGAACAACTAGGCAACAAAGAAATCTAATTCCTCAGAGCATAATAGAGACAAAAATATAGAAATTTACGAGACATGCCCGTACTATTCATGCTCCAAAAATTGAATCCTCCTTCAGAACTTCTCCTCCTTCCTCTGAAACAATCCTATGAATCATACCTTCCAAAAAATTCCTCTCAAAATAAAATAACCTCAGTCATAAATACCCACACACACCAAATCCTCTCCCGTGAATCCTCTTCACTAGAATTTTTAAATTTTTACTCTTCCCAGAGATTCCCCACTCTAGAATCATAAATGACCTCTAACCGCCTTTTTATTAATCCCCAGAAAAAAATAATACTTAACTATGAATATTAGTGATTTAAAATAGACTTTGACCCACAAATAAAATTTACAACCACAAGAATAGTTACTTGATTTTGCATTATAATTTATTTTAAATAGATTCCTCCAATAATATTCCAATTTTATGACACAACAAAGTACTATAATATTTGACAATAAAACATTATAATATTATAGATCATTTATGCAAACAAGAATACACATAGGCTGACCTAACAATGACTCGACAATAAATTTACAAACCACATGACGACCACCAAACAGAAGGTTGAACTGACCTAGGGGATAAACCTCATGTTATCTCCATCAACATTATCCATGGTGTAGGGCCCGCTCAGACCTGCTAAGTCAGGTGGAGTCGAGGCCCAGTACTTGCAACCTGCATAAGAACAATAGGTTGTATACGATCAACTGCATAAATATCAAACACACACAGAGTCAGAGAATCACGGCGTAGTAGGGTGCTCAAACTGAGTAACACTACCCCGTCCCTACTCTGAAACCAAACTATAACCATTTACATTTAAAATCAGATATCAATGAATCGCATAAAACATGATAATATAAAACCATCACTAATCATGTCCATCTCATAATAACTTGAATAACAATGATGTCATCATAACTCATAACATATGTCAGAAATATATCAGTCAAACATAGTCTATCACGATCAAAATAAGCATAAACCATAGGCCTAATAATCCAAATGTCTCAGAACTGTTTTAATGCAAAGGAAGAACTAACAACTGTCTCAGATCAAACAAAGAGTAATGTAAAACTAAAAGCTATCACAAGCCAAAAATGAGGGGGCATTACAGGAAATATCCCACTCAGGGAGCAATAGAATTCCGCTCTTTCTAACCATGTGCCCGCCCTCTTCAAGAGTGATATCTTTGGCCTCAGCTTTCATCTGTGATAATATCCTTTGTGAGACTTGTTCATGTGTCTCTTGTGGAAGCTTAGCCATTTCTTCCTCAAGTCTCTTGGCAAACTTATCCCTTTTACATATCCAGATGAAATCAACAAACTCCTAGTTTTTGACAAACTATTCATCATTCATAAAATTTCTACATGCTAATTCCCTTACATCATCTGTGTTATCCCTTCCTCGATAATTCTCTTACTCATTCTATTTAGGGGTGGCTATACATTCTCATCCCTCTGTGGGGAAGGCATTGTTCTAATCACCTCATCTCCTGTTATTTCATAATCATAATCTTCCTCATGGGAAACTAGATAATCCACAAGATGAGATTTATCTGCCTTTCTTCTTTTTGGAGATGGCTCCCTAGGGGGAGAATCAAGATCTACAACTTTTGCTGGAGAAGAGGGTGTTTGGTGCACTGGTGGCGGAGATGGGGGTAGTTGTGCATGTGAGGGAGATTGCTGAGCTTGCTCTCTTATTGCCACACCCTTGGGTTTTCTTCTAAAAGAATTCTTGTATGGACCAACATTCAAAGGCTGATAGGAAGGCCTCTCTTCTATGATTGGAGCCTTACCTCTTACCCTCTCCTCAATTGGAGGGGCTTCCCCAATTATTTTGTCAATGTTTGCCAAGATTGTTTGAATCCTCAGGATTGGGTCTGCAACCTCTGCATATGCTCCTTTGTAGAAGGCATCCTTCTTCTTAGCATCTTCAATTTTTTGAAAGGCTGTCCACTTCACCTTCCTTTCATTTATTTCCCCTTCATCAAAGTAGTTTCTTATCACATCCTTAGAGTAATAAGAGTGATGGTTATACTAAGATCTCTTGATGTTTCTTTTGAGGTTATTGATGAAACATTCAAGGTCTGAATTTCTTGCTGGTACTTGAGCCATCCTAAATGTTTTAAATTTCTCATATAAATTTTCAAGACCTTCTCTATTCATCCTGAAATCAGAGAAAACTATCAGATAATGAAAGAAAGAGCCCTTCTTCATGTGCCTTATCTGACTCAACAAGCTGCTAGATAACCTCCAAGAAACTAATACTCATGGGCACAAATCTAGGTAGGATATGTTGTCCTACTGAGCATCCATAGATTCTTAGGACTGTATAGTTAGAATAGAGAAAGAAGTCTCCCCAGTTGTGTTGGATGCCTAAATCTGGCCTTCTCTCCGTAGGCCTCAAGAAATCCAATATTTCCTTGGGTATCCTGGCTACTGGCCCTTATAAGAATGACAATATCTTGCCAACAAAATGATTTCTGAATGTAACATAATTGGCCTCCTTGCAATGCCTATCCTAGACATGAGTCCAATATTGGACTAGAAGTTGATGCCCTTTTCCATCATTATCACAAATTTGTAAAGCAGGACTCCACTCTATTTTCCCTTTGTACAGGAACATATGGCATAACAGGGAATACCACCAAAATCTTACCATAGGCTTCCTCCCTTTTATATCAACCAGTCCCTTATGTATGACATTTTTAAGGTAGGTGGCATAGTCAAATTCATCATTCAACAATACATGTTGAATATTTGCAGCCATATACATAAGAGGGATAGGCATTCTTTCCATTTTATCAGCCCCTATGACCTGGCATAGTGCATAATAGGTCTTGGCAAAATAGACCTCAAAACTGTCAAGCTTAAAAGGCTCCATTTCATTAGGTGGGATTTTGATACTTCTACCCCTGAGATTATTCATCCTATGCTGGGGTAACCATATTTTCTTGTAGCTACTTTTGTCTTGTTGATACTTCTGTTTGAAGAGATCAAAGTCAACGGGCTTAGTAGTAGCTAGGTTGAGCCCTAAGATCTTAGAAATTGATGCTTTATCAATTTGCACCATAACTGTACCATTTATCATCCTCACTACTTTAACAGTTTCATCATAATTTGCAGCTATGGATTTCAATAGGTCAATATACATGAAAACATTAGGGACTATCAACTTGCCTAAGTCATATCCCCATACATTTGAAAGTGGGACAGACGCATTCCTTTTGCCATACCATTGGCAAAACAATTGCCATCCTGCTATAGGAATTTTTGCGTCCTTGCACTCATGAAATAAGTCCACTAAACCCTCAATAGCACTGGGGCCTTGAACCTTAATTCTTTGGGAATACGAACCAGCGAGCTATGTAACAAGGTCATCATGTAGTTCTCACACTTGGGAAGAGAAATAAGCTTGGGCTCTAGGTGGACTCATTTTGCAATGTATTTCTAGAGACGAGGGTTTCTTCCTAGGGTTCTAGGGTTCTCTTTAAAATCCATACAACAACTAGGGAAGACCAGGATAATTGAAGACACACAAGGATGCCCTAACTTAGAATAAAACACTAGAGCACAATAACAAGAGAACAACAAGCTATTCGACAAATAATTGAGAAAATTTGGAGGTCAGAGAAGAACTTATTGGTTTTGTGCTTTGGAAACCCCAATTGACGTAGAGAAGCCTTCAAATGCCAAGAAGTCTCTGCTCTGGATGTTTAAAACACTTAGATGAATTTCTCTAATGCCTGGACTATGGTTTTTATGGAAAAATTTGTGCTTACGGATTGTCTGAAAGTCATCATTTCCACCATTACTACTAGCTCGCGCAAGCGGAAGCATTGCAACTATCAGTTTCTTCAGTTTGAATGTGGGATGTTGATCTTTTGGCAAGAGGTTTGATCTAACAACACATATTGGTCCACTCTATTTGAAATATTTTGAGACGCATGTGGAGAAGATCTTGGACCAATGGAATACTACCACCTAGACTATCTTTACAACTCAGCAGAAGGCTCACTGTTGAGAGATACAATCACCTTAATCCACGTGGCAGCCTCCTGCGCTTTCGTGGTCATAAGATTTAGTCACAGATGAAGGCCTGCAGAATGATGGAAAAGCCACAAGATGATGCCATATGCCAATAGTTGAACCATTTTGATGATGCACGACTGGACTTTTTTCTAAATGTCTTCCTTCCGTTCTTCCGCAAGCCAACTGTGGGTCCACCCCAAAGGGCTTAGCGGAATGGCATAACACATTAGAAACTACCATGTAGACTTAGTGGGACCTACCAATGGGCTTGGTTACATTTCTCATCCAAAAATTGCTAGTTGTCACCTCTTCCACAATTTCACAGGTAGCCTTTGCCTTAATAAAAAATGCTTTGTGGGACAATGGAAACCAATCAGGACGAGGTCACGCGGACAACTTAAAGATCAAGCTTGAACACGTGCACTTAAAAACAACATTGTACAACTAGGAAAGAGGGGCCAAATTTTATAATGGGCATGGGTAAAATACTTAGGCATATGACAAATTAATCATCGTGTGGGTTCAGGCGGTAACAACATGACTAAGGGGCTGGTAAACACATGACACCCTAGAAACATGGAGTTGCAACTTAAAAGACTGGCAACAGGCAACAAGCGGTCAACATAGAATTAGAACAAAAGTGATTTTGATGCTTGAATAAACCTTAGGGTTTAGGGTTTTAGACTCAACAACAAGATTTAGAAGCAAAATTTTAATAAATCCTAGCATAGGATGACCAATACTGAACTTGCAGCGAGGCTAAAACAGGAAACCAAGGAAATTTTCACAAAGTCCTACCACAATGAAGGGAAGTTGTTGGCTTTGGATTTGTATATTAAAGAGTAAATATCTTGATAATAATTAGGTGAATAAAATCTTCAATTCAACCAACCAATCACAAGGCTTTAGGAATTTAAAATTTTGTGAGAAAATTTAGTGACATGATCTTAACCTTGATTTAACTAAAGACATTAAGGATGACACTATCACTAAATTTAGAATGACAATTAGTTTGAACAAAACTCTTTTAACACAAGGAATGACCTCTTGAATTGTAAAACTCACTTTGAGGAGGTTTGGGAGTGCAAGGTCTGATGAGTGACATGTAGCACTCATCAAAGCATATCCTTATGTTCCCCTTTTTCTATTCCATGCAAATAGTTGTACTATTGAAATATCCTTATGTACTATTGAAATTGTTGTTGTGATTAAAAGGATTATGTTTTGGTTTAAACTAACAAAGAACTATGCAGGAATATCTCTTTTTGATCACAACAATCCATCCATCAGGAGAAGCAAGGTTTTTAAAGACTCCAGAGATGTTCCTAACATCTCCAGAGCTATATTATAGAAGGTGCATTATAGGAACTCCAATGTTTTGTAGAAGGATTGAAGGATTTCCAGAGCAAGATTAACAAATAAGCAAAGGTTGTTGACCACATGACCTTCGAAACTGTGTATTGCTGAGATGTATAAATGTCTTTGTAGCACTCTCTATGGAGTTGTTTTATAGGCTGCATAGAATCTTTGGAGTTGTTCCAGAGCTATGGAGTTTTGCATGTAGAGGCCAAATTTTTTGGAGAAGACTGCTGCAGTAGCTCGTGGGAGACAAAGGACACCTATTACTTGATTTTTTTGCATGAATTAGGGACTTATGTTAGGATGTTGTTTTGAAAGTTAATTCATTTTTATCAAGGCCTTCATGACCTAATTTATCTCAAGTCAAAACTCATAATTTAAGGGACACTTTCAGTGTCACTTTAAATCTCTTTTAGTTCTACATGATTATATTTTTAGCATAGGAAATTGTATGTTTAGTCCTAGGAATAAATATCTTTTGTATCTAAGGTAGATCTGGGAGTGAACTAATAAACTCTGGAGGTATCTTGTCAGCAAATAGATCTGATATATATTGTATGGAGGAGATAGGAAAGATATCATAGTTTTTGTTTTCAGAAGCACAATATATTCTATTGAAGAATACTTTGTTTTTGAAGATCCTGGAATAAAGAAAGGCAATTTCCTATTTGTGTGTTATGAAGGTTTTATTTAGTTTTCAATTCTAGAGGTGTGGAGCAAGGGCCCACTCCCACCGAAGGAGAGAAGGCTAGTATTACTGTTTAGATTTATTTCCTTCTTAAATTACTGCAAGTTTTGTAGTTTAGTTTTCCTTCTTTGATAGTTACATATCAGATTATTGTTTATTTTTCTTTTGATGTCTTTTCTAGTTTTCTAATTAGCTAGTTCATTTTAGCATTGTACTGTTCAAATTCCTAGATTAAGATTTCTTTCACAACAAGTAGCTAAAGGCATGAATTTGATTGGATAAGTAGGTTTCATTTCAATAGATAGTTCTAGCACTGTTGATTGCTAGTTTCTATTGTAGAATGGCAAGGAAACTATATTTGACAAACAATTATGATTAAATGCAAGGTATAATGACCCTTGTCATTTTTGGTGTCATTGCCGGGGAATTTGTGTAAATAGAAATTCTAGTTAGTAGTCCTAGTTAGGGTTAGAACAATTCTGCATGGTTAGACCTAGAGACCCAAGAGGTAGATATATCAAACAAACACCCTAACCACAACCTATAGGTGAAAACAATGGGGTAGATCAAAACACTGTTGATGAGGAAATCATTTAACACCCACCTTGGAAGTAACACGACAACAAGATATTCCCACATCCCCTAAACACCCTACACTCTTAGAGTACATTCAAGAGTTGTAGAAGAGGCACCAATAAATCCAAACTAATCTGCTAGAAAGATCCACCTTCCAAGAGACTCAGCCTGAATTTTGGGAAGAAGTAGTACCTCAAGAAAATCCATTAACCATGGGGGACAACAATTAGCAGATAGATCCTTTGCAAGAAAATGCAAGAACTTTCTCATACCTCATAGTCATCAATGTAGAGGAGAATGCACCTATGAAAAACATCTCCCCCTCAAATCTTCCAACCTTCAGGGGAATCCCTTCTGAGGATCTAAATCATTTCCTCTTTGAGTTCAAGGAATTATGTCAAACGTATGACCATGGATCAGATAACCAAAAACTGAAACTCTTCCCATCTACAGTCAAGGATTCTACCATGAGATGGTTCATGGGCTTGACCCATGATTCTTGAGAGGAACCTCTTGCAACAATATAATGAAAAATGCATGAAATAACAAAAATAGCAGAACATAGAAGGAATTTATTGATCGTAGGCCACTTCGAGGTGGCAACCTCCTTTGATCAAGCTCAATACAATAAACTCGTGGATGTCTTCATTGGCCTCAACACATACTTATATACTAAGTCTAATCTAAACAACTATTACTTCCCATGAATGTGGGATAATACAATATACTCACGGGATGACTTACAAAGCATATGCGTCCAAATGTAATATACTAACAAAGTAAAGAGAAGGGTTAAACATGGGTTCCTAACATCCCCTCCCACTTAGAAAAGCTTTGTCCTCAAAGCATAAGATGTGGAAATTGTTGCTGGATATGAAGGAGTGGTTCCCGGTAGCAATCTCTGGGTGCATTCCATGCCACTGAATTAATACCTCTGTGATGGATCGGGAGTGAAGAGGATGAGTGCCCCTATCGAGGATTACCTCTAACGCCAAAAGGATGGATCCTTCATTATCCAGTTGTGGTAAAATAGTTTGTGCTCTGTCATTGGTGTTAAGAAATTTATTTAGACAAGAGACATAAAATATTGGATGAACGCGGGAAGAAGGAGCCAACTTATGATCCCCAATCTGATCCTGGGTGTGGAGAACCATGTCGACTGGCTGAACTCGTGAACTGCTGGGGAAGTATGGAAGGAGCGCTGGTGGTGCCTGACCATAGACTGCTTCATATGGAGTCATGTTAGAGGTAGTGTGGTAGGAGGTATTGTACCACCATTCATTGAGAGGGAGCCACTTTGCCCACTAATGCTGTTGTTCTGAGGTATCACATGCAGCCACAATCTGTTGAATTGCCCTGTTTAGTCCCTTCCAAAAGAAGTGACGCCATGCCCACTCATAAGTTATGAGGAACCCAGAGTGCCCTACCGATGGAGAAACATAGAGTTCATAGAAGACAGCTTGCGGGATAGATTCCAACCCATTTGGAATAGACATAGAAATAGCTGAAAGAGAAGGTTGGTCATCACATGTGCGAGAAAGAGAATCTGCCACAATATTGTTCTTACCCTTCTTGTAAGTGATCACATAGTCATATCCCATGAGTTTACTGATCCATTTATGTTGTGTTGGGGAGGAGACCCATTGTTCTAGGAAATATTTCAGGCTCTGGTGAGCAGCCCTGATGCAAAAATGATTCCCTAGTACTGCATGCAAAATAGCCCTCATTCGTTGTAGAGTTGAAGGAGTAGTGGAGACCACAGATGGTTGCATCTGAATGGAGTGAAGTTGAGTGATGACACCATGTGAATTCTTCTTAAGAAGCTTTTCCAGGTGATGTGAACTTATGATGCTGAGAGACACTGGTTGTAAGCCCTTCAATGTGTGTTTGTGCCCATTGTTTGAAAACTGCATCCAAAGTTCAACAAAATCCCATAAGATGGGTATAAGTGTGCGTAACCATTGGGCACCTAAAACTACATCACATCCACCTAAGGGCAAGGCAAACATGTCAGAGCGTAGGTTATAATCTCCAATAGAGATACACACATTGTGACACTTCCCTTTGCAAGGTAATGTGCCCCCATTGGCAATCATGACTTCAAAGTTCAAGCAAGGATGAACAAAACAATCAGCTTGTTTGGCTATTCGAGGGTTAATGAAGTTATGAGTACTACCAAAATCAATGAGTATTGTAAGAGGGAGCCTCTTGAAGTAACCCTTGACCTGCATGGTTTGTGGGGTGGTGACTCCTACTACGACATATGGAGAGATCTCTGGGTGGTCTTCCTAAGAAGTAGGGTCAACAGGCGACTGCTGACTTTCAACCTAATCAGCTACTATATCTTGAGCATCTGCATAAACTTCAGTTTCAGGTGAAGAATCCACATCCAAGAGATAGAGCTTTTGCTCAACACATCTCTGTCCCCGAGTGAATTTGTCATCACAATTATAACAAAGCCCTTTTTCTCTACGTGCCCGCATCTCTGCTTTAGTCAAATGCTTGATAGGAGTTGTTCTAGGAGCTGTCATTATTTGAGGGCTTTGGGGATCCATATTTCTGAATGGAACAAAATTGGATTTGGAGCGTTGTTGAGCTGTGATCTTGTCCTCCGCCAACTTAGCCAACCCTAAAGCTTCCATCATTGTGCTTGGATAAAATATTTTAACCTCAAAGCGAATTGCATCCTTCAAACCATTGACAAAACAACTCCTAAAGAATTCATCAGACAATCCCTCTGTGTAATTGGCCAGTTTTTCAAATTCTATATGATATTCTCTCATAGTGCCTATTTGGCATAGTTTTGTGAGTGCTCCTATGAAGCCATTAAAAGCACCAGGGCCAAATCGTTGCAAAATGAGTTTGCAAAAATCTGTCCATTTTGGCTCTTCATGAGCTTTGATGTACCAACGGAACCATTGAAGGGCTTCATATTCCAAATGAAAGGAGGCAAGTGGGACTTTGTTGACATCAAAAGTATTATGCAGATTGAAATATTGTTCTACCCGGTATATCCATCCAGTCGGATCATCACCATTGAAGTGAGGAAAATCAAGCTTCGGTCCACGAAAATTGCTGGAAGAAGAAAACCCTATATCTGCAGAAGACTCTAGCTATTGTCTATTGTTCATGGCTGAATGCTGAAGATTGAGCCCGAGAAATTTTTCATCTAGATCTTGGAGTTTGGTCTTGATGGCTACAAGTTCCTCCTCCATGTTTTTTGCTCCTGCGCGGGTGACAACCATAACCGGGATTTTTTTTTTGGAATGGGTAGAAAAACAAAAACAAAAACTTTTTTAGTAAAGGAAAATTTGGATTTGGGAAAAACTCTAATGGGTAATTAGAGTTTGACTAGGTTTTGGACACTTTCTGAGGGTCAGGGAAGCAGAAAATGGGGATTTTAGAAGCGGGGTGAAAGATTGGAAAAATTTGTCCAAGAGGGACAAAGTAGCAGAAATAGGAAATGAACACTGTGAAAAAATTTGAAGGCAATTGGGTGAGAATCGAAGAAGTTATGGCAAACCCTAAAAATAGACAAATGTGGGATTTTTGGCTTCGATAAGTGGAATTTGGGATAGGGTCCTCAAGGAAGGAAATATGCAGAATGGAATTTCAGGGGTTCTAGTGAGTTTTCAGACAGATTCAATCTACGATTTGTCAGCTGGCAATAGATATGGACCCCAGGTATGTTCAGCTTCCTAAAGGTTCAGGGGATTCACTTAGCTACCAATGTTGTCTAACAACTTGCGTATTGGGGCAGTACCCCTCACTCCATGACTTAGGTAAAAATGATAATCACTTTGCCACAAACGATAGCTCTTGGTTTACCTCACAGATGGGAACTAGTTAATCAGGTAGGGGTCATTGCCCTCTTCGCTGGCAGGTCCTCTCAATGGGCCAGCTACTTCAGGGTTCTTGTGGTACTCCTCACAATGAGTTTTAGGGCTATGCCCAGGCACTTCCCATAGTTAAGCGGGTAGGGATTATTCCCTGATCCGAACCTGCAATTGAAATGAACAATATAGATGCAAAGATAAAAGAACTACTGCAATAATCACAGCGCCTGGAGGCCACTGTGAAAAAAAATTTGGCAGAAATTCCACCCAGCGAGCCCAAGAAAGCACTTTGATACCAGATGAGAGGAACCTCTTGCAACAATATAATGAAAAATGCATGAAATAACAGAAATAGTAGAACACAGAAGGAATTTATTGATCGCAAGCCACTTCGAGGGGGCAACCTCCTTTGAGCAAGCTCAATACAATAAACTCCTTCATTGGCCTCAACACGTACTTATATACTAAGTCTAATCTAAACAACTATTACTTCCCATGAATGTGGGATAATACAATATACTCACGGGATGACTTACAAAGTATATGCGTCCAAATGTAATATACTAACAAAGTAAAGAGAAGGGTCAAACACGGGTTCCTAACAATTCTATACTCTCATGGGGACAAATGGAAATAGAGCTTTTGGACAAATATTACCTAGGACTACTGCAGAATCGGTGACATGAAGGAGGAGATGTTGAAAACCAAGCAAAAAGAAGAGGATAGCTTAGATGACTACTTGGATAGGTTCAATTTTTCCCTTCGAAGGTATGGAAACCCTGTAGCACATAACCTGGCTAAAACCTTATTCAAAAGAGGGTTAGATAAGGAGTAAAAAAAACAATAGATCTAATGGGGAAGGGAAATATAAACAAGTTGGACCCTTAATTGAGGAAATCTAGATAGAAACTATTCAATAACACATGACGAAGTAAGAGCACCAAGGTCTCTCAAGGTAAAGGATGATATAGGGAAATTGATGGAAGAATTTGCAAACCTAAAAACATGCATTCTAGTTCAGCTGAATACCACTTCAGATACCTAGATCCAGGAAAATAATAGAACCATTGAACCACTATCCATCTATTGTCCTAGGCGCATAAATAAACATCTTTTGAGAATGTCCCTTGGATAAGTCTGAGATTTATCAGATGTGTGACAAGGATCATCATACTAGCCACTACAATCAACTCTCATCTTTGAATAAGATGACTAGAAAGAATGTTCAAGTAGAAGAGGAGTTGAACTATGTAGGATAGAAACAAACTGCTAATTTTCCCTACGACCATTTTACAAATCAAGCTTCTTATAGAGGCCCTTCAAATTGGGGAAATAACCAATGGAATCCTTCATGGAATGGACCTCAAAATGCTCCTCAATGGGGACCATGAGACTACCCAAACCAGAAATGGAAAAACCAATAGTGGCCAAATCAACTATGGCCCAACCAATGTTGGCGACAAAAGTTTCCACCTCAATTTAGACCACAGGATATGCAGCCACAATAGGGTTCTCAATAGAACTATAACCAATAATTCCAAGGCCAACCAAGATGTTTTCCAAACCAACAACAAGGGCTTCTAACTGGGCCAAAAAACACACAAAATTAGCCTCAAAATGAATCAATTAGTTAGCCACCGCTACCAGCTCAACCTATAGAAAACTCACATATTAAACAAGGATCAAGTGTATATATGACTAAGCATGAAAATATGGCTAGTATAAACGTTATTCATTTGAATAACCTCCAACTACATTCTGGGAAAGCTCTCCCAAGACCATCTCCCCCTCTCATTGTTGAAATCATAGATGAATTGGAACCTAAAAATCCATCCAAGCAACAATCCCAAGAGGAGGATACAATTGAAAAAAGTGCCCCAAGAACAACCCTCAGACCACTCCGAAGTTCCTCCTAAAGGAACACCTCTAGAGATCACCTCCAGAGCTACTTCAAAGTTGCACTCTAGAGCTACTTCGGAGACTAAAAAAATAGGCACCAAACCCTGAACAACTCAGATAGAATTCTTCCCAAAAAATATTCTACGTAAACAAGTTTAGCCTACAATTGAGTATAAATTGCTCCAAGAGATCAAACAATTGAACGTTGAGATTCCACTCCTTCAGGCAATTAGAGATGTTCCTGAACTAAACTAGTTTATCAAACAGAGTTGTGTCAAAACCCAAGGTAGGAGGAAAAACTTTCCCACCACTATTCAGGTTAAAGGGAAAGTAGTTGATCGACTAGCTGGAGAAATACTCCTTCCAAAGTATGGGGTGTTAAGGGGAAAATTGGATAATCAAATGAATAATAAAAACCTAAAACATCAATAGAATGTGCATGCAAAAGGAGATTTAAAATAAGAGAGAGATACTCACAACCTTTTTTACCTTGCGATTTCCATTGTTCGCCTATTCTTTCTTGATCCTTTGGTGATGAAGATGGCCCTCAGGAAGCTTGCTACCTTGCTTCGATTCCTCAAGATGACAAGGAGAAACGGCTCGGATACTTGTTGTGTTGAAGACAACCTTCAACAGAAATATGAAATGGATGATAGATGAAGTGATGTGAAAGTGGGGTGCCAATGGCACGCTATAGATTCTACAGCATAAGTTTACTCGAAAGTTGGATATCAAATGAAGAAGAAGAGGGTTGTATTTATAGAGTTGTGTGAGAGAAGATCAACGGTGGAAAAGAAATAAGAAGATCAACGTAGGAGAATGTTCGAGAGAACGTGCACAAATAGAAGAAGGACATGTGTCATTCAAAAAGATGCTGTGTTGAGTTAACTGCTTTCTTGATGAGGATGAGTTTTCATTTCTTAAATTAGAATATATTTTTCTAATTTAAGAGCTTTGTTGATAGCTTTAAATCAGTTAACTCAGCTTTTGCTTTTGTGTGACAAGAAGAATTTATTTTTGGAAGATTTTGAAGACTTTTTAGAAGATAAGAAAGCATAATTAAATAAATAAATTTATTTAATTACTTGTAGGTAATTTGGAACAATAAATAAAATATTTAAATATATTTTATTTTTTTTGGAGATTTAATTTAAATAAATTTGCATTTTATTTAAATTTAGAAGAATAGATGATTTAATTAAATAATTAAGATTATTTAATTATTTAGAAGAATCAAGTTGATATTGAAGGAATTAATCAAATAAACATAATTTATTTAATTAAATGGGAGGAAGTGAATCAAACAAATAAATTTATTTATTTATTTATTGATAGAGGAATATGAAGGTGAAATAAATATTCAAAATATTTAAAATATTTATTTAAGTAGAGTCATGTCATTTTTAGGTGTATACATTTTTCCCCTCTTTGATGCAATGTGTTTTATCACGTTGTTTTAAAGAATAAGAATTTTTGACAATGATACATGCCCCAGTTTGCCCCTGGTACAAGTTTAACGACAGGATGCCCCCTCGGGAGATTGAATGAGAAGACGACAGAAGGCGTGAGATGGACAATCTCATGAAGAAGAATGTGAAAAGTAGGTTAGGCTGGAGAAAAACAGGACACAGTTCAGAGAAATAGATATGGGAAGTAGTCACAGTTGTCACACAGTCAGCTATGGCTCAATTCCTATATATAGGAGCTAGGTCCACAAGTTCTATTCATTTGCACACTTGTCCTTAGTTGATTGGTCTTTGAGAGCTTAGGAGAGTATGGGAGCTAGAGCAGTTGACAAAAATATGGATATTCCGTGCAAGGAGCACCGGTTTGAGTAAGTCTGACGGTTCGATTGGCCAGCCGAGGCAGGACTACTGGTATGTAGTTCGATAAAACTCACTAAAAGTCATTTATTAGGTCAATAAATGCTTAGGAAAAAAAAATAGGACAGATGTACCGAACTGCAGTTCAACACATATACACTCTGAAATGGCGCATGTGCTGCGAAGTCACGCATATGAGATATCTTATGGCGCATATGATAGTTGTGCGCATATGGGCTATTAATTGGCACATCTATTGGGGAATGATGCATGTGATACTAGAAATGGTGCATGTGCCATAACGGCGCATACGCGTCAAGGATTGGTGCATTCATGGTGAAGTGGCGCATATGATATGGATCAGCGCATTTACCACCTGAATCGGTGCATTTGCACTAGGATAATTAGTTGACTTAACGAAATTAACTCAATTGGCACCTTGATCGATGCGTCAATTAATAAGCGATCTCTGAGATTGCCGAGAATCTAGTCAAGAGATGATATGTTGTTTTGATTAATTTGATATGTTAAGTCAATGATAGGATAGTTTGATTGCTTTTAGCAGGTTTGCTTGGATATGGATTGATTTGATGCTATGCTTTGCTTGGTTTGCAGGAGGATATCTGGGATATCCCGATGTCACGAGAGCAGTTCCCTTTGTCGTTTTTGCAGCGGTATATGTTGACAGAGATTAACCGTGAGGCTCTTGGTGCTATGGGTTTGCACTACATTTGCTTCATGCCCGAGGTTCACGCGAATCGCAAGTTGTTGACTACAGCGGTGGAGCGATTCCACAACGAGGATGGGACATTCCATCTACCGATCAGGGAGATGACGATCACTCTAGAGGATGTGTACAGGATTCTGCACCTCCCTATTCAGGGAGAGTTGGTAGAGTATGAGTCACAGCATGATGCTGGATTAGTTGAGTGCAGACCAGTGTTTGACAACCTAGAGTTGGTTGAGCAGGGGATTTTGTGGCAGGACATTCATGACTACTATGACTACTTCCTGGGTATAGTGGCGGGACTGATCGATGGCGTAGTATGCCCCGATAGGAGGTCACACGGGTTCCCGACTGGCTGGGGGAGGGTGTTAGAGAGTATGATTACCAATGGGACTCGGTATGCATGGGGTGTGTGCATGTTGGCACACTTATACATGGATATGCACCAGGTTGTGTATCACAGAGGAGCCAGTTTGTCAGCAGGTGTGTCTCTTTTGTAGTTTTGGTTATGGGAGCACATAGCTATCACACGGTCGATATGTCTTTTCCACAGGCAGAGAGGTGAACCCTATAACTATGGTTATGTAGGTGTGATTTCCCAGCACAAGCTGGGGAAGCTCAAGTATTGGAGACACGTTTGATAATGTGGATCTAGTTATCTGGCACCCATACCTAGACTACGAGGTATGGGAGGATGAGGCGGATGAGCTTCCATACTGCTTCCAGACTTGGTGGCTTATTGGTAGGATGGGGTACATATTAGAGTGGTAGATTGTTAGCAGGGTACAATGGCAGTTTGGCAGAGTGCAGGGCAGGCCATAGGGGCAGGCGCGATTTACGAGGACCCATGCAGAGAGATATAGGTGGGGTCCCATGGCATCATATGAGGAGGCCTTGGCAGACTTTCGGTAGATCCCCTACGCAGCATGGCCTATGAGGAGGGACATAGTGGATGCAGGCATAACACTAGATTATGAGGAGTGGTTCGCTACTCATCCATTTTCCAGATATTCAAGACCTGGAGAGTTGGCTCCCCGTATAGATGAGGAGGATTCAGAGGACGAGGGTGGAGCTGGTAGGAGGGGGAGATGAAGGAGGGGGAGAGGAGGTTAGGGAGATGATGGTGCAGATAGAGGATGGGGAGATGGAGGAGGAGGAGGTAGACTGAGACAGAGGAGGAGGTCTGGGTAGGGACCATTGGGTCAACAGGAGATTGCGCAGCCGTAGGCTGAAGGGCAGGTGCAGGTGCCAGTACAACAGGTGGCACCGCAGAGATAGATGTTGCCACCATAGCAGGTGGTACAACAGCAGGTGCAGGGGCAGGTGCCAGCACAGCAGGCTCCGCAGCCTGACCTACAGCAGCAGGCCATGGTTGCATTATAGGGTCAGGTTAGGCAGTTGAGGGCCCACCTAAGAGCAACAGAGTCCTAGAGAGACATAGATGTGGGACAGATATCAGAGATATCTAGAGAGCAAGACACATCCCTGGTGAGTGTGCGGGTGATGAGAGCAAAGAGAGATGCAGCCATGGCAGCTATGGGTACAGATGGTACTTCTAGATTTTTGGTTTCATAGGTGTAATAGGCACAGACACAGCTGGCCCAGGTATAGGGTGAGCTTGCCAGAGTGCAGGCTCAGGCTCAGTATTACAGGGGATTGTATCACGGGGTAGTGGCGGCGGACCAGTGTGCACCTAGCTACAGGAGTCAGTCTGCGGCATCACAGAGGGCAGGTGGGTCCCAATCTGTGGCATCAGTGAGAGGTCCCTAGCAGTCAGGGGGAGACAGACGAGAGGGCAATGCAGGGAGTAGTGCTCCACGGTAGCAGGGTTAGCTAGATTTGGACACTTGTACCAATTTTTGATTTGATGTACACATTTTTGATGGCTGAGATAGCCTGTATATGTATTATTTTTGCCCTATGACATGTATCATTGTCTTTTTGTACTTTGTATACATTTCATGACATGACTATGAGATATGGACATATATTTTGATATGTTGCACATTTGGACATGTTTTTATGCTTATACGATGATGCAGTTATTGATGTTCTATATGCTCATGTTCTATGCTTATATGCTATGGATGGAATCTATCTTATGATGCTTTATATATGTGATGCATACTAGATGGATTTGGGATGATTTGATATGCAATGCAGATGTGAATGTTATTGATATGATTATGCAGATCTATATGTATTTATCTATGTTTTTGATTTTTGGTAAGATATATGGATGCACATGTATGTGGATGACCTAATGCACTTGTTATGTATGCAAATGATTTAATCATGTAAATGAATATCCCATGTGATATGATATGCTATCTATGCTATGTTTTTGATATGTCCAAATGTGCTCAATTGACACAGAGATGATATAGATAGGCGGAAGGGAAGAGATGAAGAAATACAAACTTTCATTTGATGCTCTGTAGGATTTTCTTATTGCATGGTTGATATGGATTTCTGGATATGGGATGGATGTGGATATTTTGTCATCATTAGAGTGCAAGTACTTTGCTTTCATCATTGGGTACTTTTTGTTTCTTTTTTCTTTTTGAAATGTTGTAAGAAAATACAAGCATCTAGGTATAATTAGACCAAGAGGACCTGAGTATCGCTTACATGGATTTTGATATAGCAAGTTAATACAAGCATCTAGTGAAACTTGAATCTAGATGACTTGAGTACTTCTTGCATTTCAACAGACAAGGATTGGCCTTTTTCATGTTCAGACCTTTGAAGTCCTCAATGATCTTTTGCTGATCATGTCGTTAGACATAAAGTCATCACATTACTAAAGTTTGATCCACAAGCAACATACAAAGAAAAAGATTATGCCCCCATCATAGCATCTCTAGCTTTTGGCATCCTTGAGTAGCATAGGAAGACATAATGACAAAAAATCCAAGACCTTGTAGGTTAACCTGTTCACAAAACATTCTTGCGTTAGATATGTATTTTTGCCATAATTGATACAGAATTAGTCTGAGTGTTTCGGTAGGGTGTTCTTCTTTGGATAGGTTGATGTTTTGGTGCCAAGATTTTTGTTTGGCAAGCTTGCTTTGCTGTGTGCACTTGTCTAGTGAAAGGTATCACAATCCTTATTGGTGTCCCCTTAGAACATGTGGCATTCAAGAATCCAAATCCGTAACCAGGTTGAGGAGTTGCCCCCAGTCTAGACAAGGATCGACTTACTTGTGGGCGATACGATAGACAGACACGGAGAGATGGACCCTAAGGGACTGACCTAGTGCCTTAGGGGCTCATTGCTAAATGGCCTTGCCTACGTGACGACGCAGAGACAAAGTAGTTCGGGGTGAACTTGATGGACCTAAGACCTAGGTGATGGCACAGATGCAGAAATGACATGGACAATAGGACATACGACACTTGATGGAATCGACAGAAAAGAAGGGGAATGAAGCCTCAGGGGCACATTGAGAATGGCCTTGCCTACGTGATAACTCAGAGGTGACCTAGTTCGACAATGGTTCGAAGGACTGGTTCAAGATGAACGATATGATAGACACAAGAGACTTGAGGTTACAACAGATGGAGGAAGTGGTTTGTCACAAATAGCGCCTGTTTACCAGGTTTTCACGACTTGCTTTTATTTGCACGAAAGCTAAAAGTACACATGACACCTATTTGCCAGGTTTTCATCATGGTACCTATCCCAGGCGCCTATTTGCCAGGTTTTCACCAAAGGACAATTTTTTTTGCTACTTTTCTATTTTTTTGATTTTTGATCTTTTTTCTAATTTTTTTGAATTTTTAAGGACTCTCTTGCATTGGGGTTTTAGGTGTAGAACTTGCGAAGATGCATACTGTTGATAGGATCATCAAACAGTTCACCTTCAAATGTAGCTAATTGATATGCTTCTGACCGATAGGCTGCAATGATGACATAGGGACCCAACTAGTTAGGTTCGAACTTGCCTTTCTTTTCTCGATCTTGCTAATTTTTGGGATTTTCTCTGAGGACTAGATCACCAACTTGGAATACTCAGGGTTTTACCCTATGGTTATAACTTCTAGACATCCGTTGTTGATAATCTTTTAGGTGATTAAAGGCCTGTTGCCTTCTCTCTTTGAGCAGCTCTAATTCTTGAAGTCTGGACACTTTGTACTCTTCATCAGATATGAGGCCTTTTAATGAAACTCGCGAGGATGGGATCTTGACTTCAATGGGCAAGATGGCTTCTGATCCATAGACCAGGGAGTATGGTGTTGCACTTGTGGGTGTGCAGATGCTTGTACGGTAGGCCCAGAGAGCAGGATTTCATTGGACATGCCAATCACGACTAGCATCATTGACAGTCTTCTTTAGGATTTTCAAGATGTTTTTATTTGATGCTTCCACCTGGCCATTGCCTTGGGGGTAATAGGGGGTTGAAAAGCGGTACTGGATATGGAATTTGTCACATAGTTCCCTGACATCTTGATTTTTGAAGGGTCGTCCATTATCTGTGACAATGGATGAAGGGATACCATAGCGACAAATGATATAGTTCAAGATAAACGAGGCAATCTACTTGCCTGTGATATTGGCTAAGGGCATGGCTTCAATCCATTTTGTGAAGTACTCAGTGGCGGTGATTATGAATTTATGGCCGTTGGATGAGGGAGGGTGAATCTTTCCCACTAAGTCAAGTCCCCATTGATAGAAAGGCCAAGGAGTCGTTAACGGTTGTAGCTCCTGTGCTGGTGCATGTATTAGGTTCCCATGGATTTGGCACTTCTTGCACTTCTTTACAAAATGATAAGAATCGTGTTCCATAGTTGGCCAGTAGTATCCCATGCATATGAGTTTCTTGGCTAGGGTAGGGCCACTAGAGTGGGTCCCGCATGTACCGTTGTGCACTTCCTTCAGGGCGGTTTGATATTCCTCACTATCGAGACATCTAAGGAGAGTACCATCGAGACCTCTATGATATAGGGTATTGGCGACAATGGCATACCAGGATGCTTGACGGATGAAGGTTCATTTTTGGTTACTGGAGAGATCAGGTGGGAGGGTATTCTCTTTAAGATAGGCAAATATTTTTCCATAGAGGGGGGATTCAGCTCCAACAATGTGGCAAATGATATGGGATTCGGGAGTGTCATATGCAGGACAGGACACTGGCTCTACCAAGAACTCATAATGTGATTTATTATTTGGAATATCAAGGAGAGATGTAATTGTTGCCATGGCATCTGCAGCTTTGTTCTCAATCCATGGTATCTGTTCAAAAGAGATCTTGACAAAGTATTCTTTGAAGTCATCCACCATTCGCTTGTAAGGGATTAATTTCTCATCTTTTGTCTGGTAGTCATCATTTACTTGATTTATGACCAGCTGTGAGTCACCATACACCTGAAGTTCTTGGATATTCCATTCAACTGCTAGCTTGATGCCGATGACTAGGGCTTCATACTCTGCCACGTTGTTAGTGTAGGGAAAGAGTAATCTGTATGATTTAGGAATGGTGTTGCCACTAGGGGTGAACAACAAGATACCGACTCTCGATCCATGCTAAGTGTATGATCTATCAAAGTACATTTTTCAGGTTGTTGTGGTTATGTGAAATATAGATTCGTCTAGAAATTCAAAGCTCAAAGGGCTATTTTCTGTTAGAGGTGCATCTGCTAGTTGATCTGCAAGTACTTGGCCTTTTATTGCTTTCCTGTCTATATATTTGATGTTGAATTCGCTGAGAAGCATGACCCATTTGGACAATCTACCTCTTAAGGCTGCTTTGTTGAGTAAGTACTTGAGTGGATCAATTTTTGCTACCAGTTTGACAGAATGTGACAACGTGTAATGTCTCCACTTTTGTGAGGTGAAGACCACATCGAGACAAGCTCTTTCAATTGGCGTGTATTGCAGTTCATATCCAACAAGTGTTCGACTGATATAGTATATTGCTTGTTCTTTCCCTTCATAATTTTGTTGTGCGAGGAGAGCTCCCAGAGCTGTTGGTGTAGATGAGATATATAGTAGTAGAGGTTTACCCTGAATCAGTGGCATCAATATAGGTGGCTTCATGAGATACTCTTTTAACTGCTGAAATGCCTGCTCACATGAATCATTCCATTTGAAAGGGACATTCGTATGTAGGAGGTGGGAAAATGGTTGGCACTTGTCTGCCAATTGAGAAATGAATCTTCTGATAGATTGTAGTTTTCCCTGTAGAGACCTTAGTTGAGTGAGATTCTTAGGAGGCAACATTTCCATGATGGCCTTCACTTTAGCTGGGTCGACTTCGATTCCATTGGCGGACTCTATGTATCCAAGTAGCTTACCTGAGGTAACTCCAAACACGCACTTCTTTGGATTGAGGCACACATTAAACTGTTCCAGTCTTTTAAAGATTTTGTCTAGTACTGCCAGGTGTCCTTCTCTTGTGAGTGATTTTTCTAGAATGTCATCAACATAATCTTCCATTATAGTGTGCATCATGTTGTGGAAGATTGTGGTCATAGCTCTATGATATGTTGTGCCGGCATTTTTCAAACCAAATGGCATGACACACCAACAATAGGTGCCCTAAGGACATGTGAATGCAGTCTTGTGTTGGTCTTCAGGTGCAATTTTTATCTGGTTGTATCCAGAAAAACCATCCATTAGTGACAACATGATGTGTCCTGCCGTGAGATCTACAATCATGTCAATGTTTGCTAGGGGGAAATCATCTTTCAGACAAGCTTTGTTTAGGTCCCTGAAGTCATTACATATTTAGACTCTGCCATCTGGTTTGGCAACTGGTACTATGTTTGAAATCCACTTAGGATAGTCTATTGGTCTGATGAATCTAACATCTAACAGTTTCTTCAGCTCTTCTTTCACCATGAGGGCCACATGTGTTTACATCTTTTTGAGTTTTTGTGAAAGAGCCGCTGAACAACATAGAGAAATGTTACAAAAAGTTAGAGCTGAGAATAAATTAGACTGTGATGTCATTAGTTCTTAGTTATCAAATTGCAGAATACAAGTTAAATACACTGAAGACAAAGTTGATATTATCCAGCAAGAAATTCAACATATGTCTGCAAATCATATGTTGTTAAAAGATTCTATTACTCAGGAGTCAATGAATATGTCGTTTCTCAGGGAGTTCATTACCATTTTCATCATATTTGGGTACATACATGGCATAGAAATAGAATGGTGAACTTGAACTTCTTATTAAATCCATATCATATAACTCGTCAATTTCTTTCCTGCAAAATTTAGTTTCATGCATACTCATAAGAAAATAGTTTGCTTTAGCTTTAGGAGTTAGCTCATTACCGTCAGCATCTCTTTTCAATGGTAGACTATAGAACAAGTTTTGTTCTTGCTTGTTCAAATCCTTGGTCAAAACAATGGCTGCAAACTCTGTCTTGAGTTTTTCCAACGGTTCTTTTACTGCTTCCAGTTGTCTAGATATCTAGACTCTGTTTTCTTTCTTTTTCTTTGGAATTTCAATTTTGGTGGTGAAGGCTAGATCTTGATGCAGTCTTGGAACTTGAAAAGTGCCTTGAAGAGTTATAAATGTGGAGTCAAGGGTGATTGGCTCCCAATGTTGCATTGCTTTGCCGCCAATTACGCCATCATATCCATTTACTTCATAGTGAACAAATATTAGTTCATCAAAATATCCATTGCTTAGCTGAATAGGAACTTTACAAACAAGCTTGGATTCAAATTTTCCTTTTCCAAATATTAGGTTAGTAGTTCCTTCAATCCATAAATCTTTGGGAAAACAATTATATCTTGCTACATTTACATCAGCGCCAATATCCCACAAAAATGCTAATGGATATGCTTTTATGCTTGGGATATGGATGGTTAGAATGACACCTGGGCAAGTTGTCGTTACCTTATTCCTTTGATAGGCCCTGACCTGATGTTGACTACAACAAGAAATTCAACATATGTCTGCAAATCATATGTTGTTAAAAGATTCTATTACTTAGGAGTCAACAGATATCCAGTCAATTGTTTTGACTCTTAAACAGTCACAGTCTCAACAAATGAAAGTGGTAAATTTCCCTTCCAGTGCTAAAGGTTACTTACAGGCACAATATGAGGGTCCCAAACTCTCTACTGTTGTTAAACAGCCTGTAATTGAAAAGGTGTATGATCCCTCTACTGGTAATCTCTAAGATACCATGGATGATGAGAAGGCTAAAGGAAAATTTCAAATGGCCCATGGAAATGGAACTAATCCTAATGGTTCCAACCCAGTAGACCCATTTAAGAACATCCAGTCCTACAAAGCTGACACTCCTCCTCTAGTAAATTTTGATAATTTCAAGGATGTTGAAAATATGAGAGGCATAGACACCATGCGTGCCTGGATCACTAATTATATTGCTACTAATCAAGGAGCTGATGAAGCTCAAGTGATCAAGCAAGCTCTCAATTCTATGACTGGTGTTGCAAGAAATGTATGGGACATACTTGAAGACACTTTCAGAGAAAACTTGATTGCTAGAGGCACTAAATAGGTCTATGCATAGTTGACATGTCTGTTTGTAGGAAAAACAGACACTAGAGAGAAACTTACCTATAATAAGTTTGTAAGAGGCAAGTGTAAAGATTTAAAATATTTCATGGAATACTGTGAAGAGCAGTATAAGAAATTTTATTAGTCTGGACGTGAACAAAACCATGAGTTTATGTTCACTACTTTTCTAAAAAGCTTTGGTGAAGTGGTAGGAGAATTCTACCATAAAAGAGTTCTGGAAAATCTGGTAACAGAAGGAATTGAAATGAAAGAATTAACATTCCCCTAGTTGGTGCAATTCTTGACAGAAATAAATGAGGAGATTTGTTAAGAATCAAAGAAAAGAAAAGAAATGAAAAAAGTAAATTCTTTACTTTCTGCATCTACTTGTTATCAGATTATGCCATTGAACCAGTTTCCTAACAAAAGTAAATCTTCTTGTTATTCATGCTCTAGATTAGATAAATCTGATAAGTCTTATTACAAGAAGAAAAAGAAGAAATATACAAAATATCCTAAAAGAAAAGGATACTTCAGGAAATGAGATAAGAAAAGCTCTGGCAAGAAATGGGAACCCACTTGTTATATCTGTAAAGGAAAACACTATGCCAACAAGTGTCCAGAAAGGAATAAGAAGAAAAACAAAGGAAAAGTTTGCGCTGCCAGAGCCGCAGGACTTGATGATAACGATGAATTTAAATTCATCGATAAGTATCCATCAGATTTTGAAGATATCATTCTTTCAAAACCAAAAGAAGAAGAATCTGATGAAGAAGTATACATTTCTGCCCTTGAATAGGTGGTTGTAAACCAAACCAAAGTACAAGAGGAAGAAGCGTCTGATGATTTTGAGAATTCATTCTTTTGTAGAATGATGCGAAGAGATACAAGAGCAGACCTGGACAAGGTAATTGAAGAAATTGTCTAGATTGAAGCACTTTTATATAAGATGGATATGGGTCAAGAAACTTGGAAAAAGCTGACCAGTAAGTTGGAACAGCTTATAGCCAAGAAGCATTTCCTTCTCAAGGAAATTGAAAGATCCATCAGACCTCCTGCTAGAAGAACACCGGTACTTAACTACTCACAACTGGTAACTCCAACTGAGCTTACATCACCAATAGCTCAGAGAAGCATTACAGCAACTCCTACAGCAGGAAGTATGGGAAGAAGGTTATGGCGAAGGCTAAGAAAAACCTTCTTAGAAAAAGTTATTCAACAAGCACAAGATGAGATTAATGAGATCGAGGAAGAAGAAAATATTCAGCTTGTTGAAGAAATGGAAAGATCTCAAGAACTAGATAAGTATGTTAACCAGTTCAATTCCTCCAACTCATTCCAGCTGCCCAGGCAAACAACAACACAAGAAGAACAACTTTTCTGCGAAGAGAAGCCATACAGTCCCCTAGCTGAACTAGGAGATGATATAGGACAGAGTCATGTGCTTATTTAGAATTTGGCACCTTATCTTGAAGAAGGCAATAGTAGTCAACATCAGGTCAGGGCCTATCAAAGGAATAAGGTAACAACAACTTGCCCGGGTGTCATTCTAACCATCCATATCCCAAGCATAAAAGCATATCCATTAGCATTTTTGTGGGATACTGGCGCTGATGTAAATGTAGCAAGATATAATTGTTTTCCCAAAGATTTATGGATTGAAGGAACTACTGACCTAATCTTTGGAAAAGGAAAATTTGAATCCAAGCTTGTTTGTAAAGTTCCTATTCAGCTAAGCAATGGATATTTTGATGAACTAATATTTGTTCACTATGAAGTAGATGGATATGATGGCGTAATTGGTAGCAAAGCAATGCAACATTGGGAGCCAATCACCCTTGACTCCACATTTATAACTCTTCAAGGCACTTTTCAAGTTCTAAGACTGCATCAAGATCTAGCCTTCACCACCAAAATTGAAATTCCAAAGAAAAAGAAAGAAAATAGAGTCTAGATAGCTAGACAACTGGAAGCAGTAAAAGAACCATTGGAAAAACTCAAGACAGAGTTTGCAGCCACTGTTTTGACCAAGGATTTGAACAAGCAAGAACGGAACCTGTTCTACAGTCTGCCATTGAAAAGAGATGCTGACGGTAATGAGCTAACTCCTAAAGCTAAAGCAAACTATTTTCTTATGAGTATGCATGAAACTAAATTTTGCAGGAAAGAAATTGAGGAGTTATATGATATGGATTTAATAAGAAGTTCAAGTTCACCATTATGTTGCCATGCCATGTATGTACCCAAATATGATGAAAATGGTAATGAACTCCCTGAGAAATGACTAGTTGTCAACTACAAGCCGTTAAATGAATGTCTGGTTGATAACTGTCATCCTCTCCCCAGCAAGGATCATATTTGGCAATCTATTCAAGGAAGCCATATCTATTCAAAATTTGATCTAACAAAGGGATTTTGGCAGATTAGACTAAAGATTGAGGATTTCTATAAAACAACAATCTCAGTCCCACAAGGGCTATTTGAATGGAAGGTTCTTCCATTTGGAATCAAGAGAGCTCCATCTATCTTCCAAGAAAAGATGGATATTATTTTCTGCCCTTATGCTAAATTTATTCTGCCATACATTGATGACATTCTTGTGTTTAGTCAGGATATGAATCAACATCTTCTTCATCTGCAGCAGTTTCTGACAATTTGTTAGGAGCATGGACTTGCAGTTAGTTCTACCAAATCCTACTTTGCTCAAGAAGAGATTGTCTTCATTGGCATCAAGCTTCTCTTGGGGTGAAATGGAAGCACAAGCACATATCTTGACCAAAATCCAGAATCTTTAGGTAACAAATGTCAAGGAGTTGCAAAGATTTCTGGGTTTAGTTAATTATACTGCTGGATTCTATTACAAGCTTGCTGAAGATAGGCTTGAATTGAATAAACTTTTAGGAAAGAATCCACCACCATGGTCTGACAAGCATGATGCTATGATCTTAAGAATTAAGAATAAATGTGCTAATCTACCACCTTTGAGATTACCAGGTGATGGTCTAAAAATTGTAGAAACAGATGCTAGCGAATCTGCATGGGCTAGAATTTTAAAAGAAAAAATGCCCCAAGGCCGACATGAAATTGTCAAATATATTTCTGGCAGCTTTAAGAACAGTGAGCTTAACTATCATAGTACTCATAAAGAAATACTTGCTATGATAAATACTTTAAAATCCTTTCATATGTTTGTGGCAAACAAGAAATTCCTAATCAGAAGTGATCTACAGAACCTATGTGGATTTTTTTAAAAGAATCCAAAGACAAAGTAGTTCAAGGAAGATTGCTCAGATGGGCACAATTTTTGAATACATTTGATTTTAATATTGTTCATCTTCCTGGTACTAATAATATTTTTGTAGATTTTCTATCTTGAGAAGGTCATCTTCCAGCTAAGATAGAACATGAGCTTGTTGATAACTGAGAGGGGGGGTGAATCAGTTATCTTAATAGTTTGTCTTTTCTTTTCTTCTTTAACAATTAGAGCAATATCAAATCATACCAGCATACATAACCATGGAAGCAAAAATAAACTCAACACACATGACACAATATTTTTGACGTGGAAAACCCTGTTAAGGGAAAAAACCACGGGGTCATTAACCCAAGATTGTATTCTCTGTTAAAAGAATAAGGTAGTACAAAATGGCACTTGCCAATTAGGGCTCACTACCCGAGCACACTACTCACAAGAGGCTTACTGCCTACAATAGTTTATAGAAGGAAACTAGGTACTTGAACTGATGAGAAGCATCCACATATGCTTAGGTTCAATTCCGGTTAAGCTCAATATACTGATCTACTGCACTTCATTCTTCCTCTGCCTTAGTGCTGCTGTTCTGTCACTACCGGACCTCTATCTCTATTTTCCACACTGTTCTCTTCTCTTCTTTGCACTATACAACACACCACGCGCACCTTCATACCAAAATTAATCTGGAATATATATTCACATCAATGATTTCAATCATCTTTCTAGTTGGCATCCAGAAAACTCAAGATATTTCCAAACTCTAGTCTCTCAGCTGAATCCATGCTTACTAAGTGATGCTTATAAAAAAGATAGTTATAGAAGTCATCAATCATGTCAGCCAATCATTAATAATACCTTAAGAACCTTGATCACCATCAATATCTCATCCGGATTAAGGTCTGATGCTCTGCCGGTCAGTTCTTCCTCTGTCTACTCTGCCAAACAGGAACCCAATACTTAGGTGCTCATATCTCTTCACTATTTCATCACCGGAGGCTCAATCCCTGGAATCTATCAATCAAGGTACTCCTCTTGACTTCCCCAAGTCCAAACTTTATAGAGATACTTCCTCTGAGAGATTTGGACTTGATTGTTGGACCTCATTGCATGCTCTGTTCTTGGTCACCGGACCAAAATACTCTTCAATCTGACTTTTGATATAGACACACCATGTCCTGCGGATGTGTGGGATGGTCTTTGTTGCCATCAATGACAACACCCATGAAGCCACACAGTGTCTATTGCCAACAATCTCCCCCTTTGGCATTGATGGCAACACTTAGTGAAAAATGACTAAGTGTCACACTACACTCCCCCTTGGCTGATGCTCTGTTCTAATGTACATTTTACTGGAGCTCCCCCTTAGCTAGATTCCACATTTTTCACTGCGACTCACTCCCCCTTTGACATCAATGGCAAAGGGTAGAATCTGCACACCAAAATTCCCAAAAATCCAACTATACTTAGCCACATAAGTATATATACATGTTATACTTACATATAGTGAAGTATATCTGCAAAAGTTGTCTTCAACTGGACAAATTATGTTGCCCAACTCTGCTTCATCCTGTCCAAAATTGAGATGTGACCACTCAACAGGAATGCAAAAGCATCTGCCCTCTTTAGATTTGTCAAATCACTAGTCCGGGCTGTGGTCTGAGCATCAGTTAGGGCCTCATGCATGGCCTCTAATTTAGGGATAATTATCCCTCTAAGTTCACTTAACCTGCTTATTCTATTTTTCTTCTCCTTTTCAATCTTCTTTATTTCATTTATGACTGCAATAGTCTGACACTCTTGATTTATTAAGGAAGAGGTGAGAGGATCAAAACTTTGAGATAAACTTGATAGTTTGCTATCTTGTTCTTCCACCTTCTTGGTGATGTCTATTGTTACAGTGGACCAAGATAGACAAAATTTGTATAGATCTCCACCATCTTTAAGAGCATTCTCTAGGCTCTTTATTCCAATATCCAGATTTCTCCTATCATTTGTTATTAGCCCTTGAACTTCGAACAATCTCTTATCCAAAAACTCCTTCCAGACCTTTGCTTCAGCTGACTTCTCTAAGGAATCAAAATGTGTATTAACAAAATTTACAAGAGATTTTAGATTACCAGATGAGGAGGCTGAAATATCCTTTTGGAAGGATGGCATGATCTTCTCCAATACACCGGATGCAATTTCTATTAGCTCACAGTCTTCCATGTGAGACTTCAGAAGTTTTTCTTTTGTCTTTGCTTGAGCAAAGATGCTATCTTCATTGTTTGAACCAGGGAGAGGGAATCAAAGTTGAATGGTCCTTGAAGTAGCTCTGGTTCTTCTAATTCCATCATTTCTTTTGTCAGAAAGTCTTTGACTGCTTCTGCAGTGTCTCTTGCCAGAGACAGAGTTTTCTTCCCTTCTTCAGCCTCAGAACTGTCTCCTGGAGTCTTCTCTATTTGATCTTCTTCTCTTCCCTTTACCTCTTCTTCTTGACTTATTTTCTCCTCTATTCTTTCTTCTCCTTCAATTCCAAAGTCAGCAGGGGGATCCAGAAGAGAGATGTTTACTTCTTCATGGACTTCCTCTTCCAGAACAGAGGAATCCAGGTCCTTGGTCTTCTCCTCACTTATCTCCTTTGATTCTTCAGCAATTTCCTTTGTAGGATTTTCCTTTGATATGTTTAGTCCTTTGACATCAGAAGGTTCATCACTTATGTCCTCTATAATAGGAATATTGAATCTTTTGTATGCATTCCGGAGGATGTCTTCTATTTCTTTTGCCACTTTGTCAGTCTCTCCAAGCATAAGCTGATTCATTCTAGCTTTGCTCCGGAACTCATCCTTGCAATCTTTGAAGATCATATTCATTTGTTTCTGAGTGATTGAAGGATAGAGCTAAATAGCTATCTGTTCCCGGATCTCAAGGTCCTTTGCCTTAGCATTGTTCTTCCTTATTGCTAGTTCCTTCTCTAGGCTTTTGGGAATTAAAGATATGATTTCAATAAATGCCTTATTATAGATATTCAGATACCTGATTGTAGCTTCTTGCAAGATCTTCTGATCAGCTTCATTATATTCATCATAGAACTCAGTCATTGGTTTTAGGTTCCCATCCACAGTGACTAATTTGATGATATCATCAATGTAGAGAGTAGGTTTTTCAACAAATTCTTCTGCTTTTTCTTGCTTGCCTTGACCAGTAGAGGATTTACTAGATGTTTTCTCCTTCGTCTTCATTTTCTTTACTTCCTCATCTGTCTTTGTCTCTTCATCATCCTTGAGGCTTGTGTATGATCTTGTAGCCTTTGTCTTTGTTCTCTTTTCTCCTTTATCGGATGATTTTGCTTCCAGTTTTGATGCCTTTGAGCTCTTAGCAGTGGCAGCTGCAAAGCTCTTAGAGGATTTGGTCTGGGAGGGGGCTTCTACCGGAGCACTTTCTTTTTCTGCTTCTTCCTTTTCTTTCTCTGCCCTTTCCATCTTCTCTCTATCGGCATCAAGTGCCTCCTTTGATATTCCATGCCTCTTGGTGAATTCTTCTACTTCCCTTCTCACTTTTCTCTTGATCTCAGGCTGTCTTAGTTCAACATGAATTTTCACACTCAATTCTTGAAAGTTTCCAAACCTTTCTGCCTTAGGATCCTTGGGTTGACTTAGCATGTGTTCAACATGTAGCTCTACAATTTTCTCATCTACTTCGTACCCCATTGGCATGATCTAAACTGTCCTTGGCTCCACTGCCTCCATTAGGCATTGATCAGTGTCTACCATAAAGCACATTGTATCCTTGTATTTCTCAACCAATGATTGGGGGATTCTTTCTCTAGACTGCATCAAGCTTTGGAAGTTTTTGAAGTAACCCCACAGTGCTGTATTTTGTGCCTTGGCATCACCAAGCCCATACAAATAATCCCTGATTTGTATGGCAACAGGTCTATCATTTTTCCATATCCAGCCACTAGATCCGCGTAGCTCGTTCATGTAATAGAAGAATAGATAGAGTATCAAGCCACCGTATTTGAAAGAATTCTTCTTATCCTTCTTTATCTTCTGTAGATTCTCCAAAAGTTGGTTCATAAGGAGCTCACAAAGATCATAGTCAGCATTCTTTCTTAACATTTCATAAGTAGTGTAAATTGTTGTTCTGGATACAGAATTCTCTCTGTTGGAGTGATATATCTTGTAGCCAATTATCATGGTGGCAAACTTGATATCCGGATCTATGATATCCTCAATTGTCATTGCTCTTTTATCAAATTTAGATCTGGTAGCCTCACTCACAGTTTAGTTTTTGACTGATTTGAGAGTAGGTAACCCATCAGATGAGTACAATCTGGTCACTGCCCTAATAACATCCTTTGTGATCTTAAATGGCCTCATCAACCATATGAAGTTGTCATGCACTCTGCTCTGAATATACCGGACCCATTCATCTTCTGCAAAATAGGGGAAATGAATACACTATCCAAAATGCTTGTCCTAGATGGCTTTGTACTGAGGTTTGAGTTCAAATGATTCATCTATTAGCTTCTTATGATATATATCCATCATCTTGGATTCCCTGAATTTCTCAATATTCGCATGAATGTATACCCTAACGTCTTCAACATGCAAAACCCCATATAGAATGCTAGAGAATGCGCCTAAAGGATCTACTTCTAGAGATTTATAAGGGCGTTTCTTGAACTTAGGGTGTGGCCTATCAGTGATTTTGACAACATTTGGAGTAGCCATCTTTCAACAGATTACAAGAGCGAAAAGTACCTTTTTACGCCTCTAGGGTTCATGAAAAGAGCAGAAATGATCACCAGTTGACTTGAATTCTACGATTGATCCTTGAGAGAGATGAAGCAAACTTGTTTGCAAAGCTCTTCTTATCTTTTTCACTAATGCAAATGTGCAAATGACAAGAAAATGAACCCTTTTATCTCTAAGCAAACCCTAATTTCATTTTGTAATAAATGTACAACTTAAGTTATCCCAGTTACCTTATCATGAGAGAGATTTTTTCGGATCACTGAAATGTACTTAGAGCTATTTTTAGTGTTGAATTTCAATGTCTCTGCTTTCCTTGAATCATCCCCTTTATCCGCAGATCAAGATGTTTCAGTTTAGAATCACACCGGATCAAATTGTGAAAATCCTTCTTTTACCAGAAAACTATCAAACTGGATCAATCTTGGAAGATTAGACTCTTCAAATCTTCTTGTGGATCTTCCATATCTTTACAAGGCTTCTTTAGATATTTCTATGAGAACCCTTTAATCCACAGCATTTCATGTGCCAAATTTAGGCACCAATTAACTGGCTGGGGAAAAATGTTTTCCTTGAGACTCCCCCTGAGCCAGAGCTCATCTATTTAGTTTCTGGAAGGAATATCAACACCAGATTCTAGTGCGGATCCATCCCCAACATTTTTAGTACTTCTCTTTACCCAAATCTTGTTCATCTCCCTTTGAATTTCATCCGCATTCACTTTTCCTTTTCCTTTGTTTTGATTTTGATTATGATGTACTAGACCCCTTTTATCCTAATTCTTACTTCTGCAGAATGAGGCAATATGACCAGATTTATTGCAATTGTAGTAAACAACATTTCTTTACAGATTTGACTGATATCCTCTTGATCTGTATTGATTAGCCATATGTCCCATTCTATTGCATGCAAAGCATCTACATTGAATGAATTATTTATTTGCATATTTCTACATTCTTGAGATTTGTGACCATACCTTTTGCAGTTAAAACACTATCCGGAGAAGGATGAATTAGTCTGATTCATTCTTCTTCTACACTAATTTGCTTTATGACCAAAGTTATTGCAAATGTGGCAATATCCATTGAAGGATGGATATCTTTGAGCATTTGGTTGCCTTACTGGAGGTCTTCTAGGCCTGTTCCTTGGATTTCCTGATCCAGAGTTCTTCTGACCAGATCCGGAGCTTTCCCCTTTCTCATACCCCAAGCCTTGCTTGTCATCTACCCTCTTTTGGCTTTCAAGAAGAACTTCAAGTTGAGCAAAGCTTATCTTGAATTTCTCTTTGTATTCATTTGTTGTTTGAAGATCCTTTTTAAGAGTGTCTAACTGATTCTCAAGTTGTTCTTCATTGTCTCTAGCTTCTTCAAGATCAGATTCCAGGTGCCTGATTATTCTATCCATTTTGTGGCAGTCTTTTGACTTCTCCTTGAGAGATTGTTTTAGATTATCTTCACTTTTTCTTCTCTTCAATTTCTTGGGTGAATTTCATAACTCCTGATTCCATTTCATGTCTTACCATAATAACCTCTTTTGATAACTTCTCACATAACTTGGTTTTCTTATTTAGATCTTCATTAATATCATTGGCTTCATTTTGACTTGCTAATTGTTGAAGAAGTTCCTTTCTTTTCTTCATTGAGATACTTAGTTTTTCTTTGAGTTCATTTATGAAATCATTAGCTTGTTTGAGTCTTTCCCTCAGCTCATTGACTTCAGACTGAGATTGATCAAGATCATCTAGAGCAGACTAAAGTTGTTCCCTCATACCATACATATCCATTGAGATTCCCAGATCTTCCTCAAGCTGTTAGGCTCTATCTAGAGAAAATTAGCTCTGATACCAATTGTTGATAACTAAGAGGGGGGGGTGAATCAGTTATCTTAATAGTTTGTATTTTCTTTTCTTCTTTAACAATTAGAGCAATATCAAATCATATCAGCATACATAACCATGGAAGCAGAAATAAACTCAACACACATGACACAATATTTTTGATGTGAAAAACCCTATTAAGGGAAAAAACCACGGGGTGATTAACCCAAGATTGTATTCTCTGTTAAAAGAATAAGGTAGTACAAAATGGCACTTGCCAATTAGGGCTCACTGCCCAAGCACACTGCTCACAAGAGGCTCACTGCCTACAATAGTTTATAGAAGGAAACTAGGTACTTGAACTGATGAGAAGCATCCACATATGCTTAGGTTTAGTTCTGGTTAAGCTCAATATACTGATCTATTGCACTTCATTCTTCCTCTGCCTTAGTGTTGCTGTTTTGTCACATACCGGACCTCTATCTCTATTTTCCATATTGTTCTCTGCTCTTCTTCGCACTACACAACACACCACGCACACCTTCATACCGAAATCAATCTGGTATATATATCCGTATCAACGATTTCAATCATCTTTCTAGTCGGCATCCGGAAAACTCAAGATATTTCCAAACTCTGGTCTGTCGGCTGAATCCATGCTTACTAAGTGATGCATATCAAAAAGATAGTTATAGAAGTCATTAATCATGTTAGCTAATCATGAATGATACCTTAAGAACCTTGATCACCATCAATATCTCATCCGGATTAAGGTCTGATACTCTGCCAGTCAGTTCTTCCTCTGTCTACTCTACCAAACAGGAACCCAATACTTAGGTGCTCATATCTCTTCACTCTTTCATCACCGGAGGCTCAATCCCTGGAATCTATTAGTCAAGGTACTCCTCTTGACTTCCCCAAGTCTGCACTTTATAGAGATACTTCCTCTGAGAGATCCGGACTTGATTGTCAGACCTCGCTGCATGCTCTGTTCTTGGTCACCGGACCAAAATACTCTTCAATCTGACTTCCGGTATAGACACACCATGTCCTGCGGATGTGTGGGATGGTCTTTGTTGCCATCAATGACAACACCCATGAAGCCACATAGTGTCTCTTACCAACAGAGCTATCTATAGAATTGCCACCAAAACAATCTGGTAGAGTAAATGTCATCCGAGTACGTGAACACAGGTGGTACGAAAAAAGTTGTCTAGAATGGAGCACAAATCCATTCTAGAGAAGAGACTGCCACAATTTCAAGATGGCTAATGATTATTTGTATGACAAACTACAAAACAACAATTAACTCTTGAAGGTCTGTGGACACCAAGACCTTTCTTTGAATTTTCAGCTGAGGCCGAACCAGTTGATCTAGAAGTTGGTTGTGTATGTGCAAATTGGTGTGGAGACTTTGTCTTACCAGTCAAATTTGTAAACCCTCAAGTACTTAGACCAGATCGATGGATAAACGAAGAAAAAGGAAAAGAATTGATAAGGAACATGTTTCAAGGTCCTTATCCTCCAGCTGAAGGATTGCAGTTTAATGGTACCTCTTCCTACATAGGTTGTATTTTTAAATTAACATTTGATTCCCCTAATGAGAATTTGATCAGTAGCTATCTCTATCAAATGTATGGCCCAACTGGAGCTGGATCTTTGTACCAGCATTGGAATGTACCAAATAAACTCAGAAGCCTGCATGCAGAACAAACACCTATCTGGATCCATAAAAAAACATACTGGATGGAAATGACTGATGAAGGAGCTATGGCACATGGCATATATGGACCACACAAGTTAAAGACACTCAGCATCATCTGGAAGGAATCAAATCCTTGGCAAACTTCTATCTTTCCAACTATTGGCAATATGGCAGGGTGGGTCTCACATGCATCAAATATGACATGTCCAAATTGCGCATATGATCCTCTTAATGATCCACGTGTTGCAAGTTATGAAGAAGGATCCGATGAGGGACCCAATTCAAGCTAGTGGATGGGCTTGTCATCTACCAAAGGAATCTGTCCCTTCGTGGTTAAAGATAGACGTGGCCCACACCATGGCAAAAGGGGAAATCTTACGTGCCTAACAGTAAGCATGAGATATACCTCTCATGGTCAAAAGGCGATTTTGTAAAAAGTAGATTCCTTTAAGGTCTTGTCTGTCCTCTTTATTCCTTGTTCACGGGTTATTGGGATCCACCCAAGGAATCTTATCCTCAACTAGATAACCCTACGGATAAAGAGTTGCAACGTGTCCATTTTCTATGGTTGGACTCCAAACTTAGACTTAAGCTATAAGGTTAAAGATCTGCCTTGCCTTCCTATAAAAAGGACGTAAGGCTGCCTCATTTGGCATCGAGTCTTGAGCGAGTAAGTCTCTCATAGAAAGAAGTCTTAGAGGTCTTAAGAGTTTTGAGTCTTAGGAACTTCAAGATTAGAGAAGTATGCTCTTCCTACTTGGTGGGAATCAGAAACTCAAAAATCTTTCAAGATAGTAGTTTTTAAGTTATTTCCCTAGCATATGTCAATCTATAATTCAGCGCGCATTGTTTGAGTAGAATGTTGTAATCCTAAAATATGAATAATAAAATTTCAGTGTTGTAAGCTCAGTTGGAGTTATCGGTTGTAAGTAGTTAAGTACCCGTGTTCTTCTAGCAGGAGGTCTGATGGATCTTTCAATTTCCCTAATAAGGAAATGCTTCTTAGCTATAAGTTGTTCTAGCTTACTGGTCATCTTTTTCCAAGTTTCTTGACCCATATCCATTTTATGTAAACGTGCTTTAATCTAGACAATTTCTTCAATTACCTTGTCTAGGTCTGCTCTTGTATCTCTTTGCATCATCCTGCAAAAGAATGAATTCTCAGAATCATTAGATGATTCTTCCTCTTGTAATTTGGTTTGGTTTACAACCGCCTATTCAGGGGAAGAAATATATATTTCTTCATCAGATTCTTCTTCTTCTAGTTTTGAAAGAATGATATCTTTAGAATCTGATGGATACTTATTGATGAATTCAAATTCATCGTTATGATCAAGTCCTGCGGCTCTGGCAGTGCGAACTTTTCCTTTGTTTTTCTTCTTATTCCTTTTTGGACACTTGTTGGAATAGTGTTTTCCTTTACAGATATAACAAGTGGGTTCCCATTTCTTGCCAAAACTTTTCTTATCTCATTTCCTAAAGTATCCTTTTCTTTTAGGATATTTTGTATATTTCTTCTTTTCCTTCTTGTAATAAGACTTATCAGATTTATCTGATCTAGAGCATGAATAACAAGAAGATTTACTTTTGTTAGGAAACTGGTTGGATGGCATAATCTCATAACAAGCAGATGCAGAAAGTAAAGGCTTTACTTTTTCATTTCTTTTATTTTCTTTGATTCTTGACAAATCTCCTCATTTATTTCTGTCAAGAATTGCACCAACTGGGGGAATGTTAATTCTTTCATTTCAATTCCTTCTGTTACCAGATTTTCAAGAACTCTTTTATGGTAGAATTCTCCTACCACTTCACCAAAGCTTTTTAGAAAAGTAGTGAACATAAACTCATGGTTTTGTTCATGTCCAGACTGATAAAATTTCTTATACTACTCTTCACAGTATTCCTTGAAATATTTTAAATCTTTACACTTGCCTCTTACAAACTTATTATAGGCAAGTTTCTCTCTAGTGTCTATTTTTCCTACAAACAGACGTGTCAACTGTGCACAGACCTAATCAGTGCCTCTAGCAATCACGTTTTCTCTGAAAGTGTCTTCAAGTCTGTCCCATACATTTCTTGCAACACCAGTCATAGAATTGAGAGCTTGCTTGATCACTTGAGCTTCATCAGCTCCTTGATTAGTAGCAATATAATTAGTGATCCAAGCACGCATGGCGTCTATGCCTCTCAAATTTTCAACATCCTCAAAATTATCAAAATTTACTAGAGGAGGAGTGTCAGCTTCGTAGGATTGGATGTTCTTAAATGGGTCTACTAGGTTGGAACCATTAGGATTAGTTCCATTTCCATGGGCCATTTGAAATTTGCCTTTGGCCTTCTCATCATCCATGGTATCTCAGAGATTACCAGTAGAGGGATCATACACCTTTTCAATTACAGGCTGTTTAACAACAGTAGAGAGTTTGGGACCCTCATATTGTGCCTGTAAGTAACCTTTAGCACTGGAAGGGAAATTTAACACTTTCATTTGTTGAGACTGTGACTATTTAAGAGTCAAAACAATTGACTGGATATCTATTGACTCCTGAGTAATAGAATCTTTTAACAACATATGATTTGCAGACATACATTGAATTTCTTGCTGGACAATATCAACTTTGTCTTCAGTGTGTTTGACTTGTATTCTATAATTTGATGACTGAGAACTAATGACATCACAGTCTAATTTATTCTCAGCTCTAACTTTTTGTAACATTTGTCTATGTTGTTCAGTGGCTCTTTATTGAACGGCCCATCACGTTTCTGTATGTGATTTGAACTGATCATATGACTGTTTCAGGGCCTAAATTTCTTCTTGAAGTTGCTTGATCAATTCCTTTTCAAGCCGGTCAAGAGATGCAATAATAGTATGCAGATTCTCTTGGACAGATAATAATTTTTTCTCTGTTCTGAGGGCTTGAACTTCTTCCCAGGTTTTCCTATCATGGAGAAGAAGAAGATTCTTTCTTAGACAAAGATTTGTCCAATTGAGCAACTTACTTTGGCTAGACCCTTGGGTTTCACCGACAGGGGTTACATGTAATGGCCAAAAATCTACCTGAAACTTTCCTGTCAAGTCATATAACATGAAATCCTAAAAAGGAAGAACTATACCAGGGATGACACAAGGACCTGAGGGTCTAGATATGGCTTTTTCATTGACCTCCTTTATATCCTACTCAGGGATGGATGCAGGTCTGGTAGATATCATTCTAATATGGCCAACTGGTGGATGAAATGTAAAAGAACATTTCTCACACTTTAAAAGCCCATTGTCTAATGCAGAGTACTGGTCATGTGGACAGGGAGGTGCAATAGAGGAAATAGCACCAGAACTACTAGGAACAGATTTTTTGACAGTGGGAAACTTAAACAAATCTTCAAAGCCTTTAGAAGGTTGTAGTTGTACACTTTGTGATTTTTGCAACACAGACAACACAGGGTTATTATAATTAAAAGTTTTTTCTGTTCTCATGGAAGGCTTACAGCCTGAAGAGAACCTAATAACTGCTTGGTCATCAATTTCTTCTAGAGACACTCCTCTCACCTGAGGTAGTTTTTGTGGAGGAGGCTGACAATCTTTATCCCATAAATCAAGTGCCTATTCTTCAGGAAGCCGAATATCCTTATGTTTCACTATTTTGGGTGTTGTTAGCTGGGTGTGTTCACTGGTGGACTTCCATACTGTAGACAGACCTTCAATTCCTTGGGCTCGTCTAGGATTCATCATTAAAGGCATAACTTTGTTATAGAGCTGATAATGAACAAGGAAGACTAAAGAATGGTCAATGGACATGTCCTTCATGTAAAGATTCATTGTTTTGAATTGATAAGTAAGGACATCATTGAGGTTTTCATCCTTAAGACTTACTGTGAAGTCTAGAAGGTAGTCAGTATATAGTGGACCTTCTTCCATGGAGTCACAAGCACATCCTAACAAAGCATGGGATAATTTATTAAACCTAGCATCTTTGAGCATCATAAAAATTATTATTGGTAGACCTTTTCTGTAGTGACCAGTTATGCCAATATGCACATATGAAAGATGCATATACTGAGGATTGTCTGCTCTAGCTCTAGCTTGACTCTGGAATTTAGAAATTTCTTATCATTGAACAATTTTAATTTTCCTTCATTTCCACCTATAACAGTATGTTGCAGACTGGCGACATGACATTTCTGCCAAGACTTATAACCAAATAAATTCTTCAAACCCTTAGACTGATTAAACATATTAATTAGACTATGGGGAATATCATTGTAGATTTCAGAAGGTTTAATTTTGGGAACTTGAAATTCTTCATTAAGAAATCTACTCTGAGAAAGATCTTCTAAAGCATTTCCAGATTCTTCTACCATAGAGAATGTATTCTCACTATCAACAAATAAATTGGTGAAACTAACCTCTTTATTGTGATTCATAGTGTGATCCTCAGGAGCTATCCCTGATCCAGATGTAGAATCTTTATCCATGATTTGCACTCGAACCCGCGCTTGAATTACCAGATTATAGCCTCGAAACAACCCTAAAACGCCTAACAACAGCAAAGACGGGACTTACAATTAAGGACTTATGACATAAGAATGGTGGTAAGAGCAATATGAGGAGCATTACAAAGAGAAATACAGATGAACATTACTTCAATCATCATGAATGGTTATAGTCAAACAAAGACTGTAACTAGGAATACAATAAGATTAATCATAAACGACTCTGATACCAACTTTTACATAGTTGCAAGAGAGAATGAAAGATGCAGAATTTTATTATTCATATTTTAGGATTACAACATTCTACTCAAACAATGCGCGCTGAATTACAGATTGACATATTCCAGGGAAACAACTTAAAAACTACTATCTTGAAAGATTTCTGAGTTTCTAATTCCCACCAAGTAGGAAGAGCATACTTCTATGATCTTCAAGTTCCTAAGACTCAAAACTCCTAAGACCTCTAAGACTGCTTGCTATGAGAGACTTACTCGCTCAAGACTTGATGCCAAATAAGGTGGCCTTACATCCCTTTTATAGGAAGGCAAGGCATATCTTTAACCTTATGGCTTAAGTCTGAGTTTGGAGTCCAACCATAGAAAATGCACACGTTGCAACTCTTTACCCGTAGGGTTATCCAGTTGAGGATAGGATTCCTCAGGTGGATCCCAATAACCCATGAACAAGGAATAAAGAGGACAGACAAGACCTTAAAGGAATCTATTTTTTACAAAATTGTCTTTTGATCATGAGAGGCATATCTCGTGCTTACTGTTAGGCGCGTAAGCTTTCCCCTTTTACCGTGGTGTGGGCCACATCTGTCTTTAACCACGAAGGGACATATTCCTTTGGTAGATGACAAGTCCATCCACTAGCTTGAATTGGGTCCTCATCGGATCCTTCTTCATAACTTGCAACACGTGGATCATTAAGAGGATCATATGTGTAATTTGCTCATGTCATATTTGATGCATGTGGGAAACACCCTACCATATTGCCAATAGTTGGAAAGATAGAAGTTTGTCGAGGATTTGATTCCTTCCAGATGATGCTGAGTGTCTTTAACTTGTATGGTCCATATATGCCATGTGCCATAGCTCCTTCATCAGTAATTTCCATCCGGTATGTTTTTGTATGGATCCAGATAGGTGTTTGTTCTGTGTGCAGGCTTCTAAGTTTATTTGGTACATTCCAATGCTGGTACAAAGATCCAGCTCCAGTTGGGCCATACATTTGATAGAGATATCTACTGATCAAATTCTCATTAGGCGAATCAAATGTTAATTTGAAAATACAACCTGTGTAGGAAGAGGTACCATTAAACTGCAATCCTTCAGCTGGAGGATAAGGACCTTGAAACATGTTCCTTATCAATTCTTTTCCTTTTTCTTTGTTTAACCATCGATCTAGTCTAAGTACTCGAGGGTTTACAAATTTGACTGGTAAGACAAAGTCTCCACACCAATTTGCAAGTACATGACCAACTTCTGGATCAACTGGTTCGGCCTCAACTGAAAATTCAAAGAAAGGTCTTGGTGTCCACAAACCTTCAAGAGTTAATTGTTGTTTTGTAGTTAAGCATTTAAATCTGTCATACAAATAATCATTAGCCATCTGGAAATTGTGGCGGTCTCTTCTCTGGAATGGATTTGTGCTCCATTCTAGACAACTTTTTTCATACCACCTGTGTTCACGTACTCGGATGACATTTACTCTACCAGATTGTTTTGGTGGCAATTTTACAAACATCTCATGTTCTATCTTAGCTGGAAGATGACCTTCTCGAGATAGAAAATCTATAATAATATTATTAGTACCAGGAAGATGAACAATATCAAAATCAAATGTATTCAAAAATTGTACCCATCTGAGCAATCTTCCTCAAACTACTTTGTCTTTGGATTCTTTTTTTAAAAACTCCACACAGGTTCTACAGATCACTTCTGATTAGGAATTTCTTGTCTACCACAAACATCTGAAAGGCTTTTAAAGTATTTATCACAGCAAGTATTTCTTTATGAGTACTATGATAGTTAATCTCACTATTCTTAAAGCTGCCAGAAATATATCTGACAATTTCCTCTCGGCCTTGGGGCATTTTTTCTTTTAAAATTCCAACCCATGTAGCTTTGTTAGCATCTATTTCTACAATTTTTGGACCATCACCTGGTAATCTCAAAGGTGGTAGATTAGCACATTTATTCTTAATTCTTAAGATCATAGCATCATGCTTGTCAGACCATGGTGGTGGATTCTTTCCTAAAAGTTTATTCAATTCAAGCCTATCTTCAACAAGCTTGTAATAGAATCTAGCAATATAATTAACTAAACCCAGAAATCTTTGCAGCTCCTTGACATTTGTTACATGAAGATTCTAGATTTTGGTCAGGATATGTGCTTGTGCTTCCATTTCCCCCCCGGGAGAAGCTTGGTGCCAATGAAGACAACCTCTTCTTGAGCAAAGTAGGATTTGGTAGGTTTAACTGCAAGTCCATGCTCCTGGCAAATTGTCAGAAACTGTTGCAGATGAAGACGATGTTGATTCATATCCTGACTAAACACAAGAATGTCATCAATGTATGGAAAAATAACTTTAGCATAAGGGTGGAAAATAATAACCATCTTTTGTTGGAAGATAGATGGAGCTGTCTTGATTCCAAATGGAAGAACCTTCAATTCAAATAGCCCTTGTGGGACTGAGAATGTTGTTTTATAGAAATCCTCAGTCTCTAGTCCAATCTGCCAAAATCCCTTTGTTAGATCAAATTTTGACCAGAATCCAAAATCTTCAGGTAGCAAATGTCAAGGAGTTGCAAATATTTCTGGGTTTAGTTTATTATATTCCTGGATTCTATTACAAGCTTACTGAAGATAGACTTGAATTGAATAAACTTTTAGGAAAGAATCCACCACCATGTTCTGACAAGCATGATGCTATGATCTTAAGAATTAAGAATAAATGTGCTAATCTACCACCTTTGAGATTACCAGGTGATGGTCCAAAAATTGTAGAAACAGATGCTAGCGAAGCTGCATGGGCTGGAATTTTAAAAGAAAAAATGCGCCAAGGCTGAGAGGAAATTGTCTGATCTATTTCTGGAAGCTTTAAGAACAGTGAGCTTAACTATCATAGTACTCATAAAGAAATACTTGTTGTGATAAATACTTTAAAATCCTTTCAGATGTTTGTGGCAGACAAGAAATTCCTAATCAGAAGTGATCTACAGAACCTGTGTGGATTGAGCTAAAGATAAGTGATGCAGTATGAGATTCAGATCTAGCCTTGGCATATCCGCATATGTCCAAGAAAAGTTGATTTGTTTTCTCTTGAAGAATTTGGTGAATGCTAGCTTTTCTTGTGCGGTTAAAGACAGTACCATGTGGATCATTCTGGGATTATCATCTGTGCTGACATTGATCGGATCTACTAGTTCTATCAAGATTGAAAATCTCTCTTGATGTATAAGATTGGGTAGAGGGTCAAGCCTTCCATCCTTCAGTACCTCAGAGAGGTTTTCACCATTGGATATGTCTATTTTTCTACTTTTTTCATGATCTAACACTGCTGCAGAGCAATTTTCACCATTAGATCTTTCTTTCATTTTGACATTTTTGAGACTGAAAGGCTTGGCACTCTCTCCAAAATAGGCCTTGTCATTGAGTTCTATGGCATAGCCAGCTCTGTGATCCCCTGCGGGTATATGATCTCTAAGTTCTAGATAGTCTATGATGGCTTCATCATTCTGAAAGGTATCGAGGTTAGGGGTAGTACCTTGTAAGTCCCAATCTATGAGTTTAGGGTGCACCAATGGTAAGGGGTCATTGGGTTGGTCCGGTTCGAAGGTATCGATGGTTAAGATAGAGTTGTTATAAGCATGGATGAAGTCTGCGATGGTACTCTCTATTAGCGGATCTGTCAAGGGGGGTATCATTCTTTCCTCACGACTTTCACTATCGTTATTACGTGAGTCAAACTCTAGTGGTCTAGCCCTTGGACCTTGTCTCTCATTTGCACGGGTTGGGTCATACTCGTGGACAACATCGATGCCTTTTTCATCACAAGATAGCTCTGAGAGACTATCCCATTCATATTCATTGGAATCAGTCTTGCTCCCTAGTTGCAGTTGTTGAATTTGATCAACCAGATTACTAGCAGATGTTTCTAGTTGTTTTCCTTTATTCTTCTTTGCTCTGTTGGTTCTTAATGTGCCAGTGTAACCTAGCCCTGTAGTGTCTCAAGCTGTCAAGGTATGAGGTTGGATGGGTTTAGTGATACCATCTTTTCTTGAACTGAGTGGACTGTGGCCTTCATACCCCATTCTTTGTAGCATTTGGAATCCTTGACCATATTGTTCAATTTGTATAGTGTGATAGTCTTGTTGTGTTGATGAACTGCCTTCATCCTTGTATAACCATTGTAGGATATCCTTTTCATCGCTCTCATCTTCGAGGCTTCCCCATTTGATAAACGGACCTTTGGTAGTTTTGTCTGCTTTGGGTTTGGTCAGAGTAGGTCTTCCATATGATCTTGGGGATAGGGGGAGTTGTGCCAAACAGAGGGATTGGGAGATTGTGTACTCACCCAAGCCCTTATCTTTGAGTCTGAGGTTAGGTTGGGAAGTTTTTGATGTGGAAGCAAGTGAAGCTAGGTCAACATGAGATGAAGATGAAGCAGAAGCACGGTTATTAGGAATCTCAACTTTAGGTTTAGATTGAATGGAGTTGCAATACTGAAATGGATTAGGGTCACCTTAGATGGTGATCTCTTGACCTTCATTAGGGAACTTGATACACTGGTGGTATGTTGACGGCACTACTTTCAGAGCATGTATCCATGGTCTCCCAAGAAGAATGTTATATGCTAGCTCCATATTGAGGACTTCGCAAGCCACATCTTTTACTATAGGTCCCACTCTGATTGGTAAAGTAACAATTCCCTTGGAAGTTCTCTCCTCATCATAGGCTTTGATAGTGATTTTCTTTTTTGGATCTATAGCTTTCTCCGAAAACCCCAATGCAAGGATTAGCTTCAAGGTGCAAATATTCAAAGCAGCTCCTCCATCGATTAGGACCCTCTTTATCTTGTGTTTGTGAATGAAGGCTTCGATATGAAGAGAGGCATTATGAGGTTAGGTGATTGACATATCATCCTTTTCAGTGAATGATAGGGAGTGAGGTGAGGTAATGTGACCTACCATAGTTTGAAACTATTCTTTAGAGAGGTTCGTTGGGACAGAGGCTTTAGAAAGAGCTTTGTCAAGTATGGCCCTATGGGATGGGGACAGACACATAAGTTTCAGAATGGAGATATGTGTAGGTGTCTTATGTAGCTAATCCAAGATACTGTACTAATTAGCTAGAGGGGCGGAGGCTCCTCTAAGAGTGACTCTATTACTATGGGTGGTAACATTACAATCCGGATCTTTGTTTATAGTGATCACATTGATGTATGAATCACTTTCTAAGATGTGGTTAATAACATAGTCAAAGGCAACGTTTGTGTAATTGGCATTGTTATTTCCACTGTTGTTTTGGTTGGAAGGCCCTCCCTGCTCATAGTTGGGAAGAGGATCCTTGAATGCCCGGTGATCATTATTAGAGGTATGTCCGTCAAGTGACACTTTGTTTTTCTCGATCAAATCTTGGATAGTGTACTTAAGTGCAATGCAGTCGTTGGTTTTGTGCCCCTTGTTTCGGTGGTACTCACAGAAATCATTGTCGTTCCACCAAGGAGGTTTGACTTTTGGTTCATATTCCCGCACTGTTAGAAGTGTTATGATCTTACTTGTGATTAACTTCTGTAGGACGGTTTCCAATGATTCTCCCAAAGGTGTGAATTTTCTCCTAGGTTGAAAATTTGTAAACCGTGATTCAGTGTTTCTTGGTTTGTTTTGCGGGGGGTTGTTTTGAGGAGTTGATAAGTTAAAGATTGGTTGTTTTGGTGCCGCATTCTTGGCATCTACCACCCCATCATTCACAATGTTTTTGTTCTTTGTCCAGAGTCTTGGTTTATCTATGTTGGTATTGGTACTAGGAGTGTCTTTATAGAGCTTTATTTGACCTTTTGTGATTAAAGATTTTTCAATGATTAGACCCATCTTAATGACCTTGCTAAAGGAAGTAGGACATTGGACTTGTATCTGATAGATTAGGTCAGTTTGTAAGTTATGGACAAACATTTCCAGCATTTGTTTTTCAGGCATTTGATGTGGGCATTTACTTGCCAACTATCTCCATCTTTGTAGGAAGGCAGCCAAAGATTCTCCACCTTTTTGCTTGGTGTTACAAAGATCTAAGATTGAGGTGTCATGCTCAATATTATAGGAGAAGTGTGTGACAAATTTGTCCACAAGTTCGTTAAATGTTCTAATGTTGGGTGGTAGTCTAGAAAACCACTCCATGGCTTGTCCTCCCAAGCTTCTTGGAAATAGTCACATAAGATAAGTATCATTGTGGGCAACTTCCAGATATGCAGCGTTGAATTCCCTAATGTGGTCCGTTGGATCACCCTTTCCTTGATATTTATCAAATTTTGGCACCTCAAATTTAGAGGGGAAAGGTATCATGATCAAGGTTCTATCAAAAGGATATGGTGAAATATCCTCTAGGGAATAATGCTTAGTTGATGTTCCTATTTGCATGTCCATGAATTGTTGTTGTAAAGCTTGGATTAGTTGGGTCATTAAGCTTAAGGCATTTGTAGAATCAATGGTTGCTTTGCTTTTGTCTATGGGTGTTTCCTCGTGGATGCTTCCCTCAGGGTGTCTTTCTTCCTAAGATTCTTTTAGAGCTTCTACATCAAAATCTTTAAGGAGCTTGACTCCTAGGTGTGCTAAGTGTAGAAATAATTTGTTAGGGTCTTGGGCAAGTACCTTATCCATTACGCGTTGAAATCTTCGGTCTTACTGTGTTTGGAGGACCTCTTCCATAGAGATTTCCTCATCACTGCCGTGAGAGTTTGGAGTAGTTTTCTCAGCCATTTCAATCTGTTTTTGTTTTTGTAATCTTGTTAAGACCATGCAAGGTGACTAGAGATGGGATGGAATGAGTTTGAAATTTTTGAACAAGGGGTGCTAGAATGTGTCAAGATTTGAGCAAGGTTCTCCTTAGATCAATTGGTGTCAAACAAGTTGGGTGCACAAAACAATAGTTGAAGTAAGGATGATAGAAATCCATTTACTTGATGTGGACTAGTCTTGCACAAGCCACTAGTGGAGTTCCGAGAGAAAAGGATAAGTGATCCTTGATAGTGGAGACTCACTAGGTTTGTTTGAGGTTTGATGAGATCAAGAATAGCTTGGTTCTAACCTTGTTGGATTTTGGAAGAGTTTTGCGAGATTTTGGATGATGTAGTGTGGAAAAAAGCAGCTATGGTGCAGAAGAAGAGAGAAATGGTTGACTTGCACAATTTTAATCAGATGTTGGAACAATTGAGACAGGTTTGAAAAGGGCTTTTGAAAAGTTGAAAATTTTTCTCTTGGAAGGTACGAAATAGCTCTCTGTTTTGGATGCACAACAATAAATGCGCTGGAATAGAGTGTAAAAGCGCCATAGGTCACAGCAAATGTGCCAATTTGGTAATTTTCAAATGCGCCGCAACAGTATTCAAATACACTGTAAGTCCAAGCAAATGCGTCGCAGGTCATAACAAATGCGTCGTTTTGGTTTTTTAGTTTGAATTTTGTAGAATTTTTGGAACGTTTTTAAAAAAATTTCTATTTTTGGGTTGAAAACTTGGTCTTTTCTTGAATTTTGATTTTCAATTATGGCAAAAGACACAGCAAGTGCATAGAAGTTTTCATGATTTTTATCTTTTGTTATTTTTTTGTATTTTTGGACTTTTTGACACAAAAACAATCACAACCTAGGCTGGAAAGGATAGTATTTGTTGAATCCCCTAGCTGTACATATTCAAAGTGTGTAGCTCCAGGATCTGGTAGCACCAGCTCCCCTCCATGGCACTCACTTCTCATGCATACCAGATTCGGGTTTCCTTAGGCTCGTACCCCCACTGAACCATAGGATTGTCCCTGCTACCTCTACTAAGAATCACATGAATCGGGCCCGCTTCAAAGGTTCCACCTTTTGTGTCAACAAATAGGAGTTTTTGGTATACTAAACAAGTGGCTAAGTAGTCAAGGAAACTATTCAAGTGGTTACACGTGCGGCAGTGCTACTCTCCATTATGGAGTCTCCCAGCCTCCAAGGGTTACGCCTTAGAGGGTTTTGGGGGAGGTTGGCTATCGGTGTAACACATTGGCACTCGTTGCAGGAAGCTTTCGCCTTAAGTAGAATTTATTTTAAGTGGATTGGTAGGGCTTGGCTTTAGCTTGTTACCACTCAGGGTTGTTCCCACTTGGACAGGCGGGCATCCAAGGGCAGGCCGCTCTAAAGGGTAAACATAAGGAATAATAAGTCTGGCATTCTGGTCACCCCATAAAGGGGAGAGCATAAGCCTATTGTCATTCAACAGACACAAAAGACAGTGGTTAATCCAAACCTAGTTAAAAGGAAAAAAACTAAATGTGTTATCTACTTGGGCACTCATGCATTTGTTAACTTTGAAGTGTTTAAAGATAGCAATGGTTCATTCCATTTGTAAGATAGCAATGTTCTAACTAAGGAAGATAGCAATAATGCAAAGATAGTAGTGGTTCAGTTACTATCCTCTTAGTTAAGGACTACGTGAGATTTGCATGCATGCATTTTTTTTAACTTTTTCCCCTAATTAATCTAAGATGAGTTAATTAGTGTAGCTAAATGATCTATCCAGCCTCTAATCCTGCAAGACAAACATTAGCTTAAAATCCTACAACTACGAGAAATCCTAAAATCAGAATGAAAATAGATGCGCTGCTTATCAGTCTGTATGCACAGAAACAGAGACTGTAAGCACCGTTTTACAGATGCGCTAAGATAGGTGTCAAAAGCACAGGAAGAATAGACAAATGCGTTAATTTAATAGATGCGCCGTGAAAATGTATGTAAGCGCCATGAGGTAGGGTGTATGCGCTGGGATTATGCAGGCGCTGAAACAGGAAGTGTATGCACCGTCTCAGAGGATGGATGTGTCGTAGTACCGTAGGCACCAGAACAGAAGATAAAAGCATCAGTTTAGAGGTTATTTGCACCGAAAGTCTATATGCTCTGTAACAGGAGGTAAAAGCACCGTCTTAGAGGATGTATGCACCGGATGAACCTGTCAGAAGCCTGTACGAAACATGTACGGAACCTATCACTAAGAAACTCAAATTTTTGGTTAGATTAGGGGCAAGAGCCCCACGGTGGGTGCCAGAAATGTTAAGGGGAAAATGGGATAATCAAATGAATAATAAAAACCCAAGACATCAATGGAATGTGCATACAAAAGGAGATTTAAAATAAGAGAGAGATACTCACAACCTTTTTTACCTTGCGATTTCTATTGTTTGCCTATTCTTTCTTGATCCTTTGGTGATGAAGATGGCCCTTAGGAAGCTTGCTTCCTTGCTTCGATTCCTCAAGATGACAAGGAGAAACGACTCGGATACTTGTTGTGTTGAAGGTGAGCTTCAACACAAATATGAAATGGATGATAGATGAAGTGATGTGAAAGTGGGGTGCCAATGGCACGCTATAGATTCTGCAGCATAAGTTTACTCGAAAGTTGGATATCAAATGAAGAAGAAGAGGGTTGTATTTATAGAGTTGTGTGAGAAAAGATCAACGGTGGAAAAGAAATAAGAAGATCAACGGAGGAGAATGTTCGAGAGAACGTGCGTGAATAGAAGAAGGACATGTGTCATTCAAAAAGATGCTTTGTTGAGTTAACTGCTTTCTTGATGAGGATGAGTTTTCATTTCTTAAATTAGAATATATTTTTCTAATTTAAGAGCTTTGTTGATAGCTTTAAATCAGTTAACTCAGCTTTTGCTTTTGTGTGATAAGAAGAATTTATTTTTGGAAGATTTTGAAGATTTTTTAGAAGATAAGAAAGCATAATTAAATAAATAAATTTATTTAATTACTTGTAGATAATTTGGAAGAATAAATAAAATATTTAAATTTTTTTTTTTTGGAGATTTAATTTAAATAAATTTGCATTTTATTTAAATTTAGAAGAATAGATGATTTAATTAAATAATTAAGATTATTTAATTATTTAGAAGAATCAAGTTGATATTGAAGGAATTAATTAAATAAACGTAATTTATTTAATTAAATGGGAGGAAGTGAATCAAATTAATTAATTAATTTATTAATTTATTGATAGAGGAATATGAAGGTGAAATAAATATTTAAAATATTTATTTAACTAGAGTCATGTCATTTTTAGGTGTATACATGGGGATCCTGGAAATCCTATCATTACAGTGAGAGTAGAAATATTAGATGTTATGGTTGACTTAGGAGTAGCAATAACTGTTATGAAAATTCACACTTTGGATAAGTTGGCTCTCATAGGCATTCAAGCCACTTCCATAATTTTACAATTGGCTAATCAATCGGTAGCAATCCCAAAGGGACTATTAACTGATGTCCTAGTCATTGTGGAATCATGGGAATTCCCAATTGATTTTCTGATCTTAGAGCCAAGAAACCAAAGAAATGCTTACCCTCTGATTTTAGGCAGACCATGGCTAGCTACTGTAACAGCATCCATTGACTGTAGAATTGGAGATATGGTCATATCTAATGGCATGGACATGAAGAAAATCTCTTTGTACCCCCAGCTAATCCATCCATGCATTATTCAGGAAAAGTTTGGGTAGATGAACCCAATAACATAGAAAACAGTGCTTCCTTGGATATGGTTACCATCACTAAGCATTTAGGAGATTTATGGGAAGATATTGACTTTGACACCCCTAAGGACATAACTCATATCATCATAGATAGTAATGTGATGAGCTTTACTAAGGATCCAAGAAGAGATTTTTTAGCAGCAACACACTATTCTTCGGCAAACATTATACCTTATTGTGAAACTTTTTATCAAGACATTGCAACTTTCCACATGTTATTACCACACTCATGTCATCTCAACAAAATGAAGAATGATCTCAAAACTATCCAATCCATTGATCAAGATACCAAGCCTGATGCAGAGGCATCCAACTAAAACCTTGACATACAGCATGTATGTCCGCAACCCTTCATCATCATCATCATATTTCCCTTAACACTGTCAGCATCATCATATTTTCTCTACCGACCGATATCCTCCTGCAGACAAACCTTCGACCCTTCGCCTGTCAGCAGCATCATCATATCCGGCTATCGGCAGCATCATCACATTCGGTAAGTGCAAACATCCTCCTGATGTTCACTATTCATCTTACCACCAACCTCTATCTGCAGCATCATGATGTTCAACATCATGTTCATCAGCAGGATATAAAATATCCTGTTCCCTCCATATATCCTGATGACGACAAACTCTTGCACCTTTCCTTCGATGCTTACGTCACCCCGATATCCTGATGACGATGACGTCACTTGCAGCTCCTCCAATATCCTGCTGTCGGCCAAACTTAACATTATCGGCCCGCGATGGTTTTATCAACCCGATCTACTACCTTATGCCGATACGCTCCTCCTCGGCAACACCTGATGATGATCACCCCGAAACGCATTCACCTTATGCAAACGATCGCATCATGCTCACCTCCATCTACTCGGATGACGCCCGAAGTAACTGCAGGATATACACAGGATTATCTTGATGATGCCGTTGCGATGGATTTTCCAACCTTAGCGAATTTTCAATCCGCCGAACCTCCTGAGGTGACCCGATCTACTTCCTGGACAACTTTCCAGACTCGAACTACCAGCACGACCTAGCACATACCCATGCTAGGGTTCTCAACACCTCTTGACTGCGATCTTGCACACCTGCATGCAAACAAACACAAAATGCAGACTAAATCCTAAACTACTATACATAGCCATTCCACCGATTCGACGATTCAACCGGTGGAATGGATCAGCGAATCCATGAAACCACCAGATTAGAAACTCGATTTCACAATAGAGATCAAACAGAAAATGAACACAAACAGGATCTTTATTGATTTCAAAAGATGCAATACAGTACTCTGTCTCACTCTCTGCCTCACTCTCTACAAAGTCTGATCGATCCCTGATGATATGCAATACCAACCGATCCTACTACATAAATAGGATCTCCTGCGAGTACTACCACTCGACTCCAAGCGGCTGGGAAATCTCTCCAGGCGGCTGGGAGATCCAACCGAACATACAGCATAACAGTTGTCCTAACAACCTAGCTAAAAATAGTAAAGTATGGTCAACATGACCTTATTACATGCATTGGTCTTATCAGACCTTCTTGGAAACATTAACCAGACCTATAACAAACTAACTGCCTCATGGAGGCCAGATGTCAGGTAGGTGCTCTTGCACCATACTCCCCGACAGAAAAGAACTCATGTCCCATGAGTTAGGTTGTGGAAGAATCCCACCTTTACACTTTGCCTTTGCAATATTCTGACCTGTTCCAGCTTTGTCCTCTGCTGGCTCTTGGCTGCTCCAAGACTTCTGAACTGTAACTTGTTTTCTTGCAAGTAAATCCTCATGCCTGTCAATGTAGGCCCTTCTCTCACATACCTTGTGTTTGTCAGGTTGTCTGACCAGAACCTCTGTCTGAACTGCCTCTTGAACTTCTGCAATGTTCAACTCTGTCTTTCTTTCAACCTTTATAGGACAAACAATAGTCCCAACTATGACAACATCCTTGTCATTCCTCTCAACTGGTTGCTGTTTGCAAACCTGTTTCTGAACCTGCTGCTGACCTCTGTCAGTCAAAACTGAAACTGTCTTCAAACTGTTGTCCTTAACAACTCCTTTCCCTGCAGTGTCCTCAACTACCTTTATGCCTGCTCCTATAGGCATCTGCACAAATTCCTTCTTTCCCACTAAAATGATTTTGGCTACCCTCTGTGCTGCAGCATCTTCTTGCAATGGCATCAACATAATAGTTTTCCCACCTTTCTTGATGGTGTAGGTATTAGCATACCCATCATACAATACCCTCCTATCAAATTGCCATGGTCTACCCAATAGTAGGTGACAACATTCCATGGGCAAAATGTCACACAAAACTCTATCATGATATGCTCCAATCTGAAAATCAACATATGCCTGTTCATAGACAAAAAGTGATTGACTATCACTCACCCAAGATGCCTTGTAAGGGTGTTGATGTGGAATCCTTTCCAAATTCAGTTTATCCACCATTTCCTGAGATACCATGTTGTCTGTTGAACCAGTATCAATGACAACCTTACATACTTTACCTTTGCTCTTGCATGTGGTCTTGAAAAGAGCTCTTCTTTGCATCATATCCTTTGATGCCTGCAAACTAATTCTCCTAAGCATCAATGCTTCTCCCTCCTCAGGATATCCATAACCGTCAGGAACTCTATCTCCTTGAGAAGTGTTTGAACTCTGCACGCTTTGCTCTACTTTCTCTTCTTGCACAAGTTGTACTCTCTTGTCATTCGTTCTATCATCTCTGGATGATGAACCTTTGTTTTCTGGAAATTTGAAAAATGGATGACCAAACTCACCACAGGTGTAACACTTTCCTGAAAATGTAGTAGAACCTCTACCACTTCCAAATCTGCCTCTATTACCTTTCCATCCACCTCTGAAATCAGACTGTCCCTGTCCTTTACCAGTGTCTTCGTGACCCTCATTGGTTTGCCTTGTTGTAGGGGCTGCTCCTCTTCCCCTCATATTGCTGCCTCTTCCTCTCATGGACTTATCTTGTCCCCTATTCATCTTTTCTTCAATCCTGATTGCCATTTGGTAACAATCCTCCACACTCTTAGGGTTAGCTAAAACTAACTCATCCTGTATGTTCAATCTCAAACCAGCCAAGTACCTAGCCACCTTTTCTACCTCATTCTCATGATGACCAGATCTCATACTCAACTTATAAAACTCCTCAGTATATGCCTTCACATCCATTTCCTTCTGCCTTAAAAATTGTAGCTTCTTAAACATCTAAATTTCATAATCCTTGGGCAAGAATTTACCTTTGATCCTTGCTACCATTTTATCCCATGAAGTGATCTTTGACCTTCCTTGTTTCCTTCTCTCAGATTGTACATAATCCCACCATACCAAAGCATGACCTCCTAACTTGGTCTTTGCAATCTTTACCTTCTGATCCTCAGCAACATCTTCACATTCAAAGTGATTATCAAGTGCCGCAATCCAATCCAGTAACTCATCTTCATTCAAACTTCCATTATACTTGGAAACATCAACCTTTACCTTAGGTTTATCACTCTGTACTGCCTTTAACAATTTTGCAAATCTCTGGTCTTCAGCATCCAGATCTTCAGCTACCTCTTCATACTCTTCAACAACATCTTCATCTTCTTCAGACTCACTGTCTTCCACTTCCCTCTTTTTATTCTTTTCCAGGGCTACAAGCCTGGCTTGAAGTGCTTCAGCAAGCTCCTTCATCTTCCTCATCTCTCTGGCATGTTTTTCCTTCATCTCCTGCAATTCCCTTGCAGTACCAGTACCTTTCGGAGGCATTTTGTCAACCTCTCACTCCTCTACCTCTGTCTTTTCAGTGACAGAATCAACTCTACCTCTGCCCTTTCGGTGACAGAATCAACTCTACCTCTGCCCTTTCGGTGACAGAATCAACACACAACAGCCTAGACCTTTTGCTAAGCTCTGATACCACTATGATGTAGAGGCATCCAACTAAAACCTTGACATACAGCATGTATGTCCGCAACCCTTCATCATCATCATCATCATATTTCCCTTAACACTGTCAGCATCATCATATTTTCTCTGCCGACCGATATCCTCCTGCAGACAAACCTTCGACCCTTCGCCTGTCAGCAGCATCATCATATCCGGCTATCGGCAGCATCATCACATTCGGCAAGCGCAAACATCCTCCTGATGTTCACTGTTCATCTTACCGCCAACCTCTATCTGCAGCATCATGATGTTCAACATCATGTTCATCAACAGGATATAAAATATCCTGTTCCCTCCATATATCCTGATGACGACAAACTCTTGCACCTTTCCTTCGATGCTTACGTCACCCCGATATCCTGATGACGATGATGTCACTTGCAGCTCCTCCAATATCCTGCTGTCGGCCAAACTTAACATTATCAGCCCGCGATGGTTTTATCAACCCGATCTTCTACCTTATGCCGATACGCTCCTCCTCGGCAACACCTAATGATGATCACCCCAAAACGCATTCACCTTATGCAAACGATCGCATCATGCTCACCTCCATCTACTCGGATGACGCCCGAAGTAACTGCAGGATATACACAGAAATATCCTGATGATGCCGTTGCGATGGATTTTCCAACCTTAGCGAATTTTCAATCCGCCGAACCTCCTGAGGTGACCCGATCTACTTCTTGGATAACTTTCCAGACTCGAACTACCAGCACGACCTAGCACATACCCATGCTAGGGTTCTCAACACCTCTTGACTGCGATCCTGCACACCTGCATGCAAACAAACACAAAATGCAGACTAAATCCTAAACTACTATACATAGCCATTCCACCGATTCGACGATTCAACCGGTGGAATGGATCAGCGAATCCATGAAACCACCAGATTAGAAACTCAATTTCACAATAGAGATCAAACAGAAAATGAACACAAACAGGATCTTTATTGATTTCAAAAGATGCAATACAGTACTCTGTCTCACTCTCTGCCTCACTCTCTGCAAAGTCTGATCGATCCCCGATGATATGCAATACCAACCGATCCTACTACATAAATAGGATCTCCTGCGAGTACTACCACTCGACTCCAAGCGGCTGGGAAATCTCTCCAGGCGGCTGGGAGATCCAACCGAACATACAGCATAACAGCTGTCCTAACAACCTAGCTAAAAATAGTAAAGTATGGTCAACATGACCTTATTACATGCATTGGTCTTATCAGACCTTCTTGGAAACATTAACCAGACCTATAACAAACTAACTGCCTCATGGAGGCCAGATGTCAGGTAGGTGCTCCTGCACCAAAGCCGGTCATGGTTTTACTAGGAAAAACATTAAACATTAACACCAAGCTATCAAGAGAGCAAGAGGCATAATTGATTGATCTTCTTGTATCCCATACTACAACTTTTTTCTTGGGAGTATGGATATATGAAGGGAATTCATCACAAAATATGTGCCCATAATATTTATATAGAATATGTCAAACTTGTTAGACAACCTCAAAGGAGATTGAACCTAGCGTTAAAGGAAACAGTGCAAATAGAAATAGAAAAGTTGTTGCAAGCAGGTTTTATTTACCCTATTTCTAACAGTCAATGGGTATCTTCTCTAGTGATTGTGGCTAAAAAGAATGGGAAATGGAGAGTGTGTGTATACTACAGAGAGCTGAATAAGGCTACAAAGAAAGACTATTTTCTTTTATCATTCATTGACCAAGTCTTAGACAACCTACCAGGAAAGAAATATTTCTCATTCCTAGACGGGTTTAGTGGATATAATCAGATCCAAGTAGCACCAGAAGACAAAGACAAGACCGCTTTCACCTACTCATGGGGTACCTTTGCATACATTGTCCTCCCATTTGTCATGTGTAATGCTCCATCTACCTTTTAGAGGGTTGTTTTAGCCATTTTTGCTGAACTATCTAATGAGTGTATGGAGGTTTACATGGATGACTTTACTATTTTTGGGAATACCTTTGAAGAAACCCTAAAAAATCTAGAGAAAGTATTGCAATGCTGTGAAAAGAATCATTTGTCTTTAAGCCATGAAAAGTGTTTCATGATAATACAACAAGGTATTGTCCTTGGGCATCATATATCAGTAGAAGGACTCAAGGTAGATACCAACAAGGTAGAAGTGATTAGACAATTACCTGCTCCTAAAAATCAGATTGATGTCAGGAGTTTCTTGGGACATGTCGGTTACTATAGGAGGTTCATTGAGAATTTTAGTAAAATAGTCACTCCAATGTTATCCCTTTTGAAAAAAGATAATGAGTTCCTTTGGATAGATGAATGCCAAATTACCTTTGAAACTATCAAGGAAAAACTGACTCACACCCTTGTTCTAAGAGCACCCAACTGGAACCTCCCTTTCCACATTCAAACAGATACATCTAATGAGTCAATAGGGGTAGTTCTAGGACAAAAAGAAGGAGGTGGAATGTATGCCATTTATTACATAAGTAAGAATCTTACTTCTACTAAAAAAAATTATACCACCATAGAAAAGGAATTCCTGGTTGTGATATATGATATTAACAAATTCAGGCATTATATCACAAGATACAAAAATTTTATACATACAGCAATCAAGGACTTAATGAACAAACTAATTGATAGTGAAAGGATTATTGGGTGGTTACTGTTGTTACAAGAGTTTGACATTACCATTATTGACAATACAGTGAAATTTAATTTGGTTACTGAGTTTTTATCTAGATTGCATACAGCAAGAAAAGATGCACCTGTGGAGGATGGTTTTCTAGATGAGCATTTATTTGTTGTGTCAACAAGCACCCCTTGGTTTGCTGATATAGCCAATCTCCTTGATACAGGCTTGTTCCCCCCACAATTTACTTCAAAACAAAGGAAGAAGTTGGTGAAAGAAAGTTTACTTCAAAACAAAGGAAGAATTTGTTGGGTGAATAATTCATATTATTTAACTATTTATTAGTTTAATAATATTCACATATCACACAAAATTCACATTTTAAGTTGACTTAGTTAGTCTACTAGATGTTTCTAGTTGTTTCTAGTTATGTCTAGTTGTTGATAGTTGTTGATAGATGGTATCTTATTCTATAGTTGTCACATGTCATAGGATTAAGACACTTGTCACATGACTACAACATCCTACATTTCATCCTTGTCTTTATAAGCAAGGCATATCATGTACATTGTAACAATCTTTGAACAATCTTTTGCATTAATTGATAAAATAGAATTATTTTCTCATTTAATCTCTCTTGTACTTTCATGAAGTCCTAGATCCTGGGTGGCTCCAATCATAGCCAACTCTAACATGGTATCAAAGCATCATGGCCACCTTTGCTGACGTCATTTTACAGCAGGGTGACGTCATCATTCTAGTGTTGTATAGGGAATATTCTGTGAATCTTCAAAGATTTCACCACTAATTCTATTCACATCAACAATATGGCTACTGACATCATCAACAGACTTGGCCCAATTTGGCCCCCCTCCATTGAGCTTTTTGATTTGATAGTCCAACTTTGAACGCATCTTGCTCAATATTGCTCCATTTTTCATGCAATTTTTTTTATTTGGGCTAGAATTTTGCAAGCTTCACAGTGGTGGAATCATATTTTGGTTTTGGTGCTTGGGTTTTCTTGAAATTGTAGTTTTTCATCATTGTACCTTAGCAGTTCCCGTTTCCAGAACTTCAAAGGCTTCGTTCGGGCTCATATGGTAACATTTTTTGGTGAAACATTTTTTGAAAGTGCATAATTTTTTGAGTACTTTCCAGATCTGCTATCAGTTTGATCTAGTTTTGCTTAGAAATTATACTTTCAATTCTAGCCTAATTTTGTCTTTTGCATTTTACCAAAATCAAAGACCACTTTGTTGTTTTGGCTTGTGGCAATTGTAATTGGATTGATTATAAAGTCCCACAATCATTTTTTGCTGGGGGGTGATCTCATTGATTGAGTAAAGGGGGGGTTGTACTTGTGTTCTTTTTTTTACTCTTATATCATGGATCTAACCAAAATTCCTCTACTCACACCATATAACTATCATGAGTGAAACTAGAATGGAAATCCCTTTAAGAAGTTTGAAAATTCATAGAATAACAATGGGTACAAAAATTTAACCAACAATAGCTACATAAAAGAGAAAGTGGTACAATAGATATGATCAAGCCTATGGAACTCTATGCTTGTCTATTTCTCCTAATCTTCTTTCTTATATTGAATCTTTTAATTCACCTAATGAAGTGTGGACTACCTTAGAAAATCTCTTTGGTAAGCGAGATACTATGAGAGGTTTCAAATTGGAGATTGAATTAATTGGTTTGAATCCAACCGACTTTGCAAGTGTCCAAGACTTCTTCACAAAGATAAAATCACTTAGATTGTAGCTCAAACAATATGAAATTAAGAAAGAGGACACTCAATTGATTCTTTCAATCCTTGCCAAGCTTGTTCCTAACTATTCAGTCTTTGTTTCTACCTTTTATGCTACTATGGATGCTCTTGGGAAAGCTTTCACAGTGCCTTCACTTGATGAGTTTGCCACATCACTCACAAGGGAGAAAGCTAAGTTAGTACACATGGGCACATTAAATTCTCCTATACCTCAAGATCTTCTTTCTAATCAAGGTATAAAGGATCAAAAGGCTTCACCTAGAAAAGGAAAGAAATAGAAAACTAAGGATTTCAAGAATAATGAGCAAGCAAAAGAGTCAAATAATTAACCTAAGTCCTCATCCTCTCCCAAGGAGGAATCATCTAAGGAGAGACCAAAGTGTGCACATTGCAAGAAACTAGGACATGATGAGCATAAGTGTTATGAGAAGAAAATTGATGAGTTGACTCACATTATTCAAAAGCACAATATCAAATTGGCATCATCCATGTCACCTAGTACATCCTCTTCAACACCATCATCATCTACACAGATAGGGACAACATGCATTACTAATGGGACAAACAAGGGAAAAGGACAAGCACTCTTTGCTTCTCCAAGTCTTCATTCACAGAGATGGCTTCTTGCTTCTGGGGCTTCTCATCATATGGCATCTTCACAAGGGATGTTCTCTTCATTTGATTCATGTACCTTACCACCTGTTTGATGGGTAGTAATACATACATGCATGCCACTGGTAAAGGGACTATTGATATTAGTGAGGCAACTTTCAATAATGTGTTGTGTGTACCTTCCTTGTCAACCAATCTCCTTTCCATCTACTAGATTACTCATTGTGGTGCAGGGAAGATAGTTGAGTTCACTCCTGATTCAGTGATCATATCAGACTTGGAGAGTAGAGATATCATTGTTGTTGGGATGACTGATCATGCATCTCGCTTGTATATATTCTCCCATTTTGCTTCTTCTGGTGATGTAGATCCATTAAATGATATTCACACTCATGCATCAAGTGTGAATCATGTTTTGGAGGAGAAGTTTGGTCACTTGAACCTTGGTGTTGTTTCATCCTCATCAGTTCATGAGACTAGTGTTGAGCTTCCATCACCTCAATCCCCTGCTTCTTCAGAGATCGACATCAACATGGTTTCTTCTACTTCAGTTGAGTAGGATCATTCAGGTCTTTTAGACATAGCTTTGTGGCATACTTTCTTGGCAGGTATATCAGACTTGTTTTGTGAGTCTCATATTGTAGATTTGGAGGAAACACTTGAGGGGATATCTCTCCTCTTTGATGATAGTTGCATCACAACTATTATTACATCTACTTCATCTTTGGAGATTGTTCTTCACGAGTCTACCTAGGTTTTTAGATTGGTCACACCTCATTGCATAGTGCCATCCTTTGATTCTGACATGTGGACATTTGAGTAGTTTTCTAAGGAATCCATCATGAGACTTCTTCCCTCATATCTCTTCTTGGAGATAGAGTTTCTTCGACATCGGCCTTTGGATTGGTTTCTTCCTGAGGGGAGGAATGTTGTATGCAGATATGGGACACTTTCAAGCATTTGTCTTTAGGAATTCACCATCGACACAGGAGCTACTTCATTGTGGGGGGGACCTATCTAGTCTTAATCTTTCTCTCCTATGGGGGGCCATTTGATTGTATATATGTGATAGAATTTATCCTTGGGGGTTCATGTTGAGTCCTCCTACTATCACTTCTTTCACTTTCATTGTTTCATGCATTCTCACATTTGGAGAGGAGTTTTGTCCCATGAGGTTTTCTCCTTTTCTCCACTTGAGATTTATTGTACATGGGTACCTAACATGGCCTAGTAGCTTGGACCCATCCATCATTACATCTTTTCTTTAGTCAACTACTCCCTAAGTTGCACTTAAGGAGGGGTGTTGGTGTGAACAAGGTTATTACCAATCTAATTTACCCTTGTGTGAATAATTCATATTATTTAACTATTTATTAGTTAAATAATGTTCACACATCACACATAATTCACGTGTTAAGTTGACTTAGTGAGTCTACTAGATGTTTCTAGTTGTGTCTAGTTGTTGATAGTTGTTGATAGTTGGTATCTTATCCTATAGTTGTCACATGTCATAGGATTAAGACACTTGTCACATGACTACAACATCCTAAATTTCATCCTTGTCTTTATAAGCAAGTCATATCATGTACATTGTAACAATATTTGAACAATCTTTTGCATTCATTGATAGAATAGAATTATTCTCTCATTTGATCTCTCTTGTGTTTTCATGAAGTCCTAGATCCTAGGTGGCTCCAATCATAGCCAACTCTAACAAAAACTGGTGAAATAAATTTTATCTTATAAATGGTTAAATGGGCTATTGTTCAAATGTGGCCCTTACTTTGTGTTACAGGTGCTTAAGGTCTAATGAATTTTTTGATGTCTTGAGAGCATGCCATGATGAACCAACGGGAGGACATTATTCTACACAAAGGACCATCCATAAAGTTTTTGGGGTGAGGTAATACTGGCCATCTTTGCATGAGGATGTAATAAGGTATGTAAGACAATGTGATCAATGTCAGAGGATGGGACAACCCACATTCACAAATGAGATGACACTGCACCCTCAGGTGGTTTTAGAAGCATTTGAATAGTGGGGTCTGGATTTTGTTGGACCCATTTCTCCAAAATCATCAGGAAAGGAATACACCTTAGTATGCACAGACTATGTCAAATGGGCAGAAGTTCAAGCCTTGCAGGTTGCTAAGGAAGACAAAGTTGTTGATTTCTTGTATAATAGGATATTATTGAGACTTGGAGCCCTAAGAACTATAATCTCTGACTGAGGACCCCAATTTACCTCTCAAGTGATCCAAGCATTCATGGAGCTCTATCAGATCAAACACTAGAAATCATCACGTTATCATCCTCAAGCTAATGGATAAGAGGAAGTCACAAACATAAAATTGGAGAACATATTTACAAGACCAATAGCAATGAACTGAAAAGATTGGGAAAGTAGACTACATGAAGTGATATGGGCTTACAATACATAGAAATCAACAACAAAGTTTTCTCCTTATGAACTTGTTTATGGAAAGAAACCTATCCTATCAATAGAGTTTGAACTCCAAACACTTAGAACATCACTTGATATTGGGTTACCATTGTCTATTTCATAATAGGATTGAATCTTACAACTCAATGAGTTGGATGAGATTAGGATAGAGGCCATACAACAAATAGAGATCATTCAACATTAGAGAAAATAGTGGCATGATCAATATATCAAAAGGAGGACATTTCAATGAGGAGATTGGGTTCTCTTGTATGAATTGAAGTTCAAAGAATTCAAAGGAAAATTGAAAACTAATTGGATGGGGCCTTATGAGATTAAGGAAGTCTATGACAATGGAACATTCCAATTGATACCTATTAATGGAGGAGAAACTACATTTCTAGTGAATGGTCATAGGATTATCCTCTATCAACGACCATCCACTAAGAATTTGTCAAAGATCTATGTTATGTGGGAGAGATCGTACTCTCTTGCATGGTTGATGGATAAATAAATTAAAAAAAGAAAAGGAAAAAAAAGAAGGGTTGAAAACCAGTAATATGGATGTCCTTAAATATATATATATATATATATATATATATATATATATATATATATATATATATATATATATATATAATAAAAAGAACTAAAAACTAGCAAATGGCGGTTCTTTTCTTCATGCAGGTATCAACAAGGAGCAAACTAGAGCATCTCTAGAGCATATTAGGAGAATCTCTGAAGCACATTAGGAGCACCTTTAGAGAAACTTAGGAGCACCTCTAGAGCTCACACAATGAAGTAAACTAAAGACCTTCATAGCACACCTCTCAAAATATTCTAAGGGAAGACACTGAGAAAAAGATAATGATGCCATGATGTCCTTTTTTGACTTATTGACATCACCTTCAAAAAGTGAACAGGTCATGAGCATAGATGACATTAGCCGTCAGTGACCCTTTTCTAATCATTTAGTCAATGCAATTTGATGATGATGGGAGTTGTCCTATCAACAAAAATTTTAAATGCAGATTCTATCACATCACGTGTTGCGAACATCATGGAAACCAATGTTGAAGGTTATAAGCAAAAGAGTGGTCATGCCACATCTAGCAGAAGTGACAGCATGAAAATATAGCATGACACCTCATCATTACAACTGTAATCTAGGTATTACACTTGATTAACTAATTAAAGCAAGTCTTTTTAGTTTTTATTCTATGCAAATCACATGGCCTCCTGTACATCGCCATTACTCCAAAATAAATCTTGTCGCATGCCACCCCAAGCTAATCACATGTCACTCCAGCTTCATAGCTCCAGAGTGACATAACCCTCTACCAAAAATACTAAGTTTTCAATTTCTAATTTTGAAGCCATAATTTCCTCACAACTGCCTTAGTAGTCTAAAAGGACAAGTAAAGAAATCTCTCTGCTAATTTCCATCAATGAATTCAAGAAAAAATCAAGCTTGGGTTTTAAAAAATCAAAGAGCTTCAGAAGTGAGATAAGTTCACTTTGAAAAGATTCAAAAGGGTAGGTAGGCAGAGATGAGGGTTTGGAAGTTGAAGGAGAAAAAAAAAGCAAGTTCCAGTTCTGCTTGGAAAAATAGGGGTTAAGAAGAATTCAGAGCCAGAGACAATAGAGAAACTGTTAGAGGACCAAGAATCTACAAACATGCTGAGGAATGCAGGATGGATAGAGTTCATGGAGAAATTTGAATGGTTCAAGGAATATATTGTGGAGGCGTTCCTCTCAAACCTGCAAGATGACAAGACAAAAGTGAGAGAAGTCACCATCCCTATCTTTGTATCCATCATGTTGGAGTAAATGTGTTTTTACCATTTACCTATGCTTAAGTTTACTTAGGCATCTAACATAATGCATTATTAGATATTAGTTACTAGATGCATAATATTTAATAATGTTAGTGCATTTAATTATTAGGTAGTTGTTGTTGGTTATCTACCTACTCTCCCTCCTTGCCTTTATAAGCAAGGCATATGTACATCATTCAATATCTCAATTCTTTTTATCAACATTCTGGCGAAATAGTTTTTGCTTCTCTCGTATCGTGAAGGTGGTTGTTTGTAGATTGCAGTCCTGGGAGGTGGTTAACACCAACATGGTATCAGGGCCATCAATCCTATAACCCCTTCCTTCTTGAGAGTTTTCACCAGATTGTGTTCGAGATCGATTTGACAGGCATAAATCCATGCTTGCATTTTTTTGGTGGAACGATATTTTTGGCATTTGAAATTTTATAAATTTCTATTTTTCCTTGCTAATAAAATTGTTACTATTCTAAGGCATCCTCTTGCTAGTTGTGGCATGTGGCATGAAACGATTCATTGCTAGGAATTTGCATTGGAAGCCAATCATTGTCATGTACTTTCCAAATCGCTAGATAAATGTGGTTGCCAGTGATATAATAAATGATCCCTAGCTGATAGTTGAAGAAGACTTCGATCTCACTTTGATAACATTTGATACATAGAGGCATACCTTGCAAGAGTTCACTGAAAGGATATCATAGGAGGCTAAAATTGAGCATTTGTGTCTGTATCATTGTATACAACTGGACATATAACAGCACTAATCTTTCTATGTCGCATCAAGCACTTATTGCGATTAGGGTTTTGGACATGTTGGTAGTTGTTTGGACGTGGGACTTTAGTCCCACATTGGTGGTGTGGTGTTGTTCATGGCTATTGATATAGTCTGTTCACTCACTTATCTACCGTGAGCAAGGCTCATGAGGCTATGGTTAGTCTCTCTCTCACATGGATTAGTGACTTGTATGCTCGTGGTGACTAGTGTGCTCGATGATTTAGCATTGTAACTTGTAGTGACGTGGCACCTACATGGTGCAGGTCACCCACCACCTCTTGTCTATTGAGATTCTTGGCCCTAGAGGACCCAATTATTTTGCCTCTTCATATTTTGTGGTCATATGGAGTGGCCAGGTGTCTACCGTATTAAGCCTCTTGATGCTTTCAAAGTGCCCTCTATAGGCCTTTTTTTAATTTTTGCATATCTTTTGCTAACGGAGGTCATTTTTCGCAAACTAGATATCGACAAAAAGCTCTTTTTTGTGTTCTTCGCAGTGGTATAGGTATCTTTCAGTTGTTTTGTTGTTTGATGCTCTTTTTTAGCCATCGCAGTTAGATCTTGGTTTTGCCTCATTTCTTGTGAACATAAGAGGTTGATTGTTTACATTGTGAGGGATATTTGTTGCATTCTCATGTTTCATCATGGATTTGCCTAAAGTAGAACTTCTAACTCCAACAAATTATCTTAAGTGGAAATCCAATATGGAGATTTTGTTGTTGAAGCTAAAGTTGCAAAGGATTACAGATGACCAAGATCCTGAACCCACAAGTACTATAGAAAAGAGGAAATGGTTAGATTGAAGAGATGAAGCTCTTGGTACTTTCATTATGTTCGTTTCTTCTAACTTGATATATCATGTGTTATCTTGTAAATATCCTAATGATATTTGGACTACCTTAGAGAATCTTTTTGGTAAGCCAGATAAGATGAGGAAATTTCATTTGGAGAATGAACTAATGAATCTTGATCCTAGACATTTTGACAATATCCAGGACTTCTTCACCAAGCTTAATTCTCTCAGATTGTAGTTGTCTAAATGTGGGGTTAAAAAATATGATGAGCACTTGATTCTATCTACTCTCTCTAAGTTAGGTCCTAATTATTCTTTATTTGTTTATGTATTTTATGCTACCATGGATGCTATAGGTAGTGCATACAAAATGCCTTCTCTTGATAGTTTTGTAGAAAAACTCACAAGGGAACAATAAAAGTTGGCACAAATGGGCACATTGACACCTACGAGGTCTCAAGAACTTCTTTCAAAACATCCTAAGGCTTCAAGTGACAAGGACAAGAAATAGAATAATGATTCTAAGTCTAAAGAGAAAGTTAAGGATTCTCCTTCACAGCTTACTTCTGAGACCAAGACCTCTTCTAAAGAGGAACCATCACAAAAGAAGAAGATCAAATGTGCTTATTGCAAGAGATCCATACATGATGAGAATAGGTGTTTGTTATATGTGAAAAGTGGGAAGATGATGAATAGTGTTAAGATCTATCAAATCAAACCCTCCTTTCACAATAATACTCAAGGACAACAACTGAGCTAAGTCACTACAGATGAATAGGACTCAGCTACAAGTTAATGTACTCAAGAATGATATGGAAAGACTGATTAGATTGAAATATTTGTCAAACCCTAGATTCAATAGGCCTCAAACCCTAATTATAATGAAATCAAGTACAGACGAATAAACTGCTACAGATCACCGCACAACAAGACACTCAAGAAGGATTAGAAACTCACCAAAAGTTGGATTTTTGGAGGCGAACACTTTGCAAACTATAGGGCAGGTGCCCAAGTCTGATAGGGAAACTTTTCTATAGATCTGGAATAGTAAGCAGTGCCAGATGATGTTCAGCTCCTAAATGCAGGATGATTCCTATCGGGAGGACTCCGAGGTGAGTGTCGAAGTCTAGTAGGGTAGATTTACAACAATTTTTCCTTAGATCTTGAATCTTTATCCTCTGAATTTCTTCTCTGTATTTGCACTTCACCAAATCCCACACCTGTAACCTGCAATCACAAAGAGAGGGGTTTGGGGGTTGTGGTGTTTAGGAGCTTGCCTCGGTCAAGCCCTGGAATGACATTCAAGTCTTCCAACACCATTGTTAGATAGAGTCCATGCCCAATGGAAGGCAGAGGCTAAAGCAATTATGAAATAAAATGATTGAAGCATGAATAGATTTCACCTTAGAGGTGAAGCCCTCACGGAGATGAAGATCCTTCAAATCATGAGGAGATGGATTGATGAAGCCAAATCTACAACAAACAAACACAATAACAACACAATTATGTTGCAAGTATGAGGTTATCCAGTGTTGTCATTGATGTCAACATACTCATATTGCATTGACAAGAAGGATTTGATGAGCTGTGTGCTGAGGATATTGAGAAAATTAGTCTCAGTCAGGAACAGTGAAGAACAGTGATGAGAAGAAGGTAAATGTACTGTATAGGATGAGAACCGGAGGATGCGGATTAAAGGGTTAGTAGATATGAGTCTTGAGATGCTACAGTTAAGATTTCAGAGGTCCGCATGAAGATCTGAAGGAGTTGTGGCTGCCGGTATAGAACCGGGTCCGGCAAGTATCCGGAGGTGACAGAGGATCACAAAAAGGTCCGGTGAGGTCCGGAATTGTATTATCCTAATCTGCGGATTGGAAGTAGTGTTTGGGATGTTCTTGTGATGCATCATCCTGATTTGTGTATGATTTAGAGGTCCGGAAGTACCTCTTGCATTATGACAGTGGCGACAGACTGTGTTCTTGAAGTTCCGGATGAGGAAGACAAGAGATCCCAGTAAGCAGAGGAAGTGCGGATGTATCCGGACATTCAGACAGGCTTGTGAAGGTTATTGGATCATGTTTTGTTGGTCCGCATTAATGGTAGAGCCCGGAATTGAAGTTATTCTTCCGGATGAAGTTATTGCTCTGTGTAGCCGACCGGATGAGTTGTTCATCCTGCGAATGTTCTTGTGATGGCCGACCGGATGTGTTATTCATCTTGCGGATACTCCTATGGTTGTTTGCCGACTTAGATGCTTGTTCCTAAGTCGATGTCTTGTATAAATAATGATTTGTGAGTTCATTTCAGTGTGTGGTGTGAAGATGAGCATGATATAGCGAAGAAAGGTGCGAAAGGCAGAGCAGAGATTGTTGGGCTTAATTGGAACTGATCCGGACATGGTAGAGATGTCATTCTCCAGTTCAAGACTGTGATTTTTATCACTTTGTAGACAGTGTGTCTCCTTGTAGGCAGTGGGCCTCTTTGTGAGCAGTGTGCTCGGGCAGTGAGCCCTTATTGGCATGTGCCATTCATTTTTCTTTATTCTTCTAACAGAGAATAATTCTTGGGTTAATCACCCCGTGGTTTTTCCCTTAACCGGGTTTTCCACGTCAAAATCTTGGTGTTCAATGTGTTGATGCTTATCTGCTCTTATGTTTATGTATTATGCTTCCATGAATGATTATTTGATATGCTGCTAACTAACAACAGAGAATTAAGTGTTTGAAATAGAAGAAGTTCTATACAACTGATTCACCCCCCCCCCCTCTCAGTTGTATGCCCTAGATCCAACAATTGGTATCAGAGCCAAGTTCCTCTGACAAGAGCTTAACCGCTTGAGGAGATCCAGGATGTCGTCGTACAAGAAGGATAGTCCGAAGTTTGATGGAACCAACTTCACTCTCTGGAAAGGTCGCATGAAGTGTCACTTGGAATGCATGGGAAAAGCATACCTGGGTATGATTTCAAAACCATATGTACCTCCACAAGGTGGTCCGACAACTCTGAATGAAATCACAGAAGCTGAAAACAATCTGCGGACCAAGGAAGCTCTTCTAAGCGCATTGAATGACTCAGATCTCTCGAATGTCATTGACCTACCAACTGCATATGAGATCCTAACTAAACTGGAACTTCTGTATGAAGGAGATGAGTTTGTCAAAAGTGCAAGGTTGCAAAGTCTGAAAGGGAAATTTGAAAGATTGAAAATGAGAGATGATGAAAACATCACTACCTTTATGCCAAGAGTAAATGAGCTAGTATGTGGAATCAGAAATGCTGGTGGAACTTTAGATGAAAATGAGATTGTCTGCAAAATCCTAAGATCCCTTCCTGCTGCCTACAAAATCAAAGTTGCTGCCATTGATGAATTCAGAGCCCACACAACTGTCACAAGAGAACAACTGGCTGGCAAACTAGCTGCATTTGAAATGACCGAGTTTGGAGATGATCCACCCAAGACTGAATCTGCTTTCAAAGCCAGTGCCTATGTGAAAGGCAAACAGAGATTTGATCCGGGTGAAAACTCATCAAGGAAAATGTCATGGTATGATCAAGCAAGAAGAGACATGGAAGAAGAAGAAGCAGAAACAGCTCAACTTGAAGCCCTCATTGCAAAAAGACTGCCAAGAGGATCCGGTAAGTATGAAGGAAAACTACCCTTTAAGTGTTTCAACTGCAATAAGATTGGTCATTTTGCCTCAAGATGTCCGGAAAGATCTGCAAGATCTAATACTCACAGACAAAGGTTTCAAAAGAATTTCTATTATGTTCATGAAGAAGATGACAATGAAGGAGTAACAGATGATGAATCAGAACCAGGAAACAAATCCGGAAATGAGTGGGTGTTTATAGCCATCAAGGAAGAAGATGCCATGCTCTCTGAATCTATCAATCACAAAGTTGTTGAAAAAGCCTTAGCTGCTCAAGTGGAAGAAAAGGATGATTGGGTTATTGACAGTGGATGTTCTCACCATATGACTGGTGACAAGAATAAGTTCTTAGACTTGGAAAGATATGAAGGAGGAATGGTAAAGTTTGGTGACAATTCTGCTGGCAGAATCAGAGGTAGGGGAACTATTTCCTTTGATGGTAAGAGCAAAACAGGTAATGTACTGTATGTTGAAGGATTGAAGCACAATCTTCTCAGTGTTGGTCAGTTAGTGGACAAAGGCTATGATCTCCGGTTCAAGAATGGAAAATGCAGAATCTTTACAAGCTCCGGAACTGAAATTGCATCCGGTACTCAGACAAGAGGTAACATCTTTCATCTGGTTGGTTCAAATAAAAGTTGTTTGTTTGTTCAAATTGATCAGAGTTGGTTATGGCATAGAAGAATGTGTCATGTAAATTTTGATAACATCATCAAAATAAGCAATACTCAGGCTGTGAGAGATCTTCCAAAGTTGATAAAACCTACAAATAGTGTGTGTAAAGAATGTCAGTTAGGCAAACAAAGCAGAGTCTCTTTTAAAAGCAAAGATCAGTCTTCTACCGGATTGTTGGAATTAGTACATACTGATCTATGTGGTCCGACAAGAATCAAGAGTCTGCAAGGTGATAGATATTTCATGTTGTTAATTGATGATCATTCCCGGATGATGTGGGTTACCTTTCTAAAAGAAAAATCAGAAGCCTTTGAGAAGTTCAAAATCTTCAAAGCTATGGTGCAGAATCAAACCGGATTGAAACTAAAGTGTCTAAGGTCTGATAGAGGTGGTGAATTTACATCTGGTGAATTCATTGACTTTTGTGAGAAACAGGGTATAAGGAGACAGTTGTCTGCTCCTAAGACTCCACAGCAGAATGGAGTAGTTGAGAGAAAGAACCGGACCATCCAGGAAGCTGCTAGGACAATGATGTTGGAAGCAAATGTTCCTCAAATGTTTTGGAAAGAAGCTATCAGCACTGCAGTCTACACACTCAATCGAGTTCAAATCAGAAACAACACCGGTAAGACCCCCTATGAACTCTGGTTTGGCATCACTCCTACTGTGAAATATTTCAGAGTATTTGGTAGCAAGTGCTATATTAAAAGAGATGAAGATCTAGGAAAGTTTGATGCTAGAAGTGATGAAGGAATTTTCTTGGGATACTCCACTCAAAGCAAAGCATACCGGTGTTACAATAAGAGATTGAGGAAGATGATAGAAAGCACCAATGTAAAGGTTGATGAAGGAATTGAGAAGCCTTCAAGATTTTATGAGTTTGATGAAGATGATCAAGACAGTGTTCAAGGACCTCAATCCTCTCCGGTGAGACAGAGTCAGCCTGATCCGGTAAATCAGGAAGAAGAGATAGGTTTGAATGAGCCTGATCAAGAAACAGCAGTGCTGGATACTCCCAAAATTCCAAGGTATGTAAGATTGAAGCACTCTGAAGATCAGATCATAGGTGACAGAAGCAAAGGTGTACAAACTAGAAGGAATATTGCTCAAGATCAGAATGAATGTTGTCTGATTTCAAAGATTGAACCTAAAACAATAAATGAAGCCTGCAATGATGAAAACTGGACCAAAGCAATGGAAGATGAACTGATGCAAATTGAGAAAAATCATACTTGGGATCTTGTTCCCAGACCTAGAGACAGGAATGTAATTGGAACCAAGTGGGTCTTCCGGAACAAACTAAATGAAGCTGGTGAAGTAATCAGAAACAAAGCTAGATTGGTCTGCAAAGGCTACTCTCAAATAGAAGGAATTGACTTTGAAGAGACTTTTGCTCCGGTAGCAAGAATTGAAGCAGTCAGATTACTTCTTGCATTTGCTGCCTTCAAAGACTTCAAGGTATATCAGATGGATGTCAAGTCTGCCTTCCTAAATGGTGATCTGGAAGAAGAAGTCTACATTGAACAACCGGATGGATTTCAATTGTCTGATAATAATGATATGGTCTGCAAGTTGAAGAAAGCTTTGTATGGATTGAAGCAAGCCCCAAGAGCATGGTATGAAAGGTTGGATAAGCATCTTGTGCAGATTGGATTCAACAAAGGTACTGCTGACAGCAACTTATATTTCAAAATTGATCATGAGAACATTCTGATTGTTGAAGTGTTTGTGGATGATATCATTTTTGGAGGAAGAGATAGTATGTGTAAAACTTTTGCAAATCAGATGAAAAGTGAGTTTGAAATGTCTATGCTTGGTGAAATGAATTTCTTCTTGGGTCTGCAAATTACTCAAACAAAAGAAGGGATCTTCATTTCTCAGACCAAATATGTGAAAGAATTGTTAAAGAAATTTGGTATGGAAGACTCAAAGCCTATGAACACTCCTATGGCAACCGGATGTAAGTTAAGCAAAGATGATGATTCTCCAAAGGCAGATCAGACAAAGTATAGATCAATGATTGGTGGGTTGTTGTATCTCACTCAAACTAGACCAGATATAATGCAGGCAGTTGGTCTTGTGGCAAGATTCCAGGCTGATCCTAGAGAATCTCATGTTATGGCAATCAAAAGAATTTTTAGATACTTGAAAGGAACAGTTGAGTATGGTCTATGGTATCCTAGAGATCCGGATTTCTCTCTTCATGCTTACACAGATGCAGATTGGGCAGGAGATGTGGATGACCGGAAGAGCACTAGTGGTGGAGCATTCTTTTTGGGGAAGAGATTGGTTTCTTGGCTAAGCAAGAAACAAGATGCAATATCTCTGTCTACAACTGAAGCAGAATACATTGCAGCAGCAGGTAGTTGCACTCAAATCTTGTGGATGAAGCAGATGCTAAGAGACATCAAAGTTGAATATGAGGAGCCTATTACAATTTTCTGTGATAATTCAAGTGCAATTAATATTTCCAAGAATCCGGTATTGCATTCTAAGACTAAGCACATATCAATCAAATTTCACTTTTTGAGAGAACAAGTAAACAAGGAAGAAGTCAGATTGGAGTATGTTCCCTCCAAGGATCAGATTGCAAATATCTTTACAAAACCTCTTCCCAAGGACTCTTTCGAATATCTCCGGGAGAAGTTAGGGGTCATGGCCCCTCTGGTGATGAACTAAGATGCACTGATGTGCATCAGTCCGGTGGCTATCACAGTCATATCTTGTGATCCGGACTAATGGGGAGCTGCAACTAAGGGGGAGCAGCTGGTATGATTCTGATGCATGAGAATTGCAAGTATGAGCCCTTTGCCATTGATGTCAAAGGGGGAGAGAAGACATGTGAAAAACAAGTGGTTGATGATCAAAGGGGGAGCAGCAAAGGAAGACATGTGAAGAGTTGTTGTTGATAGGGGGAGCTGTGACAGAAAAGAGAAGTTCTTGTCTTGATGGTTTTTCACATCATATGTTGCCATCAATGACAAAGGGGGAGATTGTTGCAAGTATGAGGTTATCCAGTGTTGTCATTGATGTCAACATACTCATATTGCATTGACAAGAAGGATTTGATGAGCTGTGTGCTGAGGATATTGAGAAAATTAGTCTCAGTCAGGAACAGTGAAGAACAGTGATGAGAAGAAGGTAAATGTACTGTATAGGATGAGAACCGGAGGATGCGGATTAAAGGGTTAGTAGATATGAGTCTTGAGATGCTACAGTTAAGATTTCAGAGGTCCGCATGAAGATCTGAAGGAGTTGTGGCTGCCGGTATAGAACCGGGTCCGGCAAGTATCCGGAGGTGACAGAGGATCACAAAAAGGTCCGGTGAGGTCCGGAATTGTATTATCCTAATCTGCGGATTGGAAGTAGTGTTTGGGATGTTCTTGTGATGCATCATCCTGATTTGTGTATGATTTAGAGGTCCGGAAGTACCTCTTGCATTATGACAGTGGCGACAGACTGTGTTCTTGAAGTTCCGGATGAGGAAGACAAGAGATCCCAGTAAGCAGAGGAAGTGCGGATGTATCCGGACATTCAGACAGGCTTGTGAAGGTTATTGGATCATGTTTTGTTGGTCCGCATTGATGGTAGAGCCCAGAATTGAAGTTATTCTTCCGGATGAAGTTATTGCTCTGTGTAGCCGACCGGATGAGTTGTTCATCCTGCGAATGTTCTTGTGATGGCCGACCGGATGTGTTATTCATCTTGCGGATACTCCTATGGTTGTTTGCCGACTTAGATGCTTGTTCCTAAGTCGATGTCTTGTATAAATAATGATTTGTGAGTTCATTTCAGTGTGTGGTGTGAAGATGAGCATGATATAGCGAAGAAAGGTGCGAAAGGCAGAGCAGAGATTGTTGGGCTTAATTGGAACTGATCCGGACATGGTAGAGATGTCATTCTCCAGTTCAAGACTGTGATTTTTATCACTTTGTAGACAGTGTGTCTCCTTGTAGGCAGTGGGCCTCTTTGTGAGCAGTGTGCTCGGGCAGTGAGCCCTTATTGGCATGTGCCATTCATTTTTCTTTATTCTTCTAACAGAGAATAATTCTTGGGTTAATCACCCCGTGGTTTTTCCCTTAACCGGGTTTTCCACGTCAAAATCTTGGTGTTCAATGTGTTGATGCTTATCTGCTCTTATGTTTATGTATTATGCTTCCATGAATGATTATTTGATATGCTGCTAACTAACAACAGAGAATTAAGTGTTTGAAATAGAAGAAGTTCTATACAACTGATTCACCCCCCCCCTCTCAGTTGTATGCCCTAGATCCAACAAATTATGCTCTACAACACAAAGAATGCCTTGAAATCCCTTAGCTCAATATCACAAGTTTGCATTATCCATCTAGGTGTAAAATGAAGACATAAACTCACTTATATATGCTTTCCCACTAACATTCGTAATTCAAATTGAAAAGGTCAATAGAGGGAAACCTTTTTAAAGGTCCTATGCCAACACATTTAAATTTGGGTCCTGGTAAATCAGCTTGGACTTGGGCGCGGGTGCCCAAGTCCCAAGGACTATTTAGGACTTGATTAAGCATTTAAAATTGGCCCCTAAGTCCCATTTGACATGGGTTTTGGGGGAAATTGCTCTGGGATGAGTATTAAGCATGTAAAGTGTAAACATGGGGACCTAGGAGCTAAACTAGGAGGTAAAAAGGCATGAGGTTACTTTTTACTCCATAACATTTAGCCCCCACTTTAATGTATGTATGATCTTACGATTCCATACATGCATTAAAGTATGGTCGAAGCACATCAAACACATCAAACACATCAAGTACATAGAGCTAAGGCATACCCAAAGGTTGGAGGACTATTTCTAGCCACCAATCTCAGGTAAGCACTAGAAAACACACAGTAGACACACAAGACACAATGAAGATAGTAAGAAGCATGAAAAACATGGAGAATACAGTGGAAGCACACAATAAATAGAGAAGACATGAGAGAAGTAATGCAATACATGAAGAATACATTGATTTAACAACTAAAATAAAATCCTAAACTAGGGGGCAGAGGAAGTTCATCACTACGCACCTTTAGACCACCAAAAACATGCAAAACAAAACCCAATGTGTGGAGGGATCTCATTGCTATGTGCCTTTAGACCACACTAGGGGGAAAACATGCCAAACAAGAACCCAAATGTGGAGGGAGCTCATTGCTATGCACCTTTAGGCCACACCCAGGGGAAGACAAACCAAACACATAAGGAAGACACATGGAATACATGAACGCTACATAGTATGCCATAGACACACTATACATCTTATACATGGCATGCACGAGCGATGGGAATGAGCTTATTGCTAAGTCCCACCATCTAAAACACATTTCAGACACACCTAACAGTTGAGCTACGCTACCACAACTGCCAAAGACATGCTTATGGGTGGATGACTCAAGATCCAACCCCACCTTCGCAGAGGACTTTGTATAAAAGAATGTGCACTAGCTCAAGAGATACACCATCCCACATTTTCCAGAAGGGATTTGTATAAAAGGATATGCACTAGCTCAAGAGATTAGTAATCCCACCTTGTGATGAGGTCTTTATTGCTTGCAACTTAATAAGGATGTGCACTAGCTCAAGAGATACACCATCCCGCCTTGTGGTGAGGGATTTCAAACATGCTTCGTTAGTGCCAAATCAATTAGACATATACCATTATATATGCCCCCACCTTAAGGTGGTTGATACCACTTGTCGATATCAAGCACATTAAGTTAGAGTTAAAACACGCAAGGGAACAAGAGCTTTTGCAAAGCCCATGCCCCTCAAGGTGACATGTGCCATGATCCTTGAAAGTTCCCACAAACACATTTATATGAATTGCTAAGATAATCAACAAGAGATAAGGTTAGATCATCTTACTCTAAGATAATAATCAAATCAAATCATGAAAGAATAAATCATGTATTAGATCACATCAAAAGACCAAGGCTACACTTGCGGGTTCAGAACCAAGTATAGTCATTGGGCTTATACTATAGATATCTTAGAACTGACTGTAACAACAAGGTGAGATACAAAACAATTCAAAGTGCACGGAGTAGATGTATTGCAAAAGGATTGTTACAAGAGATATGACAACATGATATATCACACAGAGTGATTCTACTAATCAAGCGTCAGATATATATATATATATATATATATATATATATATATATATATATATATATATGTATATATATATATATATATATATATATATATATATATATATATATATATATATATATATATATATATATATATATATATATATATATCAACCCCATCTTCATATATGGACTAGGTCCATTTTTACTTTCTCACTGAAGGGACATGTGGTCCTTATTAGTATTTTTTGTTTTCGTCATCTGCCAACTAGGTAGAGTCACGGAAGAAGGGAAACAATAGAAATGATAGAGGAGAAATAAGTACCTTAGGAACACCACATAGGAGGATGCCCCCAAGACATCATCTATAACGCTATGCCCCTAAGGCATGACACACAAAAATAAAATAGAGGGGGGACAAGATAGAATAATGTAGAAACAAATAGGAGAATGGTCACAACAGAGGCAGTCTCCCGGTATCCTTGACCTTACAAGAGTATCAAGGGTTATCCTAGGAGACCTAAAAAACACATAACACATCACAAGGGAGCACAATACATAAGAGGAGGCCACATAAGTGAGCAAAGATATGCTACGACAAAGGTGGTTGAAAGGGTTAGAAATACTTACCTGTGTACACAACCAAACAAGCGATTGTCGTCGAGCAAATAATCTTCCTCCCAATCGTGAATGCAAGAGGAAAGAGGTACATAAGGTACAATTGCCCAACTTTGGTCATTATCCTTAAACTCTTCTTCCTTAATCTATTCTTTTTTTGATTCAATGTTAGATGGTGAAATGTTCTCTTGTTGAGGTGGTGTCTTTCGAGCTAAAGCTTGTCTTCTCTTCCTCCTTTCTCTTGCTTACCTATTCCTTATTGTTTTATTGGTGATATTTGCAAAAGTATTGTCATGATTTTCTATAGTCTTTAACATCTTAGAGGAGGAAGCTTGTGATAAATTAACCTTTTGTGATGAAGTGTTGTGTTTGTTAGGGTTAGAAGGTGGATATCTATCAGTTAAATGCATATTTGAACAATAAAATAGAGAAATAGAACACACAAAAATAATGGATAGCAATAAGACAACACAAAGATTTAACGTGGTTCACCCAAAAATGGGCTACATCCACTAACAAGATGGTTTGATATTTATTAAACTTCCAGCAAAAACCTTTACAAAGCTTGTAGCAACTACTGCAACTTGCAACAATGTTTTTCTCCACGTTTTTCCACTGCTATTTTTACACAACCTTTGTTGTGTGTACCCGCAGCTCTTCCTGCGTTTTCCCAGTCACTAAAATGTGAACTTCTACTAACATTTTTCATGCCTAGCTGCCCTAAAAACTTTGATCTATTGGAATATGTTCCCACACATGTCCCATTAATTACTAATGAAGCGTGGCCATTGGTTTTGTCTCATGCACCCAATAACATGCATCTTTTGGGCGGTTACAATAACTAAATGCAGTTGTCTTTAATTAAATATTATAACTGATTATTTCTAGCATTTAATAATTGTTTGTAAATGTTATTTTAATTACAAGTGCAGAAAATTATTTAATAAAAAATAATATGAAGATTTTGTTTCGAGTATAATTTGTCTCCATAATACAATAATCTCCCACTTGGAGATAGATCAGACTCCACTCCATACCATCTCCCACTTGGAGACTAATCATAACACCACTGCCCCTACAACTCCCACTGGAAATAAGCACCTTGGACCCTGTTGTTCTATTTTAGTTAAATTCAACCTTGAAGGCTAACCGAAACTGAAGAGGAGCTCAGATTCACCTTTGTCACCGCCTTCTTAAACATATCCACTAGATTGTCATCCATATGAAATCTTCTCAAGCCTTGCCTGTCCATCCTCTAACATTGACTAAATAAAATGATATCTCATCTGTATGTGTTTTGTTTTCGAGTGAAAGGCAGAATTCTTTGCAAGATGTATAGCACTCTGACTGTTCGTAAACAAGTAACTTTCAACCTGTTGTTTGCCCAACTCTTTCATGAAAAGTTACAGCCATATCATCTCTTTGCTTTCCTCTGTTGTAGCTACATACTCTGCCTCTATGATGGATAAAGCAACCACCTTTTGCAACTGAGAAATCCAACTTACGGCTATCCCACCAACTGTAAAAACATAATCTGTGGTAATTGGCCTAATATCAATGTCCCCTACCAAATCTGAGTCAACATAGCCTCTTAAATTAGTATTAGAGCCCCTAAAACATAAACATTTATTGGATGTACCTCTCAAATACCTGAGAATCCATTTTACCGCATTCCAATGCTCCATTCTGGGATTACTCATATACCTGCTAACAACTCCTACGGCATGTACAATATCCAGTCTCGTGCATACCATGGCGTATATTAAACTGCCTACAGTTGAAGCATATGGAACCTTGGACATTTTGTCTTCCTCCTCTTGTGTCTTTGGACACATATCCTTAGTCAATTTGACATGACTAGGCAAAGGTGTGCTGACAACTTTTGCATTCTCCATATGAAATCTCTGCAACACCTTATAAATATAAAATCTCTACAACACCTTATCAATATAATCAGCCTAAGATAAAAACAATTTTCTATTTTTCCTATCTCTAGTAATCTTCATACCAAGGATTTGTTTTACTGAAATGAATTTCCTAACTTTTGTTTTAACCCCCTTAGGTGATCCATGTTAGACCGCGCTACAAGCATATCATCAACATATAAACATAAAATAATGTAGCTATCATCATCTAACCTCTGAAAATAAACACAATGGTTTGAGTTACACCGGCTATAGCCTTGCTCAGCCATAAAACTATGAAATTTAATATACCATTTCTGAGGTGCTTGCTTCAAGCCATATAAACTTTCCTTCAATCTACACACCAATTTATCCTTACCTTTGACCTCAAATCCTTGTGGTTATTCCATATATATTTCTTTTTCCAAATCACCATGGAGAAAAGTAGGTTTAACATCTAGCTATTCCAAATTCAAATCTTCAGTAGCCACAATACTTAAAACAGTACGAATAGAAGTCATTTTAACAACCGGAGAAAAGATTTCATCAAAATCAATGCTCTTTTTCTGTGCAAATCCCTTTACAACTAACCTAGCTTTAAATCTTTTCTTACCTTCATCTTCCTCTTTTAGCCTATAAACCCATTTGTTTGGTAAATCTTTTTTACCCGCAGGCAACTTGCATAATTCCCAAGTCTAATTTTTCAGCAAGGAGTCCATTTCTTCTTCCATTACATGCTCCCACTGAACCTTGGCATCCACTTGCATAGTTTCATCATAATGTTCTGGTTCACCAGCATCAGTTAATAAAATAAAATATAAAGAGGAAGTAAAATTTTCTAGAGGTCTACTTATCTTTGAAGATCATCTAACATTCATTGAAGTTTGTGGTATTTGATTGATGTTGTTGCGGAGCATGAGGAACCACTGGAACATTGATGTTCGGAATATCATCCAGCCCTACATAATCATTTTCTTTCTTCTCATGCTACTGTAACTGATCTTTGTACAACACCTTCTCATTAAATATGACGTCCCTGCTTCTCACAATTTTCTAATTTTCAAAATCCCAAAGCCTATAACCAAATTTATCAATGCCATATCGAACAAATATACATTTCTTTGACTTAGCTTCCAATTTGGTTCTATTTTCAGAATCTACATGTGCAAATGCTTCATAACTAAAGGTTCTAAGAAAAGAATAACTCACCTTCTTACCCGTCCATGCTTCCTTTGGAATACCACAACCCAAAGGATTAGAGGGACATCTATTAATTAAATAAACAACAATGTTTATAGTCTCTGCCCACATGTTTAAAGGCAGCCCAACATGCAATCTCATAGTCTGTTCATGCTCCATTATTGTTCCATTCATACGCTCAGTGACTCCATTTTCTTGTGGAGTCCTTGGAACTATTTTCTTCCTATGAATACCATTAGAGGAACAATAATCTTCAAACTCTTTGTTGCAATACTCACCACCATTATTAGATCTGAGACATTTTAATCCTTTGTCTGTGTCATTCTCAACAAAGCCCTTCCAATTTTTAAAAGTTTCAAATACATCAGATTTTTGCATAAGGAAATAAATCCAAACTTTCCTATTTGCATCATCTATGAATGTAACATAATACCAAGAGCCACCGAGAGAAGATACCTGATTTGGTCCCCATATATCCGTATGCACAAGCTCCAACTTTTCATCTTTCTTTTGCTTCCCATCCTTGAGAAAACTAACTCTCTTTTGTTTGCCATACACACAACTTTCACAAAAATCTATATTAAAACATTTCAGACTTGGTAAAACTTTCTTAGAATGAAGTACCTTCATACCTTTTTCACTCATATGCCCAAGTCTGTTATGCCACAGTGTTGTCTCAGAACCCGTAACAACTGTTTCAATCTCTACTTGCGAACCCACAACAACTATTCCTGAATCTATTTGATTTTTCTCTGCAACAACTAAAGTAGAAGGAACAGTATGACCTGTACAAAGATATAAGGTGCCTACTTTCACATATTTTGCTACTATTAAGGCACCTCTTGTAACCTTCCAATTTTTATCACTAAAAGTAACTATGCAACCTTCATCACCTAGCTACCCTGCTGAAATTAAATTCTTACTCAGCCTTGGAATGTGCCTTACCTCTTATAGTAGCCAACAATTCCCATTCTGCAACTTAATCCTAATTCTTCCCTTTCCAACAATCTGACAAGGTTCGTTATCTCCCAAATAAAACAGCCCAAAATCCCCTTGGACATAATCAAGAAAATAACTTCTATGGGGCGTAGCATGAAATGAGGCCCCTGAATCTAAAACCCATGAATCATCAACATTATCTAGGGAAAGAATCAAAGCATCATCTTTAGATTTATTACTTACCACATTTTCCTCCTTATTGCCTTCTTGTTTGTCTCCTTTATTCTTCTGAGACCAATAATCTTTCTTCAGATGACCCAACTTCCCATAGTACCAGCAATCCTTCTTTCCTCTGGATTGGGATCTCTTGTCCTTTGATTTTCCTTGTGACTTCCCATGATCTTCAGAACCTTTTTCTCTCTCCTTTGGTCTGCCCCTACTTTCTGCATTCAAAACACTGCCTGATGTGGATCCACCTAAGCTTTTCCTACGAATTTCCTCACTCAGAATAACACCAACAAAATCATCAAATTTCAGTGTATTTGAACCAGAAACAGACTTGCTATATGTCATTACCAAACTATTCCAACTTTCAGGAAAAGAACATAATATCAAGAGAGCTCTAACTTCTTCATCAAAATTTACATTTACAGAAGTCAATTGATTGGTAACTGTGTTAAACTCATTTAAATGATCAGTAACTGATCCACCTTCTACCATTTCTATATTAAATAAGCACTTCATAAGAAATACCTTATTCAAAGTGGAAGGATTTTCATATAACTTTGCCAATGTCTGTATCAACTCGTCCCTTGTCTTCACTTTTGAAATATTGAATGCCACTGATGGCGCCAGATACAAACGAATGTTTCCCAATGCTTTTCTGTCTAGAAGTTCCCAATCCTCATCAGTCATTACTACCAGTTTCTTGGCTTTCCCTTGCAACGACCTCCATAAATCCTTCTGATAGAGATAATCATTCATTTGCATCTTCCATAACTGATAGGTCTGCCCATTGAATTTATCAACCTTCAGTTTACCCTCGTCTGCCATTACTCCCACTCAACTGTGAGACCTGATGAGTGCTAAGTAGCACCCATGAAATACATCTTTTTACTTCTCTTTTTCTCCCTTTTTATTCCATTGTCCTGATGACTGCACTAAAATAGGCTAACAAGATTGTTCTAATGATGATTAATAAGAGATGAATTACTTAAGATCATGATTTTTGATTGAAGGACTAATGTTCATTGAATTGATGGAAATATGCAGAAATCTTCTCTTTTTGAATCAACAGGTGTAGGTGTTCGGGTAGACAATTTTGTGCATCTCCGAAGGTAGTCCTAATGATCTCTAGAGTCAACATCAGCCTACCACGAATGGTCTCCAATGTTTCAAATTTGATTGGAAAGGTTTTTGGGATAAGAAGGTGAAGCATCTTCAGAGCTAGATTGAAGTCTTGAGCATCTCCAAAGCTGAATGAGGTCACAAACATATCTCTGGAGCTATAGATAGAAACATACATCTCCTGTGCCTCTTTAGAACAGTGCAGATTTCTAGCACAGCTATCAGTCAGACACTTCTAGTGGTGATCGGGACGCTTCTGATGTTACTCAAATCATCACCTGAGTAATTAAGGGCAGTCTATAGTTAACTGCTAGAATTTTTTTTATCTCTTTTTGGTTTTGGCATGAGTTACTGATAAACTGATTTAATACCTATATTTCAGGGCCTCGTTGCCCATTTGTATTTAAAACTAAGACTTAGATTCAGCGTGGACTTCTGTTCCACTCAATCTATTTTTATTGCATGGATATTTATTTTGTAGTTAGACTGTTAATAGAATAAAGAGATTGATGTTATCTCTTAGATGAACTAGTAGAATAGGGTGAGTGATCTCTCATCACATATTTAGATATAAACTTATAGAAGTAGAAGCAAAGAGGACAGCGATTATTCTTCTAATTTCTGTAATCTCATTTTGATATCAATATTTTTCCTGAATACAAAGTTGATGGAATTGGACTGAATCGAGTTGTGATATTATTCTCTTGTGTTGATTCTTTACTTTAGTCTTCAGCTCTAAGGGTGTGGAGCAAGGGCCCACTCTCACCACCAAGGCAAAAGGCTAGTACTGTTGTTTGTTATTTTAGATTTTGCTTTAAAAGATACTTATTGTTTTCATAGATAGATGCATGTTTCAGTTTATAGATTTGCTTTAAGTAATTTACTGTTTAGTTCTGATTTCAATATTCTTCGAATTCATTTCATAGCAGATAGATTAGTTTCTTTAAATCAGTAAAGGTCATTAGAGTTAGTTAGATAAAATTGGCAACTATAGGATTCCTAATTGCAGATAGCCAAGGACATAGCCCTGGATTTGACATCTGAAATATGATTAAATGATGAGGTACAACGACCCTTGTCATTTTTGGTACCGTTGCCGGGGATAATTTGTGTTAATTAAGAAAATTTAGCTAAACAATTTTAGGATAGATCTGTATGGTTAGAGCTATAGATTCAAAAGGAAGATACATAAAATAGACACCCCATCAAAAAACTATAGGAGAAAGCAGTGGGGTGGCACAAGATCTTGTTGAAGAGAGAAATCTAGAACCTATCTTGGAAGCTGCATCTAAAATTAATAATCCTCTCAATCCTCCAAATCTTCTACTTGCTGGCTATATCCAAGAATTACAACAAAAATTCCAGGCAGATCCTTTGATAGAACCTAATTTCCTAGAACCTCAAGGAGAAGAACTAGTACTAGACATGGATGATAATCATGATAATCATGAAGATGAGGAAAATTAGGCTCCAAGAACCTTCTCATATCCCATTATTTTAGCTACTATAGAGAATGCCCCTATGAAAAATATTTCACCTGCACACTTGCCAAATTTTAGGGGTCTTGCTTCTGAGGATCTAGATTAGTTTTTGTTTGAATTCAAAGTGGTATGCCAAACTTATCATTATGGATCAGATAACCAAAAACTCAAACTGTTTCCCTAAACCCTAAAGGATTCTGCAATGAGATGGTTTATGGGCCTGCCCCAAAATTCCATCCATTCCTGGGATCAGATGGAGACAGAATTCTTGGGAAAATACCAAGATATTGTAGAGTCAGTGATAAGAATGAGGAATTATTCAAAATTAAATAGAGAGAGGAAGAGACATTATAGGATTCTGTAGATAGGTTCAACTTCGCTTTGAGAAGGTATGGCACCCAGTAAATCACTCTTTGGCCAGAACCCTATTTGTAAAGGGATTAGATAAAGAATCAAAATAGGCACTGGATCTGATGGGAAAAGGGAATATCAACAAAATGGATATGCCTGCTATAGAAGAACTTTGTAGGAACTATTCTAGAACCCAAGATGGAGTGAGAATGCCCAAATCTTTCAAAGGGAAGAATGAAATAGGACAGTTAATGGAAGAGATTACAAATCTAAAAATAGATATTCAGGTCCAACTAAATACCACATTGGATGGGATTCGGGTAAAAACTAGAACAACTGATCAAGGTAGAACAACTGAACCACTCTCCATCTATTGTCCTAGGTTTAGAAATAAGCATATGTTGAGAGAATGCCCTTTAGACAAATTAGAGATCTATCAGATCTATGACAGGGAACATCCTACCAGTCAATGTAGTCAACTTCCAACCCTAAAAAGGTTGAGTAAGAAGAGCACCATCATAGAAGAAGAGTTGAACTATGTAGGACAAAAATAAGCTAGAAATTTCCCTTATAATCAGTATCCAAGCCAGCCTTCTTACAGGGGTCTTTCTAATTGGGGAAATAATCAATGGAGTCCAACTTGGCATGGGCCTCAAAATAATCCTCCTTGGGGACAACAGGATTGGCCAAATTAATAATGGAAAAACCAACATTGGCAAAATCAACCCTAGGGAAATCAATAGTGGCCACCACAGTTCGGATTACAAAACATGCAGCCTCAATGGGGTCCTCAACATGGATATAATCAACAATACGAGGGACAACCTAGACGTTTCCAACCTCAACAACAAGCATTACTAACTGGATCCCCCAACACACAAGGTCAGTCACAAAATAAACCAGTTAGCCAACCACCCTTACCAGCTCAACCTATACCAAATCCATGAAATAAACAGGGAGCAGCTGTTTACATGACAGAACAAGAAAACATGGCTGGTATTAACGCTATATATCCCAATAATCTCCAGCTGCGTTCTGGGAAAGCATTCCCAAGACCATCTCCTCCAACTATAGTTGAAGTAACCAATGATGTGGAACCTAAAAATTTATCCACTCAACTTCCAGAGGAGATTACTACTGAAACAATGCAAAAAGAGTCATCCTTGGATAACTCCGGAGTTCCTCCTAAAAGGCTGACTCTGGAGAACATTCCTGGAAACATTTCTGGTAAGAGCTCCGGAGATGGAAAAACTAGCACCATACCTAGAACGACTCAAATAGCATGTTCCCCAGAAAAATATCTTACAAAAACAAGTCTAATCCACCTTGGAATCAGAATTGTTACAAGAAATTAGACAACTGAACATTAAAATTCCACTCCTCCAAGCAATCAGAGATGTGCCAGAACTGAACCAATTCATCAAACAACATTGTGTCAAAACTCAAGCCAGGAAGAAAAACTTCCCTTCTACCATACAGGTGGAAGGAAAAGTAGTAGATCTACTGATGGGAGAAATGCTCCTCCCAAAATATAGAGACCCTGGTAATCCTGTCATAACTGTTTACATCTCAGGGGTAGAAATTTCAAATGTTTTGGTTGATTTGGGAGCAGCAATAAATGTGATGACAGTTAATACAATGGACAAATTAGCCCTCACAAGTATCCAATCCACATCTACAATCCTTCAAATTGATGACCAGTCAGTAGCTATTCTGAAAGGGGTAATTACTGATGTCCCAGTTGTGATAGAATCATGGAAATTCCTAGTAGACTTCCTGATATTAGAACCCAGAAACCAGAGAAATGCTTATCTACTGATATTAGGAAGAGCATGGCTGGCTACAGGAGCAACATCTATTGATTGTCGAACTGGGGATATGGTCATTTCTAATGGGATAGATTTGAAGAAAATATATTTGTATCCTCCAGCTAAACCATCAATACATTATACAGGAAGAGTATGGGTGGATGATCCAGATAACATGGAAAATAGTGCCTCGGTAGATATGGCCACCATCAAGGAACATTTGGGTGAATTGGAAGAAGAAATCTACTATGATACAACATAAGATATTACCCACATCCTAATCAATGAGGATATAATGGAGCTTGCCCAAGATTCTAGGAGAGAACTTCTCACTTCTGCTCATTGTACCCTAGAAAATATCATTCCTTGTGGAGAGACCTTTTACAGAGACTTAGCTACATTCCACATGTTGCTTCCACACTCTTGTCCCCTCAATACCATGACCCCAGTATATGGATTGACTACATCCATGGATCAAATCACAAAACAGGTCATGATTTTACTAGGAAAAATACTTAATATCAACACCCAGTTAACAGTAAATCAAGAAGAAAAACTTATCCAACTCCTAATTTCCCATTCAACAGCTTTTGCTTGGGAATACCAAGCTATGAAGGGCATCTCTCCTGAGATCTATACCCATCATATATACACTGAAGATATCAAACCTGTCAGACAACCCCAGAGAAGATTGAATCCTGCTTTAAAAGACATTGTTAAGACTGAAATAGAAAAATTGCTGCAAGCAGGGTTTATATATCCAATCTCAGCTAGTCAATGGATCTCACCCCTAGTCATAGTGCCTAAAAAGAATGGGACATGGAGGGTGTGTATTGACTATAGGGAGCTAAACAAAGCTACAAAAAAGGACTACTTTCCCTTACCATTCATTGACCAAGTGCTGGATAACCTTGCTGGAAGAAAGTATTTTTCTTTCCTGGATGGGTTCAGTGGGTATAACCAAATCCAAGTAGCACCTGAAGATCAGGATAAAACCACTTTCACCTATTCTTGGGGAACTTTTGCCTACGAAGTTCTTCCATTTGGACTATGGAATGCTCCAGCTACATTTCAGAGGCTTGTTTTAGCCATTTTTGCTGAATTAGAAAATGAGTGCATGGAGGTCTATATGGATGAGTTTAATGTGTATGGGGACAACTTTGAGGAAGCTCTCATAAACCTTGAGAAAGTACTGAAATGCTGTGAGAAGAATCAATTATTCCTGAGCCATGAAAAGTGCTTCATGATGGTGGAGGAAGGAATTGTATTGGGACATCACATTTTAGTAAATGGGATCAAAGTGGACCAAAACAAAATAGAAGTAATCAAACAATTACCTTCACCCAAAAATCAGACAGATGTTATAAGTTTTCTAGGTCATGTAGGCTACTATAGGAGATTTATAGAAAATTTCAATAGAACAACTGCCCCCTGTTTACCTTGCTTAACAAAGATAGAATTCTTATGGACAAAAGACTATCAATCAGCTTTGAAACCCTCAAAGAGAAGATTACTGTCACACCTATTTTGAGAGGACCTAATTGGACTTTATCATTCCACATACAAACTGATGCTTCAAATGAGTCCATTGGGGTGGTCTTAGGACAGAAGGAGGAAGGAGAAAGTATGCATGCCATCTATTACATTAGCAAAAACCTTACCTCTGCAAAAAGAAATTACACAACTGAAAAAGAATTCTTCGCAGTCATCTATGCTATAAACAAATTCAGGCATTATATCACTCAATATAAAATATTTGTTCACACTGATCATGCAGCCATCAAATACTTAATGAATAAGCCAGTAGTGGGTGCTAGGATCAATAGGTGGTTATTGCTATTGTAGGAATTTGACATTACCATAGTTGATAATCTAGGCAAGTTTAATTTGGTTGCTAACTTTTTGTCAAGATTGCATATAGGGGGAGAGAACCAGCCAGTGGAGGACAGGTTTCCAGATGAACATTGTTTTGCTATCTCCTCTACTGCACCTTGGTTCGCTGACATAGCTAATCTCTTAGCTACAGGGTTGTATCCATCCCATTTTATCTCAAAATAGAAGAAACGATAGTTAAGGAAAACTTATCTTACAAATGGTTAAATGGTTTGCTATTTAAATGTGGTCCTAATTTCATTTTACGCAGGTGTTTAAAAGCTGATGAAATTTTGATGTGTTGAGAGCATGTCATAATGAACCATCTGGTGGGCATTATTCTTCCCATATAACTATCCATAAGATCCTGGGAGCTGGTTACTACTGGCCCTCTATTCATAAGGATACCAAGAAGTATGTGCAGCAGTGTGATTAGTGCCAAAGGATGGGACAACCGACCTTCACCTAGGAGATGTTATTGCATCCTCAAGTAATGATGGAGCTGTTTGAACAGTGCGGTCTAGACTTTGTGGGACCAATTTCTTCACCTTCATCAGGCAAAGAGTATATTCTGGTATGCATAGACTATGTGACTAAATGGGTTGAGGTTCAAGCTTTGCAATTTGCAAGAGAAGAGAAAGTTGTTGATTTCCTTTATAATAAGATTTTCTTGAGGTTTGGAGCCCTAAGATCCATAGTTTCAGAGAGAGGACCTCAGTTTACTTCACAGGTAATCAGAGCATTCACAGATCTATATCAAGTCAAGCACAGGAAATCTTCACCTTACCATCCTCAAGCCAATGGGCAGGTAGAGGTGACTAATAGGGAACTTGAGAACATTCTGACAAGGACAGTGGCAATGAAAAGGAAAGATTGGGCTAATAGATTACCTGAAGCAGTTTGGGCTTACAATACCACTTGGAAGTCCACAACAAAATTCTCACCTTATGAATTAGTTTATGGAAAAAAGCCTATTCTGTCTATAGAATTTGAACTCCAGACACTTAAAACTGCATTAGATATTGGTCTACCATTGTCCATAGCCCAACAAAATAGAATTCTTCAGCTCAATGAGTTAGATGAAATCTAGACAGAAGCTATTCAGCAAACAGAACTGGTCCAACATCAAAGGAAGCAATGGCATGACCAACACATCAAGAGGAGATCATTTAAACAAGGTGATTGGGTTCTTCTTTATGATTCTAAATTCAAGGAGTTCAAGGGGAAGCTACAAACTCATTGGATGGGTACTTATCAGATAAAGGAAGTTTTTGAGAATGGAACAGTGCTGCTAGAACCTATTGATGGAAGCACAGACACATTTTTAGTGAATGGCCACCAAATTATACTCTATAAAAGGCCATCCACTAAGGAAGAGTTCATCAAAGATTTGTGTTTGGTTACAGGGGACACATCCTCTGTCATAGTTTTGGACTGGAAAAAAAAAAGGTTGAAAACCAGCAAATGGCGGCCTTCTTAAAAAAAAAAGAGGAAGATAGAAAACCAGTAAATGACTGTCTTTGTCATCCAAGGGGATTGAAAACCAACAAATGGCGGTTCCGTTCTTCATGCTAGATAATAATAATCAAGCTACGGAGGTGATCAGGTGCCTGGAATTACTCAAATACACCTCTGGCGCTTACAAATAAGGAGCACCTCCAGTGCTTCATGAATAAGGAGCACCTCCAGTGCTTCATGAATAAGGAGCACCTTCGACACTCCACCAATAAAGAGATATTCAGAAGATAATAAATTGGGAGGGGACCCACCTCTCTAGGTAATAAAGTAGAGACGTCATTTGATGAGGTCATCATGACTCATCCTCCACTTTATGACACGGACAAAGATGAAGTCAGCATGCATTTCGGGAGAAATCATTACTCTTGTTTGCATGGGTACTTACAAAGGACTGTGCTGACATCACCTGGATACATGGATTCTCAAACCACTTTGTGGGAATGATTGCAGGTTGCGTGATAATAAAGATGATGACATCATTTCAAGCCACGAAGAAGTTGCTCAGGTACCACGTCGCGTCAAGTCTCATCAACGCCGCAACATGTCAACCAAGTACATCAGTTCCTCGTCATTAAGATTGGTTCAGGTAATTCTCTCTTAATTAAACATTAATTAGCAACTGTCTTGTCATTTCTATTTTTGGGTGCTATCATTATGACACGTCCTCCTGTCATTATTTTCCTTCCCAAATTCATGCATGCCACCATCTTTGCTACACTGTCACCATTCCTACGGAGTGTCCCATCACTCTACTTCAATTATGACCACATAAGCACTCTAACCAATTTTAATTTCTTTTTCCATAGTCCAAGCCATTAAATGAACTGACATAATAATCCTCATTCAAAACTACAAAATACCCTAAAGAACAGAGTCAACTGATATAGTCCTCCGGAGCTTATGGAGTTAAAGGAGAAAGAACAAATTACATAGGAGAGTGAGGGATTTAGCACAGAGGGTAAAAAGGGACTTAGAAATGGGGCTTAAGAAGAAATTAGAACCAGAAAGTGTTACAGGTCTTTTGCAAGATGATGTTGCAGCAGACATTCTGAGGAATGCAAGATGGCTAGAGTTTTTGGAAAAGTTTGAAGGGTTTCAAGAGGATATTGTTGATGACTTCCTAAGAAACTTGAGGGACAATCAGATAGTTGTAAGGGGAAGTTGAAGTAGAGCAAATGGATGCAGCTGGAAGTGAAGAGCCAATGGTTGTGGGAGCCCTTGATGTACAACAAACAAAAGAAGAAACAGGAGCATATTCTCACCCCTCTGATCAATAGGATACTAAAATTTCAAAAGAATAGCAGATGTTAGAAGAGATTGATAATCTGAAAATATTATTATGGGGAAAGAACTAGATTATCACCGACCTCAAGAAGGTCAGGATGGAGATAGAGATGGAGTAAAAATAGGTAATTGAGAAATTGCAAATAGAGCTCCAAAGTAAACAACAAATAGTTCAGGAGAAGGAAGCAAAATTAGAAACCTAGAAGACTGAGACAGCTAAAATCCTTAAGGAAAAGGAGGTAGAGGTAGTACAAAACATTTTTGATCTTACCAAGGCCAGAGACAATGGTTTCATAATAATTATAGCATTAATTGAGAAAGTACAGAGCCAAGATAAACAATTGACTTGGGCCAACAATAAAATAGATGATCAGGAGGAATATATTCATGAGTTAGTTGGCCCAGGGGCAACTAGTGAGCAAGAGGTACAAACAGATCCATATGTGGGTCCAATCCCCATTGATATTCCTAAGACCCTGTTCCACTGGGAAAGGAGATGTAGAGAATATGAGGCTTCTAAGCCTATGCTGCAATTACAGAGGGTAGTTACTACCATGACAAAAAGAGTAGAAACCCTGGAGGAAAATGTCATTCAGATGGCCTCCCTTTCTTCTGAGCTTCTATCTTGTAGGCTTCCAAGTGCCAGTTATGCTATGTTCTTACAGGAGAGAGTCTGCAGAGGAAGCTATCTTTGGTCCTGTCTGATCTGACTGAGAACACATAAACAACAAAGGGGTTCATGGAAGCATCTACAAGGAGTTTTGATGAAGACAAATTTTCTATGTGAATTATATTTTTATGGCTTCTGTGTTGATGATATGACCTTCATTATTAATTATTTTGTAGGGGAATGCTAGCTCAAAGCATTCATGTCACTGATGAGAAATCATTAGATTTGGAATGAGAGAATGGAGGCTCATCTCAAGAAGGATACAAAAACAAGTCTTTTCATCAGAAAGGAGTGTCCAAACCCTCATGCTTTTGAGGTCCAATTTAGAGCATATGTCTATCAACCTGAAAGTCAGACCAAAATTTTTCCATTGTATCTAAAAAATTTGCAAGAGTGTTCCATTGATTTTGGTCTTTTTATGAACAGTTCAGCTAATCTAGTGCTTGCAGTAGCAAAGAAAGGTGGAACATTCTAACTTTAGAGCAGAAAATGAGAGAAGTGGTGACTCCTGCTAACTTAAGATTATTTATGAGGAAGGCAAGATTAATATCCAAAATGATGGATACATACAAACAGGAGTGGATAGGTGGTCGTTTCAGACCCCCTCTCATCATTGAGCCACTACCTGTCTGGGCTGAGCAAATGGACGATGATAAGTTGCAGAAGTGGTTGAAGCAGGTTGATCAATACAGGGGAAATGGTAACACAAACTGCACCACTTGGGCTACCTATGCACAAGACTATAGCTTGACTAACAGGATACTCCACCAGAATAAATCTAGATTGTGAGAAGCAGGAGGACCTGCTAATCCTTAAGTACGGGGGAAATGATGAGTGTTAGGTAGCACCCATGAAATACGTCTTTTTACCTCTCTTTTTCTCCCTTTTTATTCCATTGTCCTAATGACTGCACCAAAATAGGCTAACAAGATTGTTCTAATGATGATTAATAAGAGATTAATTACTTAAGATCATGATTTTTGATTGAAGGACTAATGTGCATTGAATTGATGGAAATATGCAGAAATCTTCTCTTTTTGAATCAACAAGTGCAGGTGTTCGGTTAGACAATTTTGTGCATCTCTAGAGGTAGTTCTAATGATCTCTAGAGTTGACATCAGCCTGCCATGAATGATCTCCAATGTTTCAAATTTGATTGGAAAGGTTTTTGGGATAAGAAGGTGAAGCATCTCCGGAGCTGAACGAGAAGGTCACAAACATATCTCTGGAGCTACAGATAGAAACATACATCTCCGGCACCTCTTTAGAACAGTGCATATTTCTAGTATAGCTGTCAGTCAGACACTTCTAGTGGTGATCGGGATGCTCCTGATGTTACTCAAATCATCACCTGAGTAATTAAGGGCAGTCTATAGTTAACTGCTAGAAGTTTTTATCTCTTTTTGGTTTTTGCATGAGTTACTGATAAACTGATTTAATACCTATATTTCAGGGCCCCACTGCCCATTTGTATTTAAAACTAAGACTCAGATTCAGTGTGGACTTTTGTTCCACTCAATCTATTTTTATTGCATGGATATTTATTCTGTAGTTAGACTGTTAGTAGAATAAAGAGATTGATGTTATCTCTTAGATGAACTAGTAGAATAGGGTGAGTGATCTCTCATCATAGATTTAGATATAAACTTACAGAAGTAGCAGCAAAGAGGACAGTGATTATTCTTCTGATTTTTGTAATCTCATTTTGATATCAATTTTTTTCCTGAATACAAAGTTGATGGAATTGGATTGAATCGAGTTGTGATATTATTCTCTTGTGTTGATTCTTTACTTTAGTCTTCAGCCCTAAGGGTGTGGAGAAAGGGCCCACTCTCACCACCGAGACAGAAGGCTAGTACGGTTTGTTATTTTAGATTTTGCTTTAAAAGATACTATTTTCATAGATAGATGCATGTTTCAGTTTATAGATTTGCTTTAAGTAATTTACTATTCAGTTTTGTTTTCAATATTCTTCGAATTCATTTCATAGCAGATAGATCAGTTTCTTTAAATCAGTAAAGGTCATTAGAGTTAGTTAGATAAAACTGGCAACTATAGGATTCCTAATTGCAGATAGCCAAGGACACAGCCCTTGATTTGGCATCTGAAATATGATTAAATGATGAGGTACAATGACCCTTGTCAAGACCTTCCTATAGAGGATAATCAAACACAACCCACTCTGATACCACTTGTTAGGGTTAGAAGGTGGATATCTATAAGTTAAATGCAGATTTGAACAATAAAATAGAGAAATAGAACACACAAAAATAATGGACAGCAATAAGACAACACAAACATTTAACGTGGTTCACCCAAAATTGGGATACATCCACCACAAGAGGGTCCAATATATATTAAACTTCCAGCAAAAAACTTTACAAAGCTTGCAGCAACTACTGCAACTTGCAACAACATTTTTCTCCATGTTTTTCCACTGTTATTTTTACACAACCTTTGTTGCATGTACTTGCGGCACTTCCTGCATTTTTCCAGTCACTAAACTGTGAACTTATGTTAACATTTTTCATGCCCATCCACCCTAAAAACTCTGATATGAGTGTTGGAATATGTTCCCACACATGTCCCATTAATTACTAATGAAGCATGGCCATTGGTTTTATCTCAGGCACCCAATAACACACATCTTTTGGGTGGTTACAATAACTAAATGCCGTTGTCTTTAATTAAATATTATAACTGATTATTTCCAACATTTAATAATTGTTTGTAACTGTTATTTTAAATACAAGCGCAACAAATATTTAATAGTGCAGAAAATTATTTAATAAAAAATAATATGAAGATTTTGTGTCTAAGTCTGATTTGTCTCCATAACACAACAGTGTTCTTTACGGGTATCTCTCGATCCTTGTAAGGATGACGGAGGAGGAACCTCGGAAAAGACTCCCTTACCTCTCAGCCTAGGGGGTTCTTTCAACTCAAGTGGCTCTTTACTTATGATTTGTTCTATAGGAGGTCCAGCAAATTTTGTTATCAACTTTGATTTTATATCATTGTTATCCCAAGAAGGTTTGATCTTGTCATGGTTCAGGAGGTTCAGTAGGTTGTGGCCAAAAGTAATTGAGATTGAAGTTTTTCTGAGTAACCATAGGTTGCCATCTACTATGGTGGATAGTATGCATGCTCTCGTAGTAAGGAAATTTTAGGCATTTGTGAATGGTGGAGGGGATAGCTTTCATGGCCTTGAGCCATGGATGGCCTAATTTTATATGGAAGAGGTCAGATGTAGGTATGCTATCAAATGACTGTTCCAAAGCTTTATCAAATACTGTGATCAATAAAGTAATCTTCCATATGGCCAAGAGGACAGCTCCAGTATGTGTTTTAATCATCATGTCTATTGGTTCATAAGATTCTTGTATCAAATCATGTGAGTAAAAGAACTCTTCTGTAGCCACATTGGTCATATAGTTAGGATCAATAAGGGCTCCTCTTATAGGATTTTCCATTACTTTCACTGTGATGTAAAGAGGTCCTTCAATGTTTCCAATTGTTCTATCATGTGGTGTAAAGACTAATTTAGGTTCAGGAGTCTTCCTCTTCATATAAACTCTAGGAGGGAACATAGTATTTTTGTGATGAGAAGCCATGTATGTGAGATTAGTTCACAACAGAGTACTTGTTCATTCATTCACTCACTTTTTTCAATACTAAGTAGTGTCGGATGATGTTCAGCTCCTAAGTTTGGGATGATTCCTGTTGGGAGGACTCCGGGGCAGGCGCCCTAGTCCAGTAGGGTAGATTTACAACAATTTTTCCTTAGATCCTAAATCCTTATCCTCTGAATTGCTTCTTTGTATTTGCACTTAGCCAAATCCCACACTCATAACCTGCAATCACAAAGAGAGGGGTTTGGGGGTTGTGGTGTTTAGGAGAATACCTCGGTCAAGCCCCAGAATGACACTCAAGTCTTCCAACACCGTTGTTAGATAGAGTGTGTGCCCAATGGAGGGAAGAGGATAAATAAATGATGAAATAAAATGATTGAAGCACAAATAGATGTCACCTTAGAGGTGAAGCCCTCACAGAGATGAAGATCCTTCAAATCATGAGGAAATGGATTGATGAAGCCAAATCTGTAACAAACAAACACAATTATGCTCTACAACACAATGAATACCTTAAAATCCCTTAGCTCAATATCACAAGTTCACATTATCCATCTAGGTGTAAAATGAAGACATAAACTCACTTCTATATGCTGTCCCACTAGCATTCATAATTTAAATTGAAAAGGCTAACAGAGAGAAACCTTTTTAAAGGTCCTATGCCGGCATGTTTAAATTTGGGTCCTGACAAATCAGCCTGGACTTGGGCGTGGGTGCCCAAGTCCCAAGGCCAATTTAGGACTTGATTAAGAATTTAAAACTGGCCCCTAAGTCCCATTTGACATGGGTTTACTCTGGGATGAGTATTAAGCATGTAAAGTGTAAACACAATGACCTAGGAGCTAAAAGAGGAGGTAAAAAGGCATGAGGTTACTTTTTACTCCATAACAGTGTTATACTAAGAAGATTGATGAGCTTACTCACCTTTAGAAGAAGAACATCCCGCTTCCCTCATCAGTGTCTTCTTCTTCTTCTCCTTCTTCTTCTTCTGCATCACAATTGGCAACATCTTCATCTACACAGTTAGGGAATGCAGGATTTGCTAATGGGATGAAAGGTAAAGCACGCTTGGCTTCCACTATTCCTGAAAATGGGAGATGGCTTCTTGATTCAGGTGCATCTCACCATATGGCATCTTCTATGGATATGTTCTCTTCTTTTGAGACTTGTAGTTAACCTTACATTTTGATGGGTAACAATACTTACATGAAGGTCTGTGGGAAAGGTTCTATTGATATGGGTGAGGGATCTTTTTATGATGTTCTTTGTGTACCCTCCTTGACCACTAATCTCCTTTTAGTTTATCAAATTACTCATGGTGCACAAGGTAAGCCAGTTGAGTTCACTCTTGATCATGTATACATTCGAGACATAGAGACTAGAGATATCATTGCTACAGGGGTGGTGGATCATGCATCTCGCTTGTATTCTTTTTCTCATTTTATTCCTAGTGATGATATTTCTTTGGCCGATGTTCACACCCTTCCATCAAAGGTGAATCATGTTTGTGAGGAGAAGTTTGGTCACTTGAATCTTGGTGTTCTTGAGACTAGTGTTAAGCTTCCTCCTCCTTCACCTCCTACTTCTTCAGATTTGAGTTCTTCTCTTGAGCAGGTTGATCATAGCGTTCCAAATCTTGCTTTGTGGGATGAGTATTTGGCAGGTATTTCAGACTTGTTTGTATAGTCTCATCTTGCAAATTTGGGAGACATAATTGAGGGGATTTCTCTCCACTTTGATGACAGTGTCAGCACAACTGTTGATTCATCTACATTGTCTTTGGAGATTGACATTGATGAGTTTCCTCTTTCACTTGATTTGTCACATTTCTTGGTTGAGTTTGATCATGCTTATATGGTGGCTTATTCAAGCATAGAGACTCCTCCTCAGTCTTTAGATATTTCTATTTGGAGACTTCCTCCTCCTTGCAGTTGGACATGGAGTGGCTTCTACATCGTTCGATTGACTTTTTTCTTCCTAAGGGGAGATGTGTTGCTTGTAGGCATTGGATCATCTTTTGTTTCCAAGCATACTTCATCGGCATTGGAGCTTCTTCATTATGTGGGGATATCATGTCTCTATTGAGAAAGTATGCCTCAAACTCATTGATGAAACCCCAGTTTAGCTCCCAGGAAGCTCTAACTTTCTAAGATGTTGCATCTATTCCTTTACCGCAATATTGCCGGGTTCATTTGATAAAGGTGCGGACTGGTGGTGTGAACTGCCACCCCGCAAGAATCTTTGATTGGCCTGTGCGGTAGAGCGGGGTATACCGCCACCTTGCAATAGGTTGTTTATAAGGTCTGCGGTGGTACAATATATATCATGACACCTTGCGACTGTATATGAAGACCGCTTGCGGTAGTGTGGGGTACACCGCCACCCCGCAGCAGGTCAAGTAGTAGACTAGCAGTAGAGTGGTATAGAAACCACCATACCATGATGGTCTAAGAGCTAGTTGGTGGTAATGCGGTACTACTGCCATCTAGCGGCGGTCCTCATCAGTCTGTGTGGTAGTGCGGGTCTTACAACCACCCCGCGATATCCCAAGAAATGGCTTGCAGTGGTGCAGTATAAATCCCACCACCCCACAAATGTTAGTAAAGATGCCTGCGGCAATGCAGTAGACACCACCATACCGCAACAGGCTAATTTGAACATAACGGTGTAGTGGTGGATGGTGATATGGAATTTGTCAGGACAGTTAGTGTTGACGGTTAAATTGTTTGTGGTCGTTCGGCTGTGGAAAGTTGTAACGACTGTTGAGAATGCATGTTAAATGAACATTGAACATTCTGAAAAAGTTGTATTGTTTGATTGGAAGAACAAGGCTAATCAGAGAAATGTTTAGCTATCGAATTCGTTCTGTGAATTGACACCTGAAAGACCATAGCTCTGTGACTTGTATGTAATTTATGTTTTACTGTAATATAAGAGATCTCTGCTTTGGTGTGTGGGTTTTTCTCATGTAAGGGTTTTCCCACGTAAAATCTAGTGTTTAATTCTGTGTGATGTTTAATTGTCTATTCTGTTACTTATGAATGTGCTTCTTGAATGGAACTGTAATTACAAAGTTTTGGAAATTTCTGTATTTTTCTCCTATTAATTGGCATTAGGAAGGCGTATTCCGCACTTGCTTTCCTTACAAGTGTTATCAAAGCATGGCCAATTGTGTTATCCTTGTGGGTAAGTAAATTTTTTTGTGTTCATTTAGTTGAGTGGGAGTTTTGCAGAGAAATCTAGTTTATAAACTTATTACAGATTTAAGATGGTGAGCACATCCGGAAGAATAGAGATTGAGAAGTTCAATGGTGGCAACTTTGAGTTGTGGAAACTCAAGATGGAAGATTTTCTTGTGGATTGTGAGTTATGGACTATAGTGTCCTCTAACAAACCATCAACAACCTCGCAAGATGACTAGGATGCAATGGACCGGAAAGCCAAGGGTCTGATCAGACTATGCTTGGCCGATTCAGTTTTCTTGAACGTCCATGAAGAGAAGACTGCGAAACTTTTGTGGAAGAAGCTTGGTGATATTTATCAGGGGAAATCTTTGGTAAATAAGCTATTCCTGAGGAAGAAGTTGTACTCTTTGAAAATGAAGGAGCGTCTGTTGCAGATCATTTGAATGCATTTAACATGATCATTGCCCAGTTGACATCTGTGGGTGTGAAGATAGAAGACGAGGATCATTGCATGCTCCTATTGTGTTCTTTGCTTGACACATGGGATCATCTGGTAATGACTTTTGGGAGTACTACAACCACTTTCAAGATGGAGGAGGTGGTTGCTTTGCTGCTTTCAGAGGAAATGCGAAGGAAGTCTTCTGAGATGGCCAAGGAGGCTCTTGCTATTCAAGGTAGATCAAGGGAGAAAGGCAAGAAGAAAGACAAGAAGTCTAGATCCAAGTCAGAGGGGAGATCAAAGTCTCTTGGTAAAAAGTCCAAGGTGAAATGATGTAACTGTGGGCAGACTGGACACATCCTGAAAGATTGCAAAGAGTAGAAGAAGAAGAAAAAGAAGAACAATTCATCTGATAATGAATCTTCTCAGAGTGATGCAGATGCCTTCATAGCAGCCTTGGCAACTTAGGCATCGGATGATGTTTGACTAATTGACTTAGGTGTGTCCTTTCACATGACCTCTCATAGAGATTAGTTTTCAAAGAATGAAGAATACAAAGGTGGAAGGGTGTATCTAGGCGATGATTCTCACCTAGAAATTGTTGGTCGTGGAAGAGTTAGAATTCAGTTTCCTGATGGAAAAGTGAAGGGAATCGATGGTGTGATGCATATACTAGGTCTGGCTCAAAATTTACTCTCTGTAAGTAAGCTAAATGATGTTGATGTGCAAGTTTATTTCTCGAATGGTGTTTGTAGAATGATTAGAGGCTCTATGGTGCTGGGTAAGGGTGCATGACTTGGCAATCTGTATAAGTTGGATGCACATGCAGTACAATGTAATAGTGCTTCTGCAAAATCAAGTAAATTTGATCATGTTGAGGAGGACGTTGTTCCTGTGGGTGCTAATTCTTTGGAAATGAAGCTCCCAATGGAGAGGACAATGTTGTGGCATCATAGACTCAGCCACATTGGTGAAAAAGGCTTAAAAGCCTTGAAAACTAAAAACCTAGTTGAAGGGCTTGATGATTGTAATCTTGAATTTGATTTTTGTGAACATTGCATATATGGAAAGCAACACTGTGTTTCATTTTATTCTAGTCCTCATAAATCTTCTGGAATTTTGGATTATGTTCACTCTAATGTATTTGGTCCAGTTAATGTTCCTTCGTTATCGAAGTCTAAATATTTTGTCTCTTTCATAGATGATTATTCGAGAAGGACATTTGTTTATTTTCTTAGAAGTAAAACTAAAGTTTTCAATCGGTTTAAGGAGTTTAAAACCTTGGTTGAAAATCAGAATGTTAGAAAAATTAAGTGTTTGAGGATGGATAATGGTGGTGAGTTTTGTTTTGCAGATTTTGAAAAGCATTACAAAGACCATGGAATTAAAAGGCATAAAACTACTCCTTACACTCCACAGCAAAATGGAGTTGCTAAAAGGATGAATAGAACGCTGATGGAAAGGGTGAGAAGTATGTTGAGTAGTGTTGGTTTGGACTAGAAGTTTTGGTCCAAGGCTGTGGCTACAACATGTTATCTAATTAACAGATCCCCCACTTCGTCGCTCATGGACAAGACACCTATGGAAGCATGGTCTGGTAAGAAGCCCTCTTTGAGACACATTAGAGTCTTTGGTTGTGAGGCATATGCATATGTGCCGAATGAGAAAAGATCTAAATTGGACAACAAGGTAGTAAAATGTATCTTCATTGGTTATGGGATTGGTGTGAAAGGGTACAAGCTTTGGAATCCAATTATTGAGAAGGTGTTGTATAGCAGAAGTGTGATCTTCCGTGAGCTGAAACCTTCTACTATTGATCTACAGCCAGAGGTCAAAGAAGTAGAAAAGAAGGAGGTAGTTGAATTTCCTGTTACACCAGATAAGGATGAACTACGTACTCCTTGTGGACCTGTTAGTGAGGAGAGCTCAAGCAGCTCTGAAAGTTCTGAGCAAAAAGAAGAACCTCAGCCTCAGCCTATGAGGAGGTCTACACGTGAGAAGCGGCAACCTAAAAGGTATGGTTATTGTATATTGGATTCCAGTTGTGCCTATGCTTTGATTGCTAACACTGATGAGTTTAGGATTGTTAGAGAGGCTATGGGTATGTCTGATGTCGATTCCTGATTGGAAGCCATTAATGAAGAAATGGTGTCATTGAAGAAGAATGAAACTTGGGATCTAGTACCTTTGCTTGAAGGTCGAAAGCCTATTGGATGTAAATAGGTGTTTAAGAAAAAGATAGGTCTGGATGGTAGTGTTGAGAAGCATAAAGCAAGGTTATTCGCAAAAGGATATTCCCAGGTGGAGGGAATTGACTATGGAGAAATATTTCCTCCTATAGCCAAGCTGACGTCTATTAGATTTCTATTATCTCTTGCCGCAACATATGACTTAGAAATTGAGCAGATGGATGTGAAGACAATGTTTCTTCATGGTGATTTGGAGGAAGAGATTTATATGTCCTAGGTAGAGCTTCATTGAAAAAGGTAAGGAAAACCTAGTTTGCAAATTAAAGAAATCTATGTATGGTCTAAAGCAGTCGCCTAGAATGTGGTACCAGAAGTTTGATACCTATGTGTTGTCTTTGGGGTTTGTGAGATCAAAGTAAGATCATTGTGTTTATTTTAAATCTGAAAATGGCTGTCTTCTTATTATTGCCCCGTATGTGGATGATATGTTGTTCATTGGGAATGGTAAGGGTATGATTTCTGAATTGAAGTCTCAATTGTTAGCACAGTTTGAAATGAAATATTTAGGAGTAGCTAGGTATATTCTGGGGATGGAAATCAGAAGGGATAGGGGAAATAGAAAACTTTGGCTCAGCCAGAGCAAGTATATTAATGTTGTCCTTGAGAGGTTTAATATGACAGATTGCAAGCAGTTAGTTGTTCCAGTGTTGTAGGGAATGAAACTTTCTATTGAAGATTGTCCAAAATCTCCTACTAAGATGGAGGACATGACCAGGGTGCCTTATGCAAGTGCACTTGGCAGTTTAATGTATGTAATGGTCTGTACAAGGCCAGACATTGCCCAAGCAGTGGGAGTACTTAGTCAATTTATGGCTAATCCAAGAAGGCCACATTGGGATGATATGAAAAGAGTTTTTAGATATTTGAAGGGTACTGTTGAGTATGCCTTGTGATATCATGGTTACTCTACTGGATCTTAGACTTCAGTTAGCATTCGTGGTTATGTGGATTATGATTGGGCAGGGGTCATTGACAGCAGAAGATCCATCAGTGGATATGTATTCATGTTGTTTGGTGGTGCAGTTAACTGGATGTGCAAGCAGCAGGCTATAGTCACTTTATCTACTATGGAGGCTGAGTACATGGCAACAACTCATGTCTGTAAGGGAGCCATTTGGCTTAGAAGGTTGTGTTCTGATATTGGGTTTGATGCAGGGCAAATTACTATCTGGTGTGATAGTCAGAGTGCCATTTGTTTGGAGAAAAATCCCACTTTCCATGACAGGACAAAACATATTGACATGTAGTATCATTTTGTTCGTGATATGGTGGAGGATAGAAAGGTTAATCTGGAAAAGTGGATACTTTGGTAAATGTTGTTGATGCATTGATAAAACTGGTGAGCATAGATAAGTTAAGATGGTGTGCCAATTCGATGGGCCTAGAATATTCAGTGACTTCAAGCGTTGGAAGCGGTTTAGTGAGTTCTTCATCAAGTGGGAGAATGTTGAGAAAGTATGCCTCACACTCATTGATGAAACCCCAGTTCATTTCCTAACAAGCTCTGACTTTCTAAGATGTTGCATCTATTCCTTTACTGCAATACCACTGGGTTCATTTGATAAAGGTGTGGGCTGGCGATGTGAACTGCCACCCTGCAGGAATCTTTGATTGGCCTGTGCGATAGAGCAGAGTATACCGCCACCCTGCAATAGGTTGTTTATAAGGTCTGTGGTGGTACGGTATGTATCACAACACCCTGTGACTATATATGAAGACCGCTTGTGGTAGTGCGGGGTACACCGCCACCCCGCAGTGGGTCATGTAGTAGACCGGCGGTAGAGTGGTATAGAAACCGCCATACCGCGATAGTCTAAGAGTTGGCTGGCAGTACTGCGGTGCTACCGCCATCCTGCAACGGTCCTCATCAGTATGTGTGGTAGTGTGGGTCTTACCGCCACCCTGCGATAGCCCGAGAAATGGCTTGCGGTGGTGCGGTATAGATCCCGCCACCCCGCGAATGTTAGTAAAATTGCCTGTGGCAATGCGGTAGACACCACCATGCCACGATAGGCTAATTTGAACATAGTGGTGTAGCAGTGGATGGTGATATGGAATTTTTCAAAACAGTTAGTGTTGACGATTAAACTGTTTGTGGTCGTTCAGCTATGGGAAGTTGTAACAACTATTGAGAATGTATGTTAAATGAACATTAAACATTTTGAAAAAGTTGTATTGTTCGATTGGAAGAACAAGGCTGATCAGATAAATGTTTAGCTACCGGATTCGTTTTATGAATTGACACCTAAAAGAGCATAGCTCTGTGACTTGTAAGTAATTTATGTTTTACTATAATACAAGAGATCTCTGCTTTAGTGTGTGGGTTTTTCTCCCATAAGGGTTTTCCCACGTAAAATCAGGTGTTTAATTCTGTGTGATGTTTAATTGTCATTTTGTTACTTATGAATGTTTTTCTTGAATGGAATTGTAATTGCAAAGTTTTGGAAATTTCTGTATTTCTCTCCTATTAATTGGCATTAGGAAGGCGTATTCTACATTTGCTTTCCTTACAATCTCTCTTTTTCCTTCCTATGGGGGGATTCTTGATTGTACATATACATGAAGTATTGGGGGGTATCACTGAGTCCTCAATGCATCATCTTGTTTTACTTTCTCTCTTTTAGAGAGGAGTTTTGTCCCACACTTTTTTCTCCTTTTCTCCAGTTTGTGAGAGATTGCATTACAGTTTGCACTGTACATGGGTACCTAACATGGCCTAGTTGTCGTGACCCATATTGCATAATAATATCCCTAAGTTGCACTTAAGGGAGGTGTTGGAGTAAATAAGTTTTTACCATTTACCTATGCTTAATTTTACTTAGGCATCCAACATAATGCATTATTAGGTATTAGTTACTAGGTGCATAATATTTAATAATGTTGGTGCATTTAATTATTAGGTAGTTGTTGTCAGTTATCTATTGGCTCTCCCTCCTTGCCTTTATAAGCAAGGCATATGTACATTATTCAATATATCAATTCTTTTTATCAGCATTCTGGTGAAATAGTTTTTGCTTCTCTCATATTGTGAAGGTGGTTGTTTGCAGATTGTGCTCGTGGGAGGTGGTTAACACCAACACATCATTAGCAATATCTCGGGCATCCCAGAAGAAGGTGAGAGGTTTTACCATCTCAAAAATTTATATGCTAATTTAATAAAATCTTTCTCAATAAATATTGAACTTGAAATACAAACACATGCCAATAAGGAGGAAGTAAAAGTGATTGCAGGACCAACCTTCCTCAACCATGACAGTCTTTGGCTACATGGTTGATGAAATACTTTACATGTGATGGCCAGTTTTCCCTTGTGTTAGGGCCAATTATGAAGATGCTTATTTTTCTAAGGCATGGCCATAATAACTAATGCAGGAGCATCCATTGGTGTAAGGGCAATCTTGCATCACCCCAAAAATATTTGAAGTTTTTTTTAATTTCTTTGTTTTTGTAGGTTTCTTTAGTTGTGTTGGAGTCCATGTTGACACTTTAGTGGCTCGGGATTGTCAGAAGATCAAAAAGGCTAAAAATAGTAACCTAGTATTTTTAGTAAGTTAGCCTATTTGGGTACGTATGGACCTAAAAACTTACCCCAAGAAGTGGAATTGTAAAAATAAGCAAATGGTGAAGAAATCATCTGAATATCATTTATAGTTTGAGGGGATATTAAAGTTTTCATCTTATAAAATGCTCCTGATGAACTTCATATTTGAATTTGAGGCCTTTAGAAGCCTCGTTGGGGTTCAAAAAGTGGACAAAATGATCACGTCATAGACCTCTTCACAAGATTTCCAATGCTTGGTTTTGTTTATCAATTGAACGCTTAGTTCAAAAGTTATGGGCCCTGAAAGTTGTGTTACAAAATTACAAACACTTTAAAATTTTCAAAATTCCAATTTCTTGGGCAGGAAAATGGATAGCTAGACTTGGCGCCCAAAAGAAGAGTTACACTTTCTAGAACATTCGGGAAGGTAGTGGAGAAGTAGTTGTTAGAAAGGTGTAGAGCATAAATTAGAACTGACTGAAAGCTACCACACACTATACGAAGGTCAGAGTCGATAGGAAACACATCCTTATTTGTATTAGATATAGTATATATAGATAGAGGAGAATAGAAGTATGATAGATGATATATTCTGATGTAAGAATGACATAAAAGTCATGAATGTAACTAATGATGCAAAGACTTAGACCTGTTGGAGGGTGGATAGATGTTGTACTCATTTGATTGTTGTTAATATAGATATATGGAGATCTACCAGTATCGAGTAATTGTGTATTGTTTTACTTTGATGTGTATATGATGCTCTGTTTTGTTATTCTTCATGTTTTGTTGTCAATCTCCAGCTACCTGACCAGGGTTTAAATTGACTACAAAGACTTGACTAAGGACCGGATCTCCGGACCGGTATCTCCTCTACATTTCTTTCTAACATTTGGTTCTATTGACGGGACCCTAGAAGAAGGTAGTTAAAGATTGAGAGGGCAAAACATCCAAAGAAGTAGAGCAGAGTTCTGGAAAGGGGAGAAGGCGAGGTTGGCGAGAAAATTTTTCAAATTAAGAAGGAAGTTTTAAGACTTAGGGTTTTATAAATTATGACAATTGCTGGTATGCAGAAACCCTAGGCAGCTCAAACTCCTAAGTCTAAAAACTTCACTAGTTATTATCAATGGTGTGGTGTTTTAACTTGATCTATCAGCCAATTCAAAAAAAATTCAAAAGAAAGAGGGATAGGGAAAGAAATGAAAACCCTAAGGACAAATCATAGTGGATAAGACTACTTCAGATAGACATATACCCTAAACTAATTTCCACTTAACCAGGTTTCCCACAATGTTGTAGAAATTTTCCTTAAGTTTAATAAAATCACATAGAGCTTCAAGGAAATCAGGAGATATGAGCATAAATGACCAAAACATATCAAAATCTAGCCAATATACCTTTGATCTACCAGCCATAAATGCCTTGTACCTTTGATAGGGCACCCAACACTTAATATGCTCAAAGCGGGTATCTTGGGATGTATCAGACATGCAAGAAAAAGGCGCCCAAGTGGATAATATCCACTTCCTAACGAAAGCCCCACAATGTCTAGTACCGACGAAAAATCTTGCTTCTCCTCCAAAAGGTAACAGTTTACTTTATGCGGGACTTTCGAAGTATACATGATATATCCTGTGATACTAAGTTTTAACACAATGTCCAGTTGGAGACAAATCACCCACTTTTTTTGGGGAAATGCTTACCATTTTCATTCTTCATGAAATGCAAGGAAAAGGATAGTATCTAGATATTATCCAGTTGAAGCATGAATTAGCGCAAAAGGGTCAAAACATAGGTTTTCTCCAACATAACTTGTGCACGGAGAGCCCAAGACATTATAAAATTAGGCATGAAGACAAAGATAAGACCCAAAAAGATGAAATCATAAAAAATAACATCATTTGAAGAAAACTCTCATCCATGACATGATTTTCCTCATTCTCTCCAAAGCATAAGGAGACAAAACCAAGGCTCAAACCAAAAGACAAAACAAAAAGAGGGGTTCTCCATTTTGATAAAAATGGGGCATGTGTGTAGGGCACAACAATCTCCTTCTAATATGGCATGATATGCTCATAGATCTAGATCATAATCAGAGCAGAGTGGTTGAATGCAAGAGCCCCATGGCGAGCAATATGATAGAAGCCTTAGTAAACCATCACAAGAATGTCAGCATCCCATGCAAAAACTATACCCTGCACAATGCACTGGACGATGGGTGCCCAACACCATCACATATGAGTTGAGGCCTTGTACCCAGACAGCCTCAATGCAATAAGTCCAATCAAGAACTTTCTCAAAATAGGAATGTGAAGTTGGAGTAATGTAGTAAGACGAACACTGGTCTGATCCTTGGGACAAATCACCCCCATAATCAGAGCCCAGGATGCCTTGTCCTCAAGGGACTCGCTAGTAGGTAGAACAAGTGGATGCCCTCTCACAAGAACTCCAAGAATGTGGTAAACATCATACAAAGTAGTGGTCCATTCCCTCAAAACTTGGGGAGACTTGAAGGTGTTCCTATCGACATCCCAGTAGGTCAAAATGTCACAACAGATACATGAGACAAGATGAACAATTGGAACATGGCAAATCCTCGCCAAACCTGCCCTCTTCAAGACAACAAGATCGTCAGGAGATAACGAATCATACATCTCAGAGAGCCATAACTAGTCATGATTAGCATTCCAACAAATGTGCATATCTTGTCATGAGAAAAGAACTTTCAATTAGATCCCATCAAACTCAGAAAATGCAATTTAAAATCATTTAACTTGTAAAAATTTCACAAAAAAAGCATATAAAACCTTCAAAATTACAATAAATTGATGAATTTAGTGTTCAAATTAGACCAAAACGGAGTGTCATAAACGTTGGAAAACATCAGATTTTAGTCAGAATCAATCTGGCTAGGTCACCCCTTTCATCAGACTGGATCTCCCCCAGGTGACCCTGTTGCACAGGCAGATCTCCCCCGAGCGACCCAAATGTTTAGCAGGATCTCCCTTGGGTGACCCTATTGCATAGGTAGATCTCCACTGGGCGACCTTGTTGTTCAGCCAGATCTCCCCTGAATGACCTGGACTAACAAAAGGGGCGACCCTATTTTCTTTCCCTCATGCTAAAAATGCTCTAAAAATTATATATTTTGACCGATTTCGACAAACAAAAGATCAATCCTACTCTAAACGACGAGACAAACACAATACAATAAGAAAAATCAACAAAAACTGACATTGTCACAAGATTTTTCACAAAAATAAAACTAGAGTTTAGAGAAGGGTTTTTGACTAATTGTGCCCCTGACTCCCAGCCGCAGAAGAAGAAGCAGACGTCTTTGCAATCTACTCGACGATATCTTTCCAACAACTGCTTGCACGACTGATTCCATTGGTGTTTCACTTCGTTCACACTAATTTCTCTACTATTTTCTTCTCTTAGCTTAGTTCGCATTATGCATTTTTAGAGTAGTTCTTGCTTTTATGCATCTCTCTTGCTCTCGTTTTGAGTGCTTTCATTCCTACATGTCTCTTCGACAAAAGCAAACAACTAGGCGAATTCACAAGATCTATGGTATGTTCGTCATTTCAGTTTTCATTACTTGTTTTGATATATTCAAATGTTAAACTAATACTAGTTATTGCAGGTACTATTGTGGAAAAAATCAACAATAGGTAAGGCCTATTTCAGGAATAGTACCTACCTTTCATGCAGACTACCGTCCTCGAGAGGGTAAATATGTGAGCACCAAAATGATCATGCACAGCCTCCACGAGGACCCCGGTGATGACTCACAATCCTTGTCATGTACATGTAAGAGTGAAATAATACCCTCTCAATAGAGATTTTCTTATTAGCATGTGGTTTCTTCCTCCTCTTGTTGTTTCCCCTTTGTCATGCTAACCCTTTCTTCGCTTTCGACACTTTTTGACACTTCTCAATTTTCGTTTCTTATGCTTGCGACTTCGTCCCTAAGCCTTGTTGTGATTTGACCTCTTCCTAGTGTTTTTCATCCATTCCCACCCCTAGGAGCCCTCTAGAGGACCTCCCAAGCCATCTCAAACTTTTAGTTTTTAGTTCTGGTCAACCAGTACAAATCTCTCCCTATTATTTTAGTATCTCTCCCGGGAGATTCGACTTTTGCAAGTGGAGATTTGGATTTTGACCCCCTTTTGACTAGATTCTAAAGGCAATTCACCTCCTTAACAATCTCCAACCCTGTTTTTCACCCTAGGACTTCCCCTCTGTGGGTCACCCATGGGTCGCCCCTGGGTGACCAGGACTGGTGAAAGGGGCAACCACTGGGTGACCCAGTCGTCTTTTCTAGCCACGAAAGAACTTGAGTTTTTGACTAAAAAAGCTCTATTTTGACTCGTTTTTCTTCTTATTTGCATGGAATTTTGGCCTAAACATAGAGTTAACTATTTAAAGCCCCCAAGCATTAATAATTAGCTCTTTTTTAATTTAGCTTGTTAACCCATGCATTCTTGTTAACTCTATTTCTTCTTGAGTGATAAGCTATATTGGCTTGTTCACTCCCTAATTAGCCTAGATCACTCTTGTGTCTTCTGAGTTAACTCTCCAACCAAGGGAGTTAACTCTCCATTCTCTCCCACCTCTTTTAGCCTCTTTCAACCTATAAATACCCCCTCCCTCAAGCACAAAGGGAGGCAATTTCATTTGTGCATCCAGTCTTTTGTAGGTTTTTGCTTTCCAACTAGCATCCATATGCTCATACAGGACATTCGAGCCTTTTTCTTTTATTGTTATTTCATCTATGATTTGCTAAAAGATTCATATAGAATTGATACGCTACCCAAATCGTAAGCCACAGTGCTCACAAGCTCACATTGATCTCACATCCAAGCTTTCAAAAAGCTCTTTTTGCATCTCTTTTCTATTGTTGCCAAGAGGATCTCCCCACTGCTACAAGAGAATAAGAGGTTTCTGACACAACGATTTCTGAGGGTAGTAAAGGCTCGTGCATGTCTTATTCCAAGTTCCTTAGTGCTTTTCTTTCATAGTAATTAGAAAATCTAAATTTTCTCTTGGAAATAGTAAATGCATGTTGTTATTTCCTTGATAGGATGAGCAAGATTTTGCATTGATTAGATTAATTTGATTTCGAAAGTTCTTAGATTAGTTTTATTTCAAAGCAATTTCATTTTCCTAGAGTAAATGTTCCAAATATTCAGAAAAACCAAACAAAAACATAGATCAGATTGCATTAGATAACTTCATATTAGATTGCATACATATTTTAATTCCAAGATTAGAAAAAACACTTTATTTCCATAAATACCCCAAAAAAGCACAAAAACATTAGCATCACTGAACGCTCACAAACCCTTGATTCCAACACAAGGTCAACTTAGGTCAACATTGGTCAAACCCTTGATTCCAAGGTCAACACAAAGTAAAACTTTAGGTCAAACAAACCCTAAGTCAAATCGAGGTTAACTTCAATCATCTCTCTCAGTTTGGGCTCTCAAATGTGCCCTAGGCTTAGAGGCGAGTGGGTGAGTGCAATCCTCGACGAGGTTGAGGAGATTCACCCTAGACCACCACAAGATCAACAAACAATTCAACAACACAGGTTGAGGATATTCCAAAAGTAGGTTATCATCCAACAGTTTGAACAACAACTCCAATACAATAGAAGTATCAACGAGAACAATCATCAATCTACACAACATTGGAATCTTAGGAATCCAAACAAAGAACGGTGACTAGTGACCCTTCGGGTCATATGGTATTTTAACAATGGTAGTCATAGAACATCATATTAGAATAAATGCACAAGAAAGGCCCTAGGACCGACCGACCTCTCTCTGCAAAGTCCAGCTCTCAAGCGAGCTAGATCGCCCCCGTGTCTTGCCTCTTCTCGACTGGCTTCTTCCATGAGAGTGAGAGTGACGTGAATGTTCGCCCCATGGCAAGGAGAGGGGTCCATGTGCGCGCCAAAGTTGACTCAACTGCCCCAGGCTACCGAGTTGTGTTTTTGAGTGTACAGTTTCCCTTTTTCCCTCTTGTGTTTTTGTTTCATATATATATTTTTGTTTATTCAGTTTGTTCTTATGGTGTTCGCTCCCTCCCTATCCTATTTTTCCTTTTAGCCTACATACTGAAATCATGTTGGATTCTTGCAGTGTCAGCATGTGATACTCATCCCCAACTAGAGCCTATGTTGGCACTATTTTCTATTTTCCAATTTGATGTGCTTCCTTACTCTAGTCTACCCTACTTTAATTAACAATCAAATATTATCATGTTAGGGTTTTATATGTGAATTGGGGTCTAGTCTTGTGCATGTGGTCTTCTTAATAATCAATTGCATGTCGCTCTTAAATTCAAAATCATTTTGTTGTAGTAGGTTTTTGTAACCTAATGTGAGTCAATCTAACATGCTCCATTGGATTGACAGTCTCACTCTTAAATATTTGTGTTGTGTGCCTCCTATGGTGTTTCATTTGTGTTTTGATTTATCCTTTGGTTTGAGCTTTAAGGTGCTTTAATGATAACCTACATGCTAGCATTGGTGCCTCTTCCCTATTTGCTTGCCATGCCTTGGTTCATATTTACGCTGATAAGCATTCTTGTAGTGAGCAGCACTACCTGATTTATATAAATGAATGGCAGGGATTAAAAGGACTACGATGGAAAAGATCGTGTCCATCCAATTTGCAATGAATATATTGTGATGTGCATCTTTCCTTTCAGTGTCAGAGTGTTGTCAGTCGAGCTGAAATTGTCGCTTGAAACATGACTGTCTAGACTGTCAAGCTCTTCGGAAGAGCCAACGACCTCAATAAAAGAGTGCGCGACACTCCAAAACATTGGAGCTGATCAGGGCGTATGAAATGAACAAAATAAATAGCCGAAAGAAAAAATGGTAGACCAAAACGGCCGGTAGAACAAAAACAAAAATCGAACGGGAAATTCGTTGGCTCGTTGTGAAGCTTTAAATTAGGGAAATCCATCTGTTATAGGGTTTAATGGCTTCCTCGGCTATGCTTAACTCTTTGAGTACTGTGAACAAAACACTAGCTATAAAAATATCGGCGCAACCCTACAACAAAATGTAAACGGCATTGCAACAAATGATATCGCTTCTAAATTTAGCAGAAATAGTATTAATATGAATAATAATGCCAAATGTAGCATAGTATGTACGCATAGTCTGAAATAGAGGAGGAGAAGTTTAGTAGTCATGGCCGAAGGAGGTGCTACAAGGCTTACATACAAAGATGCAGGGGTTGATATAGATGGCAGCATAGAGTAAATGAAAAGGATCTCTAAAATGGCTCTTGGCATTGGCGGATTTGGAGGACTTTTTCCCTTTGGTATTTATCTTAATCTTTGCTAATTGTTTTTGGTTTTGGCACCCTTGCAGTTTGTTTGATGTTTTGTTTCTATTTTTTATTTTGAGAAACAAATATTACTGTCTTCAATCTATATTCTTTCTGGATTCAATGTTTTTTTTTAATTTTAAATTTTTTAATTTCTTGTTTTTAATAATTGGTAGTATTGCCTTCCGATAAACATGTATCTCCTGTTAAATTCACTTTAACCTTGCCTTGTCTGTTGAAGCATGTTGCGTCCAAAATTGAATGTTGGAGCAGAATTATTACGTGATAGGCGTTCCCCTCTAAAAACAAGTGAGCTCCTGTACTGCTGGCATGGGAGATCAATGGTTTGAGTTGTTCCATTATGCTCTGGTTGATGTACATACCCTGTTCTAAAGCTCCCATTTTGGCACAGCCTGGAGGATGCTGACAAAAGTTGACAAAAGTTGTGGAGACTGGATTTACACCTGCAAATCACTTTTTCTCAACAAGTCCACTTAGTTCATATCCTGCAATTATTACATTCCATGAGACCACATCCCTTTGAGGCATATCATTGAAAAGTTTTAAAGCTTCGTCAGGATCATGGTTTTATGTTATATCCTACAATCATTGACGTCCACGAGACCAGTTCATTTGAGGCATTTTATCAAACAGTTTACGTGCCGCATGAATAATTCCACATTTTTATACATGTCTACCAGGACATTTGAAACATCATCTGAAGAAATTCCTCTTTCCATTATGCTTTCATGGATACCCATACCCTGTTCTGAAACTTCTATTTTGGCATAGATTGGGAGTATGCTGGAAATGGTGAAGTGATAGGTACGTTTGTTGAAATAGGAGATTTAAGGTCGGTTCTAAATTGGGTTGGTTTTAGATTTCTTTTTTAAAAGTTTCATAAGATTTTTTCTTTTAAGTTTTTTTAATTTTTCTATCTAAACAGGGCAGGAGATGGGAACGACGGTTTTCCCTCATTTATAGAGATGGCTGTGTAAATTGCTTGATTTACAGTCATATATGCATGCCTTGTCTTTTTCTTTTTTAGAATTGCAAGAAAGGAATTATACCTCATGACTTTTTTTACTCTTCAATTCTCGTGAAACAAATTTAATCTACTATATTGTAATTGAAAGTCTAGCCATAAGGAAGAATTTTCTAAGTATTTAGAAGTTATCTTGTGTTTGCACATGCGAGGGTTGAATCTCAATTCTATCTTTTTTTTCTCTTTTTTCTACGCCAATTGTCTATCCAACATTTAGGATGCACATTTGACCGTATTTTACAACATCTTATTCTATATTCTTCCTAACTTTTTGGAAGCTTTTTTATCATAGAGAAAAATATATATTTTTGCTTTTTTAATAAAATATGGATGAGTTTAATATATAACTTTAATATATTTTTAGTTTTGTTTGCACCAGTGTAATTATTAGTTCAAAATTTAATTCATTTTGTTATATCACATTACTTAGTTTAAAATATTTTTAATTTATTTTTCAAGTATTGTTTGTTTTAGACTAGATCATACATGTGACTTTGAAGTTGAACTTCAAAATACTCTGTTCAAAGTTTTGTAATTGTATATTGGAGAAATTGAATAGATTCCAAATCATTTCAAAAGTACATAAATATAATTAACAAAATTAATAGATTTAAAAAAAAAAAAATTGGATTAAGAAGTCTATTCAAAGTTTTGTAACTATATATTGAAGAAATTGAATAGATTCCAAATCATAAAATACAACAATAGCACTAACAAATTTAAAAAGAAATACACATTAGGCCCTATCTTTCTTCATTTCAACTCTACAAATTCAATATAGAATAGAGACTTGCTTATTGTTGTTATACAATCTCTCACAAATAGTTAGACTTTGAAAATTTCAAAGGTAAGTCAATAGATCTCATAGGCAATCTTACAAACATGTATATGAGTGACTTGAAAATTTTAGAGGTAAGTTAATAGACCTCATACGCAAGCTTACACAAACATGTATAGCACCCCTTTTGTCATTTCTAAACATGTATATCATCCACTATGTCACTAAAAATTTGACTATGAGTAAATTACCTTTCTCTAACAAAGGTTTTAAGCTCTTAATCATAAATTTGAAATGAGGTATTTAAAAGAGTTCATTCTAAACTATGGAAGCACATAGAAATGGCATGGCTATCATTTGAACTTCAATTGCTCAAGAAGACCCATCAAGTTTCGCAACAAATTTTCTTGTTTGATTGCCTACTTGTAAATTGGTTGAGCAATCATCAACATTTTAAGTGCAAACTACTTCGGATTGATGAAACTCATGTGCTCATGTTGCTTACCCATGTCTTGGCCACCAAGCTAGGCACAAAGTTTGTAGAGATTAGACATAATGGCACATGTATGTGACCGAGACCTAATAGAAATATCCAAGTTACAATCGAGTATAGAAACGAAAACCATATTCCATTTAAATCCATCTTGGCATTTTGTGATTAGAGGGCTCCATATGGCCACTATCATTTGCAATCTACAAGTAGATATGACATATGTATTCATTTATTAGAGGTAGATATATTTTCTATAATCAAATCCTTAATTACATGAGTGTACCTGAGGGGTGTGTTTGAATTAAAATCCATGTACAAATGCTTAATGATATTTTGGAATGATTTCTTTCTATCATATTTTTTTGTTGCCTCAATCTAATGAACATTTGAGAGCTTGAACTACAACTAAAATTAATGTGATAATTAAATAAGAGGATAAGGGACTTATCTCCAGGATTCGTGGTAGATAAATGATGTTGATGTTGTTTTGGAATGATAATTTTACTTTTTTCACAAAATTATTCAACTTGGGTTGATGAAGTAGTTCAAGATTTGAACTCGTATAGAAACATATGCATATCAATTTCATGTCTTGCACGATCAATCCTAACTACTACGAACCTGATCTTGCTGTGTTGAATTGATCTACGATGCACAAGAATGATTTTAAAGAGTTCAATAATTATTGTGAAGCTTGATATGTGGTTGAACATATGTCGTGAGAAAAATAATTGGGGGGTCCTGTAGAATAGTTGTACAAACAAAACTTTCGTAGAAAAAAATGTGTTTCATAAGTCTTCTAGAATTGATTTGATTGGGAAGACGATAGTTTTACGTGTTGTTATGATAATAGATTATAACAAACTATTTTCATGGAGATTGTGTCTTTGTGGACTTTAGTGGAATGTTCCTTTGTTGTGCTAAATGGTGAAGTGTTCGGTTTTTACATGGATTTGATTCCATTATTTATCTTTTGCTTTTGCGATAGGGATTGCATTTGTTTCTATAGATGATTATATAAAAATCAATAAGGAATTCAATTAATTTACTGCATATATAGAACAAAGACAAGTTACTTATAGATTTATTTCACATAATTTTATTTGTGGTGTATGTATTCTAATGTAGTTTGAGGGGGGTTTATAGAGCAAAGATGAGTGTCATAATAAAGTAATCAACAAAGAAGTTTGAAGGATAAGGGAATACTCTTTTGGGAAGAACCTTGCATGAAAAAAATTATCAGCATACCCATTGAACTTATGGTCCAATTGCTAGTTTATTTGGTGCCAAACTCATATTTTGTGCCCACTATACATCGCCAAAGGCACTTTATATTCTTAAATTCTTAAGCTACATGCTAGCATTGGTGCCTCTTCCCTATTTGCTTGCCATGTCTTGATTCATATTTTATTTGGTGCCAAAGTCATATTTTGTGCCTGCTATGCATCGCCCAAAGCACTTTATCTATTCGATTGTTGACTTGCTATAGTGGGTGGGCGGACAACTAATGGTATGGGCTCTAATTCCTACCACGGGCACCACCAGCTATATTCCACCTAGCGTGCAGCAGCCAACCGACCTGGATGGTCATGGAACTTTGGTCAGTGACATATAATTCCCTACTAAGCCCCTTAGTTCTTGCCTTTAGACCTGCTCCACGCCTGCCACTTAGTGCTTACCACCTCTCCTACTATGTGGCGGATCCCAGTTCGTAGCGCACAGATTTCCCCTAATGGCCAATCCTTCTCGACCTGCACCTTCACTTGTGCATTGCCCATACTATCTCCATTCTTTTGCACATTGTCGTGTGATATCCACACAGGTGCTCAATTGATAATCTTCTTTGTTATGTCGACAGCTAACTTGTATGTGATTGATGTGGGCCAACTGTGTGGTGCTACACAGCTCCACCTGCCTTTGTGTTAATGTCGGTGTTGAGCCCATATTCATCGTCATGAATGTTTATTCTTGTGTAGCTTTTTACTTGGAATGAGTAGTGAGTCATGGCCTACCATTTTGTCGCCTCTGGTGGTGGCGGGCCCATGTCTTATCAACGCAACACTTGCTCTCTTCTGGCAACAAATTACTTAACTCCGCATGGTGGTGGCGGGCCCATGTATTGCATTTGTTTATGTATGCGTCCATGTTGACGTCACCTCAGCAGATATTTTGTTTCCATTGGCTTGGTCATCTTAGGCAAGTGTGATGCAAGGGCATCTTAGGTCAATTGGCAATCACCCTCAACCAAAAATAATTGTTTATGTTCTATACGTTTGTTTGGCCTTTTTAGGCGTGATGGAGTACCTTTGGTACTTGGATATCAAACTCAAATTCATATTTGAATCATTTTCCCCTCAAAAGGGCGTTATATATGTTATATATGTGTGTGATACTTTACTTCAGTTATAAGTTGAGGATTTACAATGCAATAGTCTAGATAGAGAGGTTTGAAGTTGAAATTAAATTTGGGGAGAGTTTGCAGCTGCATAATTCACCTTTCTAATGCATTATTTTATGTTCAATTCATGAGCTCAAGTGATGGGAAATTTTTAAGTGTAGTTCCAAGTTTAGTTTCAATCTTGCATGACACATGGAGAATGGATGTCCCTATTTCTATTTTTGAGGAGCCTTGGTTTGAAGTGATGCATGAAATTTGATTCCTTTTAAAGGTTGGACGCCACATTATTGAGCTCATGCATGTAGACTTGGGTTCTAAATTGAAGGAGTTTCTTCCTAAAATATCTTCGATTTTCTCTCTTAGTCACGTTTTTTATGAAATTTGATTCTTTTGAAGGTTAGGCACCACATTATTGAGCTCATCCATTTGGACTTGAGTTCTAAATTGAAGGAGATTCTTCCTAAAATATCTCCTATTTTCTCTCTTAGTCATTCTTTTGTAATTGTAACTTGGAAAAACTTCTCTTAAGTGTCATAATTGCATGAGTTATGGAATTAATTAAGTTCATATTGAATGAATTCGCCTTTTGTATGATTCACTTCTTGATTCATGCTCAGTTCTTCAATCCATGCACCTAGTTCAATTTAGTTTCCTCAATCCATGCTCCTAATTCAATTCAGTTCAATTGTGCGTGTCTAGTTGACTAATTCTTAGGAATAATTCTTTTTGAACATGGGAATTTGTTAATCTCGTGCATTTCGACGTGGATTTTCACTTGGGATTAAATCTTGAGTTTAATTTTGCATCCTTGAGTGGAGGTCCTAATTGGTAGTTGCAACTAGAGTTTAACTCCTACTTTTTCTCCTATTTTCTCTCATGCTGAAAGGTGGCACTCTATTGAAGATAATTATAAAAAGGAAGGAAGGGAACTTATAAATGTTGGCTTCCAAAGTATTTTATTGCAAGTTGAAGTTGAAAGAAGGCATTGTAAATGTCCCTTGCAAGTTTGGAGCCCATGGGAGAAGTTCAAAGTCAGTGATTGGAGCTAGTGTTGGCATATGGCTACCTAGTTTTGTTGATATTGTTATTGTATGTTTCAAATTGGATCTTGGGAGTATTTTTGGAGTTTTTAGATCACATAAATTTAAATTTTATAAGGGGTTATGTTGTCAAAAAATTCCCCAAGTCAATATTGTGTAATGTTGCCCTTTTGTGAAAATAAAAATCAGCATGTTTAGTGTTCACTAGTTACTAGATAAAATCAGCAATTTTAAGAGTGGAGCACATTTTAGTTTTGTTTCTGATTTAAATCAATAAATTGGTGTGGTTTAAGAGTGTTTGATGTCTAATAAAATTCAACAAGCAATATCTATTAATTAATTTCAAATGCAAAACCTAGTTTATGTGGTCATGTTCAATGAATAGGCAAGTGCAGTTTCAGTGTGGAGTTGGATCTCTTTACAAAGTCTTCAAATTTAGTTTGGTGGTTGTGCTAAGAACCTTATGGTGTTTTTTAAGTGGTTTTAGTAGTCGTTCTACAAGGAAAAGGTTGTGCTTCTTTGGGTCTCTTATCCTTGGTTGCATTGAAGTGTAACCATACTTGTTGTGCCCATGTGGATACATGTGTGCCATTGATTTGGATCGCATGGCTCCAACATCTCTATTACCATGGATTTGGAGTGATATTTAAACTAGTTAACATGCATCTTGACCCTTAATAGTTTTGAAGGTTCAAACACCTTGGCAACTAATTTCATACCTGCATAGTGTTATGATAGGACCAAAGATACTATTGAAGGTCGCTACGGTATTAATAAAAGCTTGTGATTGACCAATAGGTCATCCTATTGAGTACTCATGGCATATGAACTCTTTTTTAAGGCTTATGTAAATGAAAATTTCATGCTCATTTTTAGGGATTTTCTTTATAGTGATGGTAAAACTAAATGCACAAGTGCTATCTTTTCTCTATGGGCATTGTGGACATGGTGGTTTGTTATCCTAAGGGAAATGTATGTTATAGGAAAACCATTCTATTGCTACAAGATGATTATATCTCATTCGTAGGGTATGTTCTATCCCTTGGTTGTTGTGTATGCATGTATGGTGGCACATTACTTCTTGGAGGGCATTAGGGTAGTGTTTATTTCTATGGGGCATCCTTTTATCTTGCATGTTCCTCATTTTTGGTGCAAGTTCACTTTGTGTCTCTTGCCCCATTTTGGTCCATTCTTGATGTGATATTTGTATAGTTGCATATAGCAATGGTCTTTTTCCCTGGGGTCAACCTATTGTTAAATTGTGTACCAAATAATGATGTTCTTAACTATTATGGGTGTGATTTTACTTATCATCTACTATGTGCAACTGGGTCTTGGCTTATGGTCATTGATTGTCTTCTAAAAAAGAATTGATATATTTATATCCATCTACTCACTGTCCTATTCTCCTCTCTTGGCCTCTTTGTCATTTATGGACCTATTGTTGATACAACATGCTACAGAGATGCAAATATAGTTGTATTAACTAAATTGAATGCATGATTCATACACATGTTTGCTTATTTTATGAGTATGATGGACTTGTGTGGTCTCATCCGCTATCATAGAAACCAATCAATAGATTTAATACAAATTTATTCCTTGGGAAAGTATACTTCTTTTTTTTTATCTATAGATGCATCTTGATTGTGACAAGTGTTTAATGTTGATGGTAACCTAATGTGTCACTATTTTTCCACACCCCTAAGGCTAAATAGAATTGTAATGATATATATACATGATATAAGATTTTAATGGAGATGTTGGCTAGTTCGAGGGGCATTTCCATGCTATAGATGTGTTCATTATTGGTCAAGGTAGTTCTAAGGCAACAATCAAAGCATGCAAGTTCAGTCTCTCATGTCAAGTAGGTGCTACAAGTTAAGGAAAGGTCTAGATTACAAAGATTTCTCCATGGCACAAGTGTCTCCATGACTATTTGGATTTCTGTAGAGGATTTGTATGCTATATCTATTTTTAAGGCACTATATGCTAGCTTGGTATTGTAATAGTTAGGTGGTCTATGCAAAAACTTGCAAAACAACATTAAAGTGTATTTGTTTCCTAAACATTCTCAATCTAATAATATCAATTTTCAATAAGTGCCCAAGCATGTTGCTAATTCTATGTCTTATACACATATGGTTAGAGATCTTATGGATATACAACATGGTTCATCCTCCCGTGTTCTTATAGGAAATTTTTTGGGCATGACTCGTTCTATAACTTCTTATCTTCTTGTACGAAGAGATCCCTAAAAACAAGTATAATGAACCATTATATATTCATAGTACCATCTATAGTCACCCATGTGATACTATCCTTATCAATCTAGTGAACCAATTTGACATTTGCATGAAGGATTTTTATATGATAATCATTTGCAACAAGGTAGTTATGCACATTTCAATGTCTTTGAAGAAAATTTATGGTGTCCTTATTGCTACTTTAGGACACATGATCTTGTCTCTCCAAGTGAGGCTTAAGGAGGTTAAAGCCTTGTTTCATTGTATTCCATCTTTCAATAGATTTTCTCAATTCAAAGGCCTTGGTTAAAACAATTAAAGGTAGTTCCTTCTATGGTTCATAAATGTTTGAAAAATGTTTGCGGAAACATAATTGTGAAATTAAAGAGAGGTGCATATGTACATATTTCCTAGTCAAGTCATTGCACACTTAATAATTATATAGACACTCTCTATGAACAAGGTTGGAGAACATCATATGACAACTCCTAACAAAACTCCCCATGAGTGCCAAGATAAGGTTCACAAGTTATATCATATGCATGTACAACGAAGGAATCAAGAACAAGTTGAAAGACAAGATATGGAGCAAATGAAATCCTCTTCGTTGCCTCCTAAGATTTCTTAAGAATAGAACATTTTTGTCCTCCAACACAAGGGAAATAAGAGCAAGATAGTTCTCATCCTTTGTATGTATCAAAGCAAGGAAGATTTCATCCCTCTCATCCACCAAAGAATAAGTGAATTTTGGAAATCCCATTGCCACTTCTTCTAATAAAAGCACTTCCTTATGGGTACCAAAGAAAAATACAAGCACAAACAAATTTATTCAAGAGTACAAGGGCAATGGATAACAATGGGTACCACATCCATTCCTCATAGCTCAAGTGCTTTTACCAAAAGTTACCTATCTTATCGTGATGAAATTCAATTACTTGAAAGTGGTTACAAACCACATAATTGGGATGAAGATGATTTATTGGAAAATGATCCCTCAAATATTGTTCATAAGGTTTTTCCACCCCCAAAACCTCTTTTATTTGAAAAAATTAAATTAAGATTTTAAATAAATTAAAAATATATATTTACGCCGAGATGTGTTCTACACTCATAGCAAGGGCTTAAAGATTCAGATTCCCGTAAACATTTAGATTTTGTAAACAAAAATCACAAAACATTTAAATAAATAAATTCATGTAAATAAGATTCATTGGAAAAAGAAAAAAAATCTTATCCAATTTCTTTTTTGGTTCCATAGTTTTTGTGATTTTCTTATTTTCAATTTCTTTTTTATTTTAGTTTTTCATTTTTTCCAATTTCTTTTTTAGTTTTTAGTTTTTATTTTTTCCAATTTCTTTTTTGGTTTTTATTTTTAACTTTTTCTAATTTCTTTTTTGGTTTGATAGTTTTTGTAATTTTCTTATTTTCAATTTCTTTTTTAGTTTTTATTTTTTATTTTTTCCAATTTCTTTTTTAGTTTTTATTTTTTATTTTTTCCAATTTCTTTTTTGGTTTTTATTTTTTATTTTTTCTACTTTATTTTTCAAATAAACTATGGAAAAGAGATATCCCCCGGCATACTTTAGATATATCTTTTTAAATATAAATATACTAGTTCATTAAAATATGCACATGTTCTCTCTAAAATATTAAAAAAGACAATATAATTAAAAATACTCAAAAGTTGACCCCGAGGTTTAGCTCGAGTTGTGCAGCTGCCCACTCTAAGTGTGTGGTAGTTCGCCCACCCGAGTTGAAATCTCGAATCACCCAACCACGCACGCTGTGGGGCAGGTGATGGGATATCGCGTTGGCCCAGAGGGTTAGTTTCAGCTCGCCCGGACTGACTCGACAACAAGGTCGTGGTCACTGAGTTGAAGACATCTCTGAGATATCTTAAAAAACTCAAAAGCTAACCCAAATTAATTTAATTTTTAAAGTTGAGTTATATGAAATAAGTGTTTCTATTTTTATTTTTTTTAAGTTGAGTTATATAAATTGTACAATTTTATTTTTTATTTTGAATTGGATTTTTTAAGTCCAATTATAAAAATAGATGTTTCTATTTTTTTTAATTTTAAATTAGATTTTTTAAAGTTGAGTTATAAATAAATGTTTCTAATTATTTTTTAAAATTTTGGATTGGATTTTTTTAACCTTTTTAATAAAAAATATAAATGATATTTTAATTTTTAAAAAATTTAATTTTTGTATTATATTATAAAAATGTTGCCAATAAATAAATAAGAATTAACCTAGTTGAATATAAAAATAAATTAAAATATTTTTTATTACGTATAATATAAATGTTGCTCCATATAAAATAAATAAAAATAATTTTTTATGTTTTTTTATAAATGTTATTGTTAATAAAAAATTAAAAATTACAATTACTCCAATTTTTTTATATTAATATATATACACAAACACATTAATATATATATATATATATATATATATATATATATATATATATATATATAATCATAATCCGATACAAATTTTGACGGCTTGTCTAAAATCTCTCCTTTAATGTGATACAATCTATTTAAAATTTTGATTGTATTTTACAGTAAAAATACCTAAATACCATACGGCCATCAAATTTAAGCCTTTGTTGGAATGAACTTTATTTTATTATTTTAGACTTTAGTTTTTTTTTTTTTTTTTTGCTTTTTACTTTTTGTTTCTATTATAATTATTATAAATCAATTAATTAAAAAATAAACTAAAGTAAAGTTTAAGAAAATAAAAGAAAGTTTATTCTAATAGTCCAACTTGCTATAAAATTTTAATATTTTAATAATATTTAACTCACATTTAACCTAAGTTTTTCTATAAACTTACAAGGTTGTTAAAATGAATTAATTTTTAGAAAGTAAAAGAAAGTGTTTTTTAACAAAATGAAAACATCTTTTGACAAAATAAATAATCTTTTATTTTTTAAAATTGATTAAATATTTAATCATTAGGAGAATTCAATGAAGGGGATATAACCTTATGTTGGTGGAGCTCGTGTGCTCTAGACATGTTTATCTATTTATACATTACATGACTTAGATGGTGTCTCCCAATTGGGGGGGCATATCCTTTATGGCATTGACTACTAATCTAATATATTGATGATAAATTTCCATGTTTTTTAGATGGTCCAATGATTATGATTATTATTATTCCCACACATGTTGTACTAACATGATCTTTTTCTATGATGATTATATGATCCTCTATGATTACCATGCTCACACCTAATGATTGTATGCTTACTCATGTTTTGATTAAGATAAGTTAGTTATGAAGGGATCATAAACCCTGTACAATAGGTTTTGAAAGGACCTAAAACCTCATACAAAGGCAAGGATGCGGCTACCAAACAAGTCGCTCAAAAATAAAACAATAGCCAAGCTACACTATAGAGCACAACACACAAAAGGTACTACCTACACGACACCTGACCCAATCCTAGCAATCTGCATACCCTCAATCCAAGTATGGGATTCCGATACAAATTTAGGAAGACCTTTCTTCCTTTTATGGACAATTGTCTAAGTCACACCATTTCTGAATCCTTGGATCGAGGGTAGAAGGGAGGGATATCCTCCCCCATTGCCCCAACCTAAGACACCTCATGCAGTGAAGGGCAAAGTCTATCCAAAGAGACTAAATGCAACATAGTCTGTAGAAAGAGTAAGAGCGAAGACATCACCACTACCCACCAAGGGGAGACGGAATGGACAAAGGAACTACCAAAAGTTTGTCTACAAAAGAAGTCCTAGTAGGGGTCATTGAATGCTTACTCATGTTAAAACCATGATGATGATTATATTTTTTCCAAACAAGTTGATCATGATAATATCACCCACTTGTTTGTACTTATAGTTCCTCTTATCTAGCATTCATGGCTACTTTCACAACCCCATTTAGGGCATCATTGGGGACATCTTGCTACCTACCATTATTTGTGCTTTCATAAGCATGCCTTTAGTTTTTTGTTATGGTGTCATAGGATGCTATTTTTACATTCCTATACGATCATTAACTTTCCAAGGATTTATCATTTTACAAATACATTTTCTACTCTTGAACTCAATTGCATTCTTTGCTTGCAAGTAATTGGAGAGGAGGAATACAAGGTCACCAATGTTTATTTCTTGAGTATGGTTGTTGTGACTACCACATGATTCCTTTTTGTTCTTGGTGGTAGCACATTACTTTTGATGCCCCAAGGTGGTATCTATTGGTTGTAGTATCCTTGTTTTAACATAAGTGGAATCTCTCAACTCTCTCTTTTTTCTTTCTTTTGTCTGTAAACAACATATTTTTGTTTTAGATGTCTATATGATGCTACTCATTGATTGTTTTCTTTCTGTTTTATATGTTTCCATCGCAGAGCACTCATTTCAAGAGAGTGCATGCCAAGAAGCTACATCCAAATCCTTCTTATGAGTGAATAAATACTTTCATGTTGGTCACCTAATTTTACTTTTGACATGCATTATCATGGTAGTTCACATGTAAGTCAAAGTGGGGTAAAATGCATTGGTGAAAATTTCATTCCTTTCATTTTTAACTTATATTTTGGACTTCTCTCCAACCTAATTATTCCTTATACAATGATAATGGTACAAGTGACACAAATTTTGCTGATAGTTGGCACATAACCCAAACCATACATGTTCCCATCTACACTCACTCCCCAAGATCAATCCTAATCCTCATTTTTGCCCATTTTTCACCAAAAGTCAGATCCATGATTTGCATAAATAATCAAGATTAGATGCATGGTTTGCAAAATATGACCTACTTTTAGTTTTCATATTCAAATTTAAGGCTCACCTAACCTTTCCAATTAGGCATCATGCAAACTCAAAATGCAAAACACTTTATCTGTGTCCTTTGTAATAGTATTTAAGGGCCAACCCTTCTCCTATACACAACTAGAGATCATCGATTAACACTATGCAATCAAGGAGTAGCATCAAAGCATTCACTACTGCATTATTTATTTCCATCGGCATCTAATATATCTTTTGCATGCTTGCCTCTTCTATCATTTTGAAAAAGTGATTCTCTTACCTATAGGAGTTTGACCAAAGGGAGACATTTTGTCCATTGACAAACTTCTAATCACATAAAAAGTTTTTAATGCAATAATAGAAGAGCATTTCAGGTAGATTAAGAAAATATCGAAATATCAACACAGATCAAACATACCTGGATAAATCATATCCACAATTTGCACAAGTCGAATCTATGACTTGCATTGGCAAAAAAATTATTTTACAGAGCCTTTGGCATTTGTCTAGTCTTTCTTATATTTGTTGCATAATAACGAATCATATGCAACAATGTGATAACATTGGCATCAATTTTCCAATAAAATATCTTTGTTTTTTTCATTTAATTTTCCTACACTTATCTCAGAATAAAATTACTCACAGCAACTATTTAATCTTAAATTTTTTATTTGATTATTATTGCTTAATTATTTTACGTTCTCTTTATTCTCTTTCAAATGTAAATTTCTTCTTTCTTAACGAAACATATTGTTTAATCGTGATGATTCATCAAAATTTCTATTATCAGATCAACCATTAATAATAATGAACATCCAATAGACCAAAGGCAAAGGCTTGCTCATACTTTTGTTAACGGTATTAACAAAACAGTATAACTGATGTATAATTATTACTCTCTACATTTGTGAAATAACTGATATATAAAAAAATGAAAAAAAAAACATAACAAACCACCATAATAAATGTATTTAAACATATCTATAATGTTACAACAATTAATACATTCTCTTAAAGCTCAAACTAAAGCTTTTGTCTGGAATTTGTTTAGAGGTCATCATGTATGTTACTATGCTTTTGCTTGGTCACCAAATGTACATAAAATGCTTGGTCAGAAGCTTTTGCTTAGTCATCGAATGTACATAATATGACGTATATGTTACTGCTCAGGTGCTAAGCTAAAAGAGCTTACTTTCAGTGGGGTTGCAACCACAAGTGGAGCTTCTGGAGAGTTAGTAATAGCATAGTTATCATGCATGAATCTGCTATCCACTATGGATTCGTCTTTTGGAACAATTTCATAGCAATAACAGCTTTTTAGCCCCTCCTGTGTTCTGTAACACTCATGATTACTGTTTTTAACTTGTTTGAAATTCCAGATGATAGAAAAATTGCCAATGCTAGCAACAAGGTGGCGCTCTTGCCTCCCACTCTCAGTAACCTGCAAAGACACAGAGAGATGTCAGATATTTGTACTTGTGTGGAGGTGACAGATAATTGTCTTATTGGTAATTAAATAGAATGTGTATCCATAAGTTTCCAAGGCACAAAATTTTAATGTTCTAAAGCACTCTACTCAAAAAATTGATGATTTTTGTCTAGTAGAGGCTATTTCTGTTATAAAACTCAATATCGTATGGATAGGACAGGCGAAAATTTTTAATGGCCAACATTAGTGGTTTTCCTCAAAATGTTTTCAAAAATAATCTCCAGTTAAAATGAGAATTCACCTAAATTGCCATAAAACAATATTCTACTTTCAGAATTTGCTGACATTTTGTATAGAATATAAATTTCTAAAAACATTGAAAGACGTTTAAAATTTGGAAGACACAAAGTATAGAGAACTCTATATTGAGAAAGATAGGAGAAGATTTCTCAACTTTTGAAAATGTATGCTTACTTGAAATTATTCCTCATAATTCAACTAGTTTAATTGTTAGTTTAGGAGCCCAGGGGAAGTGGCCTCTAGAATTCAGTCCGCATAAACCGTTGTTGCAAGAAACAAACACTCTATATTGAGAAAGATTGGAGAAGATTTCTCAACTTCTAAAAATGTATGCTTACTTGAAATTATTCCTCCTAATTAACCAGTTTAATTTGTTGATTTAGAAGCCCAGAGCAAGTAGTCCATAGAAATTGGTCTGCATAAATCATTATTTCAAGAAAGTTTCTAAAGTAAAAAGATGATAACATTTTGTAAATAATTCTTGTTTGTTGGCAGCCTATATGTAATTTTGGTGGGAATTTTGATAAATATCTGTTTACTCAAAAATTCTTGCCATTAATATATATGCAGAGGCCACCTTAATCAACATAAATCAAGATTACATGAACAAAAATTAACGAATAGTGGAAATGAACCTAATCATACATCAAGAGCATTAATTAAGAAAAGACAGTTTAGTGATGCGTTGTAATCACTATCACTGCCACCATACACAATCATCTGCTGGAAAATTGAGATGACTTATTGCATGGTGTGTATCGTAACCAGTTCAAAGAGAAGTTATGGATCCATAATGAGAGACCGTGAAGGACGAAGAGAAAGAGGTATTGTTGTTAATGCCACTACCTCTCTCAACTAACATTAGATTTTGCAAAAATCTACTGCCTGAAATTTATCAGTTTCAAGAGTATTTATTTTGTGCATTGTTTTGATCAGAAAGGATGCCATATTCATTCTTTAAAGCTAAAAAGGAAGAAAGAGAAGAGAAGAAAATCTACTAACAGCTACACCAGACCATTAGCAGTTATGGCAACACTGAACAGCACATAATAATGATTAACAACAAATATAGGAAGTGACAATCTAGACCAAGTTTTGTATTGTAATACAACATATAAAGCAATATGTTTCTTCACAAGTGTGAAAGGAAAGTACAATTGTAACCTTGCACCAGGTGGGTAAAAGAATTAAGTAAAGAAAGAAATCTTACTCATACCTGTGGTCTTAGATGAACAACACCAAAAACACATGTTATAAAGTCAAGTCATCACCTTGAGATTCCCTCAAAATGTAGATATAAGTATAAAGTAAAAGAAGATACCTAAGAAGTAAGTTATTGGATTCCAGTAAAGCATATCGCAGTAAGAATTCATGCTTTTGAGAGTTGCTTACAGACCTATTGCTCCTCTCATCAGATGGGTCAATGATTGAAAAACAATTTATCAAAATACTAAAGCTCATTAGCTCCTAAGAATTGAATAGAGCATGACAGATGACTTACTGTAACTCGATGCTTCTGGATTAAACTGTGAGAGAGAAAATACTATCACGCAATTTAATCCAGAAGCATCGAGTTACAATATTATGGACTGTGGAAATTTGATGTCTATTATAGATAACTTACTTTCTAGATAACTTACTTTCAAGTGCCATTGCCTGAAGAGTAAAAAACCAAGATTTCCTCTTTTAGGGCATATGGTTTTCACCTCGCATCATTTCTTTGGTAAAAGCAAAATTTATTTGCATCAATTACAAGCTTTATGCCTAATATTATGATTAGACTCGAACAAAACAAATTACCACCCAAATGTGCAAAATAAAGAAAGTCTTGCTATGACACCTAGATAAGCACTAACTAATATATCTATATTTATAGATTATAACAAACGTTTCATCTCTAGAAATAATCCATTCCTGTAGGGAAATTTCACATTTCTACATACTAGATTCAAAAGGTTAGATGTGCATGACTGTATCTCATAAATTACTAATATTAACTGTGACATGCAGAACTAGCAGCATTTGTTCCGAATGCCTGTACAATCTCCCATCCTGCTGACTGTTAAGGGTGTGCTTCACACCTCCTGACTTTTCTTTTAATATTTTCAATAAGAACTATGAAGTAGTTGTAGTATATTGATATTTCAATATTTTCAAGAAAAACTAACTTGCAATAGATATTTACAAAATCAAACCATAGGGGAAAGGACCCAATAGGTGAGATAGTTCCAATGGCTGAGATAGTATTTGTGCATTTCAGGTCCAATATTTTCAATAAGAACTATGAAGTAGTTGTAGTATATTGATATTTCAATATTTTCAAGAAAAACTAACTTGCAATAGATATTTACAAAATCAAACTATAGGGGAAAGGACCCAATAGGTGAGATAGCTCCAATGGCTGAGATAGCATTTGTGCATTTCAGGTCCAATATTTTTAAAAGTTTAACACTAGTAGTTGTGACTTTAAGGTTGTTAGTGTTGACTATAAGTACTAATAATTGAATGAAATATGCCCTTTAGATTTAAAATGCAACCAATCATATGATGCCACATCAGCCCACCAACAAAACATGACTTAGTGCACATGTATTGGTCCACCGTTTTTTGGGGGAACTATTTGACACCTCAACAAAAAGCATGATGATGTGGCATCATATTTGATGATGTGGCCCTGAAACCTTAGTTATAAGCAGGGGCTTTGCCAAGTAAGCTACTGTAAAAATTTGAGTGATTCGAAATTGCCAAGTATGATTTTGAAAGGCGTGAAGTTAGGGTGCTCACCCCTAGTGAAGGAAAACTAACTTGCAACATATTTAAAAAAATCTGAAGATAGAAATAGTTAAAGGCAAGCAACTAACAGGGTATGGATGAACTAACTTGACACATACCATAAAATCAAATGCAAGAAAAATACTAAAACAAAAGTGACACTTACCCAAGAAAACTGGCCTCCATGAAGCTTGTTCTTTTTTCCAGCAAGATGTGCATGTACAGGAGTGAGCTTAAGCAGTCTTGGTGCTGCAATCCGGTTCCCCATCCGACCACTGAAACCTGTCTTTGTCTTTCCATCTTTGTCTGTGAAGACGGTACTGATAAGAATAAGATACGTATCAGTAGTTCCAAGAATCCATTTCCCATCATAAGTAACATCAACATGTGTGATGGGTGACCCGAGTCCCGGAAAAGCTGTTTTCGCCTGTCTCATAGATGTCTTCCCATACAAACGAATCTTTCCATCAGTAGATCCAACTACAATACATCCATCTCCAGAAGTTGCAAAACACTGAAAATTAGTCCCTCGGGAAAACTGGTGACCCTCGGCCCAACCTAATACCGGACTATTAATCTGTTGGACATTTCCAACCCTGTCCCGCATATCCCACCTACAAAGCCTATTGTCGTCAAGCCCCAAGAAGGTTGACTCGGAAGGATCCAACTGGGCACCCTTGTTATCATTAGCAACATCCCTCATTGTAATAGGAGTCCCATCCTTCTCAAACTTCCATTCTGTCACAACTTTCCCTGTTTCAATATCCAACTGATGAACTCCGGTGGCATGAGGCATGCCCTTCTTTGCAGGACTCATCAGAATCATATTGGTCTCTGCTCTCATAAGCATGCCCTTTTTGGGTGTGGCAAAATAAGGTTCCCCCCCACCACCGCCACCCAATTCACCCTTCCTGAACTTTACAGCTATCCCCTTGCCATGTAATCCTTGAGGAGAATTCTTCACCGCCTCAATCCCAGACTCATTAACCAAAAAACTATGATCCAGGCCACCTATTGTCAAACTTTGGATACCACCAGTAACAGCTTCTTCATACTCCTCTCTCAAATCCTTCAGCTTCCTCTTCTTCTCCTCATCCTTCCCCAAGCTCTCCTCTGCGTCCTCCCAAACAGAGTCATCAGCAGTCTCGGGATTAGCCCAGCTCATAAAATTCTTCCCAAATACCTTAACCTTGTTCTCCTCAGTAGCCTCAAGCAAATAAGTATTCTCAAACAGACAATTCTGAAACCCAGCAACAAAATTCCTGTATCCCTCTGCACTGAGAAACTTCACGGCCCAAACCCCCTGATTCACAAAATCAGCCCTTAGCTGCTCATCACAAAACCTCATCTGCAGCCTATCATCCACTCTTCCCTTCACCTTGTTCCCCACATTAAGCACCCAACTCCTAAAACCGCCTTTAGTTCTATCCATCCGCCAGTCCTCTTCCTCTTCATCATCATCGCCTTCTCTGAAAAACCTATAACTAGCCATTTTATCTGCAACTACCCACTTAGCATTGGCTGCGTTTCCCCCAATATGTTTATATAATTTAGCCAGTTGGATACTGTTTCCTACCTGGGCATTGTCCGGAGAAAGTGATTTGAGCCTTGCACCCAACTCGGAGGCCGCGGGATTCGATCTGTGGCTGCTAGATTCAGAACCAACTGAGGAACTGGTTTCTTCCTCACCTTCAGAACTCGAGCTTTCAAGCTCGTCCAGCCTACTGTGAGAACCACCCATTTCAGAACTCTGTAGTGGGTGTTCAGAAAAACCCAATTATATGACAATGCCAAAGAAAACAAATATATACGACCCGATAGGAAGTTCGTTCTGCTAAATTTTATAAACTTTCGGCCCAAGCATTTGCTTTACCTAGAGATTTAGATTAGAATATGCTCTTTTTCTTTTCTTCGGTTCGATGCTTCCCCCAAGAGATAACTTAGCGTGTAAGCAACACGATCATGACGCGTAGTCGGTTAAGATCGATGCTATTGCTTAGCAAGATGAATGCTCCGTTCGAATTGGTGCTTATTAGTGAAACCCTAGTTTTTAGTGCAATGACACCTGGGTCAGTCGGATTAAAAACAGTTTGGTTTAAAAGGTTGCGCTCGTTTTTGTAAGGCCACGTCCCTTTAACCCATTTGACACCCCATATGGAATTTAATGTGAAAATATGTGAAAAGGATTGCTTTCCTACTTGTGACGGCATAAATCACTCTCGTTATTAAAATCTAATTAAACTAGCTAAGGGGTAGCAATTGGACCCATACCTCTTTTTTCTCTTTTTTTTTTTTTTTTAAGATGGAGATCATCAGATTGTTTTTGCCTTACGCTGAACCTCTTCGATTAAGGGCATGTCCCCATGCAGTTGCTTAGCTTATTTTGGCTAATTTTTGTAGGAGATATTTGTGGAGCCAGTGATCCCATGATTATTTGTTTCTTATTTTAAGCATTCGTCTTAATTTGTAGTTTTTTATTATATAAAAAAACAAAAAATAAATTATCTTTAACTATTTTAATTTAGAAGAAAATAAAAGAAGAGGGAAGGAAATATATGCAGCCACATGGCATATTTTTCATTATGCAGTGGTTGCTTATTTCCAGCCCCCTCTTTTTTTCCAAAGCTTATTTGCAATTCCTAAATAGTAGCTGCTCCACAAAAATACGGAAGGATTCTATATTATCCTTTTTCCATAATTATACTCCAACTACTTAAATTTAAGCAGAAAAGTAACTTAAGCAGTCGGATGGGGACATGGGGTAAGAGCTAATAATTGAGGGGTATTTATTCTACCAAATTCGTCCAAGACACAATCCTGACCTCATCCCTTATGGTATTGGGGGCCATGCAACCAGTAAGACTTGATCCCTGGTGGGCTCATTCAAAACCTTTCAACTTCACCAACAGACCAAGGGCCCTTTGACGAACCCATAGCTTTAATGGGTAGGTTGTAAAATTTTTATTAGAATAAAATTTTGTTAGAGATAGGTAATTTTTAAAGTCATTTGATCTTATTAAATGCAATGTTTAAAGGATAGAAATAAGTGAAATAACTTCTATTGCTTTGCAATAGAAAAAAAATTAGAACTAAAAATTATGTATGATAGCTCAAATTATATCCCATCTGAAATTTAGTAGAATTAAATTATAACATGTCTGAAATTTTGAATTTGGTATCATAGCTAATCTCAACATGAATGTACTTAGAAGGTGTGTTGGGATTGAAATACACTTCTTGGTAGAATTTGAAAGTTTTCATCATGAAAGAGCAAGTGGCTCAGTGGTGGAAAATCTCACTAGCCACAAGTAGGTTTTAAGTTTGAATGTCAGAGTTTCTAATATTATCATTAATGTACCTATAATTCCTTGCAGAAACTAATACAATTTGTACCTCAAAGTAGTTGAAAAACAATAAATTAAGATCTGTGTGAAAATGATTGAAATGGCTCAAATAACTCTTCTACGTGACAGTGTGCACACACTCCAAGGTCTTGGAAATGAACCTACCTCTTTACATTGTTTAGTAATTTGAGCTCCTTTAGTGAACTCGAGTTCATTTATAAAGTACCAATTTTTCACAAGCACACAAAACTGAGGTAAAACATAGAATTACTGCAAGTAAATTAAAGTAAGGTAAATTAACTTCTATTCATCATTTAGAAGAAAAGATATTATGATATTTCCAAGATTTCAAGCAATCTTTGAATTCATAAGATTAAAGTATAATCATGATTACAATACATGTGTCTACATCTGAAGTCAATTACAGAGTGTGTAAAAATCAAATATATTACAAGTGTCAAATATTGGCATCAAGCCTTACAAATCTTTGAAATAATAGTAGTATAAGGTGATCAATATCATAAAAATTTGACAAAAAGTCCTTGACTGCCATCGACCAACCGGCCATCTGCTGAATCAAAGGACAAGAACATGGTTCAGGCACTTTTTCCGCCCAACCATGAAGGTTGCACTTCCCCAGTATCCTTCAAACTGAAGGATGCCCCGACCCTGCTTGAAGAGCCTGGCAATCTGTAAACATATGCAGGGTGGAATCTGGTGTGTGTATATCAATCTACATGAAATACTATCATGAATGCAGCATCTCATCAATAGGATATGGCAGGGAAATATATAAAAGCTAGGCTATCAAATCATTCATTCTATAATGGTATACATGTCTATTTCAATATCTCATTAGCTTTGGCCAAAGCATTAATCGTATAACAGCATATAGGTTTTGAAAAAGAAAACCTACTTCCCTGTTATTCCATACTCGACACCCGTCCCGGAAGGCAATCTTTCCAAAATACACAATAAAGAAGAACAAACATAGGGCATGCAAGCATCTATTCACCCTCAATAATCAATTATTTCTTTATTTCAAACATTAAATACACCAAATATACTATGAAGCAGTCCACTAATTCAGTCGTTTAATTCTTTCTCTAATAACAAATTGATGCAAAGCATCCACCAAAACCTTAACATACAATTACAAATGTATGTCTACACATTATTAAATATGCATACATTCTTTATTTTATATTTATTTGTCTATCGGCAAAACATAACACCATCGCCCACCTTCATACTTATCTCCCCAATGCTGGACTCACCCCGATGTATACCTTTTACACTTATATCTATCCCTTTATATTGAGGAATGTATATTCCAATATACATTCGCAATATACATACAATCCTTAACCTGTTCTTACGGTGCCCTTACCTACGACTACTGGTCAGCTCTTGTATCCGCAGACCAAAACCCTTCCAATATACATTCCAGCCACCACCCCAACCAGTAAATCTTTGCATCATTTGGCAATGTATCTTTCGTTGTATCTTCACCACATACAACACAAAATGCAAATGACAGATACACAGAAACTGTCTCACCCATACAACTGCAGTATACACAAACTGTCTTCGACATACAAAAGGCATACACACATAAACTGTATAACCTGATGTACATTTGTGATGTACATTCATCACATGCAATCTGCTAGATGCAATTGACAGATACTCACAGACTTACAACTGTGGGATACACATAAACTGTATCCAATATACATTTGCAATATATATAGGAATTGTATATTCAACCTTGTATATTTCCAACATGCATTTTTAAATATGCATTTGACTGAATCTTGACTTCTTTGTATCTGCAATAGACTTGTATATCTTCGATACAACAGTGATGGACCAAAAGAGATATACTCTCAACATACAATAGCGATATACTCACGGATTGTATATCTTGCATACAAAAGCAATATACACACACTTTGTATGTCTCTTGCAACCCACGTGGATTTTCACTGTTTCGATCCACTTTTTACTTTGTGACGGCTCAGATCGATTTCCTTCACCTTCAATCATGCAGCTCTCTGCACTTCAACAATCTAGCACACAGCCATGCTACAACCCTTTAATGCATTCCTTGCCCGATCCTGCAAGTGTTAACATAGACAAAACAGAAAACAAAACCCTAACTAATATATATATACAACCATTCCACCGATTCAGAGAATCAACTGGTAGAATGGATAAACAAATCCATCCAACCTCAGTACAGAAAATCAATTACACAGTGAATTCAAATGCAACAGAATCTTGTTTATTATGCTTCTTCAGAAATGCAATTACAGATGCTCTGTTTACAATTCCACAACTGAACTAAACTAAACTGACTACTAACTCTCTATCTGTCCTTCGATCTATCCCGGGGGAGTATTTATCTACTCACAAAGAGTAGTACTGACTTGGTTCCTAGCGGCTGGGAGACAATTCCAAGTGGCTGGGAGTTCTAACCAACTAACAAACCCTTAAATAACAACCTAAAAATAGCAAGCATCAGTCAAACAAACCTTATTACATTTAATGGTCATTTAGGACCTTATTGAAAACATAAAAATAAACATAAAACAACTAAATGCCTCATGGAGGCCACTGTGGGTTAGGTGCACCTGCACCATACTCCCCAATTTGAAAAGAACTCATGTCCCATGAGTTAAGTCTTTGATTGAATCCACCTGTAGCGGTTGTCTCATATCTGCCCCATGATCTCTGGACTACAACCTACTGCCATGGGATCAAATACTCATGCCTAGCACTGTAGGCTCTTCTCACATCTTACTGGTCATTCTTTCTGACCATCACCTATGTCTGAACATGGATAGTGGAAACCTCATTTACTGTTGTGGCAGAATGTGCCTGTCTGTAAACTTTTAGGGGACAAACAATAGTCCCTACTATGATTGCATCCTTGTCACTCCAATCAGCCTATGGCTGTGTACAAACCTGCTTCTAGATCTTCTACTGATCCACCTGATCTCTGTCAATCATAACTGAAAGTACCTTAGCAACTCCTTTCCCTGAAGTATCCTCAACTGCATTTATGCCTTCTACTGTAGGCATCTCCACAAACTCCTTCTTTCCCACTAAAATGATTTTGGCTGCCTTCTGTGTCGCAGCATCCTCCTGCAATGGTATCAACACAATAGTTCTCCCATCCTTCTTGATGGTGTATGTGTTAGCATATCCATCATACAATGCTCTCCTATCAAATTGCCATGGCCTACCCAAAAGTAGGTGACAACATTCCATGGGCAATATGTCACATAAAACCTTATCCTGATATTCTCCAATCTGAAAATCAACATATGCTTGTTCATATACCAAAAGTGATTGACTATCACTTACCCAAGATGCTTTGTAAGGATTGTTATGAGGAATCATTTCCAGTTTCAATTTATCCACCATTTCCTGAGATACCATATTATCTGTTGAACCAAAATCTATTACTACCTTGCATAGTTTACCTTTGCTTTTGCACTTGGTCCTAAAAAGTGATCTCCTTTGTAGCATGTCAGTGGATGTCTTCAAGATTGTTCTCCTTAACATCAATGATTCCCCACCTGGAACTCGATTTGCACTTCCCAGTGGAAGGTTAACATTTTCACTTACCTCCTCTTCTTGCACAAATTGAACTCTCTTGTCATTCTTCCGATCACCTTCTCATGATGAACCTTGCCTCTCTGGACATCTAAAAAATGGGTGACCAATTTCATTACAATGATAACATCTCCCAGTGAAAACATTAGAACCTCTACCACCTCCAAATCTGCCTCTCGTACCTTTCCATCTGCCCTTGAAATTAGATTTCTCTTGTCCTTTACTAGTCTCTTCTTGGTTAGACTCACCACTAGGCCTCTGGTTAGGACTTCTTCCTCCAAAACTACCTCTAAAATTTCTGTCGCCTCTTCCTCTATTCTGTTGCTCGCCTTTTCTCTTCAATTTCTCTTCAGCCCTTAAGGCCATTTGGAAACACTTATTTACTGTTTCTGGTGCTAAAATGATGATCTCATCTTGGATGTTCATCCTTAGGCCATTCAAGTACCTGGCCACCTTCTCTGACTCTTCTTCCTGGTTCTTTGATCTCAGACTGAGTTTATGAAACTCTTGTGTGTATGCATTCACATCAAGGTCTCACTGCCTAAGGTTCTGTAACTTCTTATACATCTGCACATCATAGTCCAGGGGTAAAAACTGTGCCTTAAGTTTGGTCTTCATCCTTTCCCAGGAGGTTATCATATTCTTCCCCTCCTTGACTCTCTATCCTTGTGTCATAATTCCACCATGCAAGAGCAGAGCCCTACATTTTTGCCTTTGCCAGCTTAACATTCTTATCCTCAGGGATTTCTTTGTATTCGAAATGATTGTTCAATGCCTCAATCCAATCAATCACCTCTTCATCTTCCATACTTCCACTATACATAGGCAACCCATCTACGGTGTCCCTATTAATTGACTTCAATGCATTTAAAAATGCCTTCTGTTCTACTAGTATCTCCTCTGCCTTTTTACTGCTTTCGACAATTTCTACATTATCTTCATCGCTATCACTTTCAGCTTCCTTATCTTTGCTTTTGGCCTGCTTGAACTCTCCCAACCTGGATTCAAGCATCTCCTCGATCAACTTCTTGATGGCGTCCTGCGACATGCTTTTGGGAGGCATCCTTTCCGCCTCTATATCGCTTTCTTTGTCTGACATAAACATTCACAGACAACACCCCAAACGCCACTACTCCTGCAGAACCTCAATTTGATTTTCTGCCCAAATCTTTTGCTGAGCTTTGATACCACTATGATGCAGAGCATCCACCAAAACCTTAACATACAATTACAAATGTATGTCTACACATTATTAAATATGCATACATTCTCTATTTTATATTTATTTGTCTATCGGCAAAACATAACACCATCGCCCACCTTCATACTTATCTCCCCAATGCTGGGCTCACCCCAATGTATACCTTTTACGCTTATATCTATCCCTTTATATAGCGGAATGTATATTCCAATATACATTTGCAATATACATACAATCCTTAACCTATTCTTACGGTGCCCTTACCTACGACTACCGGTCAACTCTTGTATCCATAGACCAAAACCCTTCCAACATACATTCTAGCTACCACCTCGACTAGTAAATCTTTGCATCATTTGGCAATGTATCTTTCGTTGTATCTTCACCACATACAACACAAAATGCAAATGACAGATACACAGAAACTGTCTCACCCATATAACTACAGTATACACACAAACTGTCTTTGACATACAAAAGACATATACACATAAACTGTATAACCCGATGTACATTTGCGATGTACATTCATCACATGCAATCCGCCAGATGCAATTGACAGATACTCACAGACTTACAACTACAGGATACACATAAACTGTATTCGATATACATTTGCAGTATATACAGGAATTGTATATTCAACCTTGTATATTTCCAACATGCATTTTTAAATATGCATTTGACTGAATCTTGACTTCTTTGTATCTGTAATAGACTTGTATATCTTCGATACAACAGTGATGGACCAAAAGAGATATACTCTCAACATACAATAGCGATATACTCACAGATTGTATATATTGCATACAAAAGCGATATACACACATTTTGTATGTCTCTTGCAACCCACGCAGATTTTCACTGTTTCAATTTGCTTTTTACTTTGCGACGGCTCAATTCGATCTCCTTCACCTTCAATCATGCAGCTCTCTGCACTTCAACAATCTAGCACACAACCATGCTACAACCCTTTAATGCATTCCTTGCCCGATCCTGCAAGCGTTAACACAGCCAAAATAGAAAACAAAACCCTAACTAATATATATACAGTCATTCCACCGATTCAGAGAATCAACCGGTGGAATGGATAAACGAATCCATCCGACCTCAGTACAGAAAATTAATTACACAGTGAATTCAAATGCAACAGAATCTTGTTTATTATGCTTCTTCAAAAATGCAATTACAGATGTTCTGTTTACAATTCCACAACTGAACTAAACTGAACTAACTACTAACTCTCTATCTGTCCTTCGATATGTCCCTGGGGGAGTATTTATCTACTCACAAAGAGTAGTACTGACTTGATTCCTGGTGACTCGGAGACAATTCCAAGCGGCTGGGAGTTCTAACCGACTAACAAACCCTTAACTAACAACCTAAAAATAGCAAGCATCGGTCAAACAAACCTTATTACATTTAATGGTCATTTAGGACCTTATTGAAAACATAAAAATAAACATAAAACAACTAAATGCCTCATGGAGGCCACTGTGGGTTAGGTGCACCTGCACCACAAATTAATTCATAGTTCAACCTTCCTGACATTTCTGCGACAAGAGGTTTATTTAAACACAATAAAAACATACTACAGACTTTGTGTCATTATGGTGATAGGAACTATAATAGGATTTTAAAAAACAGTGATTTAGAGCAAGAAAATCATTCATTTAACAACATTCATGAAGTAAGATAATTTATTGTCTCTGATTTGCTAGTGTGTTGTTTTACCAGTGTAATTGTTTTATTTATCATTCATTTCAATTTGGATAATATTCTATCAAGTTTCAAAATGGTTTTAACACAACTATATGATCTACTAATTTTGCTACATGAAGATAATAGTTTCCAGTTTATGTATATACAAAGTTTACTATTGAAAATTAATAGCTACATAACTGATTTTCTACCAAATTTAGAGATCTTAGTGAAGCTACTATAGGAAATACAAATTATCTAAGATCATAGGTTTGTTGTTTTAACAAAAGAGGTCGATTTGTGTACTATTGTTCATTTCAGCCAACATGCTAATAAAATATAGTCATGAGATCTTTTTACCAGATGCTAAAATAGTGAATTAAGAGGGTTTAACTTAGTTTAAAATTCTTGATCTGATAGATATAGAAACTACATTCCTATCCGGCGTCAGAATTTAGAGAGTTTTGGTAATAGCTGGATGAGGAATTGATCTATTAGCAAGTCGCCCAGGCATAAGTTGATTCAGCCAGCAAGAAATGGCAATTGGTCTAGGAGAAAGATAAAATCGGTCAGTCATTATGGTCGACCAGATCTAAGGCATTCGATTATAAGGAAACGACAATTATGAAGGATTTAGTAGTTTATAAGTTTTCTCAAACAAACGTGCAAAATAATGATGACTCATCTTGAAAGTAAGATAGGTGGCCAAAGGTGGGATTGGCTAGGTCGAACAAGTTTAATGATCCTCAATGTGGATCGCTGCAACAGAAGGTGGCCAGGTCTAAGGAAAATTTGACCAAACAAAAGAGGACATGAATGTAAGAAATGATCTACAATAAGTAGAAACGGCCTAAGAAGATTGACGACCAAGAAGTTTCAGAGGGTCGAGGCCAAGGATAATGGAATCAGCCAGAAAAGTAAAGGCCAGAAATAAAAGATAGACTGGTTAAAGAACGACGGCCAGTATAAACATGGTTTGATTTAGCAAAGAAGAGATGACAAAACCAGACAGAAGAAGGCATATTTAAGTTGCTAACATTTGTTTAATTCAATAATAATAGAGCCAGAGGAGAACCTGGAAAAAGATAGCATCATTGATGAGGCAATAGTTGGTGACATCTGCTACTATCCTTCTTTCCCTGTCACTTGTACTCAGATTTTCTATCACCCAAAAATGCCCAACCTTCCTCTGCCAAAACGTTAATTTTTCTTTGCAATTCATTGGTTTCTCTCTGAGTAATTCGTGGTGTCTCATCAATTCGATCTACCCTCTTTTTATCATTTTTCCCTCTCTTGTTTTGGACGATCAGATTTAGGTTTAGAAAACTTCACTTGAGTCTCAGTTTTGCATGTTCTATTTCCCACCAATTTTGAGAATAAACAACTTTTAAAAATAACACTAATAATAATATCTTTTTGAACTTACTGTCGCATGAGTGATAGGAATTTGTTTTAATTGTGTTATTCTCAAACTCTAAATATAATAAGCTATTTTTAATATTATTGATTTAACTATTTTATTTAAAACAATATTTTAATAATCAAGAAGAGAAATTTACAATAATATTGCATAATATATATATATATATATATATATATATATATATATATATATATATATATATATATATATATATTACTATATTACTATATTACTATATTACTATATTTAACTAATTTAAGAAGCATATTGTCTTCCAAACATCTTTAGACAATATTTTACTATTTATAAAAAAATACAATCATATACGCTTTCTTATTTAAATACTATATACTATTTGAAACATAATTTGAAAAGACATTTAATTTACGAAACACATCATGCATTTGAAACAATTAATCACATGATATAAAATCCATTCAATTATGCATGTGCAACTACGTGATGTGTGTGAAAGAACCAGATAGAACCCAACAAATGTTTGTCAAAAAGCTAGATCCCTTCTACCTAAGCCATGCTCTTGTCCTTCGACAAGACCTGCAAAAACTCAAACTCGTCGCACTATCAATAGGTTAGCCCAAAATATAGCCGAGGCAACTAAATCTTAATCAATAACATATCTTATCCAATATAAATCTACTATTGTTTCATAATTTTACTTGTAATTAACTAATGAGGTAAATCTAAAAAGTCTGAGACGTGACACCCTTCCCCAGTTGGAAGAGACATCATCTTGATGTCTTATTACATCAAACAAACAATAAAGTATCAAAACAATAATGTATCATCATCTAAGTATCAAAGTATCTAAATATGCATAAAATAAAATATCTATTCTATTTTTCCAAAAGCGGAAAAGATCTATCAATATTAGAAGCATCCTCCCAAGTGGCACTATCCACTGAATACTAGTCCCACTGGACCTTATACTACACAATGTCTCGATTACGTAACTTAACGTTGTGCTTCTCCAAGACTCGAATGGGCTCCAGTAGCACCACTCCTGGATCTTGTACCTGCAGAGCATGCCAATCAAGAATATGCAACACATCAGGATGATAAGGTTTGAGCAAAGACACATGAAAAACATTATGGATCTTGGTGAGAGCTGGTGGCAGTGCAAGTCTATATGCAACTGGATTGATCACTTCAAGGACGTCGAAAGGTCCTATGAATCTTGGAGCTAGTTTGGATGCCTTGCTAAACGAAATTGAACTCTTATGCGGCTTGACCTTCAGAAACACTTTGTCACCTACTAGAACTGTCTAAAAGTCATGTTCTTATCTGCATAACTTTTCTATCTATCCAAGGCTTGTTTCAATTTCTCTTTGATTAGCCTCATCTGATCTTCCATTTCTTTTAACATGTCAGGTCCAACTACTATCCTGTCTTCTATTATATCCCAACTGATTGGAGTTCTACACCTGCGACCATAAAGAGCCTCAAATGGTGCCATCCCTAATGATGCATGGTAGGAATTATTATAAGCAAACTCTACCAATGGTAGATATTCCTCCCATTTGTACTGCTTATCCATATAGTACATCCTCAGAAGATCCTCTAGTACCTGGTTGACTCTCTCCATCTGACCATCCGTTTCAGGGTGATAAGTTGTACTAAAGTTCAACTTAGTCCCCAATGCTGCATTAAGTGTGGTCCAGAACCTAGAGGTGATGCGAGTGTCATGATCTGAAATGATCGTCTCTAGCACTCCATGTAGTCAAAAGATCTCTTGAACAAACTTCTTTGCTAATGTCAATGACCCATCTATGAGATTTCTGGGAATGAAATGAGTCACTTTCATTAGTTTGTCCACTACCACTAATATGACATCATGCTTGTTCTTTGACATGGGCAAACCTTGAATAAAGTCCATGCTAATCACCTACCACTTGTACTCAAGTACACTATGTGGATAAAGTAGTTCTGCAGGATGGACATGTTCTGCCTTAACACGTTGACACTCTAAACATCAAGCTACAAACTTGGTCACATCCTTCTTTAGCTTAGGCCAAAAGTACAATGGCCTCAATCCTTCCATTGTCTTGGTCACTTCGGGGTGTCCAGAATATGGAGCACTGTGAATCTCCTCAAGAACTAACTTCCTCAATTCATTTGAATCTAGGATATACATTCTCCCTTGATATATCAGAAGCCCATCTGATTCTATGACATACCCATCAAATCGATTATCTGTGGCGTCTGCTTCTAATGCTTGCTTAACCCGTTCATAGTGCTCATCTCCTTCCAAGTTTTGGATTACCTGTTGCCTCAAATTGGTTCTAGTAGTCACCATTGCAGCCAAATGTCGTCTCCTACTGAGAGCATCTACTACCCTATTATCTTTACCTTTTATGTACTTATTTCCAAAATCATATTCGCTAAGGAATTCTAGCCATCTTCTTTGTCGAGCATTGAGATTAGGTTGGGTGAAGATATATTAGAGCCCTAGATGATCTGTCTTAAGCTCAAATGGCTTACCCAAAAGATAGTGCCTCCACATTTGAAGTGTGTGAACAATGGCAGACAACTCGAGATCATGAGGCGCATAATTTGACTTATGTTGTTTCAATTTTCTCGATTCATATGCCACTACTTTTCCATTCTGCATCAACACTCCTCCCACACCTTCACTAGAAGCATCTTTAATCACTGTGAAATGACCATTTGGATCAGCTATGGTCAAAATAGGTGCTGATGTGAGTTTTTCTTTCAACAACTCAAAAGCTTGTTCACATTTCTCTGTCCACTCAAACTTCTTACCCTTTTTTTGCAACGAGGTTATGGGTGTTGCAATTGTCGAGAATCCCTCTACAAATTTCTTGTAATATCATGCAAGCCCCATAAAACTTCTAACCTCAGTTATAGTCTATGGTGCAGGCCATTCTGTTATTGCCTTGATCTTTTTAGGATCTACTGCTATCCCATCTGCTGAAATTACGTGACCAAGATAGTGCACTTTACTCTGATAGAAAGTGCACTTAGACAACTTGCCAAAAAGTTTTCTTTCTCTCAAATGCTGCAAGACTATTCTCAAGTGTCTTTCATGCTCCTCTACTGATTTTGAATAAATCAGAATGTCATCAAGGAAGACCAACACAAATTCATCTAGACAATCCTTGAACACATTGTTCATCAAGTTCATGAATGTTACCGGTGCATTAGTTAACCTGAATGGTACTACTGTGAACTCGTAGTGACCATATCGTGTTCTGAATGCCATTTTTGAGATATCCTCATCTTTAATCCGTAATTGATGATACTTGGATCTAAGATCTGTTTTAGAGAATACCTTTGCACCTTTCATCTGGTCGAACAATTCATCAATCCTTGGAAGCGGATATTTGTTCTTAATAGTTGCCTTGTTGAGCATTCTGTAGTCAATGCAGAACCGCATCGTTCCATCCTTCTTCTTAACTAAGATAACTGGTGCACACCAAGGTGACACACTAGGTCGGATAAACCCTTGTTTTAATAATTCTTCTAACTGTGCCTTGAGTTCATACAGTTCTGTTGTGGTCATTTGATAAGGTGCTTTAGACTGTGGTTTAGTTCCTGGCATTAGATCTATAGAGAAATCAAATTCTCTTTTAGGCAGTAGTTTTGTTAATTCATCAGGAAAGACATCTTTAAATTCTCTAAGAATAGGATACTTGTCAAAAGATGGTTCCTGATTATCTAGATTTCTTATCTTCACTACATAGATAGAACAACCCTTCCTCCTAGCCCTTTTCAATTGCATGGCTGATATCTTTCTTAGCTTAAGGGGTGTTCTAGATCCATGTAACTCTACCTGATTCCCAAAGTCATCAAGACATTTCACTGCCTTCTCTTCACAATCCACTAAAGACTTATGTTCTGACAACCAGTTGATTCCAAGAATCACATCTTAAGATCCTAGAGGTGGAACATAAAGATTGACTTGTGTTTGGAAAGTAGGAAGATCTAATTAACTACATATAAGACATGAATCTACTCTTTTCTCTGCTTGTTACCATACTGCACCATCGAATAATTTTCCATGTGTCTAGGTTTAACAGATAACTTAGCTACAACTTTTAGATCAACAAAACATTCTACAGCTCCTGTATCAATTAAAATAGAAAATGGAAGGCCAAAGAGCTTACCTGACATTTGTATGGGTGTAGCTTGGAAATCCACTTGTCGATGATCTACAGCTACATGAATCTAGTGTTGAGGAGCTCCTTGTCGATTTCCATCTCTCTGATTCTCTGTTTGACGAGGACATGCACTTGTATAGTGCTCTCCTCCACAAGTATAACATCCATCTTGGGTCCTCTGTGTCTAGCTGGATTGTCCCTCCTGTTATTGTTACCATTGTTGCCATAGTTACCTCTTTTATTGTTATTTCCACCTTAGTTCCCATTGTTCTTTTCCTGGTAGTTATTGCCTCTCTTAAGATTCCTTATCTGGCGCTTATTGTTCCCTTGATTACTACTGTCATTCTGATACCTTTTAGTTCCACTCTTCACATCTCGACTCTTACGGTAATTTGAGATCTGTTGCAGTTTCTGCTCCTGTTTAGTAGCCTTTTTGAACACTTCATCCATGGTCAATGGATTATGAATATCAACATCTGATCCAACCTGTGGCCTTAATCCCAAGATGAACTTACGAATCCTGAACCTTTCATCAAGCTAATACTGTGGAACATTTTTGAACATGTGAGAGAATTTCTCCCAATACTGAGTCACAGTCATACCTCCCTAAGTGAGGTTTTGGAATTCTATCTTTTTCTTGTCAAAGTAGAGTTGTGGCAACCACCTCTTCCTAAAGAGCCCAAGGAAGCGATCCCATGTGACTTCTCCTGGTAACAGTTTCTTTTCATCTTTCTCATTGTCCCACTAAGTCGCTGCTTTCGTAGTAAGCTGATAGGATCCCCATGTAGCTTTAGTTTTAGTAGACAAATCACAGAGATCAAAGTATTTTTCCATATCAATAATCCATGCTTCTGCTCCGTCACCTATAGTCTTACCATCAAACTTAAGAGGTGTAACCTTTTTGAGATCCTTTCCTAACTCTGCAGCAATCTTGTTTCTGTTGTTCGCATTCACTTCACCCTTAGGACCTCTATCTTCTTCTCTCCTTTCCTCGGCTATGTTTCCCCTTATTCCTTTGATTTCTTGTTCCATAGTGTTCATTCGAGTTCCCTGTTGAGTCAAGAGAGTTCCTTGTTGCGTCATAAGAGCTAGGATTTTAGTTAGTTGGTTATTCTGTCCTTCATTGTTATTATTGTTCCCCTCATTGTATCCAACATTAGCCCCTCCTGCATTAGTGCCAGCATTGTTTCCAATATTAGCTTCTTCATTATTTTTAGTTTCGGGGTTATTGCCAGATCCTAAGGTTGCTCCCCTAAGCCCAGAGTTTCTAGTGTTCATGATGAACTATCTTGAAAAAGACTTTACAACTTTAGCATAACAGTTCCATAAAGGTCTGGAGTAGAACTTGGCTCTGATACCAAATGTAAAGTACCAATTTTTCACAAGCACACAAAACTGAAGTAAAACATAGAATTACTGCAAGTAAATTAAAGTAAGGTAAATTAACTTCTATTCATCATTCAGAAGAAAAGATATTAAGATATTTCCAAGATTTCAAGAAATCATTGAATTCATAAGATTAAAGTATAATCATGATTACAATACATGTATATACATCTGAAGTCAATTACAGAGTATGTAAAAATCAAAGATATTACAAGTGTCAAATATTGGCATCAAGCCTTACAAATCTTTTAAATAATAGTAGTATAAGGTGATCAATATCATAAAAATCTGACAAAAAATCCTCGACCGTCATCGACCAACCGGCCATCTGCTAAATCAAAGGACAAGAACATGGTTCAGGCACTTTTTCCGCCCAATCACGAAGCTTGCGCTTCCTCGATACCCTTCAAACTGAAGGATGCCTGACCCTGGTCGAAGAGCCTAGCAATCTGTAAACATATGCACGGTGGACTCTAGTGTGTGTCTATCAATCTACATGCATTACTATCATGAATGCAACATCTCATCAATAGGATATGGCAAGGAAATATATAAAAACTAGGCTATCAAACCATTCATTCTATAATGGTATACATGTCTATTTCAACATCTCATTAGCTTTGGCCAAAGCATTAACCGTATAACGGCATATAGGTTTTGAAAAAGAAAACCTACTTCCCTGTTATTCCATACTCAACACCCATCTCAGAAGGTAATCTTTCCAAAATAGACAATAAAGAAGAACAAACAAAGGGCATGCAAACATCTATTCACCCTCAATAATCAATTCTTTCTTTATTTCAAACATTAAATACACCAAATATACTATGAAGCAGTCCACTAATTCAGTTGTTTAATTATTTCTATAATAATCAAATTAATTCATAGTTCAGCCTTCCTGACATTTCTGCGACAGGAGGATTATTTAAACACAATAAAAACATACTACAGACTTCCTGTCGCTGTGGTGACGGGAACTATAACAGGATTAAAAAAGTAGTGATTAGAGCAAGAAAATCATTCATTTAACAACATACATGAAGTAAGATAATTTATTGTCTCTGATTTGCTAGTGTGTTGTTTTACCAATGTAATTGTTTTGTTTATCATTCATTTCAATTCGGATAATATTCTATCAAGTTTCAAAATGGTTTTAACACAACTATAGGATCTACTGATTTTGCTACAGGAAGATAATAGTTTCCAGTTTATGTATATACAAAGTTTACTGTTGAAAATTAATAGCTACATAACTGATTTTCTACTCAAATTCAGAGATCTTAGTGAAGCTGCTACAAGAAATACAAATTATCTAAGATTGTAGGTTTGTTGTTTTAACAAAAGAGGTCAATTTGTGTACTACTATTCATTTCAGCCAACATGCTAATAAAATACAGTCATGAGATCTTTTTACCAGATGCTAAAGTAGTGAATTAAGAGGGTTTAACTTAGTTTAAAATTCCCAATCTGATAGATATAGAAACTACATTCCTGTCCGGCGTCAGAATTCAGAAATTTTTGGTAACAACCGAATGAGGAACTGATCTATTAGCAAGTTGCCTAGGCATAGGTTGATTCAGCCAGCATGAAATGGAAATTGGTCTAGGAGAAAGATAAAATCGGTTAGTCATTATGGTCGACCAGACCTAAGGCATTTGATTATAAGGAAACAACAACTATGAAGGATCTGGTAGTTTATAAGTTTGCTTAGGCAAACGTGCAGAAGGAGGACGACTCAACTTGAAAGTAAGATAGGATGCCAAAGGTGGGATCGGCCAGGTCAAACAAGTTTAATGATCCTCAATGTGGATCGCTGCAACAGAATGCGGTGAGGTCTAAGGAAAATTTGACCAAACAAAAGTGGACAGGAATGTAAGAAACGATTTGCAATAAGTAGAAACGGCCTAAGAAGATTGACGGCTAAGAAGTTTCAGAGGGTCGACGCCAGGGATAATAGAATTGACCAGAAAAGCAAAGGCCAGAAATAAAAGATAGACTGGTTAAAGAATGACGACCAGTATAAACATGGTTCGATTTAGCACAGAAGAGATGCCAAAACCAGATAGAAGAAGGCATATTTAAGTTGCTAACATTCGTTTAATTCAGTAATAATAGAACCAGAGGAGAACCTAGAAAAAGATGGCATCGGTGATGAGGCAATAGCTGGTGATGTCTGCTGCTGTCCTCCTTTCCCTATTGCCTGCACTCCTTAGATTTTCTGTCGCCCAAAAACTCCCAACCTTCCTCTGCCAAAACATCAGTTTTTCTCTGCAATTCGTTTGTTTCGCTCTGAGTAATTCGTGGTGTCTCATCAATTCGATCTACCCTTTTTTTATCATTTTTCTCTCTCTTGTTTTGGACAATCAGATTTAGGTTTAGAAAACTTCACTTAAGTCTTAGTTTTGCATGTTCTCTTTCCCACCAATTTTGAGAATAAACAACTTTTTAAAATAACACTAATAATAATATCTTTTTGAACTTATTGTCGCATGAGTGACAAGAATTTGTTTTAATTGCATTATTCTCAAACTCTAAATATAATAAGCTATTTTTAATATTATTGATTTAACTATTTTATTTAAAACAATATTTTAATAATCAAGAACAAAAATTTACAATAATATATATATATATATTACTATATTTAACTAATTTAAGAATCATATTGTCTTCCAAACATCTTTAGACAATATTTTATTAGTAGTCATTAATTTTCCACAGTCCATGAATGTTGCTATATATATATACACCACTCAATAATAACTTCTTCTTTACAATCTCTTACAACATCATAAAACCATAAAAGGATGTAAAATGGTTTAGACAACTTCTTTAGGTGTTCTGGTTAATTTGGTCATCATTATTCTTTTCTTTAAAAAAAAATAGTATTCTCTTCAATTGCACCTTGTAGTGTAATAGGTTGTACCTCCTCCCCTCCTCTCTTCTTGGTTCCCGCATCACACCATTCCCCTCTTCTTTTAAGGTAATCTCATGTCTGCAATCTATCAATTTTTTTGTTCTCATGTTCTCTTTTCTCTTGAGGATGGTTCATGGAGTGTGACCTGAAACGTTGAGGAAAAACAATCACAGTTAAATCCAGAAGCATTTCTACAATATTTTATTATTTATAAAAAATACAATCATATACACTTTCTTATTTAAATACTATATACTATTTGAAACATAATTTGAAAAGACATTTAATTTATGAAACAAATCATGCATTTGAAACGATTAATCACATGATATAAAATCCATTCAATTATGCATGTGCAACTACGTGATGTGTGTGAAAGAACCAAATAGAACCCAACACAAGTTTGCCAAAAAGTTAGATCCCTTCTACCTGAGCCATGCTCTTGTCCTTTGACAAGACCTACAAAAACTCAAACTCATTCCACTATCAATAAGTTAGCCCAAAATATAGCCGAGACAACTAAATCTTAATCAATAACATATCTTATCCAATGTAAATCTACTATTATTTCATAATTTTACTTGTGATTAACTAATGAGGTAAATCTGAAAAGTCTGAGACGTGACATCCTTCCCCAGTTGGAAGAGACATTGTCTGGATGTCTTATTACATCAAACAAACAATAAAGTATAAAAATAATAATATATCATCATCTGAGTATCAAAGTATCTGAATATGCACAAAATAAAATATCTATTCTATTTTCCCAAAAGCGGAAAAGATTTGTCAATATCAGAAGCATCCTCCCAAGTGGCACTATCCACTGAATACTGGTCCCACTGGACCTTATACGGCACAATGTCTCAATTACGCAACTTAACATTGCGCTTCTCCAAGACTCGAATGGGCTCCACTAGCACCACTCCTGGATCCTGTACCTACAGAGTGTGCCAATCAAGAATATGCAACGCATCAGGATGATAAGGTTTGAGCAAAGACACATGAAAACATTATAGATCTTGGTGAGAGCTAGTGGTAGTGCAAGTCTATATGCAACTGGATTGATCACTTCAAGGACGTTGAAAGGTCCTACAAATCTTGGAGCTAGTTTGGATGCCTTACCAAATGACACTGAACTCTTATGCGGCTTGACCTTCAGAAACACCTTGTCACCTATTGAGAACTATCTAAAAGTCTCATTCTTATTTGCATAACTTTCTGTCTATCTGAGGCTTGATTCAATTTCTCTTTGATTAGCCTCATCTGATCTTCCATTTCTTTTAACATGTCAGGTCCAACTACTATCCTGTCTTCTATTCTGTCCCAACTAATTGGAGTTCTACACCTGAGACCATAAAGAGCCTCAAATGGTGCCATCCCTAATGATGCATGGTAGGAATTATTATAAGCAAACTCTACCAATGGTAGATATTCCTCCCATTTGTATTGTTAATCCATACAGTACATCCTCAGAAGATCCTCCACTACCTAGTTGACTCTCTCCATCATGACCATCCGTTTCAAGGTGATAAGCTGTACTAAAGTTCAACTTAGTCCCCAATGCTGAATTAATTGTGGTCTAGAACCTAGAGGTCATGCGAGTGTCACGATCTGAAATGATCATTTCTGGCACTCCATGTAGTCGAAAGATCTCTTGAACAAACTTCTTTGCTAATGTCAACGACCCATCCGTGAGATTTTTGGGAATGAAATGAGCCACTTTCATCAGTTTGTCCACTACCACTAATATGACATCATGCTTGTTCTTTGACATGGGCAAACCTTGAATAAAGTCCATGCTAATCACCTGCCACTTGTACTCAAGTACACTATGTGGATAAAGTAGTCCTGTAGGATGGACATGTTCTGCCTTAACACATTGACACTCTAAACATCGAGCTACAAACTTGGTCACATCCTTCTTTAGGTTAAGCCAAAAGTACAATGGCCTCAATCCTTCCATTATCTTGGTCACTCCGGGGTGTCCAAAATATGGAGCACTGTGAATCTCCTCGAGAACTAACTTCCTCAATTCATTTGAATCTGGGATATACATTCTCCCTTGATATATCAGAAGCCCATCTGATTCTATGACATACCCATCAAATCGATGATCTGTGGGGACTGCTTCTAATGCTTGCTTAACCCATCCATAGTGCTCATCTCCTTGCAAGTTTTGGATTACCTATTGCCTCAAATTGGTTCTAGTAGTCACCATTACAGCCAGATGTTGTCTCCTACTAAGAGTATCTGCTACCCTATTCTCTTTACCTTTTATGTACTCGAATCCAAAATCATATTCGCTAAGGAATTCTAGCCATCTTCTCTGTCGAGCATTGAGATTACTTTGGGTGAAGATATATTTGAGCCCCAAATGATCTGTCTTAAGCTCAAATGGCTTACCCAAAAGATAGTGTCTCCAATTTTGAAGTGCATGAACAATGGCAGAGAACTTGAGATCATGAGGTGCATAATTTGACTCATGTTGTTTCAGTTTTCTTGATTCATATGCCACTACTTTTCCATTTTGCATCAACACTCCTCCCACACCTTCACCAGAAGCATTTGTAATCACTATGAAATGACCATTTGGATAACCTATGGTCAGAATAGGTGCTGATGTGAGTTTTTCTTTCAACAACTAAAAAGCTTCTTCACATTTCTCTGTCCACTCGAACTTCTTACCCTTTTTCTGCAACGAGGTTATGGGTGTTGCAAATGTCGAGAATCCCTCTACAAATTTCCTGTAATATCCTGCAGGCCATTCCGTTATTGCCTTGATCTTTTTAGTATCTACTACTATCCCATCTGTTGAAATTACATGACCAAGATAGTGCAATTTAATCTGATAGAAGGTGCACTTAGACAACTTGCCAAAAAGTTTCCTTTCTCTCAAATGTTGCAAGACTATTCTCAAGTGTCTTTCATGCTCCTCTACTGATTTTGAATAAATCAGAATGTCATCAAGGAAGACCAACACAAATTCGTCTAGATAATCCTTGAACACATTGTTCATCAAGTTCATGAATGTTGTTGGTGCATTAGTTAACCCAAATGGTACTACTATGAACTCGTAGTGACCATATCGTGTTCTGAATGCCGTTTTTGAGATATCCTCATATTTAATCTGTAATTGATGATACCCAGATCGAAGATCTATTTTAGAGAATACCTTTGCACCTTTCATTTGGTCGAACAATTCATCAATCCTCGGAAGCGGATATTTGTTCTTAATAGTTGCCTTGTTGAGCATTTTGTAGTCAATGCACAACTGTAACGTTCCATCCTTCTTCTTAATGAAGATAACTGGTGCGCCCCAAGGTGACACACTAGGTCGAATAAACCCTTGTTTTAACAATTCTTCTAACTGTGCCTTGAGTTCATACAGTTTTGTTATGGTCATTCGATAAGGTGCTTTAGACTGTGGTTCGGTTCCTGGCATTAGATCTATAGAGAAATCAAATTCTCTTTTAGGCGGTAGTTCTGTTAATTCATCAAGAAAGATATCTTTAAATTCTCTAAGAATAGGATACTTGTCAAAAGATGGTTCCTGATTATCTAGATCTCTTATCTTCACTGCATAGATAGAACAACCCTTCCTCTTAGACCTTTTCAATTGCAAGGTTGATATTTGTCATAGCTTAAGGGGTGTTCTAGATCCATGTAACTCTACCCGATTCCCAAAGTCATCAAGACATTTCACTACCTTCTCTTCACAATCCACTAAAGACTTATGTTCTGATAACTAGTTGATTCCAAGAATCATGTCGTAAAATCCTAGAGGTGCAACATAAAGATTGACTTGTGTTTGGAAAGTAGGAAGATCTAATTCACTACATACAAGACATGAATCTACTCTTTTCTCTGCATTACTACCATACTGCACCATCCAAGAATTTTCCATGTGTCCAAGTTTAACAGATAACTTAGTGGTGTAGGAGCACCTTCTCTGTAGTGCAGGGCCATATTTTCTTTTATTGTTTCATAAGGCTCTTAAGCCATTTCATGTTGTAATAAGGGTCAATTTGGTCCCATTGATGTAATTGTGCAAGGCAAACATGTGGTTTTGCTTGTATGAAGAGTAAGATCAACGGCTAACTGATTTGAATATCAGTTTGCACGGTTGGAGGGAAATAACTGTTGTCTCTACATCTTTTCTAGAGCCAAGCTATATGCCACACGGGGGAGAAGTGTGTGTTGCAGCAGAGACTTGATGAATGAATAAGGAGAGTTTTATGGGTGTGATATATGTTGGTTTTCCTGTGTGTTCTTTGTTTTTTATGTCTCTGTTAAGATAGTGTACATCCATGCCCTAAATCAAATATTATTTGGTAGTTCCTAGTGTTCCTATAGTGTGCAGACGGTGTAATATTAGTATTTCCACATAGGCTGGTTTGTAACCTAGGGGTTAGGGTTTGATTCATAAATGGAGACCCTTTCCTCTGTCCACTAAAGTCCTGTGTAGTATCGGTGTGATGGGGGAAAGATATTTAAGTTTGTTGTTTTCTACATCCCCACCCAGGAATCCATAAAACTCGGTCGGATTCGACTAGACATCTCCATGTGGCTAGTCAGGAAATCGATGTGAAGTGAATGGTGTTGATTTGGGACCAGATTGATATAAGTGGTTGAGGGTTTGACACATGAATCAACCAAATTCCTTGTTCTGTAGAAGGACCTCGCGCATCGGGTTATCACAGAGTATTTGGGAAGCCATCGGTCTGACTTGGGGCGTCGAAAGAACCTTCGAAAGTCACTCTGATTCACAACGTCTGACCGATGAGTGAACATCGATGATAAACGGATCCCATCTTGCTGAAGAGTAGTAATGGTGTCGAAGACACATACAAGCATTCCTTCAGAAGACTAAGGAAGGTGGACCCCACACATAGCCTAACGAAGTGCATGAGTATGCATCGACGTGACTAGAGGCATCGGGCTGAGGAAATTGCGTTCGGCCGATGGTATAAGGTTTCACTGATCGGGGTGACTATTGTGAAGTGTCACTGATGAGGAGTCCATCGGCATAACACAGAGCATCGGGATAACTTTTTAAAGATCTTCTGATAGACAATTTCTACCCGATGAGTAGGCATCAGTGACAAACGAACTCTGTCTAGCCGAGGATATTTGCGGTTTAATACAAACCACGTTGTATAGTGTCAGGGACACATACAACCTTTTTGGTCAAAGACGGAGGAATTTGGACCCCACCATTCATATATGACTAACACTCTAAAAAGATATTGGTGAGAGAACACCATCGATGGAAGCGAAGAAAGTCTGGCCGAAAGGTGGAGTCTCCCCGATGGGTCAAGGTTCATCAGAATGAGGTGAACCATTGGAATAGAGGACCGAAGTCTAACCAAAGTGGGAAGTCTGGCCGATGGGGGTGATTAACCGTTGAGGTTAAGTCGTGGGCGTTGCGGTCATCGGGAAGAGTATAGAGATCGGTGAGAGAAATAGGAAGTAGCCTGATAGTGAAATGTTTGGCCGATAGTGGAGACGTCGCCAAGACATAATTCGGGTCTGGCCGATCATACTTGAGGACCTCTCATTGCACACTCTGCATCAAATTGGTATCAGAGTCAATATACCGAATCAAAGCCGTGTATGTCAAACAAAGAGTTGGAGATAGAGACAGAGGCTAGCACAATGCCTCCCAAGTCGATGAGCAAAGTAGCCATCCAGAAGATGGTAGAAGAGATGCTCGAAGAGAGACTAAAGGAAGAAAGATCCAAAGAGAAGAATGGAAGCAATTCTGAGTCAGAGGAGGATGGAGAAGAAGAAGCAGGTGAAAATCCTCAAGGAGAAGGTATGTCCGTTGATCAAAAGGCATTCCTGAATGCACTCAAGGGTCATGGAGATGGTGGTGATCCGAAAATGGATGTTCCCACGTTCAATGGGAAACTGGATGGAGATACTCTTGTGGACCGGATTAAAACCATAAGTAATTACTTTGACTTCAAGGAGTACAGTGACAGTAAGAAGGTCAAATTTGCAAAAACCAGATTGAGAGGTTCTGCATTGGTTTGGTGGAACTACACCCAATGTGAGAGGGAGAAGGTTGGAAAGAGTCCAATCACCAAATGGAGTAGAATGGTGGCCATGCTGAGAACCAAGTTTTTTCCATGTGACTATGATTTGCAGACCATAAGAAAGTTTAATCATCTTAGACAGAAAGATATGGACGTGGCTACATACACTGAAGAATTTCACAGATTGAGCATGAGAGCCAATCACAGAGAAGAAGAGAAAGAGATGGTGGCTAGATACCTGGATGGTCTGAGATACAATATACAGGATGAGTTTAGTATGGTGATTCCCAAGACTGTAGATGAATGTTTTCAGTTAGCCTCTAGGGATGAGGATAAGCTAAAAAGGAGAGGGGATCAAAATAACAGAGGAAGAGGTGACAGGAACAATAGAGGAAGAGGTAATTTTGGTAGAGGACAGCCAAACAAAGGTGAAAGTTCAAGTCAACAAGAATCAAGTTCTGATACAAAACAAAAAGGTAGTGGTTTCAGAGGTTGGAGGAGACCTAATGGCAGAGGCAGAGGTGGTGGTGCAGGCAGAGGACCTGGAGTCTTCACTGGAAGATGCTACAACTGCAATCAAGTAGGCCATACTGCAAGTAAGTGCCCTGAGAAGGCATCTAGCTCCCATGATGGTGGGAGAAGGAACCAGCTATTGAAGGATGATGATTGCCAAAGTGTAGATTCACCAATTGATAGTGCTGCACCAGTGCTTGAAGGAGAGAGCATGATGATTAAAAGAACCCTAGTGAAGATGCCATTGAAGCAGGAGCCTCCACAGAGGAAGAATCTCTTCAGAACCCAAGGAGTAGCATATGGTAAGCTCTGTAAAATCATTGTTGATTCAGGTTCTACTGAAAATGTAGTGTCTGCTGAAATGGTAGAAAAATGTAAACTGAAAAGATTGCCCCATATTAATCCTCACAAAATATCTTGGTTGAATAAGAATCAGAACTATTTGGTGGAAGAACAAACTTGGGTAGAGTTTGAACTAGGTGATTATAGGGATAAGGTGCTATGTGAAATTATTCCTATGGATGCTTGTCACCTTCTTCTTGGATGACCTTGGCAGTATGATGTGAAAGTACAGCATGATGGTGAAAAGAACACCTATGTGATCACCAAGAATGGTAAGAAGTTTCAGATGGATCCCTTACCAGAGTAGGTTGGAGAGAAGAACAATGACAACAGTGTCATGTTAGTGAGTGGCAAAGAGTTCCTACAACTCATGAAGGAGGAGGATACCCAAGGGTATGCACTGATGATGAAGCCTGTAGATGTATCAAATCAGCAAAGCAAGAAGCAGAAGGAGATTCCATTGGAAGTGCAATAATTATTGGATAGATACCAAGCTCTTGTGGTAGAGGATACACCTGATTCTTTACCACCTATGAGGGACATAAGTCATTAGATTGACTTGATTCCTGGAGCCACATTACCCAACAAGGCTGCCTACAAGTTGACACCATAGCAGAATGAAGAGGTAGGTAGACATATTCAAGAACTCTTAGAGAAAGGTTTGATTAGGAAAAGTCTCAGTCCATGTGCAGTCCCTAGTGTACTTACTCCTAAGAAGGATGGAAAGTGGAGATTATGTACAGACTCAAGGGCTATTAATAAGATCACCATAAGGTATAGATTTCCTATGCCAAGAATTGAAGATCTGTTGGACTATCTTGGTGGTTCATGCTACTATTCCAAGATTGATTTGAAATCTGGTTATCACCAGATCAGAATAAGGCAGGGAGATGAGTGGAAGACTACTTTCAAGACTAATGAGGGTCTTTATGAATGGCTTGTTATGCCATTTGGTCTTAGAAATGCTCCAAGTACATTTATGCGCTTGATGAATGACGTATTAGTTGAGTTCATTGGTAAATTTGTTATTGTTTATCTTGATGATATACTAATCTTCAGCAGGACAAAAGAAGAACATATGAAGCATATTGAGTAGGTGTTGGAGAAGCTACATGAGCACAAGTTAATGATCAACCTAGACAAGTGCGAGTTCATGAAAACAGAACTTGTATACCTTGGATTTGTGATTTCTAATGGCTATTTGAAAATGGATCCCTCTAAGGTTGAGGCTATTCTGAATTGGCCTACTCCTAAGACATTTGGAGAAGTAAGAAGTTTCCATGGATTGGCAACTTTTTACAGGAAGTTTATCTGAGGTTTCAGTCACATTAGTGCTCCCATCCTCAACACCATCAAGGGTGGAGTCAAATGTAGATTCCAATGGACAAAGGAAGTCGATGTTGGCTTTGAGTTGTTGAAAACAAAGGTAGTTGAGTTACCTACTTTAATACTTCCTAATTTTGATAAGGTGTTTGTTGTTGAGTGTGATGCAAGCAAGCAAGCTATTGGTGCTGTTCTTAGCCAAGAAGGACATCTAGTTGCATTCTTCTCAGAGAAGCTGAATGAAGCCAAACAGAGGTATTCTACATATGACCTAAAGCTCTATGCAATGGTGCAAGCTCTGAAAAAATGGAGACGTTATTTGCTACCAAAAGAATTCATTGTTTTCACTGACAACCATGCTCTTAGTTTCCTAAATAGTCAAGAAAAATTGAACCATAGACATGTTAAATGGGTGGAACAGTTACAAGTTTATACCTTCATAATTAAGCACAAGAAAGGTGTTTCTAATAAAGTGGCTGATGCTTTAAGTAGGAGGTTGCTCATTGTTCAAGAAATTCAGTTAGAAAGCATGGGTATTGACTGTTTGAAGGAATTGTACAAAGAGGATTCAGATTTCAAAGAGGCTTATGATGTTTGTGTGAATTTGGCTAACACTTTCCATGGTGCATATTCAGATTTTGTATTACAGGAAGGACTTTTGTTTAAGGACAATTTGTTGTGTATTCCTAAGTGTTCCATGAGGGACAATATCATTAAGGAGAAGCATAATGGTTCTTTGGGAGGACATTTTGGCTTAGACAAAACACTGGAACAAGTTACAAGGTTCTATTTCTGGCCAAAGGTGCAATTTGATGTGAGAAGGTATGTTGCTAGTTGTGCAGTTTGTCAAAGGGCCAAGGGTGTGTCTTCAAATGCAAGTCTATACCAGCCCCTTCCTATCCCCAACAGGCCTTGGGAAAGTATAAGTATGGATTTTGTACTGGGGTTACCTAGAACAGTTGGAGGGGTGGATAGTGTGTTTGTTATTGTTGATAGGTTCAACGAGATGGCTCATTTTGTGCCATGTAAATGCACAAATGATGCATCTCATATTGCAAGTCTATTTTTTAGAGAGGTAGTAAGAATACATGGTTTACCATTGTCAATTGTAACAGACAGGGATTTGAAGTTTGTAGGTCACTTCCGGAGGACCTTGTGGAGAAAGTTGGGCACTCAGTTGTCCTTTTTATCAGCCTACCATCCACAAACTGATGGTCAGACTGAAGTAGTTAATAGGTCCCTTGGAAACCTTCTATGATGCCTTACAAAATAGCATGGGATTTAGTTATTAGTCAGGCTGAATATGCCTATAATGATTCAGTGAACAGGAGTACTGGTAAAAGTCCTTTTGAGGTAGTTTATGGTTTTCACCCAAGGGGGCCACTTGAATTTCAGGATATCCAAGGATGGGATAAAAGGAGTGCACTTGGTGAAGATTTTGCTACTTCCATGAAAACAGTCCATGATCAAGTCAAGTTACAATTGGAAAAAACAGTCACAAAGTACAAAGAAAGGGCAGATTTGAAGAAAAGAGAGGTGCAGTTCAAAGTTGGAGATTTAGTTATGGCATATCTAAGGAAAGAAAGGTTACCAAAAGGACAGCCAACTAAACTCCTGATGAAGAAGATTGGGCCATGCAAAGTAGTGCACAAATTCTGTCCAAATGCATATGAGATTGAGTTACCATCTGGTCTTGGTATCTCTCCTATTTTTAATGTTTGTGATCTTTATCCTTTCAGACCTCCATTGCATGGTGACAGTGGATCAGATGTGGTGGATGTAGATGCTGATTGGATCAAGGATTTGCCTTCAAGTAAGCCTTTACAGTTGGAATGCATTTTGGATTCCAAAATTGTCAAGAAGACAAGAAAGGGTGTGTACAAAGACTACTTGGTCAAGTGGCAGGATCTTCCTAATTCAGAGGCAACCTGGATGAGTGAAGCAAATATTCTGAAGCATGGGAAGACACTTCAGCAGTTAGCAACTCAAGGGACTTGAGTTTTTCCTACAGGGGGAGTATGGTGCAGGAGCACCTTCTCTGTAGTGCAGGGCCATATTTTCTTTCATTGTTTCATAAGGCTCTTAAGCCATTTCATGTTGTAATAAGGGTCAATTTGGTCCCACTGATGTAATTGTGCAAGGCAAACATGTGGTCTTGCTTGTATGAAGAGTAAGATCAATGGCTAACTGATTTGAATATCAGTTTGGACGGTTGGAGGGAAATAACTGTTGTCTCTACATCTTTTCTAGAGGCAAGCTGTATGCCACACGGGGGAGAAGTGTGTGTTGCAGCAGAGACTTGATGAATGAATAAGGAGAGTTTTATGGGTGTGATATATGTTGGTTTTCCTGTGTGTTCTTTATTTTTTGTCTCTGTTAAGATAGTGTACATGCATGCTCTAAATCGAATATTATCTGGTAGTTCCTAGTGTTCCTGTAGTGTGCAGACGGTGTAATATTAGTATTTCCACAGAGGCTGGTTTGTAACCTAGGGGTTAGGGTTTGATTCATAAACCCTTTCCTCTATCCACTGAAGTCCTGTGTAGTATCGGTGTGATGGGGGAAAGATATTTAAGTTTGTTGTTTTCTACATCCCCACCCAGGAATCCAGAGAACTCAACCGGATTCGACTAGACATCTCCATGTGGCTAGTCGGGAAATCGATGTGAAGTGAATGGTGTTGATTTGGGACCAGATTGATATAAGTGGTCGAGGGTTTGACACATGAATCGACCAAATTCCTTGTTCTGTAGAAGGACCTTGCGCATCGGGTTGTCACAAAGTATTTGGGAACCCATCGGTCTGACTTGGGGCATCGGAAGAACCTTTAGAAGTCACTCTGATTCGCAACGTCTGACCGATAAGTGAACATCGGTGATAAGCGGATCCCATCTCGCCGAAGAGTAGTAATGGTGTCGGAGACACATACAAGCATTCCTTCAGAAGACTAAGGAAGGTGGACCCCACACATAGCCTAACGAAGTGCATGATTATGCATCGGCATGACCAGAGGCATCGGCCTGAGGAAATTGCGTTGGGCCGACGGTATAAGGTTTCATCGATCGGGGTGACTATTGTGAAGTGTCACCGATTAGGAGTCCATCAGCGTAACACAGAGTGTCGGGATAACTTTTTGAAGATCTTCTGATAGATAATTTCTACCCGATGAGTAGGCATCGGTGACAAACGAACTCTGTCTGACCGAGGATATTTGCGGTTTAATACAAACCACATTGTATAGTGTGGGGCACACATACAACCTTTTTGGTCAAAGATGGAGGAATCTGGACCCCACCATTCATATATGACTAGCACTCTGAAAAGATATTAGCGAGAGAACACCATCGGTGGAAGCGAAGAAAGTCTGGCCGAAAGGTGGAGTCTCCCCGACGGGTCAAGGTTCATCGGAATGAGGTGAACCATTAGAAAAGAGGACCGAAGTCTGACCGAAGTGGGAAGTCTGGCCGATGGGGGTGATTAACCGTTGAGGTTAAGTCGTGGGCGTCGCGGTCATCGGGAAGAGTATAGAGATCGGTGAGAGAAATAGGAAGTAGCCCGATAGTGAAATGTTTGGCCGATAGTGGAGACGTCGCCAAGACATAATCAGGTCTGGTTGATCATACTTGAGGACCTTTCATTGCACACTCTGCATCACTTAGCTACAACTTTTGGATCAACAAAACATTTCGTAGCTCCAATATCAATTAAAATAGAAACTAGAAGGCCAAAGAGCTTACCAGACATTTGTATGGGTGTAGCTTGGAAATCTGCTTGTCGATGATCTACAGTTGTATGAATTTGGTGTTGAGGAGTTCCTTGTCGATTTCCATATCTCTAATTTTCTATTCGACAAGGACATGCACTAGCATAGTGCTCTCGTCCAAAAGTATAACATCCATCTCTGGGTCCTCTATTTCTAGCTAGATTGTCCCTCCTGTTATTATTAACATTGTTGCCATAGTTACCTCTTTTATTGTTATTTCCACCTTGGTTCCCATTGTTCTTTTCCTGGTAGTTATTGCCTCTCTTAAGATTCCTTATCTGGCGCTTACTGTTCCCTTGATTGCTACTGTCATTTTGATACCTTTTAGTTCCACTCTTCACATCTCGACTCTTATGGTAATTTGAGATCTGCTGTAGTTTCTGCTCTGTTTAGTAGCCTTTTCGAACACTTCATCCATGGTCAATGGATTATGAATATCAACATATAATCCAATATGTGGCCTTAATCCCAAGATGAACCTACGAATCCTGAACCTTCCATCAAGCTGATACTGTGGAACATTTTTCAACATGTGAGAATTTCTCCCAATACTGAGTCACAATCATACCTCCCTGAGTGAGGTTTTGGAATTTTGTCATTTTCTTGTCAAGTAGTAGAGTTGTGGCAACCACCTCTTCCTAAAGAGCCCAAGGAAGATCCCATGTGACTTCTCCTGGTAATAGTTTCTTTTCATCTTTCTCATTGTCCCACCAAGTCATTGCTTCCATAGTAAGCTGATAGGATCCCCGTGTAGCTTTAGTTTCAGCAGACAAATCATGGAGATCAAAGTATTTTTCCATATCAATAATCCATGCTTCTGCTCCGTCACATATAGTCTTACCATCAAACTTAAGAGGTGTAACCTTTTTGAGATACTTTCCTAAATCCTCAGCAATCTTGTTTCTATTGTTCCCATTCACTTCACCCTTAGGACCTCTATTTTCTTCTCTCCTTTCCTCAGCTCTGTTTCCCCTTATTCCTCTGCTTTCCTATTCCGTAGTGTTCATTCGAGTTCCCTGTTGAGTCAAGAGAGATCCTTTCTGGGTTAGAAGAGCTAGGATTTGAGTCAGTTGGCTATTATGTCCTTCATTGTTATTATTGTTTCCCTCATTGTTTCCTTCATTAGCCCCTCCTACATTAGTGCCAACGTTGTTTCCAATATTGGCTTCTTCATTATTTCTAGTATCAGGGTTATTGCCAGATCCTAGGGTTGCTCCCCTACGCCTAGAGTTTCTAGTGTTCATGATGAACTATCTGGAAAAAGAGTTTACAACTTTAGCGTAATGGTTACATAAAGGCCTAGAGTAGAACTTGGCTCTGATACCAAATGTAAAGTACCAATTTTTCACAAGCACATAAAACTGAGGTAAAACATAGAATTACTGCAAGTAAATTAAAGTAAGGTAAATTAACTTCTATTCATCATTTAGAAGAAAATATATTAAGATATTTCCAAGATTTCAAGAAATCTTTGAATTCATAAGATTAAAGTATAATCATGATTATAATACATGTGTATACATCTGAAGTCAATTATAGAGTATGTAAAAATCAAATATATTACAAGTGTCAAATATTAGCATCAAGACTTACAAATCTTTGAAATAATAGTAGTATAAGGTGATCAATATCATAAAAATCTGACAAAAAGTCCTCGACCGCCATCGACCAATTGGCCATCTACTAAATCAAAGGACAAGAACATGGTTCAGGTGCTTTTTCCTCCCAACCACGAAGCTTGCGCTTCCCCGATATCCTTCAAACTGAAGGATGCCTGACCCTGCTCGAAGAGCCTAGCAATTTGTAAACATATGCAGGGTGGAATTTGGTGTGTGTCTATCAATCTACATGCATTACTATTATGAATGCAGCATCTCATCAATAGGATATGGCAGGGAAATATATAAAAGCTAGGCTATCAATCCATTCATTCTATAATGGTATACATGTCTATTTCAACATCTCATTAGCTTTGGCCAAAGCATTAACCATATAACGACATATAGGTTTTGAAAAAGAAAACCTACTTCCTTGTTATTCCATACTCGACACCCGTTCCGGAAGGCAATCTTTCCAAAATACACAATAAAGAAGAACAAACATTGGGCGTGCAAGCATCTATTCACCCTCAATAATCAATTCTTTCTTTATTTCAAACATTAAATACACCAAATATACTATGAAGTAGTCCACTAATTCAGTTGTTTAATTCTTTCTATAATAATCAAATTATTTCATAGTTTAGCCTTCCTGACATTTCTGCGATAGGAGGTTTATTTAAACACAATAAAAACATACTACAGACTTCCTGTCGCTGTGGCGACAGGAACTATAACAGGATTTTAAAAAAATAGTGATTTAGAGCAAGAAAATCATTCATTTAACAACATTCAGGAAGTAAGATAATTTATTGTCTCTGATTTGCTATTGTGTTGTTTTACCAATGTAATTGTTTTGTTTATCAATCATTTCAATTTGGATAATATTCTATCAAGTTTCAAAATGGTTTTAACACAGCTATAGGATCTACTGATTTTGCTACAGGAAGATAATAGTTTCTAGTTTATGTATATACAAAGTTTACTGTTGAAAATTAATAGATACATAACTGATTTTCTACTCAAATTCAGAGATCTTAGTGAAGCTGCTACATGAAATACAAATTATCTAAGATCATAGGTTTGCAGTTTTAACAAAAGAGGTCAATTTTTGTACTATTGTTCATTTCAGCCAACATGCTAATAAAATACGGTCATGAGATCTTTTTACCAGATGCTAAAATAGTGAATTAAGAGGGTTTAACTTAGTTTAAAATTCTAGATCTGATAGATATAGAAACGACATTCCTATCTGGCGTCATAATTTAGAGAGTTTTGGTAATAGTGGGATGAGGAATTGATCTATTAGCAAGTCACCTAGGCATAGGTTGATTCAGCCAGCAAGAAATGGCAATTGGTCTAGGAGAAAGATAAAATTAGTCAGTCATTATGGTCGACCAGATCTAAGGCATTCGATTATAAGGAAACGACAGCTATGAAGGATCTGGTAGTTTATAAGTTTGCTTAGGCAAACGTGCAGAAGGATGACTCAGCTTGAAAGTAAGATAGGCGGCCAAAGGTGGGATCAACCAGGTTGAACAAGTTTAATGACCCTTAATGTGGATCGTTGCAACAGAAGGCGGCCAAGTCTAAGGAAAATTTGACCAAACAAAAGCAGACAAGAATGTAAGAAATGATCTGCAAGAAGTAGAAACAACCTAAGAAGATCGAAGGCCAAGAAGTTTCAGAGGGTTGATGCCAGGGATAATGGAATCAGCCAAAAAAGTAAAGGCCAGAAATAAAAGATAGACTGGTTAAAGAATGGCGGCCAGTATAAACATGGTTCGATTTAGCACAAAAGAGATGCCAAAACTAGATAGAAGAAGGCATATTTAATTTACTAACATTCGTTTAATTCGGTAATAATAGAACCAGAGGAGAACCCAGAAAAAGATGGCATCGGTGATGATGGAATAACTAGTGACGTCTGTTGCTGTCCTCCTTTCCCTATCGCCTACACTCCTTAGATTTTCTGTTGCCCAAAAACTCCCAACCTTCCTCTACCAAAACATCAATTTTTCTCTGCAATTCGTTGGTTTCTCTCTGAGTAATTCATGGTGTCTCATCAATTCGATCTACCCTCTTTTTATCAATTTTCCCTCTCTTGTTTTGGACAATCAGATTTAGGTTTAGAAAACTTCACTTAAGTCTCAGTTTTGCATGTTCTCTTTCCCACCAATTTTGAGAACAAACAACGTTTAAAAATAACACTAATAATAATATCTTTTTGAACTTATCGTCGCATGAGTGACAAGAATTTGTTTTAATTGCATTATTCTCAAACTCTAAATATAATAAGCTATTTTTAATATTATTGATTTAACTATTTTATTTAAAACAATATTTTAATAATCAAGAACAAAAAAATATAATAATATTGCATAATATATATATTTTAAACTAATTTAAGAAGCATATTGTCTTCCAAAAATCTTTAGACAATATTTTATTATTTATAAAAAAATACAATCATATACACTTTCTTATTTCAATACTATATACTATGTGAAACATGATTCGAAAAGACATTTAATTTACGAAACACATCATGCATTTGAAATGATTAATCACATGATATAAAATCTATTCAATTATGCATGTGCAACTATGTGATGTGTGTGAAAGAACCAAATAGAACCCAACACATGTTTGCCAAAAAGCTAGATCCCTTCTACCTGAGCCATGCTCTTGTTCTTTGACAAGACCTACAAAAACTCAAACTCATCGCACTATCAATAAGTTAGCCCAAAATATAGCCGAGGCAACTAAATCTTAATCAATAACATATCTTATCCAATGTAAATCTACTATTATTTCATAATTTTTCTTGTAGTTAACTAATGAGGTAAATCTGAAAAGTCCGAGACGTGACATCATTCAATATTTAGGAAAGAAATGGACTTCATTGATTACTAGTTTTTGGTAGGGATGAAGTGTAAAATTGCTATTGACAATTTGACTGCTGAAGAGTGTGATGCTTAAGTAGAGTGTGGAGAGATGGAACACATTGTGCCTAAAACTTCTCTACATAGTCTACTACGTTTGTTTTGTGATTGGCACAATAACATGAAATGGCTAAACAAAAGAAATATCCCAAAAAATAGTACCTTAATCCTAAAGTTTATAAATTAACAATAGAAATTAAAATTATCATATTCAATAAAGTTGAGAATAAAATTAGTACAACATCAAATAACATTAAAGCTAAGAATGAAATTAATATAACATCAGTCAAATTATTGGTGAATATTTTCACAATTCAACAATTGTTAGGCTAGACACAAATATAGAAAATTTAAAGAAAAAGTGTCTCGTTCTTCTAGCATTGACAACAAGGGGTGGTGGTGGGGTTATCTCATCCTTTGTGTGATCCTCTCACACAAGGAGGGTAAGTGTCACCAAGGAAATATGTTTGAGCACGATAATCAAATCCACCATGAAATTTGATCAAAGTCAACCTTATTACATAGAGTAAAAACATCTTTACCAAGCATCATACCCATGTTGTCGCACTTGTGTTTCACCTACACAAAATCCTTTCACCAGCAGATTAAAAAACCCATTCTTGCAAAGACAATAATGAAAGAAAGAAAAAAAACAAGAAGGCACTCTTTCATTGGTAAAATCAAAGACTTCATCAAAATGAAGAGGGGTTTTTGACCATCCAAATTAGGTCCAAGATAGCTTTCTCATCTCTAGTGTAGACGAGAACGTTACAAAGGAAGGTATACACCCATACAATCAATTAAATAAGAGGAACAAAATATAGAAATGATATGTATACCTTGCAACACAATGTGAGAAGTAGTTTTCCCTAGGAGTACATGAGAATAAGGTGGTTGAAAGGGAGGGTGTATGTGTCCACTCTGAAGAGGAGATCTCCATTAGAATCAAAGATGGTGAAGCCCTCGTTAGAATTTATAGAATTTGATAAAGAGAAATAGATTTTTTCATAATTGAATTAAGTTAGAGATGCCAACTACTATGAAATTAAACATAAATTCATGTAATTTATTTTCTATTAGAAAAATCATACAAGGTTTCCTCAAAAAAATAATAAGACTCCATTAATGGCTTCTACCAAGCTTTTCTCAAGAAAATGAAAATATATTAAATAACCATCTTGAACACAAACAATCCTTAAAAATAGAATAATTAGCACAAGAAAAATTATATGCTATCTCCTTTTAATATCTCTATTCTATAAAGATTGAATGAATAGGCTATATATGGTTTTATATAAAAAAAATCTCTCTCCCCCTCTCTCTAACACACACACATTTAACAAGAAAAATTATATGTTATCTACTTGTAATTTTAAATCAAATACATCAAATTTCCATAATCCATAATATTTTTTTTATTGAATGAAAGTAAAAAAGAGGATACAAATATACATAAAAAAGATGCTATCAACAAGATAACAGCAAGAAAAGCACAACTGTACAGTCAATCCATGCACAGCACAACAAAGTAGCAAACTGTGTCAAAGTTTTAATACAACAAATTGGTTTATGAGTATTACTGTTCATAGCTGGAAATAGAGATCAAACTTGACAGCGTCATGCTGATCTACCATGCTCTCAGATGTCCTTTTAAGACATATAGCATAGTCAAATAAACTCATGTACATCCATGCAAAATAGAAACAGTAGCCACCAACAAGTCTCGATAATGGACAGTTGTGCTTGTTAACCTATACTTGTATAACATAATACAATAGCAAACTGCCATCTTGGAAAATCTGCCAATTCTTGGAATCAGCTCTCCTAGGGACCTCTAATGCCCACAATGTTAAACTTGCAAACATGTGATACTCAAGTTCATTTGGAGATTTTGTTGCTTAGCTATCTTTTCCAGCACCTTCTATTGAGATGGACATCAGCAACCTTCAGTTAGAGTATTGAGGGAGTTCAGAATCGATGACAGGTCCAACATAATCCATAATATTGTTTAATCGCATTTCTCGATTTAACTGTGTATAAATTTGTTAGCATCAACATTTTGGATCACACTCTATGAACCATCTTCATCTAAGGAAATTTAAATTTAATAGAGAAGTAAATGTAAACTCAATATCTTATTGGTTCCCCATCATTCATGACTATTTAAATAAGATTATTTTAGAAAATGTAATAAATGTAAGGTCAAAATCTTTTCCATATATCGCAAATATGGATTTATTGCAACATGACAAGGTTCCATGTCACAATCATGTATTTATTGCAAAGTGTCTGGTCAAGATTTGTTTGGTCGTAGTCTTTTTAATCTCTACCATCGATGTATGTATTTCATCTAGTGCTCCTCACTAAGGGAATGCTTATTGACATAGTAAAAAAATAATGAATAAAATATGAAACTTGTATTGAAATATATGTTTGGAAATTAAATAAATAAAATAATAGTATTTAGTTAGAAAATTGATGTAGATATGTTTAGACAAATTTTGAAGGCAATTTGTAATTATGTAGAAAAATTAGGATTAATTAGATGAATGTTTTGGAATCTAGAAAATCACTCTTTCTTATTTTAATTCACTTTTATAACTTTAGAATGATATGCACATATGCATATTTAAACATGGCATGTAGATCTGAACTCTACTAGATTTTTATATTTGTTCAATTCGTCTTGATGTCTCAATCTATAATAGTGATTGGCAATGTTTGAGAACACCTTTAAGAAATTTTCTTAAAAAAGATTTATTCTCCTTTGATCAAACCCCTAAGATGTTGGTTAAGAACTTTTTGAAAAGTTCAAAGATAACAAAATATGCCTTATGTGTTAATTCATGTAGGTAATGAAGTAATGAATATGTTATATACTTGGATGACAAAGGGGTCCAATGCCTCCTCAGATTTCACAGATTTCCTATCCTACAATCTTCCTAGCAGAATAATGGCAGCATGATGGATACAAGGTCGAGCATCGATTCTTCCGTGAAAGGTAATGAAAATTTGAACGGCGAAGGTGAAGGTTGCTCGAGCCCTAGCAAGAATGGTTTGAAGGTTATTGCTTCGATGGCATGCAATGAGGCATTGACTCCTTGTAACAATCATTATCTCTCCCCGCAGAATGCGATTCAAGTGTAGGGTGTGCCTACGGTGGATTCAGTTTATCTTTGGTGTTAGGGCATCCAGAAGCAAATCTTACTTCGATACCCTCACAAGCCCGTTGGGTTTTGAGATATATTCAAAGCATCTAGGTGGGCGAAAGAATATATATATATTTTGTTAAGGACTCACATTCTTCTAATTTGGGGAGCATGTGATGACCCACTTAATCTCCTGCTGTTACGCTTCACATGCATTTCATCATATGTGAGATGTGGGTTCCTTTGACTCCACTCACCTTTGTTAATTTTCATCTTTCTTCATATTCTCATTAAAAGAAGAAGCATCTAGAGGATAAAATGAAGATTTTTCATATTAGAATTTGACTCTAAGGGATAAGGATTTTGTGTTACAGTTTGGGTTGTGGGATTTTCAAGGTAATTTTATGTGCATCAAGTCATGGTTTCCTACTTTTGATTTGTATTCAAATAATTTTTCTTTAGCTTTTTATGGGTAAGATTGCCATATCTACCAATAAAATTTTGGGAGATTAAGTGCTTGGAGGCTATTGGCAACGAATCTGGAAGATTTCACCATATGTCAGAGGCAACTTCCAAATATTCTTGTTCCACCTATATGTGTTGAGATGGACATTTCTAAGGGTCCACCTACTAAAATTTTCCTACTAGTGTGTGATCGAAGATGGTGACAACCAATGGATTATGGTAAAATTGCTTTTAGATGTAGACATTATTACTCTACATAGCATCTCACTTCCTAATGTCCCAAGAAATCCTCTAAATTGTTGGCTTCTACATAAAAAAGCAATCCCAAACCCATGTGGTGGTGGATGCTTAAGTTCATCATCATACTATTGTCCCAAATGCTACTCCCATAGATAATGCTTTGGTTTCTTTATCTATATCTAAGGTGGTTCCTGGTTTGGCTTCAGTGAATGTGATTGCTTCCCTAGAAAAAGGGTTGTGAGATTGATTACACTGGGTGAGGACTTGCAAGGATGATGCTTCTCCTCCCATTTTGGAGGATAGTGTGTAAACCACCTTTAAGATTAAGGATGTGCTTCCAGGTGACAATGCAAAATTGGAAGTGTGTGCAAGCCCTTCTCATCCCATGTTGGTTGATCCTCCTTTGATCCTCCTATTAACACAGAAGCTAACACTAAGGTGCATATGTTCACACTGGATGCATTAGAAGGGGTGATCCTTGATCATTAAACATTTGATGATCCTTAGATCTTCTCAGAATTCTACTAATGTTCCTCTAGGACATTAAGGTTCTTGAGGTAGTTTGTTAATATCCTTGGTAGAATGTTTTATGGTGTCTCTTGGAATATATAGTTGCATGTTTTTTAAGGTAGAGGAGAATCTTTGTAGAAAGAGAGATTGGAGTTTTTTTAGAATTTTGAGAAATACGTTTGTACAATGATGGACCTGTTGATCCAATCAGATACCAAATTTTGGGTTTTATTAATCTTTTTTGTAGCACCTAGGTGCATAACCCAAGTTAATTAGTAAAAAAATGTGATATACTTGAATGAATGCTCAAAATGTGCACTAGATACAACTCCAAATGAATGAATGCTCAAAATGTGTGTAAAAATGAAATAGGGCAAGTCCTTAAATACAACTCCAAAGGATGCAAATGGAACATTTTGAACTTCAAGTAGGCACATGATGGTCAATTAGAAAAGGGTCAACAATGGCCCAAATTTGAATTTTAAAAAATTGGGGTACATTTCTACAAATTATAAAATTGACCTAGTTCAATTCCACAAATTATGGATTTGAACCTAAATGATGGATGGGTAAACAAAGGAGCAAGACCAATCCCTGGAAGTGAGTGCAAATGGAATCAAGTTAGGATTCGATTATGTGCCAACTTTTACGTAGAAACTATGCAACTTGTACAATAGTCATTGCATAAGGAATAATCATATCAAAGTGAGCCTAATACAAAGGGAAAATGTGAAAGATATGTAATTTTTCACCACTAAATTTTACCCCAACTTTGACTTGCATGTAAACTACAATGAAGATGTATATAAAGTAAAAATAAGTAGCCAATATGTTCAAATGAATTTATTTAGACACTCATAAAAGGGATGCAAATATGGATATGGATGTCAAATCAATACATTCTCCTTGCAATGAGTGCTCCATCTTGAAAACCTCAAAAAATAGAAAGAGTCAATGAGTTACATCTAACAAGCATTTAAAATAGATTTGAGTTATCTGCAACCAAAAGAAAAGGAGTAAGAAAATTCCACTTAGGGTATAAAGTTGGATATTGCTCAGGGCAAAAAAAGTAACAAACACTACTTGGAACAACAAAAGTTGTGTGGTACCATTTGAAATTGCCTTGATCATAAGGTAGTCACTAAAACTATCTTCATGAAAGGAATGTTAATGACCTTATATGCCCCCCTTCAATTTGTTGCATGTAGTAAATACAATAAAATTTGAGGAAAGGAGAAAAGAATATCTAAAATGAGGTAAGCCTTCAAAGCCTAACAATCATGTAGTACAATATAAGGATATTATCATACACATGACAACATAATAAGAAGCAAACATAAGAGCATAAATAAAGATTGGAAGTAAGGTGTCCCCAATAGTTGGGAAGGTGTCTCAATGTTGCATTCTTGATGTTGAATATATATAATTTTTATAGGTAAGTTGTAGGGTTAGGGCCCACATCTCGATATAGATAACAAATAAAAATGAAGAGGACAACTTCAAACCCTTGAGAGGGGAGCACATAAGAAAATGAGCATGCTTAAAGGGACAAAAAAGGCAAGTTAAAAGCCCAAAAGGATCTAAAGTCGCACTGATAAGTCTTTGGATAAAGAGGCCAGAAAAATGGAGAGTCTAGAAAACAACACAACTCGGAACCCCTAGAGAACCTATATAGGCATATACGTTCATTTAGCTAAGCTCTTCTTTCTTCTCCTGGTAAGAAGGGCATCCATGGTCCATTGAGTACCATCATCGATCTAGCACCCCAACCTTCTATCTGTAGCTTCTTTGCTTTAGATTTTCAACCTCTCGATGTTGAATATTTATTATTTATTGTATTTATTTATTATTTTTTCCTCACATGAGAAGTGGGGCATCCCACTTTGAGTTGAAACTCTTAGCCACATGTCAACAATCTTTGATTGCATGTGTAAGGAGTTGTAAGAGCATCTTATTTCATTATGATGTGTAAGAGCATCTTATATCATTGTAAGATGTGGGGGTTACGTATGAAAAATTCTATGACATCATAAGAACATGATTATGGAGTTACATTGGAACCTTAACAAGCATTATATGAAGTCTTATGATGTATTTCATAAGCATCTTTGAATGGAGGAATGTTGACTATGATAGGTTATGACAACTATAAGGAATATCCTAAAAACAACTTGGAATTCAAACTTGGAATGGGACATTGGAATTTGGGCCATTAGGTTTGGGTACCATACCTCTTGCATGTTGGCTTGTGGTTTTCCAAACCATTGGATGGTTTCCTATTTGTTGTTATTCTATTTATCAGGGTGCTTAGATGGAGTTTGCATAGTGTGTTGCAGGGATGTCTTTATGTTGTTGAAATTACTCCAGGATTTAGTGTTGGTGATGCTCCTATAAGGACATGTACCTAAATTCGTGACTTTATTCTAATACAATTGGTTTCATTCTTTAGACTGTGCATTTTTTTTATCTTAAAAGGGTTTTCCTTGGATGTATACCTCTGTAGCTCCCCAACCTTTCGCTCAAGACATTAATAGACAGAAATTGATCAAACAATTTTTTTCATAGTACAAAAGTGGTAATAAGCAACCACAAAACACTCTAACATGCCCAAGCTATCATAATAATCTATGATGACACTCTTGGCACTCACACTAATGCATAATGCAAAGTGACACACGTAGAAGACTTAATCGTACCATGGGACAATACACCATGGTTGTCATAGAAAACAAGTCATGGAGGAGAGACAAGATTTCCAAGATAACTAAGAAACCCTCACAACACCTCTACTAAACCACTCCTTAGATTTCATGGAGTTATGACAAGAAGAAAATCCAAAACTATCAATTTTAGGTTTTTGAAGGAACTTGCAAATGAGTTGGGTTTTAGACCTTGGTTGCAATTTGCAACTTGCATACTAACTCAGGTTTGGGTTTTAGGTTGTGGTTGCAAATTGCACCCTTTGGGTTTCAAGTTCCATCTGTATCATGCAAAATGCAAAATCACAACTAACCCCACGACTTTGACCATCAAACATTTTCTAGCTTCAAGAATTATCTTCAAGTTCGTGCCTGCAAAGTGAAGAATATTCAAATCCCGAACCCAGAGAAGACTTGGATTTTAGAAGACATTTGCAATTGCACATGTGTAAGGTACAATCAAACTTTGAACTCCAGACTCAACATCACTTCAGATTTCAAAAAACATCTATAATTTACAATATGCAAAGTGGAATCACGTTCCAAACTCCAGACCACTAGCTAACTCAAACTTTAAAAATAAGATGTGACTTGCAATGTGTAACAAGACTTTTTGAACTTTGGTCCTATTGGATTTTGGGTTTGGGGACCAACTACAACTTGTAGTTTGGATTGGTAAACCCCTCCTTCATGCATTTCAGACTATTTTCCAACTTGCAAAAAATAGAGTTTGGAAAACTCCTAAGGCATGAAAACAACAACTTGGTTTTTCCCACTCATTGAGGTGTAACTTATTTTAAAAATGATGGCCAAATTATTGGAGGATCATGTGATTCAACTTGCTGCACAAGAACCTCCTAGATGGCATTGATACCTAAATCCAAGATGGAAAGTGAATTCCACTTTCAAGAACCTTAAGAAAATAAATTACATAGCTGAAAGAAATAAAGTAAATATATTTATCACTAAGTACTCACCATGCCATCAAGATGGGAAGACTCTCAGAACACTCTCCAAGTGGCTCAAAGGTCCATGTGGTCCCCAAGGATAGTACAATGCCACCCAACCATGTTGAACCCTTAGGCCCATCCCACTAAAAATAAGAGATGGTTACATGGATACAAGACACACTCATGTAATACAAGGGAGTATGGCATAGCACATACCAAGAAATAAGCATATATGTACTACATCCACATGAATACACTAAATGCTAAAATCACAAGGAAATAATATACACAATTATAGTCATGTCAAACAATAAAATTTGATTGAAAGAAAGGATGAGAATTCCTAGAACTGGATGTGTTGTGTCATCACAATAGCACAACAATGATGTAGGGTTTAATAAGAGTGGAACTTCCTTAATGAAACCACTCAATGACATTCACCAACTACCATCAATTGTGACATGTCCTTCATGATCGAGTGAAATCCATCCAAGGCATTTAGTATTGTGTAGGTATCTTATTTAATCATATTTTAATTTACCCAATGAAATTATGTTATCACTTGATTAGAACTCTCCCTTGGTTCATTATCATGTATCACTTAGGATCATGGTGAGCACTGAGAGACACTCCTCTCCTATTCTATACCTTAGTCCTAAAGGCCCATCACTCAAATTTTACAAATTGGTTGTGGCATGGAAAATAGTGCACCATTTTATTACACATTTCTAAAAGATATCAAATACCATTAAAAAATGGAGACAACTCATTTCATAACATAATTCATTCAGTTAAAATTGTAATTTCACACTTGTTTCATAAGACTTGCAAAACCATAAAATTCTCCTACCCCCATTAATGGAGTGTATGCAAACTTAAAAAAATTGTACTTTTGATTCAAAACAAATCTTCAAAAATTAAAATTACTCTCTTATTCTAAATACACCCAACATCATTATTCTTCAATAAAATTTGAGAGAGATTCTAGGAAAAATTTTGCCATAGTAATGCTCTATTTTGGGCATTTTACAATTCTTTAAAATAAAATATAACACAATGCAATTCTTAAGAGCATATCTTTCAATCCAAATGTTCCCTACAACTAGGCCATATGCACCACTGCTTGTGGTCATGGCAATGGAGGTTTCCATTCAAAACTCAAATTTTTAATTAAACATACAAAGGCAAAAAATACCTCCAACAGGACACAAGACAATGGAGTGAAATTCTTCTTTGAAGTAACCATGCCAACAATACTCCTTTCCACAAGCACAACAAACCCCAATCCAAGAAAAATCCACTTCAAGCCATCCACAAAAATTTTCTTCCAGTGTTTTTCAAAATTCTTTTTCAAAGTAGCAAGAAGAGGGTTTGAGAAAAAATTGAAAAGTGAGATTGAAAACACAAGCCTATTTTTCCTTTTTATATTTTCCAAAGCTCTTTTTTTTTTATATTTTTTTTTCTTAGTTTTTAAAATCTTTATAACATAAAATATTAAGGTCCATTGTTCATTTCTCTCACAAATTAAATAAGGGTAACGTTAATACATCAATAATTAATTTATAAACAATATCTTTTATAACCTTTTTCAATTAAAAGATTTTTTTAATTAAATAGCAATTTTATTTACCTTATGTGAATTATTCTAATTCTGTATAGTAATAAAACTCACTATACTTTGCTTTTCACATAAAATAATAAAATGTGATAGGCTCTTCCTACTAAAGTATAATTAAGTATATTTTCCACAAATACAATAAACATGTATTTTGAGATAAATTTAAATACAATGTGCAAGACAAAATAAACACATGCAAAAGACTTCCACACACTTTACGGGGTTTCACAAAATATGGATTCTAGAATCACTGTTAGGAAATTACTAGGTTGATCAAACCATTTCCTATATAACCCTATGAGAGATAATGATGCATATAAGCTTACAGAATAGCCAAAATGCAAAGATCAAAAGATAAGCCACAAGATAAAACAAGATATATCTTGGGAAAACCCTCAAGTGGGAAAAACCCAACCTCCAAAAGCATCCAACTCTATGTATTGGTTAGTAATAAAACATTACAATGCACTTACAAAGTCTCATGAATACTTTTGAAACATCAAGCTCCTCCAATGCATCTTCCATGTGTCCAAGCATGTAACCACACATCCCATGCCATGCTTCACATATGCACTCACAAGAGAAGTTACTTAATACAATGACAACCCACTCAACCAACCAACCCAAACCACTAACCATGTGCTTGCTTTTATAGACTCAAGCTCACACAACTACAACTTATGGTATTTGAAAAACCATGTCTCAAAACCATGAGTACACAAAACCATTGACCCCCTCATTTAATTCTTGATACTGAGTTTTCACTTTATGGTACTATTGTCATATTTTTGCCCAGGCCAAAATAGCCTAAAAATTCCACCTTCTTCCATTAGAAATATTCGATTTGAGAAAGCTTATATGGAAGAAAATCCTCTTTCAAAAAATCTCAAAAAATTCTAAGTCCTTTGCCTTGTATTCTCTTCAATCGACAAAATGGTGAAAGGAAAATTTTCACCCAAGGCAAAATGTTATTCACAGGCAGAAAAGAGGCCAAGTGTTCTATTGACAAAATGTTTAGTTCGTGAACCTCCAGGTTCACCAATTGACACGTTCACTAATGGCTCAATTTGTTGATAAGGCGAAGGGGAAAACTTCAGTAGTTGGCCAAAATTTTCTAAGGAAAGAAAAGAGAAGGAAAGTTGGCCTTTGTTGGCAAACTTAAGGTTTGGTGAACCTTAAGTTCATCGATCGACAGGTTCGCCAATCGATGTTTTTGTTGATAAAGGAATGAGACAAGGGCAAAGGTATTGGTTTGCCAAAAGGAAAATTCACTGATAAAGGGAAAAGTGGCAAAGTGAAGATGAAGAGCAGGGAAAGTCTGCCAAATGAAGACTTTGCCAACTGAAGAAGAGAAGCAACATGGAAGTAGTTCGTGAAATGCGAATTTCACTGACTAAAGCAAAAAAGTAAAGAGAAAAATAAAAAGGACTATGGAAAATGCAGCCAATCGGTGGATCGATGAAAATGCAAACCCGCCAACCAGTTCATGATTTCAAAAATTCATTGATAAGGCGATTAGGAAGCCAAAGAAGCCAAAGACAAACATAAGGTTTTTCCACCCCCAAAACCTCTTCTATTTGAAAAAATTAAATTAAGATTTTAAATAAATTATATATATATATATATATATATATATATAAATATATATATCATTAAATTATGCACAAGTTCTCTCTAAAAAAATAAAAAAAGACAATAATTAAAAATTCTGAAAAGCTAACCCAAGTTAATTTAATTTTTAAAGTTGAGTTATATGAAATAAATGTTTCTATTTTTTTGTTTTATGAAGTTGAGTTATAGAAATAATATTTCTAAATTTTTTTTTTTAATTTTGAATTAGATATTTGAAGTTGAGTTATAGAAATAGATGTTTTTAATTTTTTTTATGGGTAAAAGGTCGTAGCCAGACATTTATTTTATTAGTAGAATTTTCAAAAGTACATCTCTATTCAGTGTGGGCACCGGTAGGAAAGAATAGAGTAAGAAAACCTCCGGTCTTGCCTGGGACTTGTAAAGTCCAGTACATTATTTAGTTTACAAATCCTGCTTCCAACATGCAGGGAAGTGACCTATGAGGATAAGTCCTCATTTACAACCTAAAAAATTAACAACTATAGACCCTGCTCTTATCAAGAGCCATTCTTCTATTTTATTGCTTATTGATACAGTCATTTGATCCTTTGTCCCATGGATCACCTTTTGCAGATTACTTCTTTATTATTACAATATGTTACACCTTTCTCCATAATAGTTTTCTGGGGGAGTGATACATTATACAATTTCACTTTGATCACCAGGGGGCATCCTTTCATTTTATATCCCTTGATCACCTGTTACTGGAAGTATGCTTCTCCCTTTCTGCTAATTTTGTTTCTCCTGCAGACACCTGTAAAACACATCAACACCTTTCCCAACCTGCCTTTCTTGTTAGCCATATAAAAGTAGAAAGTTATCATTGTCCTGCATCAACCTTGTTAGAGCTCTTTTCAGATCACATCTTTGAGATTTTAATCAAAATTGAGAATGATTGCAATTTCTCCTATCATTTCATCATGAAAATGGTGGTAGCTTATTCCTATCTCCCAGGATTAACATCAAAGCTAGAAAATATAAGGACAAAAGCTTATGTATATCTCCATTCTTTTAAATATATATATATATATATATATATATATATATATATATATATGAGTAGATAAGAAAGACTTTAAAAGATAAATAAAGTGTGCCTCTCTGTGAGAAAGTATCTACTGCTTTTGTTAGATTACTAAGGCTTATTACTTCTGAAGCAAGCCATAGATAAGAGCCATTTCTTGCCCTAGCAGAACAATTCTTGAGTGGTAACAAATTGGCATAAAAGGGAAAAAAGTCACAGAAGTTTGGAGACTTCTATGGCAAGTACCCAGATCCCATTATTACAGCGGGTGATTTGAGTTCTTTGCCAACTCGCACACTGATCTCACTTCGATGCTGCACATGTAAACCATTAATCTTTATTATTTATTACATGCCTTTCTAAAACAGATCTTCTCCTTGCCACAATGATCTTAACATCATTAATTATATAATGAAGGATAGATTATCATTACAATTGAAAAGGTAGCGAGATCCCCAGCTACTAAATTAGTCTTGCATGTAGTTGTCGTGGTGTATCACGGGGCTATCTCGTTTCCTTTTTTAAAGATAGGTTAAGCCAAAGCATAGAGGAGGAGCCACAAACTAGATTAGAATGAAAAGGTGCATATGAAAACTGATAAACGAGTAAAAGAGAGTAGAATATATATATATAAGAATGAGAGAAAACAGTAAATAAGAGCACATATATATGCATATATGTAAGAAAGTATAAATAAAAGAGAATATAGAAGACAATATAAAAGAGTATATACACGAGAATAAAAATAAGTAAGAGAAAGAATATATATATATATATATATATATATATATATATATATATATATATATATATATACAAGAAACCAAGCCTAAGAAAGGAAAGACTAGAAAGGCATGAGGTATTCTCCTACATCTGGGTGGGACTGTATGAGAAGCTTACACTAAGACACAAGTTAAATGTTTAAGGTTACCGTGGCTATCTAAGAGCTGCAACTAATGGTTAGGTAGGTACCATCAACACCTATGTTAGCAAGGTGATCAGCTTTAACATTACCCTCCCTAAATATATGATTAAATGTGTACTTTCTAAATGAAGCAGTGATGTCAAGGGTGATGGAGAGGAGGGAATTGAGTTTCCAGTTAGGCATACTACCCTTTCTTAAGGCATTGATAATAATTGCAGAATCACCTTCCACTTCTAGCTTTTCAATTTTTAAATCTCTGCACATTCTCAATCCTTCAATCAGAGCAGTTAGTTCTGCCATGTTATTGGTTGCATTTCCTAGGGGTTTGGCGATAGTTGCAATTTCCTTCCCTTCCCAATTATGGATAACATAGCCTAAACCTGTGACCCCAGGGTTACCTTTGGAGGCCCCATCAAAATTTAGCTTGAACCATCCTTTTATAGGGGGTTGCCATTTACATTCTTGTCTTTTATTGGAGGTATTGTGGTTCCCTGGACCCACAAAGGGGGGCAATTTTAGGCCTATCCATCTACCACGCATATTTTCATCCTAGTATGACATTATGGCTTCTTTCCTGGGGTTATTAAGAACCCTGTTGTTGACAATTTCTATAATAATAGCTTCAATCTTATTAATAAGTTGTTCATAAGTCATTTTCCTATCTTTGAAGATTCGTCTATTTCTTTCTTTCCATAGTTCCCATATCATGATAGGGGGTGTTATTGTCCATAACATATGATAGATGCTTTGTCTATGAATGTTTGGCCAACATTGAAACAAGCCTAGTATGTTATTGGAAAGGGTTGTTACCCAGCCCAGTTTACCACATAACCAATTCCAGCATTTGAAAAAAAATTGACAATTCAGTAGAATATGGTCTATTGTTTCTTGCTCATTTTCACATAGAGGGCACCTTCTAGGTCCCTCATATCCCATCTTAGTAAACCTATATGTCGTTAATATTTTCTTTCTGTAAGGCTATCCAAGAGAACACTCTGGCTTTTGGAAGACAATTCTTATCCCAACATAGTCTAAGTGGTATTACTATTTTTGGTTTGAGTTGTTGTTTGATTAATATATTATACCCATCTTTGGTATTGTAGTTTCCCGATTTGGCACCATCCCAAACCAATCTATCAGTATCCTTTTTGAAGGATACACTCCTTTTGTTGAGGATATTGAGTAGTTTCTTTTTTTTATTATCTGGGATGTTCAAATTTTCAAGTGATTTCCATTTCCATCCAAGATTTACATCATTATTGGTGAATTCAATGTAATCTTTTACATATTTCCCCCATTGGGATTCCAAGATTCTTTTTGCATTCTCCAAGTTATCAAGGCTACTTATCATCTCATATCCTCCCCAGGAGTCATCCCAGAATAGTGCTTGATTGCCATCACCTAGACTCTAGGTTAATTTATCCATGATGAGTTTTCTACAGTCCAACATAAAATTCTAAAGTTGAGAACCTTTAGGGGGGTTGGCCATCCTGAAAAGGGAAGTAGACTCCTTGCCTCTAAGATATTTATTTCTGAGGATTTTTACCCATTTCAGATTTTGTTGGTTATACATTTTCCATATTAGTTTGGCTCCTAATGCTTTACTTTGTTCCCTGATGTTTTTCAGACCCAAGCTACCTTCCTCTTTAGGCCTGCATGTTTTATCCCAAGCTACTAGTGCCATTCTTTTCTTATCTTCCATTCCCTGCCAAAGGAATGTTCTAAGAGTTTTGTTGATTTCTTCACATTTTTCTACTGGTAGACTCATGCAATATAATTGATATATTGGTATAGTTGAGAGAACAAATTTTAACATTGTGACTTTTCCAGCTAAAGATAACCATTTGCCTTTCCAAGATTTAGCTTTTTTCCTGATCTTAGAAGTAATATGGTCCCACAGATCTTTTGTCCTGTTGCTTTTATCTAAAGGTAGGCCTAAATATTTACAGGGCATTTCCCCTCTTTTGAAGGTCAGAATTCTGCATATTTCTCTTTCTGTATCGGGGTCTGTTGAAGAAGAAATTTTTGATTTGTTAGCATTGACCTCCTGGCTTGAGGCCTTGGTGTAGGAGTTAAGGATCTCTTTGAATGCCTTGGCTTCTTCGATGCTACCCTTACCATAGAGCATGGTGTCATCCATGAACTATTGGTGGGTTGTGGGGTTTAGACTAGAAGTAATTTTGATGACTTGGACTTTACCCTCTTCCCCATAATTGGTAATCATCCTTCCTAATGCTTCTACCATTATAATAAAGAGGAAAGGTGATATAGGGTCTCCTTGTCTCAGTCCTCTTGACATACTAAAAAAACCTTCTGGGGTCCCATTAACTATGACAAAGATCTTTGGGCTAGATATACATTCATAAATGAGATTTATCCATTGTTTCGCAAACCCAAAAGCCTCCATGGCTTTACATAGGAACCGCCAATCAACCTTGTCATAAGCTTTACTGATATCTAGTTTGATCTACATGCTAGGATTTTTATTGTGCTGAATGGAGTGGATGGATTCTTGGGCTATAATTACTCCATCATATATAGATCTTCCCAGAACAAACCCAGTTTGTTCATCACTAATGATGTCTGGTAATACTTTCTGAATTCTATTAGACATGGTCTTGGTGAGTATTTTATATATAGTGTAACATAAAGAGATAGGTCGCAAGTCCCCAAAACTCTCTGGCTTCTCCTTTTTCAGGATAAGTGTGAGGAATGTATTATTTACTTTTTTTAGGAGGTTGCCAGAATTTCTCACCCCTTCTAGAGCTTCAACAACTTCATCTCCAATGAAATGCTAGCATTTCTAGAAAAAGAAGGCCGGGAAGCCATCTGGACCTGGGGCTTTATCCGGCTACATTTGAGAAACTGCAGTTCAATCTCAGTTTTGGAAAACTTTGCGTTGAGGGCTTTGTTTTGATCCTCTATTATGATCCTTGGAATGTTTTGCAGTATGGCTTGTTGATGGATCCTATTGGACCCTTCCTAATTGTTAAGAAAGTTTTTGAAATACCTGACTGTTTCAAATGCAATTTGTTGTGGCTCTTCGATCCAAGCATTATTATCACCCTTAATTTTAGTAATTCTATTCACATTCCTATGGACTTTAGTGCTGTTGTGAAAAAACTTTGTGTTCGTATCTCCAGCTTCAAGCTAGGTCTCCCTGGACTTTTGATGCCAGAAGATTTCTTCTTTGGATATTATATCTTCATATTCAGATTTTAGCTGGTTTTCTTTTAAATATGAATTTTCATCCATGCCATTTGCAATAACATTTCTTTTAAGGTTTTCAAGTTCTTCTTCTAATTTAACTTTAATCTTAAAGATTTACCAAAGTTATTCTTATTCCAGTTGAGAAGTTTACTTTTAATAGTTTTCATTTTGGAGATTAAACAGAAAAGTTTGGAACCAGATACCTTAGTTTCTTTCCACCATTCCTCAATTAAAACTAGAAGGCTATTTAAGCCACATTTGCTCAAATTTAAAGGGGCACAGTTTGGGTTGGCAGTCTTCTAAGATACACAACTAGACAAGATAATGGTCAGAGCCCGAGTATGGTAAGATCTCTGCCATAAGATTATAAGAGAGTTGAGCCTAGTTGCCTCTGAATAAAAATCTGTCAAGTTTTTCTGCAATGTTACTAAAACCCAATCTTCTATTGTTCCATGTAAATCCCTCTTGTGCAGTCTTAATTTCCATTAGATTATTTTTGTGAACCAATTCCTTAAAGTCATATGCTATTGTGGATAGCCTTGCTGAACCACCCCACTTTTCTTTAGGGTCTAGGATGGCATCGAAATCTCCACCCAAAATGCAGATCTAATCTTGTAAAGTTTCCATAAACTGTTCTATCTCTTTCCATACTGATCTCTTGTCTTGGTTCTGGGTAGGTCCATATATGTTAAAAAGTATGAAGTGAAGATTGCTTCTAATGCTTTTGACATAACCACTCATCCAATTCTTTTTACTGCCTATTACTAAAAATGAAACAGCCCTGGGGTCCCATATTACCCCTAGGCCCCCAGAGGCTCCTTCAGCTGGAACTCCAACTAGCTCCCAGATGCCTAGTTTCTTTTTTAGAGTATCAGCCTCTTCTTTATTGAGTTTAGTTTCTTGGATCATTAGTATATCAGGTTTGGTGTTGGTGATATAGCATTTTAAAATCCGCTGTTTGTTAGGGGCATTAAGTCCCCTAACATTCCAAGTGTTGATTCTCATGGCATCGAGGGAAGGCACTTCCCCTTCCCAGCATTAAACATTGTAGTGATCTTAGTTTGATCCATTGCCTCACCATCTTTCTCTCTTAGTTCAGATAGTGATTTCCTTCCTCTTTTTTTATTGCTTTTGGTGCAATCTGGGGTTTCCTTGCTGAAATCGGTTAAAGCAATTCCTAGCCAATGCTCTACTTCCTCCATCTCACTGCTTCCCAGTTCCACTGAGTCCTCTTCATTATTATCCTACCTTCTCTCTTGATCTTCAAGTTCCAAGATTTTAGTAATGAGCTTTTCCTTTTCTTTGTTAGCTTCCTCTATTACCACTTCCTCAATCACCTTACCTAGGATCTCATTACAGATTTCTTCTAAATCCATGTGGTTAATTTTATCTATGACATTCTTATGGTCTTCAGGGTCTGTATGATTTTCCTCTGGCTCATATGTGTTTGGAACCTAATCAGGGGTCTCCGATACCGCTAGTTTGGCACTTTTTTCCTCTGCTGTGGGGTGGGTTAACATGACTGATATCTTCTTTTGGCAGTTCCCCTTCCTCTAATTCCATCCTTCCCTTATCTTTAGGAGACTCACAGTTCTGCTTACAAATTTTATCTGCTATGGAGAAAGTTTCCCCAATCTTGCTTGTGCCGGATTCTCATTTTGTAAAGTATGATCATTACTATGGCTCTTGGTGTTCTCCTTGTTGCCTGGGGTATAGTTAGGGCAAATCTTGGGCAGAGATAGTACCATACTTGGGGACTAATTATGTCCAGACGAATCCCTACTACCATTATGGTGCTCCTATGAGGGTGCGGGGCCATTCCTCTGATATTCCACAATAAATCCTCCTTTATTGCCATTGAATTTAATATTGACACCCATTGATTGTGGTTTTGCATTTTTCTTAGTAGATGTTTTTTAGACTTTATTGATAATGTTATTATGGATAGGGCCTTGGTAAAATACAGGCTTGATGCAGTAAGTAGCGAAATTGGTTTTGAGATCAAAAGGTTTGAGGTTTTGTATACTTATATCCATCTTTACTAATAGAGTAACATCAAAGTGAGATAGGAATTCCCTCTCGATTCCTACAAATTCACCTAGATGATTACCTATCTCCCTCAATATTTCACTGTGAATAAGCTCTACTGGGAGATTAGGTAATTTAACCCATCTAATGATTTTGAGTTTAAGTTTGCTAGGGTTGAAATTCGAGAGCCAGTCCAGATATTCAAAGTTGTGCCATTATAGTATAAGTTTTTGCTAATCAAGATTTCCTTTTTTAAGTCTAAATTTTTGCAATCAATGAATATGAATCCTTCAAATAAGATAGTAGTACTTACTTGGTCCTTGTAGAGAGCTTGATCCATTCAGCAATTTCACTCACAGGCAACCCGAATCCACACCAGCAGACAAAGAAACCATGAGTTCTAAAATGGCCCCCTAATCCATCTGTGTAAATATTGCAAATATTTATCGTCGCTTTCTCCTCCATGGCCGAAAGTTTTGGATATTGCGTTGAGTTCTTTTGCTGAGCTATCGAAGGAGGCTTAGGGTTCCCTTGATCGTGACATGCCTCCTGGTCTTTGCCCGTCCCAGGATTATTAGAAACTGTATTCTTGAGTCTAGGGTTTTTAGGGAGTGGCCATTGGTGGGGAGCCCTACTATCCACTTTCCAATTTGTATTTGGGTTCTTCTGTAAGTGATTATTCTTGGGGGCCAGTTTTAAAAAATCCTCTGCATTTCTTTGCAGTGGATGGGCTGGGTGGAAGGCAGAAGGGGGTTGTTGGGCATTAGAGATTCTTTCCTGGACTATTGCAATGCAGTTTGCTCCAGACGTGAATTCAAGAGTTATGGAGGTGATTGGGATGGCCCATATACCCGAAACCCTAGCCATTTGTTCGTCTCTAAATGCAGCCGCAACCCTCTCTACCTTTTGTGATTTCCTGCTTTTCACAGTTTGCCAACCGGGTTCCTCATAATGTTGTGAAGGGGGAGCCCAGCTCTCATGAATAAACTTCATATCCCTTCACTGAGCATAGCGAGGGTTCAGGGCCCTTGCTGTAGTTTCAGGCTTGTTTGTAATGTTCGCTTTGTCAAGGAGAGCCTGCTTTTTTTCGTTGATTTCGAGCCATTTTTTCTTTTTGTGATGTCCCGATATTAAGACATTGTTTAAATTAATGTTTCTAAAATTTATTTTTTTATTTTGAATTAAATTTTTTGAAGTTAAGTTCTATAAATACATGTTTCTAATTTTTTTTTAAATTTTGAATTGGATGAAAATGATTTTTTAATTTTTAATTTTTGTATTAAAATATTTTTTTATTAGGTACTAATGCTAATATAAATTCTACTACTGTATATAAATAAATTAAAATATTTTTTTATGTTTTTTATAAATGCTATTGCTGCATAGAAAAATAAGTAAAATTTAGTATATTTATATTTAAAAAATATATATCTATAGTATGTGGAGAGATATCTTCTAGAGGTTATGTACTTGTTTTTTACATTTTCCATACCTTTTGTGATTTTCTCCACCTTTTATTGAATTGTTTTAATTTTTTTTTTTTAAATTTAAAATTTTGATTTTTTCCAATTTCTTTTTTTGGTTCCATATTTTTTATGATTTTCTCCACCTTTCTATCCTTCATGGTTTTTATTTTTTATTTACTTCAATTTCTTTTTATTTTTATTTTTATTATTAATTTTTTTCAATTTCTTTTTTGGTTTTTATTTTTATTTTTTTCTATATATTTACAAGGAAAAAATGAGTGCTCTCGTCTCCACCTTGCTGTGATTGTAGAATGCCTCTCGGCATAATTAAAAAATTGTAGTTACTCCAATTTTTTATATTTAATATAGACACACATACATTAATATATACTAGTATATTTATATTTAAAAAAATATATCTAAAGTACACCGAGGGATATCCTTTTTTCATAGTTTGATTTTCCCACTTTTTTTCGTTTGCAATTTATTTTTTGGTTTTTTATTTTTTAAAAATTTTTAATTTCTTTTTTGGTTCCATAGTTTTTATGATTTTCTCCAGCTTTTTCTCCTTCCAACAGTTTCCAATTCTTTTTTGGTTTTTTATTTTTTATTTTTTCTAATTTATTTTTTATTTTTTATTTTTTTTCCAATTTCTTATTTGGTTCCATAGTTTTTGTGATTTAATTTTTTCTCCTTCGACACTTTTTAATTTCTTTTTTGGTTATTTTTTCTTTGATTTTTTTCAAGTTTTATTTTTTATTTCCTTTTTGGTATTTTAATTTTTTTTCTTATAAATTTAGGCAGAAAAAATGAGTGCTCTCATCCACACCCTGATGTCTCGTAATTATTTATTTATTTTATAATAAACATAAATAAAAATTAAAAATTCGTAATTACTTATTTAATTTTTTTATATTAATAAATACACACATACATTAATATATATTATTTATTTATTTTATAATAAATATAAATAAAAATTAAAAAGTTGTAATAATTATTTTTAAAATTTTCTAGATTAAGAAATACACATACATTAATACATATTATTTATTTTATTTTATAATAAACTAAAGTTGGTGAATGAACTTTTCTTTTATTATTTTAGACTTACTTTAGTTTTTTGTTTTTTAGATTTTTACTTTTTACTTTTTGTTTCTATTATAATTATTACAAATCAATTAATTAAAAAAAAATTGAAGTAAAGTTTAAGAAAATAAAAGAAAGTTCATTCTCAAACTCCAACTTGCTATAAAATTTTATTATATTTTAAAAATATTTAACTCACATTAAACCCAACTTTTTCCATAAAATTTGCAAGGTTGTTAAAATGAATTAATTTTTAGAAAGTAAAAGAAATAATCTTTTGACAAAGAAAGCATATTTTGACAAAATGAAAGCATCTTTTGACAAAATAAAGAATCTTTTATTTTTTTAAATTGATTAAATATTTAATCATTAGGAGAGCTCAATGAGGGGGATATAGGGTAAGTGCACAAAGATGATGGACCAAAAGGGGGTCTTAAGATGCCACCTTTTTTTTTTTTTCTTGAAATCAGAAAAAACTGATGTTGGATGAAGAAATTGAAGATCGTTACAATCAAAATTTGAAGATACAACAAAACAAGAGTTGTAGTGCTCCAAATCTAGTTTCTAAACTACTATTTTTTCTAAAAAATGGTTGAGATTAAGGGGTTCAAAAAGGGGGAGCACACAAATTGGTCTTGTTTTTTCTCAAAAAACATAACACAATGTCTGGTGTGCTCCCCCTAAAATGTTAATTTTTTTTAATATTTCAAAAATCGCTTCAATGAGAAATTAGCTAACACCATGTAGTTTTATCCCTGATTTTTTCTGATAATTTTTTCATGACTAATTGATTTTTTTACTAATTTTCAAAGTGGACACATCCTGAAAAATAGAAAATTAAGCGTGCTCGCCCCTCAAATTTTTTGAAAAATTAATCAAAAATTAAATTTTTTTTGAATATGTGTAGAATGGAGTCTAGTTTCTAAAAATAGAACTTATTTGAAATTTTGATGAATGGTTAAAAAAAAGTCAAAAATACCAGACATTGGTTTTTGACAAAAAAATGGATACACTAACAAAAGAAATTAAAGATAAAAATCCTTAACATACTCAAAACATAATTTTTTTATATAGTTAGATAGCTAACAGAGAGCTTAAGATTATGGTGGTATTTTTTTTTGACTTTTCATTGAAAAAAGTGCAATCCTGATGGGAAGCACACTCTAGATTATGTGAATTTTGTTAGAATCTAGAAAAACACATCCTTGGATGACCCTAAACACAGTCCAAGCCTTTGGGTTGGAATCCCAAGGCAAATCCAAGCCTAAGGCTTAGAAATTACCAAGGCAAAGAATAACGTGAGCGCATTATAAACATGCTCACATTATGCTGAATTAAAGCATCTCACCCCCTCCCCTCTCTCTCCCTCCCCTCCTCTCTCCCTCTCTACTTCCTCCTCTCTCTACATCCTACCCTCTCTCTCACTCTCTACTTCCCTCCCCTCTCTACCCTCCTACCCTCTCTCACTCTCTACTTCCCTCCCCCTCTCTATCTCCTACCCTCTCTTAGTCTCTACTTCCCTCCCCTCTCTACCTCCTCCCCTCTCTCTCACTCTCTTCTTCCCTCCCCTTTCTACCTCCTACCTTCTCTCTCACTCCCTACTTCCCTCCCCTCTCTACCTCCTACCTCTCACTCCCTACTTCTCTCTCTCTCTCTCTCTCTCTCTCTCTCTCTCTCTCTCTCTCTCTCTCTCCTCTCTCTCTCTCTCCTCTCTCTCTCTCCTCTCTCTCTCTCCTCTCTCTCTCTCTCTCTCTCTCTCTCTCTCTCTCTCTCTCTCTCTCTCTCTCTCTCTCTCTCTCCTCTCTCTCTCTCTCTCTCTCTCTCTCTCTCTCTCTTACTCTCTACTTCCTCCCCTCTCTACCTCCTACTCTCTCTCTCACTCTCTACTTCCCTCGCCTCTCTACCTCCTACTCTCTCTCACTCTTTCTTCCCTCCCCTCTCTAACCTCCTACCCTCTATCTCACTCTCTTCTTCCCTCCCTTCTCTACCTCCTATCTCTCTCTCACTCTCTTCTTCCCTCCCCTCTCTACCTTCTACCCTATCTCTTACTCTCTACTTCCCTCCCCTCTCTACCTCCTACCCTGTCTCTCACTCATCTACATCCCTCCCCTCTCTACCTCCTACCCTCTCTCTCACTCTCTTCTTCCCTCTCAGGCTCTCTACCTTCTACCCTCTCTCTCACTCTCTTCTTCCCTCTCAGGCTCTCTACCTCCTACTCTCTCTCTCTCACTCTCTACTTCCCTCCCCTCTCTACCTCCGACCCTCTCTCTTAGTCTCTACTTCCCTCCCCTCTCTCAGTCTCTACTTCCCTCCCCTCTCTACCTCCTACCCTCTCTCTCACTCTCGTCTTCCCTCCCCTCTCTACCTCCTACCCTCTCACTCTCTACTTCCCTCCTCTCTCTCTCTCTCTCTCTCTCTCTCTCTTTGACCTATCTACCTCCTAGTTTTCCTTTTCCTAGCTTTCTTAGTTTTCCTTTTCCTTTCCAATTTCCCTTTAGATCCCACCAAATTTTCCCTATTTTACTATTTTCCATCTCTCCTCATCATTCTTCCCTTGCAATGAACTTTCGTTCTATCTTGTTTCCATTTCATCCTCCCAATTTATATCCTCATCCCTCTTTGCATATCCTAGTTTTCTTTTCCCATATGTCAATAGGGGAGAGGGAGAGGGAGGAAGAGGGAGAGAGGGTGGAGATGGAGGGGAGAGAGAGGGGAGAGATAGGGTGAGAGAGAGAAAGAGAGTCATAGTTTTCTTGTTTTCATTTCCTTCATCAATAAGGGTGAGGGAGAGATAGAGGGGAGAGATAGGGAGAGAGAGGAATGATAGGGGAGAGAGAGACAAGAGATAGGGAAATATGGAGAGATAGGTAGGTAGAGAGATCTAGAGGAAACAAATAGGGAGAGATAGAGAGAAAGAGGGGAGAGATAGGAGATAGAGAGTGAGTGAGATATCCATAAAGATAGGAGAGAGATTGAGAGGTAGAGGGATGATAGAGATATAGGGAGATAAGGAAGAGATAGGGTGATAGAGGTTTCAGGGCTAGGGGTTAGGGGTTAGGGGCATTATTTAGGGTTTAGGGGTTTTAGGAGAGAGAGATGATTGGTTGGGTTTATGAGTTTAGGGTTGCTTAAGTTTAGGGTTTAGGGGAATTATTTAGGGTTTAGGGTTGCTCGGGTTTATGGTTTATGGTTTAGGGGCATTATTTAGGGTTTTGGGGTTTTGGGAGAGAGAGAGTGGGTTGCTTAGGTTTAGGGGCATTATTTAGAGTTTATGAGTTTAGGGTTGCTCAAATTTATGGTTTAGGGTTAGGGTTAAAGGGAATTATTTATGGTTTAGGGGTCGAGCCTGGTTTCTCAGGTTTAGGGTTTACAGGCCAGGGGCATTATTTGAGGTTTATGAGTTTAGGGTTGCTCAAGTTTAGGGTTGCTCAGGTTTAGGGGTTAGGGGTTTAGGGTTTAGGAAGAAATAGAGAGAGGGGATGAATAGAGATTGGGAGAGATAGAGAGATAAAGGTTTAAGGTTGCTTGGGTGTATGGTTTAGGGGTTTGGGGTTTAGGGTTGCTCAATTTTAGGGTTTAGGGGTTAGGGGTTAGGGTTTAGGAGCATTATTTAGGGTTTATGGTTTATGGTTTAAGGGTTAGGGGTTAAGGTTTAGAGGTTTAGGTTAGGGTTTAGAGAGAGAGGATCGATAGGGATATATAGAGGAGACCGAGGGGAGACATAGGGAGATAGAGGGTGAGGGACATGGCCAGAGAGATAAGTAGAGAGATTGAGAGGTAGAGGGATGATAGAGACATGGAGATAAGGGTTAGAATTGATCAGGTTTAGGGTTTAGGGAGTTAGGAGTTAAGGTTTAGGGGCATTATTTAGGGTTTAGGGTTTATGGCTAAGGGGTTAGGGGTTAAGGTCTAGAGGTTTAGGGTTTAGGGTTTAGAGAGGGGCATTATATCTATCTTCATATCTCTCCCTCCCCTTTTTAAACACTTAAAACACTTATACTTGTTTCCATGCATGAAAGCACAAAGTTTCCATGCATGGAGTTTCAAAACACACTTGCATTATAACACAAGTGCATGTTATAATGCGAGCGTGCATTATAATGCTAGCGCATTTTGGTAAGAAAAAAAATGGGAAAAAGGAATGTGGGATCTATGATTTAGACCCCACATGTCTGTTATTCTCTGCTTTTCATGCATGCTATCAGACAAGAAAATGCTTTTTCATGGTGTTTGACATTTTAAGAATCATTGTGTTTAGTAGGAAAAAAGGGGGAAGATGGATTGATAGGTGATTTAGCTTAGATCCTCCTTTCACTACAAACATTCAAGGACATTCAACCGAGTTGAATCACAACTTTTGCAAGAGGATTCACCTACAAGTTGATGGTCACTTGTAACAATGTGGAAATTTAGAAATTGTTGATTAATGTATTAATTTAATGCCCAATTATGCTTAAAACCCTTATTATACAAAATCATAAACAAATAGATGAATCTTGACAAATGTTCATAGACCAAGATGTAATATTTAGAGTAGATACATACTAGGTTTCAAGATTCTGGTTATTAAAATGTCAGGGGCTAAAGAGCAGGTGCCCAAGCCCAAGCTACAGTTTTCTGTAAAGATTCCTGAAAATGATTTGTAACCTATTTCTGCTGTTCCAGAGCTTTTCAGGTATGAATATCCAGATGGCTTTGGGGTGGGTGCCCAAGCCCAGGTAGTCCTTTTCTTCTCTAATCCTAACTCTATACTTCCTATCATAGCCTCCTGCAACTCCACTTCCACAGAACACGACACTTGTCACCTGCAATCACAAAGAAGGGGGTTAGGGTTGTGGTGTTTAGGAGCTTGCCTCAATCAAGCCTCGGAATGGCATTCAAGCCTTCCAACACCGTTATTTGATAAAGAGTGTGTATCCCTATGGGATAGAGGCAAAAATAAATTGATAGATTGATAAATGATTGATTCAACACAAAAAGATATCACCTTGGAGGTGTAGCTTACATGTAGATGAAAATCCTTCAACACATGAGAAGATGAAGCCAAATCTACATAACAAACACAATAACAAGACAAGTCTGCTCTGCCATAATGAATGCTTTGAATGCTCTAAAATCATCAGTTTGCCAAAAGTTCATAATCATCTTCTAGTTTACAAATGAAACCCTAAACATGCTTATATATGCATTCTCACTACAAATTTCATAATTCAAACTTAAGATGTCGGCAACAGAACCTTTAACGGTCACATAACGAACATTTATATTTAGGACCTGCCTAAAATAGGGCAAGACTAGGGCGTGAGTGCCCAAGCCCCTAGGTCCTATTTTAGGGCAGGGTTAAGCTCCAAAGTATCCCCTTAGTCCCATTTGACATGGGTTTTAGGGATTTTGCATCAGGAGTTAAAATGAACATGTAATATGTAAAACAAGGGACCCAAGAGCTAAACTTAGGAGGTAAAAGTCCGAGGGGGACATTTTATGACTAAACACATTATTTGATCAATCCACCACCTTTTTTTTTATTTTTTGCAAAGTAGAAGAACTTGTTTTCCATGTTTTTGGACAAAATTTGATTATTTAAACTGAAAGTTTCATGTTTCATATTGTTTCAAAGCTAATTTTCATGTATTTAGATTGAATTTGATGATATATGTTTGTTTTTTTCATAAATTTCACTAATCCTATTCTAGAGTTATATAGAATTCAATATTGAATACGAAGGAACTTGGCAAAAAGATAAAAATTTTAAGGATTTTGAAGCCAAATTTTGTAGGATTGGTCAACTCAAATCTCAAATTCTAAGGTATGTTCTTTATGTATTCGTTTACTTCACTTTATGTTCTTTCTAATGTAACCAGTATTATGTTCTTTTGAATCTCCCTATAACAAAGTATTATCATCATTCTCTCTAATGTAACCAGTTGTATCAACATTTAAAATATAGTGCTATTGATGCTACAAATCTGATATATTTTGTTCTCATATAGTAATGAGTTGTCACTATCATCCTCTTAGCCATTTACCTCTAAAAAATTAGTTTGAGTTTCGTTTATTGGACCTATACTAGATAAGTTCTTTGTTGTTTTCAAGTACCCTCTAAATTTTTTGGACTTCCATCTCTAGGTTTCTCCAAGAAATTAGACTGGTTAGGCTGCAATAAACTCTATATTTTAGTTTTTTTGTCATCATAAAACTTAGTCAAAAGATCACCAACAACTCTATCATCATAATTAGCCCTAAAATTACTCCTTTCTTGATGATTTCACCCCTAAGATATCTTGAATAGCTAATTCAAACTATAATTGATTTTCTTTACATGTAAACACATGATTTTCTTCAAGTCTTGCATCATAAAGCTAGTTTCTAATGTTAGTATTTTGTCTCCTAACATTTCAAAAATATCTATTGAAGGCAAGGAGTCTTGATTAGTGTCTTACCACTTAGACCAATTGTCACATCATTGCTAGTCAAACCAAGGACATTCTCCTAAATTTTAAAGATTGCACCATAGTTAGGATTATACAAAAGAGTTGAAACTTTAAGAGTTTTATCATGGTAGAATATGAGATCAACAATCAACATGTGCTCATCTATGTCATTAAGAACATCTAGGCCTAAAATGCCATTTGACTGATTTGTATGCATTGATTGTGGTAATTCAACACTTTTAGTCCTTACAAGGGTACACCATACTTAGCTTGTTTATCATAACAAGCATTACACTGATTATTCATTATGCTTCTAACATCATCATTGTGTTCCTTGTCATGAAATCCATTAGTTTTTTCTGAATTACGTTTGTGATCATTACTCCCATGGCCTTGATTGACAATAGATTTCTTATTTGAGGTGACTTCATACTTGTCTTCATGAGCTACTCTAACTAATTCACCACCTACAATATAAGAATTTGGGATGTCCTTTAACATAGGTCTAGTTTTACCTTGTGAGTCTCCATTTAGAAAACGTCCATCACAATGTGCTTGTCATAACTCTCCTTAGTGCTAGTGACTTCTTGTATCCTATCTTGAGTAGGTGTATCCATGGGAGGTTAAAAAAGCATGTTTGAGAAAATATGTTAAGAAAATATGAAATTAACCTAGAGATTGTGAAAAGTGTGTTTGAGAATATATGTTAATAAAATGTGAATTTCACTTTAATTATATATGATTATATATTTTGAGATTTGTGTATGAGATTACTTTACTCTATCATATCAAGATGGACTAATTTATCCATGTCTTATTCATGATGCATATAGAAATCATCATCATACCAAGGAAATGAGCAAAGACTATAACACCAGAAGAGCATGAAGTTGAGAATGAGAGGAAAAGAGAAAGAATGAGGCAAATTTGCAAAAGTAGGAAAATTTCAAACATACAAGAAGACATTCCACCATTGCCAATTGAAGAGGAACATGAGACATCTAATGAAGCTAAGAGAGGTATGGAATTGGTGGCACAAAGGGAATAAATGCAAAACCTCCATTCAACGAGGAAATTGAATCTCGAAGTTGGAGGCACTCCATCATCCACAGGTCAAGTTGAAGGAACACCATCATTATCTTCTCAAATTGGAGGTACTCCATCTTTCACATGTGAAGTTGAAGGTACATCTTCATTCTCTTCTCAAGTTGGTGGCACACCATCATTCACACGTCAAGTTGAAGGTACACCATATTCTCCATCTCAACTTCAAGCCTTTTCATCTTTTTCATCTCTAATTGAAGGTATGTCATCTATCCCATCTCAAGTAAATATTGAAGAAATTCCTAATGTTGAGTCAACTTTACCAATGAAAACACCTCCTAGAATTTTGCATAGAAAGCCTAAGTTTCTAATTGATATAGATGAGAATGTTTTGAATCCCATGTAGGATAAGATTCCGAAGTGTACTTGCCAAAGACATGCCAATAAGATATGGAAATCATTCTTTGAGAACTTAAATGAAACCAAAAGATGTCAACTATTTGTTGAATTGATGAGAAATCTAAAATTTTGGCCCATTATGAAGATTCTTGGCCTAAGAACACAGGATGCCTCAAGTGAAAAATCAATTGTAAAGAATCTAATGAGTACATATGAGAGTGTGGGTTCCACCTCACGCACCAAGGATAGTAATGCCACACGACATGTCATTACATCGACAATAGTAAGCCAACAAACAAACAAAGCTCACCTCATTAGAAACACAAGTCAAGCATTGAAAATAAGTAGAAAAACTCTAATAAGAGCTGTTGGAAGACGTGAAAGAGTTGAGGACCCAAAAACCAATGAATTGTGGACATTCTCTGGGAGACTCCCATGGAAAGACAAAGTTGTTGTTGAAGCCTTGAGATCCCTCATCGAAGAATTTTGGAAAAATAACACAAGGGTATCTCTTAAAGAAAGAGATGTTGTAAGAAGGAGAATTGGTTGTCGAAACCATGAGCCACATCCAAAGCATTTTTTTGATGTGACTCAAACATAAATTTTCAAGAAATTTCAAGAGATATATCCTCAATTCAAAATTAGTCAAAGGTATTTTGAAATGATAGTCTTTTTATGTCAAAATAAATCACACACGCACAACTTGTTGTAGAGTATATATTGAGTTTTCTAATCATTATGATGTTTATAGATATATATGTGTAGATTTGCATACTAATGATGTTTTGTAGGAGTGTAATATAAAGTGCCCACCTAGATCTTCAAGAGATTTCATATTAAGCATTTTATGCTAAAGAATGGATGGTCAGTTATTCCACAATAGCTTATGCTTGGATGGCACATGTGATCATTGTGGTGGGTTGCAACATTTTCTAATTTGTCAACATATGGAGAACACACATGCAATTAGAAATGAGCTAGTAAGTTTTGGCAAAAACAAGACAATGGCATATAGTCTGAAAGACAACAAAGAAGCAAAAAGGTGTGAATTGGTTATTCAAAATATTCCAGTGTATCAATTTATCTCTATTTTTTGAGATAATATAGTTTACAAGTATGCAAGGCATACCCACAGAGCTTGATGGTTGGACTTGCAATTCAAGTTATGCAAGGACATGTTTCCACTTGGTACCATCATTTCAGTTGTTGACTTTGTAGAGAGCTACACACTATAGCCATAGAATGTGTTGCAATCACAGTATTACAACTCTATGCAAGTTGCTATATTTGTGCAAATAAAATTCATTCATGCAAAAGATAGTACAGAGGATGATAGGAAGATCTTGAGGGAATATCATTTTTATATCAGTGATGATCGCACACATTCTATGGAGTTTGTACTAGACACCAAATGAGCACGACCATGTTCAAGTTGATTTTAAAGAAATTTTTCCAGTCTTTGGCATTTGGCAACTGCTCTTCGCCCATAGTCACGAAGGAAGTGCAACGAGCAATGGTCCTCTCCCACCAACTAATCCATCTATCTTGTTGAGGTTTTAGTTCAAAATTCCAAATGGCTAAAAGACCCTCAATACAGTCCTTTTGGGTTAAGTGTGAAACATTAAGCTTGTAGGGCAGGTCATTAGGAAGTGGGGTGAATCCGGAGAGGGAAATATTGGTAAAAATGGGGAGGTAATCTGAAAGAGTAGCTAAGAGATCAAGATGAACAAGAAGGTCAGCGGGAGAGGGGATTATATGACAATTGGGGGACATATAAAAATGGTCCAAATGACTCATTTTTCTCAAAAAGCCCTCACGACAGTTCTGCCAAGTAAACCAGTGTGGTGTTTGTAGGTCAAGTTTACCCAAGAGAGGGTCATACACTCCCAAGGAATTTCGAGCCAAGGTCCAAGCATCGAATTCAGATTGGGAAAGACAAGAAGAGCTGTCCCAACTACGGTCAGATGGGTGTTCCACCATGCTGAAGTCACTTCCAAGAATCCACTCAACATTTGGAAGGTGGAGACGAAGCCAATCCCAAAGAAGAGTTCTTTTTAAAGGGGAATTGGGGGTGTAAATTGAACAAAATCCAAATAATGTGCCTTGAAAAAGGACAGTGACCCAAATGCAGTAGTTATTAGGGTCAGACCCATGAGCCACAACATGTTTAGTAAGCCAAGGAGAAAGACCTAGAACTGCACCACCACTACTCTCAGCATGACAAGTGTGAAAGAAGTGGGCATCTTTCCAAATAGAGGCAAGTATGGCATCTAAACACACTGCACTAACTTTCACTTCCTGGAGCATGATAACATCTGACTGGTGATTCTGAATAGAATGTTTGACATGATATTTTCAGGTCGGGATTGTTAAACCCCGAACATTCCAAGATTGAGTATGGCACTTCATTGGGATGAGTCAGGAAGAGTTTCCTCATCCAGTAGCAATACATTAAACTATTTTCTTGAAATGCAGGTTTGTACTTCGATAAGGCTATCTTTGCAAGATTGTTCTCGGGAGAAGGAATGAGATCGTGTTTGCAAGGGGCTACCTGGCTGAGAAGGGGTAACTAGCTTAGCTGAAGTATTTTTGGTCAAAGAAGGAACTTCTTTTCATCTTTTAGAGGCTCTGTTCTCACCTTCCAACAAGGTGTCCTTAAAAGATTTAGCATCAATTGCAGGAGTGGGATGATGAGAGGAGGAAGGAGGGGTGCTAGATGATGATGGGGAATGACTAGCGATGGGGGGCGGAGGAGGGGTGTTAGAGGTAGATGGAGAATGATTAGAGTTAGGAAGTGTAGGATGAATAGCAATAGAGGATTTCACGATGTCATCAACAAGAAGGGGATTTGCAGGACAAGAACTATTTGGGGTTGATTATTGTTGCCTTGGTTTTTGAACAGGGCAGTCTCGAATAAGATGTCCTTCTCGGTGACAGTAGAAGCAAACATTTGGCTTATTGAGGTAGGTAAGCCATTGATCAAATTCAAAGCCAAGTCCAACAAGTTTAATGGAGTCTGGGAGGGGTTGAGTGAGGTCCATTTCAATACAAACTCTAGGCTAGACACGTAGACTGGCCCATTTATCAGAGTACTATTTGCACTAGAGGACTCTACCCTATTGGGATGCAATGGATTGTAGAAAAAGGCAGAAGGCTAGATTGAGGAATGAAAATTTGACCCACATAGGGTACTTGGATTTTGAAATACTTTCCGGATGGAAGTCAAGGTCCTAGGCTTGGACATAACAAGTTTGTCTGCAAGTGATCCATGAGCCATATTGTAAGGCAGCTCTAGCATGATCTGGGTCAATAAACATGCATGATACATACCCTCTACCCAGTCCCCTAAGTGCTTCTATTGCCCAGCTTTTTGCTTCCCAATTGTTACGTTCCATTTAAAGAAGTCTTGTTCAGAAGGGACCCCTTTGAGGAAAAATAATATGATAATTTTTGCTTTGCATTCTAAAATTACGTCAATGATTTCATCAGGGAGTTCAAATGAGACCACTTTACCTTTTGAATAGTCAGCCAAGGTTTCAAAGCCCTTGGAGATATGTATGATTACGTTTGGGGTGGCCACTTGATTAATTGGAGAGTTGTTGAGGGGCAGTTGTGTAAGATTATTGGATGTAGGCCCTATTGCCTAAATATCTCCTCTATCAGCCACATCATCTGGAGTGAGCGGAGTCCCTGGGTCCCTCTAGCTCACCCCTTTTGATCTGTTACTTTTAGAAACAACACGTTCCTTGGCCTTTTTCTTCATGCTAAGAGTTTTTATTTTTATGCCCCTGTGGGCTCCTGACACCGTTGTCTTGACAGTCTGCAACAGTGTTGGACAGTATGAGGAGACGGGTCGCGAATTGTGAATGGCTAGGGCTTGATGAAGAGAAGGATTTGTGATGTAGAGTTTTGGTATTAGGGTTTTTAGCTGAACTTGCCCTATCTTCACCACATAAATAGATCGATCTGAAAGAAACCTTGCACAAAATCTGTAGAATGTGTGCGATCATCACTGAAATAAAAATGATATTCCCTCAAGATCTTCCTATCTATAAAGGCAATTTGTTGAGGAAATTGGCTGTCTATAAAGGCAAAGAAGCACAAGTGCATGCATGCCTCTAGTGGATCAAAGATGGGGATAGAGGGTCTAAGTTCTTTCAATATCTATAGCACAAACACAAAAAACAACAAATTTCTGCATTAAAGTCTGCTAATGGTTCTTCATAGACCAACCCCTCTACCATCCTACAAATCTTCTATGAGCATTATAAAAATCTCTTTGTTGATGAATCAAAAGATGACTCCTTCCCATTATTGAAGAATGTGTTGCTGATTGCATTCCTTGTAAAATTGATGTTGAAAATAGTAAATTTTTTGATCACCTTCTTTCCATTGAAGAGATGGATGATGCCCTTTATAGTATGGCTTTGGAGAAAAGTCCTGGTATGGATGGTCTTCTGGTTGAATTCTATAGGGCCCTTTGGCCCCATATCCATGAAGATTTTTATCATGTCTACCTAGAAGGCATTGAAACAGGTTCTTTGGGACATATTATTAACTAGGGCTCGATCAAGCTTATTTCCAAGAGCAAAGATGAAGACACTGTGAATGGATGGAGGCCCATTACCCTTCTCAATACTTCCTATAAAATCATTGCCAAAGCCCTAGCTCACAGAATCAAATGCATTACACAGGAAATTGTGCGTCCGGAGCAGGCTGGGTTCTTAAGAGGGAGGTTTTCTTAGATAACTTGGTGCTTGCATGGGAGATTGCTGAATGGGCACAACAAACTACCCAAGATGCATTAATTGTCAAATTAGATTTTGACAAAGCTTATGTTCACATCCGTTGGCCATTCATACTTAATATGTTAAAATGGTTGGGTTTCAGGCCCAAAATTCATGACCAAATTAGAATGTTATTTATGGATGCCAATGCACGAGTTGCTGCCAATGGAGCTCTCTCCTTGCAATTCCCCTTACAAAAATCTATCCGCTAAGGCTGCCCCTTCGTTCCTTTTTGTCTTAGCAGCTAATGCTCTTGGATACTTATTCCAGCATGCGCTTTCTTCCAAGATAATCCATGGTATCTCACTGCCATATAATGCCACTACTCTTAATTTTTACTTTGCTAATGACAACATGCTCTTCATTCAAAATACAACTGATGAAGTGACACACACCTTGGATCTCTTGGAACTTTTTTGTACCATTTCAGGCTCCAAGCTTTCTATGCACAAAACAAAGTTCATTATGACCCATCCCAACCCGCATCCCCCATGGATTCCTAATGAGTGGCATGAATTTAAACATGGTACTATCACTAGATATCTGGGGATTCCCTTTGGTATTGGAGTTTCCCTCAAAGACGTGGAACTGGTTCATGTCTAAAATTAAAAGTAAATTTATGAATTGGACCAACCAGTTTCTCTCCATGGTTGGCTGCATCCAGGTTGCTAACAAAATCTTTCTTGCTAGCCATGTGTATATTTCATCTTGTTGGTTGCCCTCCAAAAAATGCTACACTCAATTGACTCAGTTGATTACAAATTTTATTTGGGCTAAATGGGGTAACAAGAAAGGTACGCCTTCCACTTCATGGCTTCATTGTATGCAACCAAAAGATAAAGGTGGTTTGGGCATTATTGATCCATTTACACATGGTATTTGCCTCAATACCAAGTGGATTGTGCGTGCTTTGGAAGGGGAGGCCTCTTGTAAACATCTTGTTCGATTCAACATCCAGTCTACTTCTGTTGGTCGTTCATGTGACATGTTTGACTGGGCTAATAAACTCCTACTTGCCCCTTTCTTCAAAACACATGGGCCTGCCCCATTCAATTCCATTTGGAAGGCTTGGCAAATCACTTCAAAGAAACTGACTTGGTGTGACCAATCCTTCAGTCATGGCCTAAGCTTTGCAAACTCATCTATCTGGTGGAACCGCCTTATCCAGCAAGAGGGTAAGCCACTTGGCACTATCAAACAACTTAAAGGAAAATAACTATTTAAGAAAGGGATTCAAGTGTTCCAAGATTTGTGGGACTCAACTACCTTCAAATGGAAAACTTGGTAGCAACTCCAGCACCAGTTCAATCTGTCTTGTTCCAATAAACAACAACTTCTTGAAATTCAACAACTTATCCCCCCAGAGCTATCTATCCTTCTATCCTTCCCTTGTCATTCTAATTTCCTAAAAGATTGGAGGTGGATTGATAAATACAACATTTGCTACTTTCCCCTTAAATTAATCTATAGACAACTCCTTCCTTCAATCACCTTAGCACCCTGTCTTAATGCTCACTGGAACTACAAACTTAGCTGAACTAAATGGAACAAGCTTAGCCTTCAAATCTGGAAATCCAAAGCTGATGCCTAATCTCAGCTTACTACTTGGAAAGTACTTCACCTTAAATTGCCTATTGGTAACCAACTTAAATTTCTTCACCCTCCTCCATCTTGCCCCTTTTGTTAAAAAAATGAAATCATGAAACATGCTTTCTGGAGTTGTTCCCATGCACACAATATTTGGTTTTCCCTTTTCTCTATGATCCATGCCCTCTTCCCATAGCCCTGGTCATGGAAAACTACCCTTTTTGGTACCTCCGCCCACCACAATATCCTGATACACACGTGCAGACATGTTATAATCAACTGCATTTGGAAATTCTGTTGTTTGGCCATTTTTTTAGGTTCTATATTACCCCATCAAATTGAAATTCAGATGCTATGCTCAAAATTGTCTCTCTAGACTGCCAATCTATCAGCTATCCTACGTGACCAGTTGCAAACTAATTCTAAGTTAAAGAGACTCCTCTGCACTCTTCAAATGCAGCTCCAGAGTGTTCTAAAACAAAATGATTCCAAGAATTTATGCTTCAGGCCTGGAGGAGTTCAATTTTGGCTATATTGATACTTCACATGTAGATGATTGATCAGGTGTAGTGGGCCATGTTGATATGGATAGGTACAGTGGTGACACAGGCAGGTGCAATGGACAGTGGATAATGCTGGTGTGGATAAGACAGTGCAAATGGAATGTTAACTAGATTATGTTGTGGACTGGGCAGTGTTGTTTTGGATAGATATAGGACTTTGATATGGACAGTGGGCTGGAATAGTGGTTGTGTATATGTAGTTTGATATCTTTATTTTGTTTCTTGATTGATGTATATGTGACAACAATGTCTGTTCAACAGTAATAATGTTTCAAAATTTTATGTAGGTTCTTGTAAACTGTTTTCTATAACCTCTTGTTGCTTTAATCCAATAAAAAAAAGGTTTCTTTCTGATGTTCTACCATGATTTGGCTAGCAGGAGCATATCATTTCATCAGCATATCATATGGTCAGATAATTATGCATCACAATTCAAGAACTCACAAATGTTCTATTGGTTGAGTAGGATGCATAAGATGAATGGTGTTCAACATATGTAGAATTTTTGTGAGGCTAGGCATGGAAAGGGGAAGCATGTATCAAAAGAGCATTGGCACGAGATGAGTTGAAGTGCAAAGATAATGTAAAGTTGATAGATGTGAGATCTATTATCGAATGGTGTAACACTACAATGGGTCTAGGTAATAAAGGTAAGTCTATAATTTGTAGATATTTTTGGTTGGTTGATGATACTAACATTGCAAAATATGAGGACTATTGTACATTGACATGATCAAGTGAACTACACTCTTTTAGAAGCTCTAATGTAGGTTCATGGAGTATTCATACGCGACAGATGGTATGCTTTTATTCTTCATGTACATATGAATCTTGGTATGATTGTGAGTCAAAGGAGGGTCAATGATTGGTGTACAAGAAGCCTAAGTTTGACTGACATGTATCGACTGCTGAAAACACTACAACTCATAGAGATTGAATCATCGCTTGACTTTGACCATGTTTTAGATCTAGTTCAACCAGATATTATCAGCATTCAAATTTAATAAAATTCAATATTCCAACTTATTTTGTAGTTTTTCTTGTATTGTTGACTATATTCATCTAATTGAATGCACGTATCAATGCAAAGCATGTTTATGCAATTATTGCAGTTGAAGACAATGAAGTAGGAATGTATTATTATTTGTGTCGTTGTGTTGAGGCAAAACAGAAATTAGATTCCCCTATTATAGATGGAGAAAACATCGAGTACCCTACAAGATCAATGATTGTTACTGGAACATGGCTTAGAAGGTACCCAGTGAAGAAGTCTGATGTGTGGTTGTTCGAGGAATTTGACACAAATAGGAAGATTCTTCATTATTCTAACCTTATTGTGGCATCAAATGTTCATTTGATCAAATATGGGGGTAGACCATTGAACAAGACCTTGTGGAAGGTTTGTGAGTCTAACCACGAGGCAATACTTGACACAATAAAGAGTAGAGCAGACCTAGATGGTTCATTGGATTGAATCATTGGAATGACAGAAAGGTATATTATTTTTCTTTGCTATCCTCATTTCACCTTCTATATTTTAGCTACTCATTTTAGCTAAATAGTGCAATTGCATTTGCATGCAGGATTTTAGTATGATGGAGGTAGGCATAATCCTTATGAAGTTGCCTTTGGAAGGAAAGTAAGGTAGGTTTTCATGATTGTTTCACGATAATATGTCCTTTACTTACATTTTCATAATGAGTTTTAATGATGTTACTATGAGTTTTAATCCGTTTTAATGATATTATTTCATAATGAGTCTTAATGAGTTTAAATGACAAACCCTCATTTGTTTCTCAAATTTGGTGCTAACAATTGATAGCAGCGGTAAGGGCAGCCTTAATTGATGCCCTATAAGACATTGGATGAAGTGAGACACTTTTATAGTACTAAATTTTCATCTACTAGAAAGGTATTATGACTAAATTTTTACATTCGACATCTCCTGGGGCCAAATGGATGGCACCAACGCATCTGGGTGGGTGGGTAAACACTAAGGGAGATGTCTTTTTGGTGGCAAAGCCTCATGGTCATTCTCAGCTATATCAAACGTAAACAATCTCTCAAGAGCCCTAAGATAAAAAAAAGTGTCAAATTTTGGACCAACTGTTCCATCAAACTGTGACACCTAGGAACATCTTCTGTGCATGTATAGGTGGATGCCAAGTCCACCTACAAACACATACCTCAATTTTTTAAAATCAATTTCATTTTCCTATGGTGGTAAGGAATGCATTGTTCCAAAATGCTTCAGTTTCATGCAGTGGAAAGGTGCTAGGAGTGAGATTTTACATTCCACAACTCGTGGAGCTAAAACGATTGCATCAACGCATCAAGGTGGGTGAGTAAATTTTAGGAGATGTCTTGTTTCATGTGCCAAGCATCCCAGTCATTTGGGGATGCAAGCTACTGACAATGTCCCTTAAGATCCCTAAGAGAAAAAAAACTACCAAACTATGATAGAGCAGTTCTCAGAATTTGTGGAAGCTGGGAATGTTCCATTTGGACCTATAGGTGTACATGGGGTCCATTCACAATAAACTCTCACATTTTTGGTCAACTCCAGTCCATTTGACCGTGCCGAAATCAAATGCATTCTTGCAAAATGCTTCAATTTCATGCAGTGGAAAGGTGTTAGGAGTGAGATTTTGTATTCCACTACTCATGGGGCCAAACTGACTGTGCCAAAAAGTTAGGGTGGGTGGGTAAATGCTAGGGGAGGTCTCGTTTCATGCACCAAGTGTCCCAGTCATTCGATGCAACAAGTTACCGATAAAGTCCCTTAAGATATTAAGAGCAAAAACTGCCAAACTATGACTGAGCAGTTCTTAAAATTTGTGGTAGTTGGGAACATTCCATTTGGACCTACAAGTGTAGGTGGGGTCTATCCACAATAACCTCTCTCAGTTTTGGTCAGCTCAAATCCATTTGAATGTGCCGAAATCAAATGTATTCTTGCAAAATACTTTAGTTTCATGCAGCACAACCTTGGCAAGTCCCATATTTTTTGTTTTGCTCATCATGGGGCTGAACCAATAGTGCTAATGTGTCGGGGTGGGTAGGTAAATGCTAGAGAAGGTCATGTTTCATGCGTCAAGTGTCCCAGTCATTCGAGGTAGCTTGCTACTAGCAAAGTCCCTTAAGATCCCTAAGAGCAAAAAAATGCCAAACTATGACAAAGCATTTCTCAGAATTTGTTGCAGCTGGGAACATTCTAATTGGACCTACAGGAACACATGGGGTCCATCCAAAATAACCTCTCTTGGTTTTGGTCAAATCCAATACGTTTGATTGTGCTGAAATCAAATGCATTCTTGCAAAATGCTTTAGATTCATACAGTGGAAAGGTGCCAGGAGTGAGATTTTGCATTCCACAGATCATCAGGTCAAACTATCTATGCCAACATGTCAAGGTGGGTAGGTAAATGCTATGGTAGGTCTCATTTCATGCGCCAAGTGTCCCAATCATTCGAGGTAGCAGGCTACTGGTAAAGTCACTTAACATCTTACGAGCAAAAACTGCCAAATTATGATGAAGTAGTTCTTGAAATTTGTAGCAGATGGGAATATGTTGTTTAGACTTATAGGTGCATGTGGGGTTTGTCCACAATATCCTATCTTAGTTTTGGTAAACTCAAATCTGTTTGATCATGCTGAAATCAAATGCATTCTTACAAAATGCTTTAGTTTCATGCATCACAACCTTGCCAGGTGCCATATTTTTTGTTCTGCTCATCATGGGGTCGAACCAACTATGTCAACGCATTGGGGTGGGTGGGTAAATGCTAGGGGAGGTCTCATTGCATCTACCAAGTGTCCCAAGCATTCGAAGTAACAGGCTACCAACAAAGTCCCTTAAGATCCTGTTGTCATATTTTGCCTAATGCCAAAATATCCCTGCCCCTTCCTTCTATCAGATAGATCTGATCAGGGATAGCCCAAATAGAAGGAGGATTGCCTTGGATTCTTCATTTCCTTATGATATACCTTGCAGAAAATCCCAGAAACATGCCTCAGTAATCCTTGCAAAAAAACCCAAAAAAACCCATAAATCTTTTGCCTTCAAGCATCTTCCATCAGAGGGTTTTTCTCATTTTCCATACTTAGCCTTTTTTTAATGCAGCTATCCTGATGATGTCATGCTGCTTCCCCTTCATTCCTTGTGAAAATGCCCCTTGGCATCACCCTGATATTCATGAAGATGAGTGATCTTAGCTAATATCCCTCATCTCCGTGAATGTGACTATGATGTCACCTGGATCCCCTTTTTTGAAGAAGTCCATATCTTGCTAACATCATCCAGATACCTCCCATCTGAATGCTAAGTTAACCTCCCTCACATTTGCGAAAGTGGCTGTGACATCATCCATTCCTTCCTTAGACAAAATCCTTCATATTGCTGACGTCATCCTGATCTTAGCCAATATCCCTCATCTTCGCAAATGTGACCTCTCTGCGAAAGTGACCCTGACGTCATACCAGTTCCTTCCTTTAACAAATCCTTATGCTAATGACGTCACCCTCATTTTTTTTAATATCCTCGATCTTATCTTATATGACAGTTATTAGTGAATGTCCTACTAACGTCACCTTAACTCTTCGTCTATGTGACGATGACGTCAACCGGACATTTCCTAATATTCAGTATGTTAGCTAATATCCATCACCTTCATCTTTATGACCGTGACATCATCTTGTTCCCTTTTTTAAAAATCTGCATGTGCTAATGATGTCACCCAGACCTTCCACCTCCAGCACATCATCCTACTTCTAGCCCGCATCCTTATGACGTCATCCTAATTTTTGCTAATGTCTGTCATATTGCCCCCAACTCTAATATGACCCTAACGTCATCTGGATCTCTTCTCATCAAGGCTCACCCTCATGATGACATCACCATGATCTTTAGGGCTATCTTGATATTAAAGACTTGTCTATGCATCTGGATATTGCCTGGCTACAGACCGATCAAGCTGATATCACCCTCCCTCTGCGCAACCACGAGATGGTGACACATGGACATTCGGATGCTAGTTGACTAGATCTTTGACTATTCGTATCTCCCTCATATGGAGGAATTTTAACATGCTTCAAAAGGAAAAAGTACCTATTTTCACCTCCTCTTTCATTTGGTAGGCTTTTGAGGGTGATCTCCTTAGTTTGAAATATGACCCAAACATCATGATCCAGATATGCACATCCGGATATTAGGGTGATCTCCGACTGAAGGTGAATATGCAGGCTTACTTGACATGACATCTTAGTGACCCCTAGGCGTGTTGCAGAGGTTGATATGTTGCATTTATTCTAGTTGGTGAGCTTTGCAGTCAAATTCATGGGTAGATGGCTTCATTCTTCAATGTGTATGGGCTCTGTGTCTTGTTGGTAGATCTTCCTGTGTTTTGGTGATGACTTTGGGGCTCTTTCCTTCAATGCCCTATCTTATCTTGTGTGTGGGCTACCGTTTTCTCAGCTTGCAGACCTGCTAGTGACATGTTTCATGCCCTTTCACCATGCCCTTGTCTTTGTGCCCCTGTTCCTACATTGATGATCTCAGATCTTGTGGAGCGACTTCAACACCTTCTGCACAAGATTTTGATCTATATAATGTTTTGTAACCTCATTATTGAGGAGGATGGTTCATTTTGGCCTGTTATGCTACCAAATTTTCTATAGTCAGACCTCTTAGTGTAATTGAAGGGTATGGGAATGTGACTCACTATTCCTGAATCTGGCCTCTGTTGTCTTCCTATTTATCCACCAATGAATGTAATTAGCTATACTGTGTCTTTTCCTGCTATTAGATATTCTGTAATGCAATGGTTTCTAGCCTTCATGATCAATATATGCATGATTTCTTGCCTCTCTTATGTCTTGATTTATGTGTTTTCCTTGGAGTTATAGTTTGTTCTGTGAGTAAAGTGGCTCCTCTGCAGGTTTGATCTTCATACCGAAGCCTCAATCAGTCTCATAAGTCTGTGCGAATCCCCTTCATGATTGAGATCATTGTTGTGTCTACACCAAGATCATCATCACTCACTGAATGTGGTGCATCACCCCTATTTCCTTTTTAGTTCCTTCTAACCCTTTCCCTCTGCAAGTATTAGCACTAGGTTTAGTCCTATTTCTCTAAGTAATAGGCTTAAAAAGAGGAACTAGCCTTCTCTGGAGGTTTGATCTCAGTTGCAAGGTCCCACACCTTGAGACCATTCCCATTGTGTCATTAGAATGCTCATAATCTCTTTGAACAGGGTGCAATTCTATGTGATAATAATTTCTGGCACGCTCTGTAGGACAACTCTACTATGAGTGAGAGCTAGACTGAAGATTTGGTGTCATCCAAGGTCTACATGCTACTGTGAAAGCAAATAGACACCTGGTGATTCTCTGCTGATCTAGTTCCTTCAAAACATTTCAATGTTTCATGCCTGTGCAGATAAGGTCTTCTTCTAGAGGTAAATTCCACTTCATTGTACTTTTATTTGTTGCTAGAAGAAGAAGGTTATCTAGATCCCCTATGAGGGAAGATCATTCAAACCATACAAGGACATAGTCCACCCCTCCTCCATTAGATTTTCAGGTTAGGGTCCAGCATTCAATTAGAAACCTCTTTATCCCCTCTGTTATCAGCCTAAACATACACATCATGGCAAGGAATTTTCCATTTGTCACCTTTCAAGGGGATAGCCCTTTGAACCTGACCCAATATGATGACATCCCCACATTAGCCTTGAAGGCTATACCATTTTTCAATAGTGAAAATTCCACCACCCCTACCGAGCACATTCAAGATGTTGCCAGCATCTATTCAGTCCATCATGTCACTGCTGACAACGTGGCTGTGAGGTTGCTGGCATCTTCCTTCAAAGGTAAGGCCTTACAGTGGTATAGAGACCTTCAGCCTAATTCAATACAGAACTGGGATGACTTGGGCACTAAATTGTGCCAACACTTTGAAGACAGAAGTGACCATCTATCACTTATGGAGCAGTTAGCCTTCATCAAGAGAACTCCACATGAGTATATGGTAGATTTCAACTACCAATTTCAAAAGACGTGGGACAGGATCCCTCAGTTGGTGAAGCCCTCTCAAAACACTACATTTATCTACTTCTTGAGGTCACTTAATCCTGATATTGCAATGATGATCCAATCTATGGGCGGAGTTGTCTTGCCTGATGCATATGATATAGTTATTAGGGTAGAAAATTGCCTGATTCAGGCAGGGAAGATTGCTCCAAGGTCACCTATGCCTCTATTTCCAGAAGCTCCTATCATGCAGCTCATTGCCATCTCTCCAATCCCTACTATAGTCAATCCTATTCCTTCTCTAGCTTCACCTACACTTGAGCAACTGGAGGAGAGAGATACTCAAATTAGAAAGTTAACCAATGAGTTGACATTGGCGAGGAGGCAAAATGCACAACCTAGCCAGCCATACCAGTAGCCCAATCAACATTATCAACCCTTTAATTAGGGTTATCAACAAAACATGATGTCATATCAGCATAATATGTAGAGACAAGGTCAACCTAGTTACATCAAGCTGCTTAATGCTATTAATCCTAATGTAGCCACCACTTTAGGGCCTCTTGTGCTTATTTAGAACAATCTTGCTCAAGATAGTGATTGGTGTCACCCTTGTGATAAGCCACATAGCCAAAATTTGTGCCAAGGGGGACATTTCAGTCATTAGGGTGATATCAACCAAGGGGTGGTGGACAATCAATAACAAATGCAACATGATGCAACCTTAATGAATTGGACTCATGATGATCACTGTTGTGTTACTCAAGGTGCTAGTCTAGTTGCATTCAACACAAGGGCAAAAAGAAGGGTAGTTGAAGATACATCAGTGCCTATGGCCAGTCATGCACCTATGCCTAATATGACTCTAATCTAAGCTACAAGAGAAAAGGTGCATATTGTTCCATCAGACCAAGTACATCCAATTGTTGGTAAGGCTGATTTAATCCCAATAGTCAGGCCAAGTGAAGAACAACAAAAGAGGAGTGGCCCTGCAGTCACTAAAACATGCCAAAAGGGCAGCCAAATGCCTTTCAATATAGTGGAGCAGATGAAGAAAACTAACATTGGTGTTAGTATGTGGGATGCACTGCTGATTCCATCTCAAAGGAACCTACTCCAAGAGGCTTTGACTAATATCAGTCATGCTGGTGTAGAGATAACAAGTGAAAAATCTGCTGCCCCAATCAATCTCTGTCAACCCAAGGAGGAGGTGAGTAGAAGAAAACCTAACAAGCCCCCTCCATTCTATGTCTCCCTAATCATATGTGACAAATTGCTACATAATTGTATGATAGACTCTGGGGCAGGTACCTCTATCATGCCAAAGGTCATTGCTAAGAGGTTAGGGATAAAATATGAACCTGTAAACAAGGGTGTAGTTCAATTAGATGGTACCACTGTCAAGACTACAGGTGTTATTAAAGGCCTAGAGCTCACCTTACATGCATGCCCTAGCTGCTCTGTTTCACAAGACGTAGCTGTCATTGACCTCCCTGCATACTTCGATATTTGCTTGTCTAGAGAATTCACCGCCCACATAGGTGAATATTTGTCATCTAACTGGTCACACATGTTTTTTAGAACTAGATATGGTACCAAGGTGACCATCAGGGCTGAGACAATTGCAAATGACCATATAGAGCCCTATTCTCCAAACCCTGACAACATGAATTGCACTATACATGAGTTGGAGGATAAAGATAACAATAGACATGAGGCTGCCACTCCTGTGGATGAAGTACCAGATATCCTACTAGATGAGTGGGCTAATTGCTTTTAGTTTGACACTCCTGATTGCATTAAAGATACAGGGATGGGTACTTATTGTATCCATGAGGAGGATGCCATTATCCTTAATCTAGAAAAGGAAAAATTAGATCCTAGGGGGATATGGAAAATGTACTTTGATGGCTCCAGAAGCAAAAATGGAGTTGGTGCTGGGGTTGTACTTATTTCACCCCAAAAAGAAAATTATTTCTCTTCATTTAGACTACAGTTCAGTTGTACTAACAATGTGGCTGAATATGAATCCTTGATTCAGGGCATAAAGCTAGCTCAAAAAAGAGGAATAAAGGTTTTACAAGTATTTGGTGACAGTGAACTTGTTGTCCACCAAATCAAAAAACTAAGTGCTTCAAAGAATGACTTGCTAAAGTCATATAAACACAGAGTCTGGGACCTAATTGAGGACTTTGATGCCTTCAACATTCAGGTAGTTCCCAGACAAAAAAATAAGGATGCTGATAGATTAGCTATGGTTGGTGCCCAGTTTGACATACCTCAACATGTCAAACAAAATTTAGATTAGCTTGTGAAAGTTGTGGTTAGGCCTGCTGTGCCTAACAATGTGATCAACTGACAAGTATTTGATAGTGACCAACAAATAGTGAGTTTCTTACAACATGAGGTAGAGTTTGCTACTAAAAATCAGTCTATGCTACAAGAACAGTATGGTGATCAGATCATCCAGCTAAAAGCCAACAAATTGCCTAGAGGCTTGGTCACCCTAGAAAGCATGTTTGGACCTGATGATCAACAAAGGAAAGAAAAGATGAATATGACAGTGAAGAAGTAAGACTACCAAGAGGTGGAGGTTGCACATGGCAAATTTCTAAAACATGGCAAGGTAAATACTCAAGTTGAAAGGCAAAGTCTCATTAGGCTTTGTGATGAATTTAATGATCTAATTGCTTGGGATTATAGATATTTAAAATGTTTTGGTCCTAGCTTAATCCAGCACACTATTGACCTAGATCCTAATGCCAAGCATGTCCACCAAAAATAAAGGCCTGTTAACCCCAAGATAGAACCCTTAATGAGAAAAGAGCTATCCAAACTCTTAGAGGCAAAATCATTTATCCTATCAAACATTCCTCTTGGGTAGCCAACTTAGTTCCAGTCAGGAAGAAAAATGGAGAAATCAGACTGTGTGTGGACTTTAGAGACCTGAATAAGGCCTCACTTAAAGACCACTATCCTCTCCCTTCCATGGAGTAGATCCTATAGATAGTAGCAGGTGCTAAAAGGTTTTCACTCCTAGATGGCTACTCAGGTTACAATCAGGTCCTAGTAAAGGAATCAAACCAGTATAAGATGGCCTTTACCACCAAGTGGGGTACTCTGGCATATCAAAAGATGCCTTTTGGACTGACAAATGCTGGAGCCACATTTTAGAGGGTGATGGACTTGGCCTTCAAGGGACTTATCAATGAGATCATCTTAGTGTATCTTGATGATCTGATAGTTTATTCCAAGCATGCAGCTGACCATTTGGGCCATCTAAGAAAAGTCTTTGAAAGATGTAGAGAGTTTGGGATATTACTAAATCCCAAGAAGTGCATATTTGTTGTCCTTGAAGGTAAGCTGCTAGGTCATGTGGTCTCCAAGAAAGGATTGGCCATTGATCTAGAGAGGACAAGTTCCATTCTTGATCTTCCTCTTCCTAGCCATAAGAAAGGTCTGCAGAGCTTTCTGGGGAAGATCAACTTTGTGAGGAGGTTCATACCTAATTTTTCCTTGATAGCAAAACCCCTCACTGTTATGCTGAAGAAGAATGCCGCATTCATCTGGTCCAAGGAAGGTAAGGATAGTTTTGAAGCTATTAAGCAGGCTATTGGGCAAGCCCCCACCCTGAAAAACCCTAACTATGAGAAGGATTTCATCCTTTATGCATTTGGAGGCAAGGAGGGTGTATCAACCGTCCTGACACAACAAAATGGTGAGAAGCTAGAACAGTCGATTGCTTTCTTTAGCTAGCCTCTCAAAGATTATGAGCTGAATTATGATTTCATAGAAAGACAAGTGTTTTCTGTGGTCAAAGCCTTGAAGAAATTCATACACATGGTCTCAAATAGCAAGATTTAGTTGATGGTGAATCACCCTGGTGTCAAAGAGTTTCTCCTGAGCAGAGACGTTAATGAGAAACGGGCTAGGTGGATCACCAAAGTAATGGAGTATGACATAGACATCAACATTACCAGGCTAGTCCATGGTAAAGGCCTATGTGAACAGATGGTGACAGATGTCAAAGATAAAAGTGATGCCGTATATGTCCAAGAACAGGCACAATCAGGTGAGCCTCATACTCCAATTGATTGGCATCATGACATGATCACATTCCTATAGTTAGGTAGATGTTTGGATGGATTGAATCAAGCTAAAAGAAGGTATTTTAGACTCCAATCCATCCCCTATGTTATTGTTGATGGTGTCTTTTTTAGGAAAGATATCAATGGAGTTCTTCTCAGATGCATTAAGCATAATCAGATTCCTAAAGTTTTAGAAGAATTCCATAATGGCCCTGCTGGCGGCCATTAGTCTCCCAGAATAACTACCATGAAAATCATGAGGTTTGGTTATTACTAGCCTAGCCTTTTTAGTGATGCACATAAATGTATCAGAAAATGAAAAGAGTGTACATTATTTGCTAGGAGGCAGAGACTGGTAGCTCTCCCCCTCCATCCAATCCAAACAGATCAGCCTTTTGTCCAATGGGGTTTAGACTTCATTGGGGTGATCAATACCCCTTCTAGTGTAGGCCATAAATGGATCCTTACAGCCATTGATTACTTCACTAGATGGACAGAGGCAGTTGCTTTAAGGGATGCCACAGAGGCATCCATTGTTAATTGCCTTGAGGACATAGCCACCAGGTTTGATGTGCCATCCACCATCATCTCTGATAATGCTAAGGCCTTCATAGGCACAAATGTTAGTGAATGGGCATCAAATTATGGAGTATACACGAAGACTTCATCTAATTACTATCCTTAGGGCAATGGTTTGGCCGAGTCCACCAATAAGAACTTGATCAGGATCATTAAGAAGGCTGTGGAAGAGAATCAAAGGACTTGACATTCCAAGCTGAAGACTGCTCTTTGGGTGGACAGAATCACTCCCAAGAGAGCCATAAGCAATTCCCCTTTCATGTTGGTATATGGAAGGGAAGCAAAGGTTCCATTGTCATTGGAGCTTCCTTCACTTGAGTTAGTGTAGCAGCTGGATTTAATAGAGCATGATGCCATGACCGTCAGGCTTGCAAAGCTGATGGAACTTGCAGAAAAGAGAGATGCCGCCATGAGGACTTTTGAATCTCATCAAGATTAGGTTAAGAGGACCTTTGATGGAGCCAGTGCTGGTAGAATTTTCAGTGAGGGAGATATAGTACTGAAGTGGGATGTAGATAGAGCCAAGGCTGGAAGACATTCAAAGTTTGATGCCTTGTGGGGTGGTCCTTACATCATCATCATTTGCAAGCATGCTAATACATTCCAACTCTCCAGGTTGAATGGTGAGGTCCTACCCATCCTAGTCAATGGGATTCATCTCATATCTTGCTTTTAGCATGATTGGGAGGTATTGTAAATAAGTTAGATTTCCTTTCAATAAGTGCTCTTGCACTCTGCTGTATTCTCATTAGGAGATACATGCTTGTTTGCTTTTGTTTTGCTTTGGTTGCACCGACCCATGTTGTTCCATGCTCCTATGTTCTTGTTGCAGTCCTCTTCCTGACTCCATGCCCAATGGATGCTTAAGGCCACTAATCAATTTGTTTAGTAGGCAAACATCCCTAAAAGTTGCTAAAATGGTGTCATATTTTGCCTAATGCCAAAATATCCCTGTCCCCCTCCTTTTATCAAATCGATCCAATCAAAGATAGCCCAAATAGAAGGAGGATTGCCTTGGATTCTTCATTTTCTTATGATACACCTTGTAGAGAATCCCAAAAACATATTTGGGAATCCTTGCAAAAAACCCCAAAAAACCTAGAAATCTTTTGCCTTCAAGCATCTTCCATCACAGGGTTTTTCTCATTTTCCATACTTAGTCTTTTTTAATGCAAATATCCTGATGACATCATCCTGCTTCCCCTTCATTCCTTACAAAAATGCCCCCTGACGTCACCCTGATATTTGTGAAGATGAATGATCTTAGCTAATACCCCTCATCTCCGCGAATGTGATCGTGATGTCACCTGGATCCCCTTTTTCGAAGAAGTCCATATCCTACTGACGTCATCCAGATACCTCCCATCCGAATGCTAAGTTAACCTCCTTCACATTTGCAAAAGTGACCATGATGTCATCCATTCCTTAGACAAAATCCTTCATATTGCTGACATCACCCTGATCTTAGCCAATATCCCTCATCTTCGTGAATGTGACCCTTTCTGCGAAAGTGACCCTGACATCATCCTAGTTCCTTCCTTCAACAAATCCTTATGTTGATGACGTCACCCTCACTTTTTTTCAATATCCCCGATCTTATCTTATATGATGGATATTAGCAAATGTCCAGCTGACGTCACCTTAACTCTTCATCTATGTGATGATGACATCAACCAGACATTTCCTAATATTTGGTATGTTAGCTAATATCCCTCACCTTCATCTATATGACCGTGACATCATCTTGTTCCCTTTTTTAAAGAGCCGCATGTGCTAATGACATCACCCAGACCTTCCGCCTCTGGCACATCATCCTGCTTCTAGCCCACATCCTGATGATGTCATCCTGATTTTATCCAATGTCTGTCATATTGCCCCCCAACTCTAATATGACCCTGACGTCATCCAGATCTCTTCTCATCGAGGCTCACCCTCATGATGAAATCACCATGATCTTCAAGGGCATCCGGACATTAAAGACTTGTATATGCATCCGGATATTGCCTGGCTGCAGACTGATCAAGTTGATATCACCCTCCCTTTGCGCGGCCACGAGATGACGACACGTGGACATCTGGATGTTGGTTGACCAGATCTTTGACTACCCATATCTCCCTCATATGGAGGAATTTCAACATGCTTCAAAAGGCAAAAGTGCCTATTTTCACCTCCTCTTTCATTTGGTGGGCTTTTGAGGGTGATCTCCTTAGTTTGAAATATGACCCAAACATCATGATCCAGATATGCACATCAGGATATGAGGGTGATCTCCGATTGAAGGTAAATATGTAGGCTTAGTTGACATGACATCTCAGTGACCCCTTGGCATGTTGCAGAGGTTGATATGTTGCATTTATTCTAGTTAGTGAGCTTTGCAGTTGAATTCATGGGTAGATGGCTTCATTCTTCAATGTGTATGGGCTCTGTGTCTTGCTGGTAGATCTTCTTGTGTTTTGGCGATGACTTTGGGGCTCTTTCCTTCAATGCCCTGTCTTATCTTGCATGTGGGCTACCGTTTTCTCAGGTTGTAGACTTGCCAGTGACATGGTTCCTACCCTTTCACCATACTCCTGTCTTTGCGCCCCTGTTCTTGCATTGATGACCTTGGATCCTATGGAGCAACTTCAACACCTTTTGCACAAGATTTTGATCTATATAATGTTTTGTAACCTCATTATTGAGGAGGATGGTTCATTTTGGACTGTTATGTTGCCAAATTTTCTGTAGTCAGACCTCTTAGTGTAATTGTAGGGTATGGGAATGTGACTCACTGTGCCTGAATCTGGCCTCTGCTATCTTCCTGTTTATCCACTGATGAATGTAATTAGCTATACCGTGTCTTTTCCTGCTACTAGATATTCTATAATGTAATGGTTTCTGGCCTTCATGATCAATATATGCATGATTTCTTGCCTCTCTTGTGTCCTAATTTTTGTGTTTTACTTGGAGTTATAGTCTATTCTGTGAGTAAAGTGGCTCCTTTGCAGGTTTGATCTTCATACTGAAGCCTCAATCAATCTCATAAGTCTATGTGAATCCCCTTCATAATTGAGATCATTGTTGTATCTACACCAAGATCATCATCACTCACTGAATGTGGTGCATTACCCCTATTTCCTTTTCAGTTTCTTTCTAACCCTTTCCCTTTGCAAGTATTAGCACTAGGTTTAGTCATATTTCTCTAAGTAATAGGCTTAGAATGAGGAACCAGCCTTCTCTGGAGGTCTGATCTCATTTGCAAGGTCCCACACCTTGAGAACATTCCCATTGTGTCATTAGAATGCTCATAATCTCTCTGAGTCAGGTGTAATTCTATGTGACAATAGATCCCTAAGAGCAAAAAAATTTCAAACTATGGCAGAGCAGTTCTCGAAATTCATGGAAGTTGGGAATGTTTTGTTTGGACACAAGTGCACGTGGGGTCCATCCACAATAACCTCTCTCAGTTTTGGTCAACTCCAGCCCATTTGACCTTGCTAAAATCAAATACATTCTTGCAAAATGCTTCAGTTTCATGTAGTGGAAAGGTGCTAGGATTGAGATTTTGCATGTTCCAAAGCTCGTGGGGCTGAACTGACTATACCAATGCATTAGGGTGGGTGGGTAAATGCTAGGGGAGGTCTCGTTTTATGTGCCAAGCATCCCAATCATTTTGGGTTGTAAGCTACCAACAAAGTTGAAAGGTACTAGGACTCAAATTTTAGATTCCACAGGTCATGGGGTCGAACTGACTGTGTCAACATGTCTAGGTGGGCAGGTAAATGCTAGGGGAGGTCTCGTTTCATGCGCCAAGTGTCTCAGTTGTAAGCTACTAGCAAAGTTGAAAGGTGCTAGGAGTGAGATTTTACATTCCACAACTCGTGGGGCTGAACCAACTGTGCCAACGCATCGAGGTGCACTAGTAAATACTAGGGGATGTCTCATTTTGTGTGCCAAGCGTCCTTGTCATCCTGGGTTGTAAGCTACTAACAAATTTGAAAGGTGCTAGGAGTGAAATTTTGCATTTCATAGATTGTGGGGCCAAACTGACTGCGCTAATGCATCGGGGTGGGCAAGTAAATGCTAGGGGAGGTCTTGTTTCATGTGCCAAGTGTCCCAGTAATTCTGGGCTGCAACTTTGTTGGTAGTTTGCAGCCTGGAATGATTGGGATGCTTGGCACATGAAATGAGACCTCCCCTAGCATTTACTTGCCCACCCTGATGCATAAGCACAATCGGTTCAGCCCCACGATGAGAAAAACAAAAAATATGGCACTTGAAAAGGTTGTGCTGCATGAAACTAAAGCATTTTGTAAGAATGCATTGATTTCAGCATGGTCAAATAGATTTGAGTTGACCAAAACTGAGAGAGGTTATTGTGGATGGACCCCCGTGCACATGTAGGTCCAAATTGAACATTCCTAGCTGCCACAAATTTTGAGAACTACTTTGTCATAGTTTGGCAATTTTTGCTCTTAGGGATCCTAAGAGACTTTGCCAGTAGCCTACTGTCCCGAATAACTGGGACACTTGGTACATGAAATGAGACCTCCCATAGAATTCAACCACCCACCCTGACGCGTTGGCATAGTCAGTTTGGCCCCACAAGCTGTGGAATACAAAATCTCACTCCTAGCACCTTTCCACTGCATGAAACTGAAGCATTTTGCAAGAATGCATTTGATTTTGGCATTGTCAAATGAATTAGAGTTGACCAAAATTGAGAGAGATTATTGTGGACGGACCTCACATGCACTTGTAGGTCCAAACAAAATGTTCCCAGCTGCCACAAATTCTAAGAATTGCTCCATCATAGTTTGACAGTTTTTTGCTCTTAGGGATCTTAAAGGACTTTGTCGATAGTCTGCTAACCTAAATGACTGGGACACTTGGTGCATGAAATGAGACCTTCCCTAGCATTTACTTGTCCACCCTAACGTGTTGGTGCAATCAATTTGGTTCCATGAGCTATGGAATGCAAAATTTTAGTCCTAGCACCTTTCAACTTTATGGGTGTTGGCAAATGGTTAGTGCTCCGTGTGGGATTTGTGACATGGACTAACCACCTCCCATGGATTCATTAACTCTAGCACTTGTATCAAAAATTGATAGGTCAACCTTTTGGTTTAATGACAATCATGGGCCAACAATTGGTATCAGAGTGAAAGGTCACGAGTTTGAATCCCCTTGGGTAACACTGGGGGGAGTTTGTTGGTAAATGGTTAGTGCTCCCCATGGGATTCGTGACATGGACTAAGCGCCTCCCGTGGATTCATTAAATCTGGGGCTTGTATTGGAAATTGATAGGTCGCCCTTTTGGTTTAAAAATAATCATGTGCCATAGGTTGACCTTTTGATAGCCTGCTACCCTGAATGACTGGGATACTTGGCACACAAAAAAGACCTCCCCTACAATTTACCCAACTGCCCCAACATGTTGGCACAGTTGGTTCGGCCCCACGAGCTATGGAATGCAAAATTTTAGTCCTAACACCTTTCAACTTTGCTGGTAGCATGCTGCCTTGAATGACTGGGATGCTTGGCACACGAAATGAGACCTCCCCTAGCATTTAACCACCCACCCTAATGCGTTGGCGCAATCACTTGGCCCCATGACAAATAGAACAAAAAATATGGCACCTGGCAAGGTTGTGCTGCATGAAACTAAAGCATTTTGCAAGAACACATTTGATTTTGACATGGTCAAACATTTTTGAGTTGACCAAAACTGAGAGAGGATATTGTGGACATACCCCACATGTACCTATAGGTTCAAATGTAATGTTACCAACTGCCATGAATTCTGAGAACTGCTTCATCATAGTTTGCTAGTTTTTGCTCTTAGGATCTTAAGTGACTTTGCCGGTAGTCGACTGCCACGAATGATTGGGACACTTGGCCTATGAAACGAGACCTTCCCTAGCATTTACCCACCCACCTTGACATGTTGGTGCAGTTGGTTCAATCTTACAAGCTGTGGAATGCAATATCTCACTCCTAGCACCTTTCCAATGCATGAAACTGAAGCATTTTGCAAGAATGCATTTTATTTCGGCACGGTGAAACAGACTGGAGTTGACCAAAACTAAGAGAGGTTATTGTGGATGGACTCCACGTGCACCTATAGGTCCAAATGGAACATTCCTAGCTTCAACAATTTTGAGAACTGCTCCATCATAGTTTGGCATTTTTTTTCTCTTGGGGATCTTAGGGGACTTTGCCGATAGCCTGCTACCTCGAATGACAGGCATGCTTGGCACATGAAACGAGACCTCCCTTGAGATGAGAGAGATTGTCTACAAAATGTCACTCCTAACTTCACACCTCTAACAGTTGTGCACTAAGTCATGTTTTGTTAGTGCAATGACGTGGCATTACATGATTGGTTGCTTTTTAGATCTAAAAAGCACATTTCATTCAATTGTAAGTACTTATAGTCAATACTAACAACCTTAAAGTCACAACTAGTAGTGTTAAAATTTTAAAAATATCAAACCTTAAATCCACAAACACTATCATAGCTATTGGAACATGCTCAGCCACACGAATTTGATAAAACCATATTTATAAAGCAGATATGTAAGACAACATAGATTCTCACTTATCAAAAAAATCTGATAATTGTTCAATCTCGATGATAATAAAGGATATAGGAATTTTGTCAGATGTTGTAATTGCAGCTACCTTTATAGACATGTATGCAATGTGTGGAAGCGTAGACAAGGCACATGGATTGTCTGATAGAACACTACAAAGAGAGGTCCTCTCATGGAATGCAATGATTGCAAGATATGCAAAAAATGGTTTTGTTGACAAGACTTTATAAACTTTCAAGCAAATGTAATTGGCAAGTGTAAAGCCAAATTCCACAACCTTTGCCAACATCATCCCTATCTCTACCAAATTAGGATCTTTGGAATAGGGTATGGACACCCATCAAAGCATAAAGGATATTATGTAGATTTTTGTGAAGTTGACTGTGATGATTATTATTTAGGTTTTTTTTTGAATGGTGGACAAGGGTTTGGTGTCTTGAGAAGTATTATACATTTGGACTTTATCTTATGAGCATTAGGTCAATGGTATTGTGTTAGTCATAGTGACAAACCCTAGAGGCTTGTGCAGTGTAATATACCTATACTCAGCTTCTCTCTCTCATGTGGAGTACAAAGTTGGAGTAGACATATAAAATGCCAATCTTGGGTTAAAAACCTCATGGTGGGATCAACTTGTCCCTACACCCTTTATTAATGTGCTCGGAATGAATTTGTAGATGATGGTAAAGAAAAAAGTAGAGTGCCTTCTAAAATGACTAGTTTTCTCTTGAATATTGTTGTGGTTGTTAGTTCCATGTGTATAGTCTCATTGGTAAGATGTATTGTTATTAGCCCTTAAGAACAAAGTGAAAATGCTTTACTTTGATTAAATATGTGGATAGCAATTATGTATGTGCATATGAGAAAAATGTTACCTTAAATGAATTTGAAATATTTGTAAGGGCTATAGGATAGACCTATGGGACCATGGATATGGCTTTATTATAACTCTAAAATTATTTTTAAGGAAACCCTTGTTTATGGAATTGTTATTGTGTATATTTTTGCAATGATTAAGGTCAAAGTATATATGTTGCAATAATTACAAGATATGCATAAAATGGATTTGTTGATAATGATTTAGAAATTTTCAAGCAAATGTGATTGGCAGGTGTACATCCAAATTCCACAACCTTAACCAACATCCTCCCTACCTATGCCAAAATGGGATCTTTGGAACACGGTATGGACATCCATCAAAGCATAAAGGATATGTGAATTTTGTCAAATCTGTTGTAGTTGCAACTACCCTAGTAGACATGTATGCAAAGTGTGGAAGCATAGACAAGGCACGTGAAATATTTGATAGAACACCTCAAAGAGATGCCTTCTCTTGTCTAATGCAATAATTGCAAGATATGCACAAAATGGATTTGTTCATAAGGCTTTAGAAACTTTCAAGCAAATGCAATTGAGAGGTGTAAATCCAAATTCCACAACCTTAACCAACATCCTCCTTTCATATGCCAAAATAGGATCTTTGGAACATGGTATGGGCATCCATCAAAGCATAAAGGATATGGGAATTTTGTCAGATCTTGTAGTTGTAACTGCCCCAGTAGACATGTATGCAAAGTGTGGAAGCATAGACAAGGCACATGAACTGTTTGGTATGATGCCTCAAAGAAATGTCATCTCATGGAATGCAATGATTGCAAGATATGAACAAAATGGATTTTTTGATAAGGCTTTAGAAAATTTCAAGAAAATGCAATTAGCGGGTGTAAAGCCAAATTCCATAACCTTAGCCAACATCCTCCCTTCATATACCAAAATGGGATCTTTGGAACATGGTATGGACATCCATCAAAGCATAAAGGATAGTATACACCTAAAAATGACATGACTCTACCTAAATAAATATTTTAAATATTTACTTCATCTTAATATTCCTCTATCAATAAATAAATAAATATATTTATTTATTTGATTCATTTTCTCCCATTAATTGAATAAATTACATTTATTTAATTAATTCCATCAAATCAACTTTATTCTTCTAAACAATTAAATAATTTTAATTATTTAATTAAATCATTCATTCTTCCAAATTTAAATAAAATACAAATTTATTTAAATTAAATCTTAATCTCCAAAAATAAAATATAATTAAATATTTTATTTATTCTTCCAAATCATGTGGAAGTAATTAAATAAATTGATTTATTTAATTACGCTTTCTTATCTTCTAAAAAATCTTCAAAATGTTCTAAAAATAAATTCTTCTTGTCATACAAAAGCAAAAGCTGAGTTAACTGATTTAAAGCTATCAAAAAAGCTCTTAAATTAGAAAAATATATTCTAATTTAAGAAATAAAAACTCATCCTCATCAAGAAAGCAGTTAACTCAACAAAGCATCTTTTTGAATGACACATGTCCTTCTTATATTTGTGCTCGTTTTCTTGAACATCCTCTACCATTGATCTTCTTATTTCTTCTACACCGTTGATCCTCTCTCTCATGAGTCTATAAATACAACCCTCTTCTTCTTTTTCACATATCAAGCTTTCAAGTAAACTTATGCTGCAGAATCCATAGTGTGCCATTGGCACCCCCACTTTCATATCATCCATTATCCATTTCATGTTGTGTTGAAGCTCACCTTCAACACTACAAGTATCCAAGCCATTTCTCCTTTGCCATCTTGAGGAATTAAAGCAAGGAAGCAAGCTTCTTGAGGGCCACATTCATCACTGAAGATCAAACGGGAATAGGTGAACAATGGAAATCGCAAGGTAAAAAGGTTGTATCACTTTCTTTCTTAGATTTTAAATCCTTTTTATCTGCATATTCCATTGATGTTTTTGGGTTTTTATAATTCATTTTGATTATCCCATTTTACCCTTTACAAGGATATGTGAATTTTATCAGATCTTGTAGTTGCAACTACCCTGGTAGACATGTATACAAAGTGTGGAAGCATAGACAAGGTACGTGAACTATTTGACATGATGCCTCAATGAAATACCATTTGATGGAATGCAATGACTGAAAGACATACAAAAAATGGATTTTCTGATAATGCTTTATAAACTTACAAGCAAATACAATTGGCGGGTGTAAAGCCAAATTCCACAACCTTAGCCAGTATCCTCCTTGCCTATGCCAAAATGGGATCTTTGGAACATGGTATATACATCCATCAAAGCATAAGAGATATGGGAATTTTGTTAGGTATTGTAGTTGCAACTGCCCTTAGAGACATGTATGTAAAGTGTGGAAGCATAGACAAGGAACCTGAACTATTTGGCATGATGCCTCAAAGAAATGTTGCCTCATAGAATGCAATGATTGCAAGATATGAACAAAATGGATTTTTTGATAAGGCTTTAGAAACTTTCAAGCAAATACAATTGGTGGGTGTAAAGCCAAATTCCAAAACCTTAGAAATGGTATGTTAGGAACATGGTATAGACATCCATCAAAGCGTAAAGGATTTAGGAATTTTGTCAAATGTTGTAGTTACAACTAACCTGCGAGACATGTATGCAAAGTGTGGAAGCATATACAAGGAACGTGAACTGTTTGACATGATACCTCAAAGAAATGTCATCTCATGGAATGCAATGATTACAAGATATGCATGAAATGGATTTTTCATAAGGCTTTAGAAACTTTCAAGCAAATGCACAAAATAAACTTTCAACCAAATGCAATTGGCACGTCTAAAACCAAATTCCACAAGTACCTTATCCAACATCCTCCTCGCCTATGCCAAAATGGGATCTAGGGAACATGGTGTGGAGAACCATCAAAGCATAAAGGATATAGGAAATTTGTCACATGTTGTATTTACAGCTACCCTTGTAGACATGCATGGAAAGTGTGGAAGCCTAGACAAGGCACGTGAACTATTTAACATGATGCCTCAAAGAATGCACAGTCTCATGGAATGCAATAATTGCAAGATATGCACAAAATAGATTATTTGAAAATGATTTATAAACTTTCAAGCAAATACAATTGGCACGTGTAAAACCAAATTCCTATAATGATATTTGATCATCATATTAAATATTTAATATAAACTATCATATACATAATGTCATGAACATAACATCTAGTCTACATATAAAGCCATATAGGCATGTCCAAACAAAGCCATACAGGTATATACAAAAATATATATCGGTAACATACAAAAGTGTCTATACAAAGCCATCTAGGCATACAAAGAAGTCCCAAAATCTAGTTTCCTATGGACTTCTATCAAATAATTGGTGGCCCTTGCTTGATTGTGAAGATGGAGAGCCAATTAGTGACTCATCCTCTCTCTCCTATTGAGTAGACCTCCTCGACAGAGATTTTTGCAGCTCCACTTGTTAATACAATCAAACAATATGCACATTAATATAGAAAACATGAACTACATAACATCACATATGTAATCAATCACTTACTGCTACCTGATGATCCCTCTTGATCATCTTTTCTCTCTTCATTCGTAGTTGGACGTGTTGGAGTTGTGACCTCCTGTGAGAAGCATCAAGAAGCAAAATTGACTAAACATAATTATCATTTATTTACATCAAATGACATGAGATAAAATAAGAAATACAAAATGACATTTACATGTTATTAGCTCATACCTCGGTCAAAGGATTTGAAGACAACATAGCTATAGCAATGTCTGCCTATGCTAACTTATGAAGATGAGGAGTTTCCATATTCAACATGTAAAAATAGAGTTCAAGGTTATTTGACCAAAATAGATACATAACATTATTTAAATGCATAATAATTACAAATGGTTAAATTACCTCCATATAAGTGGTTCTGCATGTAGGGGACCAAGGAAACCGTGGAGGTGCTGGTGAAGCTGCCTGTTGAAATCATCAAATTGTCACTAAATAATATTACCATTGATATATGTACTATATTTACGATGATGTGATAAATTACATTCCTGCTGACTTGACCTCCTCTCATAACCCGCCAATGGATGGCTAACAGAGGCAGGATGAAGACTCTGACCCTGGAATTTCATTGCGCAGACAATTACATACATTAATTTTGACTTATAATATAAATAGTCATATAAAATTAATTACAAGTTTCAAATAAGAATATATTAAATCAAGATGAAACTTGTAAAAAATTACCTGAGAGTCAATACCAAATGTATGTCAAAAGACATCATCTGTGAGAACAAGATCATCCAATATGGATGTGTCCGTCACTGGATGCTGCCCCTTCGTCCCAACATCTTGCTGAGAGTCCTGCCGAGAGTCCTGTCAAATCTTGTGTCCAATAATTGCATAGGTTTCCACATGAACTGCACAGATGTGGGGACAAATGATGCCTGTTTCTCTCACCCTCATCGGCCTGGGTGAGATCATTGCCATGTTGTGCTAGAGACTACATGAGAGCACTCAATGAATGTAGTATCGCCACCTCAACACTCTCCTTCAAAGTTGAAGGGAGTGACACATGTAATGGCCTCATCAGGGGTCTAGGTATATGGTTTTGGTCTCACTATGCCCCCTCTCTATCTTGGACAGAGCCACCACCTCTACCTTGGAACTCTTGAATGTCAAAATAATTAGGAATCTTCTTGAGGACCAACTCGTAATGGAATTTCCTCAAGTAATATTGTGGCACCTCATTGTTGTTGCATGGGCACTTGTCAAACACCATGTACCATCTATCCCAAAAGTTTTGGGATATAGCTTCATTCTTAACCAATGAATAGGGAAGCATTTGGAAGTCTCTTCTAATCTTTGGCCAGTTTTAGGATTGATAAGTGTGAACATAATGTATATTTTGTATTTTTTTCATCCTTCCCTTGTTCATAAGACAATTTGTAAGCATAGTATCACCAACACCTCTCCCTCTAGTCATGAAATTCAGTGATTTGGTTTGTCACTAATTTGGTGTGAGAAATAATCATCTCTAATGACTTTGCAAGTGCTCTCCTATGATTGGTGCTTGCACTTGGATTGTTTAACATTTCAATTAGGGTTTGAAGATGTTTTTTATTTTCTTTTATTTGCTCTAAATAGTTTTCTTGTGTATCTCTTTCATGGTGAGGACGTGAAGGTGGGGGGTTTTAAGGGTTTTCAGGGTTGTTTTGACCCTCAACTAGATTTTTGTTTTGTCCTGCTTCATTGAATGTATATTTAATATAAAAAACTAATCAAACATTGCAAAAGTTAAATATTCTTTTCAAACTCACAAATATTAATCAAACCCTACCTTCTTTGGCTACTAGACCCTCTACATTTGCTTCATGACATCTTTCAGACCAGGTTTGGCGAGGTGACATTGTGAAAACATCGATCTCTCTTTGCACTTGCTTGATTTGCCCTTTCTTCAACATGCACGTTCTATTTGACTAGTTTTTTCCTTGCCAAACTATAGTTTTGGCCATGGGTATGAAGGAATTGTGGTTTTTTTTGTTGTATGTAGACAATAATGTGACCATAATAATTTGCATGGGACCATAAAGTCATGTGGAAACTTTTTGGTCCCACAACTCCATGCATACACCCTATAATCTTATGAAAAGGGGCCCAGACAAAGAGGTCAACGACCAAGGTGTAAAAGGCAAAGTTCATAGAGAGAACATTTTATCGATAAGGAAAAAAGAAAGAGGAAAAGGAAGAGAGCTCGATGGTCCACAAAATGCAGATTTCGCTGACCAAAGGAAGATAAAAGGGAAAAACTAAAGAGTTCGGCATGGGGTGAATTCACCAATAGAGAAAATTAAGTGGCGCCAAAGGTAGAATTGAAATTACAACACCTTATAAAATCTTGAAGGATACAATTCTGCATCACACCATTGTTGCAAGATGAATTTAATACTTGAAGTACAATGTTGCAAATCAATCAGATTCATGTAGTTGAAACAGTTAGAATTTTCAATGCACCAGTACAGATGATGAATTTGTGGGTACCATGGAAGGATTTCAAACCTTCCTTCCTAAATGCGCCTAACATCGCTGCATGTGAGCAATCTTCCTGTACCATGTTTTAGGCCTAATAGGGCATGGCCATTGTCCTAGGTTTGTAGGTCTTTTGATAGAGATAAGGGCTGAATTGAATGTAGCGTGGGTGCCTGGGAAGGGTGATCAACTAATTTTTAGTGCCTATAGCTACACAATGGATTATGAAATGTTATATATACATGTAATAAAGATGTATTTGGGGGTTAGCTATTCTTTTGGGCTATTACGCAGGCTGAAGAGTTTGTTGCAGTCACAGACCTTGCAAAACATTTACAAGAACTAGTCTGATTTGATACATTATGTTTGAAGCTGAGCCTTTGATGTCTCTGATAGTGGTTTACCTATGAATGTAACTAATTATTTTGTGTCTACTTCTTCTATAACAAATTGTCCTTCTTTTGTAATGGCTATTTAGCCTTCATGATCAGTACAATCATTAATATTTTGCCTCTCTTATACTTTTACTTTGTGTTTACTTGAAATCTGTAAGCTTATTTTGTGGACAAAATGGTCCCTCCTATAGTTACAATTTTCTAATTGAAGCCTCTGTTAAAGTTGTAAGTATGTGTGAGTCCATGTCGGCATTTGAGATCATTCTTGTGTTATGTTAGTCCCAGCTAACACTATAAATCTGGTGCATCACCCCTTTCAATTCCAATATTCCTTCTTCCCCCTTTCCCTATAAGTATAGCATTAGATTTACCAATTATTCTCTGGACCTTAAGTCCAAAAAGAGGAACCAACCTTCTCTAGAGGTTTGGTCTCAGTTGCAAGGTCCCACACCTTGAGACCAATCCCATGTTTCACTAAATTTGTTGAAACTGCCAAAAGCTTCAACAATAGGGTGCAAATTTAGGTGACAATAATTTGTGGCACACTCGGTGGGACCAGTTTGATGAGATTTATCATCCATTGAAGGATTTGGTGTATTCTTCAGTGTATCGCCATTCGCGATAGTCTTCTTCAACACCATGGTGACTTTGTTGAACAAATCTACTGGTGTAGCCAGTTCAAGTACTTAAAGAACTTCAAGGATCATGATTTTGGTGATATTCCTGGTTGAACTTACTTTCAGAAGCATCTCAATCACCTAGCGACTCTATTCGTATGAGCTCATTTCTCTGAGGAGAATATCTGTTTTCTCTTATTTCATGATTGTCTGAATGATTTATGATTCTTAATGTTCCATTATGTCAAAATTTTATGGGAGTTATGGCTCTTCCCCTCCTCCTAGCCAAAACACAATTTATTGGCCTCCATATCAACAATTTCAAGCCCAAGACGCCTCTACTTTTATGCCATATACACCTATTGCAGAATATCAACATCCTCACGATGCTTACCTCCCACACACCCTTGCTCAGTCTTCTTGTCAGCCTAATAATGCCTATTATCAACCTCAAAAGGACTACCTTGCTCTGATAGAGATTAAAGAACATTTGGATAATATTAAAAGGAAAGTAGGGTATAATCAGCCACAGGAGGACTTTAATTTTAACATCAGAAATGAAGGTGATGTGACGGAGATACTTTGAGGTTTCCAATGGGAGTGGGATGAGGTTTAAGGAATGATAGAGTGTAACCAACAATAGGAGGAGCTTGCTTATCGGGCCCATCTTCAACAATAGTAGATGGAGGCATACGAAAGAGGTTACCAAGAAAGCTTGGCTTTAGAGATTGTGGCTATAGAAGAACAGTTAAGGCAATTGCTTGCCTAGACAAAGAGACAAGAAGCCTAATTAGTCCCCTCCATTCCCAATTTTAGGCAACCCCTCCCTTCTACACAAGTTTAGCTTGCAGCAGAAATAACCCCCAAATTGAAGATCCCAAGTTTTAGGCAGGGGAAACCCTCTGAGCCTCCGAGACCACATTCAAGTTTCAAAATCCCAAGTTTCAGAGGCCCTCATCCTTCACAGGAGTTTGTTCCTATGCAAGTTCATCCTATTATCCCTCAAGAACAACCCTCTCAAGAAGCCTTTCTAGCTCCCATCCCATGTCATCCCTCTTGCCCTGCCACTATTTCACTTTTCAAAGGTGGACCTATTGTCTATCGGGCTAACTCGAGGGATGAGCAAGAACAGGAGGTGCCTATAACTAGAGAGGAGCCACATGCCGATAACAAGCCCTCATTCTCTAGCTCGCTCTTAAAAGACATACCAATTTTTGGTGAAATATTGGGTTCTATGATCTAGAAAAGGAAGTGTTGGAGGTAGCTGTGGAGAAACCTACTATGTGTGAACACTCATGCACCATTAAAAATCAAGAATCAAACCTACTGTAAGAAGAAGTTAAGCCAGATCATTCTAACCAGCAGTAGTACATTGAGCATGAGGTTAGTGTTGATCTAGGTGCATGGTTGAGTCCTATGGACTTTTGTTTATTTGAGGAGTTTTCCCATGCTTTTAAGAATGAAATGAAAAGATTGCATGGTGAAATTCTTTAGCTACAGAGGCAGTTCAAGCTAAATCTAGTGGAGTTGCAGTCAAATGATGAAGGCATTGAAGAAGAGATTATTGTAGCTACTTTGGAGGTTAATGATGCCATTTTGTTTCATGAATTGCCCAGCTACATTGAGGATTTGCAACAACATGAAGATGTTGAGGGCCATTGTAAGTTGCTGGCATGTGCAGAAAGGAGTGTGGGTAACTCTATATTAGAAAATGTAGAGGCTGCTAATGCAGACCTGTTTGAATAGCTCCCATCTTTTATTGAAGATAACAATGTAGAGATTGAACATGGGCAAGAATAAATTGAAGATTTATTCTTGATTATCCAACATGGATATCAACCTATTTGTGAAAATTTCTCCGTCGAGCACGTGTAGGGCTCATTTTATGAGACTAATTTAGAAAATCATGAGCATCTTGTTCATGAGGTGGAGGCAGCCATATTTCTAGTTGAGCCACAAGAGCCATAGCATTTAGACCAGTAATAGAATGATGAAGAATCAGATCAGAGGCATGGGATCAACTCTATTGATTTTCATGTCATTTCAAGGGGATGCCCAATCAGACATCTAGCTCAGTTGGGGACAGACAGAGAGGAGTCACCACTTGTCATGCTCATCTCTGAGCATGAAGTTGAGCATCAAAATGTGCAGGATCAACTCATTTATCCACTTCTTAATAGTTATATTTCCAATCAGTGCAAGTGGGTAAGTGAGTTTGTTCCTATTCTTGGGGAAGTGTTTCATCAATTTGTTATACATCAACTCCTTCCCATCTACTGTTGACTGCCCATAAGCATGTGAAACACTGTGGATTGTTGAGAAAGGGCAATTACTTTCAAAAACTAGTTAATGGTTTTGTTTAAGTCCTTTTCTGGCTAGCTAGTTTAGGTTTAGGATAGTTTCATTTCTATTTTAGGTTTCCTTTCCTCTAAGTACTTTTGCATAGGCAACATTCTCATTAGGAGATTGTTTGCCTTGTTTGTTTTGTTTTATTTTTTGGAGGCAGTTTTTAGTTATGTATGGTCATGTTGTTGCAGCTCCCCCTTTTTGACTCTGTGCCCAATGGATTGATAAGGCCACTAGATCCCTATGTTTAGTAGGCAAACAACCCTGCATAGTTGCCAAAATGTTGTCATATTTTTTCCTAGGCCAAAATAGCCCAAAAATCCCACCTTCTTCCATTAGAAATACCCAATATGAGAAAGATTAAATGGAAGAAAATCTCCTTTCAAAAAATCCCAAAAAATTTGAAGTCCTTTGCCTTGTATTCTCTTCAGTTGACAAAATGTCCAATTTGTGAACCTGCTAGTTCACTGACTGACAGGTTCGCTGATTGAAGAAATCTCCAACAGGATGGTGAAAGGAAAATTATTACCAAGGAAAAATGTTATTCGAAGGCAGAAAAGAGGCTAAGTGTTTTATTGGCAAAATGTTCTGTTTGTGGACCTCTAGGTTCATCGATTGACAGGTTCATTGACAAATCAGTTTGTCGATAAGGCGAAGGGGAAAACTTCAGTAGTTGGGCATAATTTTTAAAGTCTAAGGAAAGCAAAGAGAAGGAAAGTTGGCCTTTGTCAACAAACTTAAGATTTGGCAAACATTAAGTTTGTTGATTGGCAGGTTTGTCGATTGACATTTTTGCCGATAAAGGAACGAGACAAGGGCGAAGGCATTGGTTCACCAAAAGGAAAATTCACTGATAAGGTGAAAAGTGGCAAAGTGAAGAAGAAGAGAAGGGAAGGTTCACTAAATGAAGACTTTATTGACTAAAGAAGAGAAGCAACATGGAAGTAGTTCACGAAATATGAATTTCACCGACTAAAGTAGAAAAGTAAAGAGAAAAAGAAAAAGGACTAAGGAAAAGGCAACCAATCGGTGGATCGGTGAAAATGCAAACTTGCTAACCGATTCGTGATTTTAAAAATTCGTCGATGAGGTGAGTAGGAATCCAAAGAAGCCAAAGGCAAAAAGGGGCCGAGACAAAGAGGCCGACGACCAAGGTATAAAAGTCAAAATTCACGAAGAGAACATTTTGCTAATAATGCAAAAAGAAAGAGGAAAAGGAGGAGAGCTTGATGGTTCACGAAATGAAGATTTCACCGACCAAAGGAAGATAAAGGGAAAAACTAAAGAGTTTAGCATGAGGCAAATTTGCCGATAGAGAAAATTAAGTGGCACAAAAGGCAGAATTGAAAGTAAAACACCTTAAAGTGTTGTAAAAGCTTGAAGGATGCAATTCTCTGCATCACGACATTGTTGTAGGATGAATTTAATACTTAAAGTACAATGTTGTAGATCAATTCGATTTAGGTAGTTGAAACAATTATGATTTTCAATGCGCCCATACAGATGATGAATTTGTAGTTACCATGGAAGGATTTCAGACCTTCCTTCCTAAATGTGCCTAACACCCCTATGTGTGAGCAATCTTCCTCTACCAATTTTTAGGCCTAATAGGGCATGGCCGTCGTCCTAGGTTTGTAGGTCTTATGATAGAGATAAGGGCCAAATTAAATGCAGTGTGGGTGCCTAGGTAGGGCAATCAACTTATTTTTAGTGCTTGTAGTTGTATGATGGATTATGAAATGCTATATATACATGTAATAAAGATGTATTTGGGGTTAGTTGTTCTTCTAGGCTATTACGCATGCTAGAGAGTGTTGGCAAGAGACACTGTGTGGATTCATGAGTGTTGTCATTGATGGCAAAAGTTTCTATCCCACATCTGTAGTACATAGTATGCCTATATTGAAAGTCAGATTGAAGATTATTTTGGTCCGGTGAACAAGAATAGAGTATGCAACAAGGTTCGACAATCAGGTCCAGATCTCTCAGATGGTGTAACTCAGCAAGTTGTGGACTTGTATAAGTCAAGAGGAGTATCATGACTACTATATTTTAGAGATTTAGCCTCCGGTAGTAAAGCATGGAAAAGATATGAGCATCTAAGCATCGGGTTCCAATCAAGTAGAGCAAATAGAGGAAGAACTGATTGGCAGAGCATCAGACTTCAATCTGGATGAGTAAAAGGTGTTGATCAAGCTATTTGGGGGATTATTCATTGTTGGCTGACATGATTAATGACTTCTATGCCTATGCTTTTGATATGCATCACAAATCAAGCATGGATTTAGCTGATAGATCAGTAACTTGTAAATATCTTGAGTGTTCTTGTTTCCGACTAGAAAGTTGATGAAATATTTGATGTAGATATATATACCAGATGGATTCTAGTATGTAGAGGTGGAAAATATAAAAGTGATGAAATGAAGTGTGAAGAAAAGTAGGGACAAGTGTGAAAGCAGCAGATCAAGTCCGGTATGTGACAGAACAACAATATTAAAGTAGAGGATGAATGAAGTGCATCAAATTAGTGTATTGAGCCTAACTGAAACTGAACTCTTGCATTTGTAGATGCTTCTCATCAGTTCAAACATCTGATTACCTTCTGTAAGTTCTTGTAGGTAGTGTGCCTCTTGTGAGCAGTGTGCTCGGTGAGCCCTAATTGGCAAGTGCCATCTTGTACTCCTTTATTCTTTTAATAGAGAATACAATCTTGGGTTAGTCACCCCGTGATTTTTCCCTTAACAGGGTTTTCCATGTTAAAATCTTGGTGTCATATGTGTTAATATGTTTCTGCTCTTGAATTGTTGCATTGTGTTTCTATGATTAATTTATTATTATGCTGCTGAATTACAAGAAGGATTTAAGTGGTTAATAAAAGGAAAGTTTTGGGACAACTGATTCACCCCCCCTCTTAGTTATTAGCCTTGTTTCCAACAATTGGTATCAGAGCTAAGTTCCTTTGAACAAAGCCTAACAACTCAAGGAAGATCTGGGAATCTCAATGGATATATATGGTATGAAGGAACAACTTCAGTATGCCCTAGATGATCTTGAACAATCCCATTCTAAAGTCAATAATTTGAGAGAAAGACTCAAACAAGCTGATGATTTCATAAATGAGATAAAATAAAAACTTAGTATATCTGTGAAAAAGAGAAAGGAACTACTTCAAAAATTAGCCAATTAGAGTGAGGACAATGATACTAATGAAGATCTGAATAAGAAAAATAAGCTATGTGAGAAGCTGTCAAAAGAGGTCATTATGGTAAGGCATGAAATGGAATCAGGGGTTATGAGATTCACCCAAGAAATTGAAGAAAAAAGGAAGATTGAAGATAATTTAAAACAATCCCTCAAGGAGAAGACAGAGGACTGCCAGAAAATGGATAGAATAATTAGGCATCTTGAATCTGATCTTGAAGAAGCTAGAGATAATGAAGAACAACTTGAGAATCAGATAGACACTCTTAAAAAAAATCTGCAAACAACAAATGAATACAAAGAGAAATTCAAGATAAGCTCAGCCCAACTTGAAGTTCTTCTTGAAAGCTAAAAGAGGGTAGATGATAAGCATGGCTTGGGATATGAGAAAGGTGAAAGCTCCAAATCTGGTCAGAAGAACTTTGGATCAGGAAATCAAAGAAACAAGCCTATAAGACCTCCGATAAGGCAACCAAATGCTCAAAGATATCTATCCTTCAATGGATATTGCTTCAATTGCAACAATTTCAGTCATAAAGAAACTCAGTGCAGAAGGAGAATGAATCAGACTAATCCATCCTTCTCCGGACAATGTTTCAACTACAAAAGGTATGGTCACAAATCTCATGAATGCAAAAATATGCAAATAAACAATTCATTCAATGGTAGATGCTTTGCATGCAATAGAATGGGACATATGGATAATCAATGCAGATCAAGAGGATATCAATCAAATATGTAAAGAAATGTTGTTTGTTACAATTGCAATAGATCCGGTCATGTTGCCAAATTCTGCAGAAGTAAAAATTAGGATAAAAAGGGTTCGGTGCATCATAATAAAAAACAAGATAAGGGTAAAGGTAAAGTGAATGTGGATGAAGTTCAAAGGGAAATGAGCAAGATTTGGGTAAAGAAGAGCACAGAAAGTATTGGGGATGGATCCACATTGGAATCTAGTGCTGATATTCCTTCCAGAAACTAAAAAGGTGAGCTTTGGCTCAGGGGGAGTCACAGAGAAAAACAAATTCCCCCAGCCAGTCAATTAGTGCCTAAATTCAGCACATGGAATGCTACGGATTAAAGGGTTCTCAGAAAAATATCTAAATAACCCTCAAGAAAAATATGAAAGATCTACATGGAGTTTTGCACAAGTTTAACCACTCAAGTTGATTCGGTTGACAGTCATCCAGTAAAGCAAGATTTTCACAGACAGATCCGGTATGATTCAGAATTGAAATACTTTGATCTATAGACCCATGGCATGATTGAAGAAAAGAAGATACATTGTCAATCCTCACTGATAATGATTCTAAGATCAGCACAATGATTTAAGAAGATCTCTCTTAAAATAGGATAACCAGATAACTTAAGTTATGCATTTATTACAAAAGGAAATTAGGGTTTGCGCAAGAATAAAAGTGTTCTTTCACTCTTCATTTGCACACTTGCATTTGCAAAGAAGATAAGAAGAGCTTTGCAACGAAGTTTCTATAATCCACTCAAAGATCAACTGGAAAATTGAATTCAATCAACGATTTGTTCTGGCTCCTATTTCAAAGCCTAAAAGCATTAAAAAGGTACTCCCATTTTGAAAATCTCTCTCTGAATCTTTTGCAAGATGGCTACTCCAATGGTTGTAAAGATCACTGATAGGCCGTGTCCTAAATTCAAGAAACACCCCTATAAATCTCTAGAAGTTGATCCTTTGGGCAGATTTTCTAGCATTCTGCATGGGGTATTACACGTAGAAGATGTTAGGGTCTATATCCATGCCAACATTGAGGAATTTGGAGACTCTAAATTGATGGACATCTATCACAAATAGCTGATAGATGAGAGTTTTGAAGTTCTCAAACCTCAATACAAGGTCCTCCGGGATAAACACTTTGGAAATTGCATACACTTCCCCTGTTTTGCAGAAGATGATTGGGTCCAGTATGTCCTAAGCAGGATGCATGATAATTTCATGTGGTTAATGAGGCCCTTCAAGATAACAAAAGATGCCATCAGGGCAGTGACTGGACTGCACTCTTCCGGTGGGTTCCTGCACTTAAATATGTCAAGAACTAGACAGTAACTGAAGCCACTGGATCTAAGTTTGATAAAAGAGCCATGACCATAGATGACATCACTAATTCAGATGTCAAGTTTGCCTCAATGATAATTGGCTACAAAATCTATCATTCAAGCAGGGAGAATTCTATGTCTGGGACCGCAATATATGCAGCATATCAGATGTTGAGGGAAAATGCAAATTATGACCTATGTGATCTCCTAAATCAACTATTAGAAAAACTATAGAAGATCAAAAAGGATAAGAAGAATTCCTTCAAATATGGTTGTCTAATACTGTGTCTGTTCTTTTATTACATGAATGAGCTACCCAGATCAAGTGGTTGGGTATGGCAAAATGACAAACCAGTTGCAATCTAGATTAGAGACTATATGTATGGACTTGGTGATGCTAAAGCTCAAAACATAGCTCTTTGGGGTTACTTTAAGAACTTCCAAAGCATGATGCAAGCCAGAGAGAGAATACCTCAATCCATAGTTGAGAAATACAAGGATACAGTGTGCTTCATGGTTGACACTGATTAATGCCTAATGGTGGCAGTTGAGCCCACAACAGTATGGATAATGCCTCTGGGATATGAGGTCGATGAGAAAATCTTGGAGCTACATATTCAACACTTGTTAAGCCAACCTAAGGACCTTGAGGCAGAAAGGTTTGGAACCTTTCAAGAACTAAGTGTAAAAATACATGTTGAGTTAAGACAACTAGAGATAAAGAGGAAAGTAAGAAGGGAAGTTGAGGAAATTGCCAAAAGATTTGGCTTATCTAAATAGGTAGTAGATGCAAATAGAAAGAAAATGGAAAGGGATGAGAAAGAAAAATAAGAAGTAAAGAAAGGAAATGTTCTGGTACAAGCTTCCTCTCGGACTAGATCCTCCAAAAGTTCTGTACCTGCCACTCCTAAAATCTCAAGGGCCACCAAACTAGAAGTCAAGACATCCAGAAAAGGAGAAAAGAGGATGAAGACCAAAGCCACATGGTCATATACAAGCCTCAAGGATGATGAAAAAATAGAATCTGATGAAGAAATCAAGAAAATGAAGAAGAAGAAAACATCCAGTGAATTCTCTGCTAGCAAAAATAAGGAAGAAAAGGTAGAAGAATTTGTTGAAAAGCCCACTCTTTCCATTGATGACATCATCAAGGCAGTTACTGTGGATGGGAACCTGCAGCCAGTAACAGATTTCTATGATGAATATAGTGATACTGACAAGAGAATTTTGGAAGAAGCTACTGTCAGGTACCTGAATATTTACAATAATGCTTTCATTTAAATTATATCATTAATTCCCAAGAGTCTAAAAAAGGTACTTGAACTGAGAAAAGAAAATGCAAAAGAAAAAGACCTAGAGATTCAGGAACAAAAAATGATTCAACTTTATCCTTCTATCACTCCAAGACAATTGGACATGATTTTTAAAGATTGTAAGGATGAGTTCCGAAGTAAGGCAAGAATCAATAAACTTATGCTTGGAGAAACTAACCAAGTAGCAAGTGAGACAAAAGACATCCTCCGGAATGCTTTGAAAAGATTCAATCTTCCTGTTATAGAGGAATCAGTTGAAGAACCTTCTACCATGGATGTTGAAGGATTATATGTAACCAATGAAAAATCTTTTGATGTAGAAGGATCAAAAGAGATAGATGAAGAGAAGTCTAAGGACTTGGATTCCTCTGTTTCGAAAGAGGAAGTTAATGAAGTAGTAGACATAGGTAACATCTCTCCTCCAGATCCCACTGTAGACATTCCAGATTCAGAAGCTGAAGGAGAAGGAAGAAAAGAGGAGAAAGTGAGTCAAGAAGAGGAAGTTAAGGAAAAAGAAGAAGAACAAGTAGAGAAGACCTATGATGACAGTTTTGAGATCCCAAAAGAAAAGAAGACATAGTCACCGGCAAGAGACACTACAGAGGCAGTGAAGAACTTCTTAAACAAAGAAATGATGGAGATAGATGAACCTAAGCTATTTCAAGGGCCACTAAATTTTGACTCTCTCTCTTCGGTCTAGATAATGAAAATAACATCTTTTGCTCAAGCCAAAGAAAAAGAAAAACTCCCGAAATCTCACATGGAAGACTGTGAGCTGTTGGAGATGGCATCCGAGATACTGGAGAAGATCATGCCATCATTCCAAAAGGATCCTTCAGCCTCTCCATCTGGTAACTTGAAATCTCTGGTAAATTATGTTACCACTCACTTTGAATCTCTAGAAAAATCAGCAGAAGTTAAGGTCCGGAAGGAGTTTTTGGGAAAAAGATTCACTGAAGTACAGGGACTCATTACTAATTATAGGAGGACCCTAGACATTGGAATAAAGAGCCTTGAAAATGCTCTTAAAGATGGAGGGGACATGTACAAAATTTGTCTATCTTGGCCCAAAGTGACAGAGGATATTGAAAAGAAAGTGAAAGAACAAGAAGGTAAACTGTCAAGTTTATCTTAGAATTTTGATCCCCTTACTACCTCTTTAATGAATCAATAATTCTAGGCCATTGTCATCATATATGAAATAAAGAGGCTGAACAAATAAAAGAAGGATATAATAAATAGAATGAGTGAACTCAGAGTGATAATCATCCCTAAGTTAGAGGCAATGCATGAGGCCTTGACGGATGCTCAGACCACCACCTAGACCAGTGATCTGGTAGATTTAAGAAGGGTAGAAGCATATGCATTTTTGTTGAGTGGTCACATCTCCATTTTGGACAGGATGAAGTAGAGCTGGGCCATAGAGTTTGTATAGTTGAAGGCCGCTTTTGCGGATATACTTAAGTATATGTAAGTATAACATTACATATATACTTATACGACCATGTATAGGACACTTTTTGCAAAATTTTGGTATGTGGATTCCGCCCTTTGCCATTGATGTCAAAGAGGGAGTGAGGAGTAGTGAAAAATTTGGAATCTAGCTAAGGGGGAGCTCTGGTAAAATAGTGCAAAAGATAGAGCATCAACCAAGGGGGAGTTACTATGACACTTAGCCATTTTTCACTAAGTATTGCCATCAATACCAAAGGGGGAGATTGTTGGCAAGAGACACTGTGTGGCTTCATGAGTGTTGTCATTGATGGTAACAAATTCTATCCCACACATCCACAGTACATAGTATGCCTATACCGAAAGTTAGATTGAAGATTGTTTTGGTCCGACGAACAAGAATAGAGTATGCAACAAGGTCTGACAATTAGGTCCAGATCTCTCAGATGGTGTAACTCAGCAAGTTGCAGACTTGGATAAGTCAAGAGGAGTATCATGACTACTATATTCCAGAGATTTAGCCTCCGGTAGTAAAGCATGGAAAAGATATGAGCATCTGAGCTTCGGGTTCCAGTCAAGTAGAGCAGACAGAGGAAGAACTGACTGGCAGAGCATTAGACTTCAATCCGGATGAGAAAAATGTGTTGATCAAGCTATTTGGGGGATTATTCATTGTTGGCTGACATGATTAATGACTTCTATGCCTATACTTTTGATACGTATCACAAATCAAGCATGGATTTAGCCGACAGATTAGTAACTTGTAAATATCTTGAGTGTTCTTGTTGTCGACTAGAAAGTTGATGAAATCCTTGATGCGGATATAAATACCAGATGGATTCTAGTATGTAGAGGTGGAAAATATAAAAGTGTTGAAATGAAGTGCAAAGAAAAGCAGGGACAAGTGTGAAAGCAGCAGATCAAGTTCGGTATCTGACAAAACAACAATATTAAAGCAGAGGAAGAATGAAGTGCATCAAATCAATGTATTGAGCCTAACCAGAATTGAACTCTTGCATTTGTAGATGCTTCTCATTAGTTCAAACATCTAATTACCTTCTATAAGTTCTTGTAGGCAGTGTGCTCGGGCAGTGAGCTGAGCAGTGTGCTCGGGCAGTGAGCCCTAATTGGCGAGTGCCATCTTGTACTCCTTTATTCTTTTAATAGAGAATACAATCTTGGGTTAGTCACCTCGTAGTTTTTCCCTTAACAGGGTTTTTCACATTAAAATCTTGGTGTCATATGTGTTAATATGTTTCTTCTCTTGAATTGTTGCATTATATTTCTATGATTGATTTATTATTATGCTGTTGAATTACAAGAAGGATTTAAGTGGTTAATAAAAGGAAAGTTTTGGGACAACTGATTCACCCCCCCTCTCAGTTATCAGCCTTGTTTCCAACAAAGAGTTTTTTGCAGTCACAGGCCTTGTAATGAATTTAAAGAACTAGTCAAATTTGATACATCGTGTTTGAAGTTGAGCCTTTGATGTCTCTGATAGTGGTTCACCTATGAATGTAACTGGTAATTTTGTGTCTACTTTTGTAACAAATTTTCCTTCTTCTGTAATGGCTATTTAGCCTTCATGATCAATACAATCATTGATATTTTGCCTCTCTTATACTTTTACTCTATGTTTACTTGAAATTTGTAAGCTTATTCTGTGGACAAAATGATCCCTCCTGTAGTTACAACTTTCCAATTCGAGCCTTTGTTAAAGTTGTAATTTTGTGAGTCCATGTTGATATTTGAGATCATTGTTGTGTTATGTCAGTCCCAACTAACATTATAAATCTAGTGCATCACCCCTTTCAATTTGAGTATTCCTTCTTCCCCTTTTTCTTGTGAGTATAGCATTAGATTTAGCCATTATTCTCTGGGCTTTAAGTCCAGAAAGAGGAACTAGCCTTCTCTAGAGGATTGGTCTTAGTTGAAAGGTCCCACACCTTGAGACCAATCCCATATTTCACTAAATTTGTTGAAACTGTAAAATCTTCAACAATAGGGTGCAAATTCAGGTGACAACAGGTACTAAGTTTTCCAAATATTAATTAATTATTCTATGTCTAGCGCACATAAAATAACTAACCAAATTTTACATACAACTTTACAAGTGGATCCAAATAAACATTTAATGTGGCTAAACACATCCCCCTAAGATGCACTACAAATAAATATTTATCTTACATAATTAAAATATTTCATCACTTGTGCAAGGTGTATAACACACTCTTTTCCCAAATTATCCCATTTTTTGTATACATTGCATAAGGGCCAATCAATGAAATACATCATCATAGTCATCCATGAAACCACATGAATCTCCAACATACTCTCGTACTCCATCAAGATACCTACAATAAAACTAGTAAGGTGACCACCATCTCAAGCAAGAACTCCTCTTATCCTTCAACATGCCACCTATGGAAGAAAAGAAACATGCCAAGGTGAAAATGCAACCAATCCAAAGAACACAATCATCAAATCCAAGTGATAATGAAGTCTCCAAGCTATTGTCAAAGGTAAAAAACCCATATGACTAGAAATAACACCCACAACAAATACTAATACATCCAACCATCCATACCTCCTAGGTATCAACAACATCAGTAAACTCATGCCAACAATATATCCAACCCATTTCACAAGCTCCCTGTATAAAACTTGTCAATGAAGAACATACATATCTAGGAACTCCCACTATGTGGGTAATGTTGAATCTAAAAATAGATCAAGGAATACCAAGTGTACCAATCAACACTCAAACCAAGGCATGACTTAATGATCAAAACATGTAGTACCAAGAACAGTAGCAATGATCCACACATGCAACAAAAAATGCTGCATACTCCCTCACAACATGTCACATAACTCTCCCAAGTCAAACCATATGTCATGAACCTCCAGGAACAAAAAGAGAAAACTTATAAATCATATCATGTCCTTCTATCAACACCTCAAAGTGCTAAGATGTGTCAAGTATGATCTTCTTTACAACCCTAAATGGAAAGCCTTAATAACACCCAACCATTTTGTTATGAAGTAAAAATTAGACACATGCCTTTTTACCCCTAGTTTAGCTCATAGGTCCCTATGTTTACACTCTACAAGAAAAAATATTCATCCTGATGAGAAATCCCCTGAAACCCATCTCAAATATGAACTAGGGACCCATTTAATGCTTAGGTCTTGACCAAAAAGGCACCTTGGGACTTGGGTGCCTGCACCCAAGTCCACCCTGAGGCGCCCAAGTCCACCCTGAGGCACCCAAATCCACCCTGAGACGCCCAAGTCCACCCTGATTGGTCAGGGTAAAATTCAAGGGATGTCAACATAGGACTCTTAAATGGGTCCTCCCTTGTCCGCTATTTCAATTAATTTGTGAATATTTAATGGGATATCATATATAAGTGAGTGTTTGAATTCATTTTGAAAAAAGTTGATGATAACAAGGTTATGATATTGATATAAGGAGCATTCATGGCATTCAATGTGTTATTGTTGTAGACTTGTGTTTGTGTTGTACATGTTTGTTGCAGATTTGGAATCATCATCATCAACATCCTTATGAGTTAAAGAATCTTCATCCTCCTAAGGACTTCACCACCAAGGTGACATAATTGTGTTTGAATCATTTCATCATAATTTGGATTATCTTTAGCCTTTGTCTTGTAAGGACACCCTCTCTCTAACAATGGTGTTGGGAAAGCTTGAATGCTAACGTAGGATTTGACTGAGGTAAATCCCTAAACACCACAACCCCCAAACCCCTTTTCTTGTGTGTAGGTTACATATGTGGGAATTGTAGAAGTGGAGGTATAGGGACGTTGTTTAAAGGATAAAGATTCAATATCTAAAAACATAGTTCATAAATTTACCTATAGCAGACTTGGGTGCTAGCCCTAGTGTCTAGTAGCTAAAACAAACCTTGGATTCAACATCAGAGCTATTAGAAATTGCATGTAAAAGATATCAATTAAATGCAAATAAAGTTTAAACAGAGGAATGAAAAATACACAGAAATAATAACAACGAGAGACAATTTTTAACGTGGGTTCACTCAAACTTGGGCTACATCCACCAATATAGAGTCTAATATTATTATCCACCAAATCAAATCGATTATAACCAACAATCCTTGCAACTACTGCAAATGCTACAATAAAATATCAATGGAAACTCTAACCCTTAGCCATTTTTATCAAGACTTATGTCGGTTACAAAATAGGGTTTTTTATGTTGGCCAATAGAAAAAATAACTCCCAACACTTTTATAAAATAATAGGCAATTTTTGCTTCAGGGGCGCTGCTCCTAGAAGCTCTCGCTGGGGGCGTTACTCCTAGCAACTCTTGCTAGGGATGTTGCTCCCAGACCCCCACCATGGGCTCTACCCCTAGGCCCATACCAGGGGGATGGTCCCCCAGGCCCCACAGGAGGGGATCTGCCCCCCTAGACTCCCCCGTTAAATAATTTGGGGGGAAACTGTGTTGATAAAAGTGGGGAAATTTAACCTCCGAGTCTGATTAGGCTCCAATAACAATAATATCCCACTTGGAGACTGATCAGACTCCACAACATATCATCTCCCACTTGGAGACTGATCATAATACCACTGACCCTGTAGCTCCCATTGGAAATAAACTCCTTGGACCTTGTTGTTCTGATTTTATTATTTTTAGTCTTGAAGACCAACCGAAGCTAAAGAGGAGCTCAGCTTATCCCTTGTCACTAACTTCATAAACATATCTGCTGGATTTTCATTTGTATGTATCTTTTTTAGTCGTAATTGTCCATCATCCAACACCGACCGAATGAAGTGATACCTTAGCTGTATGTGTTTGGTCTTTGAATGTAAGGAACAATTATTTGCAAGATGTATGGCACTCTGACTGTCTGTAAACAAATAACTTTTATCCTGTTGTTTGCCCAATTCTTCCATGAAAGATTGCAACCATATCATCTCCTTGCTTGCCTCTATTGCAGCTACATACTCTACCTCTATGGTGGATAAAGTAACCACCTTTTGCAAGTATGAGGTTAGCCAGTGTTGTCATTGATGTCAACATACTCATATTGCATTGACTAGAAGGATTGGATGAGCTGTGTGCTGAGGATATTGAGAAAATTAGTCTCAATCAGGAATAGTGAAGAACAGTGATGAGAAGAAGGCAAAAGTACTCAATAGGTTGAGATTTAGAGGATGCGGATTAAAGGGTTTGTAGATATGAGTCTTGAGATGATCCAGTTAAGTTTTCAGAGGTCCACATGAAGATTTCAAGAAGTTATGATTGATCAAGTAGAACCGGTCACGGGAGGTGCTCCGGAGTGACAGAGTGCTACAAATAGGTCCAGTGAGATCTGGAAGTGCATTATCCTATCTTACGGATTGGATGGAGTGTTTGGGATGTCCTTGTGATGTGTCATCTCAATTGGTTCATGATTTGGAGGTCTGGAAGCACATGTTTCAGTATGATAGTGGCGGTAGACTGTGTTCTTGAAGTTCCAGATGAGGAAGAGAAGAGATTCCAGTGAGTAGAGGAAGTACAGATGTTCCTGGTCATTCAGGCAAGCTTGTGAAGGTTCTTGGATTGTGTTGAGGTTGTGTGGTTGGTCCGCATTGGTGGTAGAGCCCGGAATTGAAGGTATTCTTCTAGATGAAGTTCTTGTTTAGACTAGTCGATCGGATGAGTTGTTCATCCTATGAATGTTCTTGTGGTGGCCGACCGGATGTGTTATTCATCTTGCAAATGTTCTTATGGTTGATTGCCGACTTAGATGATTGTTCCTAAGTTGATGTCTTGTATAAATAAAGGTTTGTGAATTCATTTCAAAGTGTGTGGTGGGGAGCAGATGAGTGTGGTATAGTGAAAGAGTGAAAGGCAGAGCAGGTGTGACTCGGGCTTAAATGGAAATGATCTAGACATGGTAAAGATGTCATTCTCCAGTTCAAGGTTGTGATCCTTATGATCTTGTAGACAGTGTGTCTCTTTGTGAGCAGTGTGCCTCCTTGTGAGCAGTGTGCTCGGGCACTGAGCCCTAATTGGCATGTGCCATTCATTTTTCTTATTCTTCTAATAGAGAATAATCCTTGGGTTAATCACCCTGTGGTTTTTCCCTTAACCGGGTTTTCCATGTCAAAAATCTTGGTGTCAAATGTGTTGATGTTTATCTGCTCTGGTGTTTATGCTTTGTGCTTTCATGAATGATTAATTGATATGCTGTTAACTAACAAGAAGAATCAAATGTTTGAAGTAGAAGCAAAGTTTTTATACAACTGATTCACCCCCCCTCTCAGTTGTGTGCCCTAGATCTAACAATTGGTATCAGAGCTAAGTTCCTCTGAAAGGAGCTTAACCGCTTGAGGAGATCCAAGATGTCATCATACAAGAAGGATAGTCCGAAGTTCGATGGAACCAACTTCGCTCTCTGGAAAGGTCGCATGAAATGTCACTTGGAGTGTATGGGAAAAGCATACTTGACCATGGTCTCAAAATCATATGTACCTCCACAGGGTGGTCCGACAACTCTGAATGAAATCACAGATGTTGAAAACAATCTGCAGACCAAAGAAGCTCTTCTAAGCACATTGAATGACTCAGATCTCTCAAATGTTATTGACCTACCAACTGCATATGAGATCTAGACTAAACTGGAACTTCTGTATGAAGGAGATGAGTTTGTCAAAAGTGCAAGGTTGCAAAGTTTGAAAGGGAAATTTGAAAGATTGAAGATGAGAGATGATGAAAATATCACTACCTTTATGCCAAGAGTGAATGAGCTGGTGTGTGGAATCAAGAATGTTGGTGGAGTTCTGGATGAAAATAAAATTATTTGCAAAATTCTCAGATCCCTTCCTGCTGCCTACAAAATCAAGGTTGCTGCCATTGATGAATTCAGAGCCCATACAACTGTCACAAGAGAGCAACTGGTTGGCAAACTGGTTGCATTTGAAATGAATGAGTTTGGAGATGATCCGCCCAAGACTGAATCTGCATTCAAAGCCAGTGCCTATGTGAAAGGCAAACAAAGATTTGATCCGGGAGAGAACTCTTCAAGGAAGCTGTCATGGTATGATCAAGCAAGAAAAGACATGAAAGAGGAAGAAGCAAAAACGGCTCAACTTGAAGCCCTCATTGCAAAAAGACTGCCAAGAGGATCCAATAAGTATGAAGGAAAACTACCCTTTAAGTGCTTCAACTACAATAAGATTGGTCATTTTGCTTCAAGATGTCCGGAAAGATCTACAAGGTCAAATGCTAACAGACAAAGGTTTCAAAAGAATTGCTATTATGTTCATGAGGAAGATGATAATGAAGGAGTAACAGATGATGAATCAGAAATAGGAAGCAAATCCATAATTGAATGGGTGTTTATTACCATCAAGGAAGAAGATTCAATATCCTCTGAATCTGTCAATCATAAGGTTGTAGAAAGAGCTTTAGCTGCCCAAGTTGAAGAAAAGGATGATTGGGTTATTGACAGTGGATGTTCTCACCATATGACTGGTGACAAGAACAAGTTCTTAGATTTGTAAAGGTATGAAGGAGGAATGGTATAGTTTGGTGACAATTCTCCTGGCAGAATCAAAGGTAGGGGAACTATTTCTTTTGATGGAAAGAGCAAAACCGGTAATGTACTATATGTTGAAGGATTGAAGCACAATCTTCTTAGTGTTGGTCAGTTAGTGGATAAAGGTTATGATCTCCAGTTCAAGAACGGAAGATGCAGAATCTTTGCAAGCTCCGGAACTGAAATTGCATCTAGTACTCAAACAAAAGGTAATATCTTCCATCTAGTTGGTTCTAATAAAAGTTGTCTGTTTGTCCAAGTTGATCAGAGTTGGTTATGGCATAGAAGGATGTGTCATGTGAATTTTGATAACATCATCAAGATAAGCAATACTTAGGCTGTAAGAGATCTTCCTAAATTGGTGAAACCTACAAATAGTTTGTGCAAAGAATGTTAGCTAGGTAAACAGAGCAGAGTCTCTTTCAAAAGCAAGGATCAGTCCACTACCGGATTACTGGAATTAGTCCATACTAATCTATGTGGTCTGACAAGAATCAAGAGTATGCAAGGTGATAGATATTTCATGTTGCTAATTGATGACCATTCCCGGATAATGTGGGTTACCTTCCTAAAAGAGAAATCAGAAGCCCTTGAGAAGTTCAAAATCTTCAAAGCTATGGTAGAGAATCAAACCGGATTGAAACTAAAATGTCTAAGGTCTGATAGAGGTGGTGAATTCACATCCGGTGAATTCATAGACTTTTGTGAGAAGCATGGTATAAAGACACAGTTGTCTGCTCCTAGGACTCCACAGCAGAATGGAGTAGTTGAGAGAAAGAACCGGACCATTCAGGAAGCATCCAGGACAATGATGATGGAAGCAAATGTTCCTCAGATGTTTTGGAGAGAAGCTGTCAGCACTACAGTCTATACTCTTAACCGAGTTCAAATTAGAAGCAATACCAGTAAGACTCCTTATGAACTTTGGTTTGGTATAACTCCCACTGTGATATATTCCAGAGTATTTGGTTGCAAGTGTTACATCAAAAGAGATGAAGATCTAGGAAAGTTTGATGCTAGAAGTGATGAAGGAATTTTCTTGGGTTACTCCACTCAAAGAAAAGCATACCGGTGTTACAATAAGAGATTAAGAAAGATGATAGAAAGTACAAATGTGAAGGTTGATGAAGGAATTGAGAAGCCCTCAAGATTCTATGAATGTGATGAAGATGATCAGAATGATTCTTTGGTGCAAGGAGCTCCTTCGTCCTCTGAAATTCAGATCCAGACTGATTCGGTAAATCAGGAAGAAGGAGTTTGTCTAAATGAGCCTGATCAAGAATTAGTAGTGCAAGAAATTCCCAAAGTTCCAAGGTATGTAACTCTAAATCATTCTAAAGATCAGATCATAGGTGACAAAAGTAAAGGGGTACAAACAAGGAGAAGAATTGCTCAAGATTCAAATGAATACTATCTGATTTCAAAGATTGAACCTAAGACAGTTAATGAAGCTTGCAATGATGAAAACTGGACCAAAGCAATGGAGGAAGAATTGATGCAAATTGAGAAAAATCATACTTGGGATCTTGTTCCCAGACCTAGAAACAAGAATGTGATTGGAACCAAATGGGTCTTTCGGAACAAACTAAATGAAGTTGGTGAAGTAATCAGAAACAAAGCTAGATTGGTCTGTAAAGGCTACTCTCAAATAGAAGGAATTGATTTTGAAGAGACCTTTGCTCTGGTGGCAAGAATTGAAGCAGTCAGATTATTTCTTGCATATCCTGCCTTCAAAGACTTCAAGGTATATCAGATGGATGTCAAGTCTACCTTCCTAAATGGTGATTTGGAAGAAGAAGTATACATTGAACAACCGGATGGATTTCAATTGTCTGATCATGATAATATGGTCTGCAAGTTGAAGAAAGCACTGTATGGTTTGAAGCAAGCCCCAAGAGCATGGTATGAAAGGTTGGATAAACATCTTGTGTAGATTGGTTTCAACAAAGGTACTACTGATAGTAATTTATATTTCCAAATAGATAAGGAAAACATCTTGATTGTTGAAGTATTTGTTGATGATATCATCTTTGGAGGAAAAGACAGTATGTGTAAAACTTTTGCAAATCAAATGAAAAGTGAGTTTGAAATGTCAATGCTTGGTGAAATGAATTTCTTCTTGGGTCTGCAAATTACTCAGACAAAGAAAGACATCTTTATCTGTCAGACCAAATATGCAAAAGAATTGTTGAGGAAATTCGGAATGGAAGATTCAAAGCCAATGAACACCCCTATGGCAACCGGATGTAAGTTGAGCAAAGATGATGACTCTCCTAAGACAGATCAGACCAAGTATAGATCAATGATTGGAGGACTATTGTATCTCACTCAGACTAGACCATATATAATGTAGGTTGTTGGTCTTGTGGCAAGATTTCAAGCTGATCCTAGAGAATCTCATGTTATGGCAATCAAGAGGATTTTTAGATATCTAAAGGGGACAGTTGAGTATGGTCTATGGTATCCCAAAGATCATGATTTCTCTCTTCATGCATATATAGATGCAGATTGGGTAGGAGATGTGGATGACCAGAAGAGTACAAGTGGAGGAGCATTCTTTTTGGGAAAAAGATTGGTTTCTTGGCTAAGCAATAAACAAGAGGCAATATCTCTGTCTACAACTGAAGCAAAATACATTGCAGCAGCAGGTAGTTGCACTTAGATTTTATGGATGAAGCAGATGCTAAGAGACATTAAAGTTGAATATGAGGAGCCTATCACAATTTTCTATGATAATTCAAGTGCAATTAATATTTCAAAGAATCCGGTATTGCATTCTAAGACTAAGCACATATCTATCAAGTTTCACTTTCTGAGAGAACAAGTGAACAAGGAAGAAGTCAGATTAGAGTATGTACCCTCCAAGGATTAGATTACAGATATTTTTACCAAACCTCTTCCCAAGGACTCTTTTGAGTATCTCCGAGAGAAGTTAGGGGTCATGGCCCCTCCGATGATGAACTAGGATGCACTGATGTGCATCAGTTCGATGGATATCACAGTCATATCTTGTGATCCGGATTGATGAAGGGGAGTTGCTACTAAGGGGGAGCAGCTGGTATGATTCTGATGTGTTAGAATTGCAAGTATGAGCCCTTTTCCATTGATGTCAAAGGGGGAGAGAAGACATGTGAAAAACAAGTGGTTGATGATCAAAGGGGGAGCAGTAAAAGAAGAGAAGACATGTGAAGAGTTGTTGATAGGGGGAGTTGTGATAGTAAGGAGAAGATCTTGTCTTGATGGTTTTTCACATCATATGTTGCCATCAATGACAAAGGGGGACATTGTTGCAAGTATGAGGTTAGCCAGTGTTGTCATTGATGTCAACATACTCATATTGCATTGACTAGAAGGATTGGATGAGCTATGTGCCGAGGATATTGAGAAAATTAGTCTCAATCAGGAATAGTGAAGAACAGTGATGAGAAGAAGGCAAAAGTACTCAATAGGTTGAGATTCAGAGGATGTGGATTAAAGGGTTTGTAGATATGAGTCTTGAGATGATCCAGTTAGGTTTTCAGAGGTCCGTATGAAGATTTGAAGAAGTTATGATTGATCAAGTAGAACCGGTCCTGGGAGGTGCTCCAGAGTGACAGAGTGCTACAAATAGGTCCGGTGAGATCTGGAAGTGCATTATCCTATCTTGCAGATTGGATGGAGTGTTTGGGATGTCCTTGTGATGTGTCATCTCAATTGGTTCATGATTTGGAGGTCCGGAAGCACATGTTTTAGTATGACAGTGGCGGTAGACCGTGTTCTTGAAGTTCCAGATGAGGAAGAGAAGAGATTCCAATGAGCAGAGGAAGTGTGGATGTTCCTGGTCATTCAGGCAAGCTTGTGAAGGTTCTTGGATCATGTTGAGGTTGTGTGGTTGGTTCGTATTGGTGGTAGAGCCCAGAATTGAAGGTATTCTTCTAGATGAAGTTCTTGTTCAGACTAGCTGACCGGATGAGTTGTTCATCCTACGAATGTTCTTGTGGTGGCTGACCGGATGTGTTATTCATCTTGCGAATGTTCTTATGGTTGATTGCTGACTTAAATGATTGTTCCTAATTTGATGTCTTATATAAATAAAGGTTTGTGAATTCATTTCAAAGTGTGTGGTGGGGAGCAGATGAGTGTGGTATAGCGAAAGAGCGAAAGGCAGAGCAGGTGTGACTCAGGCTTAAATGGAACTAATCCAGACATGGTAAAGATGTCATTCTCTAGTTCAAGGTTGTGATCCTTATGATCTTGTAGACAGTGTGTCTCTTTGTAGGTAGTGTGCCTCCTTGTGAGCAGTGTGCTAGGGCAATGAGCCCTAATTGGCATGTGCCATTCATTTTTCTTATTCTTCTAACAGAGAATAATCCTTGGGTTAATCACCCCGTGGTTTTTCCCTTAACCGGGTTTTCCATGTCAAAAAGCTTGGTGTCAAATGTGTTGATGTTTATCTGCTTCAGTGTTTATGCTTTGTGCTTTCATGAATGATTAATTGATATGCTGTTAACTAACAAGAAGAATCAAATGTTTGAAGTAGAAGCAAAGTTTTATACAACTGATTCACCCCCCCTCTCAGTTGTGTGCCCTAGATCTAACAGGGGATGGCCCCCCAGGCCCCACAGGAGGGGATTTGCCGCCCTAGACTCCCCCGTTAAATAATTTGGGGGGAAACTACATCGATAAAAGTGGGGAAATTTAACCTCTGAGTCTGATTAGGCTCCAATAACAATAATATCCCACTTGGAGACTGATCAGACTCCACAACATATCATCCCCCACTTGGAGACTGATCATAATACTACTGACCCTGTAGCTCCCATTGGAAATAAACTCCCTGGACCTTGTTGTTCTGATTTTATTATTTTTAGTCTTGAAGAACAACTGAAGCTGAAGAGGAGCTCAACTTATCCCTTGTCACTAACTTCATAAACATATTTGCTGGATTTTCATTTGTATGTATCTTTTTTAGTCGTAATTGTCCATCATCCAACACCGACTGAATGAAGTGATACCTTAGCTGTATGTGTTTGGTCTTTGAATGTAAGGAATAATTCTTTGCAAGATGTATGGCACTCTGATTGTCTGTAAACAAATAACTGTTATCCTGTTGTTTGCCCAATTCTTCCATGAAAGATTGCAGCCATATCATCTCCTTGCTTGCCTCTATTGCAGCTACATACTCTGCCTCTATGGTGGATAAAGTAACCACCTTTTGCAACCTAGAGATCCAACTCACCGTTGTCCCACCTATAGTAAAGACATAACCTATAGTACTCTGCCTAGTATCAATATCCCCTGCCAAATCTGAGTCCACATAGCCTACTAAATCAATATTGGAGCCCCCAAAACATAAATGTTTATTCGAGGTACCTCTCAAATATCTGAGAATCCATTTTACTTCATTCTAATGCTCCAAGTTGGGATTACTCATATACTTGCTTACGACTCTTACAACATGTGCAATGTCTGGTCTCGTGCATACCATGGCGTACATTAAACTTCCTACAACTGAAGCATATGGTACCTTGGACATTTTTCTTCCTCCTCTTGTGTCTTAGGACACATCTCCTTAGTCAATTTCAAATGACTAGGCAAATGTGTGCTGACAACTTTTGCATTCTCCATATGGAATCTCTGCAACACCCTTTCAATATAATAAGCCTGAGATAGAGTCAATTTTTTGTTCTTCCTATCTCTACAAAATTTCATACCAAGGATTTGTTTTGCTACCCTCGAATCCTTCATAGCAAATGATTGTGCTAACTGCTGTTTTAACTCTCTTATGTGATCAATGTTAGACCCTGCTACAAGCATGCCATCAACATATAAACATAAAATAATGTAGTTGTCATTATCCAACCTCTTAAAATAAACAAAATGGTTAGAATTACACCGGCTGTAGCCTTGCTCAACCATAAAACTATCAAATTTCAAATACCATTGTTGAGGTGCTTATTTCAAACCATATAAACTCTTCTTCAATCTGCACACCAATTTCTCCTTACCTTTGACCTTAAATCCCTGTGGTTGTTCCATATATATATCCTCCTCCAAATCACCATGGAGAAAGATAGTTTTCACATCTAGCTATTCCAAATGCAAATCTTCAGCAGCCACAATACTTAAAATAGTACGAATAGAAGTCATCTTAACAACCGGAGAAAAAATCTCATCAAAATCAATACCTTTTTTCTGTGCAAATCCTTTTACAACTAACCTAGCTTTAAATCTTTTCTTACCTCCATCTTCTTCTTTCAGCCTATAAACCCATTTGTTTGGTAAAGCTTTTTTACCTACAGGCAACTTACGTAATTCCCAAGTCTGATTTTTCAGCAAGGAGTCCATTTCTTCTTTCATTGCAAGCTCCCACTGAACCTTTGTATCCACCTACATAGCTTCATCATACCCTTTTAGTTCACCAACATTTGTTAACAAAATAGAATACAAAGAGGAAGAAAACCTTTCAGGATGTTTACTTAGCCTTGTTGACCATCTAACATTCACTAGAGTTTGTGATATTTCTTGTTGCTGTTGTGGAGCATGAGGAACCACTTAAACATCATTATCTAGAGCATCATCCACCACCACATAATCCTTTTCTTTATTCTCATACTGCTGCGACTAATCTTTGTACAACACCTTCTCATTGAATACAACATCCCTGCTTCTCACAATTTTTAGATTTTCAACATCCCAAAGCCTATAACCAAATTCATCAATGCCATATCTAATGAAGATACACTTTTTCAATTTTGCATCCATCTTAGTTCTATTTTTAGAATCTACATGTGCAAATGCTTCACATCTGAAGGTTTTGAGAAAAAGAATAGCTCACCTTCTTACCTGTCCATGCTTCCTTTGGAATACCATAACCCAAAGGAACTAAATGACCTCTATTAATTAAATATACAATGGTATTGACAGCCTCTGCCCACATGTTTAAAGGAAGCCCAACATGCAATCTCATGCTCCTTGCATGCTCCATTATTGTCCTATTCATGCGCTCAGCCACTCCATTTCCTTGTGGAGTCCTTGGAACCATTTTCTGCCTACGAATTCCATTAAAGGAACAATAATCCTCAAATTCTTTGCTACAATACTCACCACCATTACCAGTTCTGAGACATTTTAATCTTTTACCCATCTCATTCTCAACCAAGCTTCTCCATTTCTTAAATGTTTCAAAAACATCAGATTTCTTCCTAAGGATATAAATCCAAACCTTCCTAGTTGCATCATTTATGAATGTAACATAGTACCGAGAGCCAATGAGAGAAGATACCTAAGCTAGTCCCCATACATCTGTATGCACAAGCTCCAACTTTTCTCATCTTTCTTTTGCTTCCCATCCTTGAGAAAACTAACTCTCTTTTATTTTCCATACACACAACTTTCATAGAAATCCATATTAATACATTTCAGACCTAGTAAAACTTTCTTAGAATGAAGTACCTTCATACCTTTTTCACTCATATGCTTAAGTCTATTATGCCACAATGTTGTCTCAGAACTTGCAGCAACTATTTTAGTCTCTTCTTGTGAACTCGCAACAACTATTCCTAAACCTGTTTGTTTTTTCTCTGTAACAACTAAAGTAGAAGGAACAATATGACCTATACAAAGATATAAGGTGCCTAATTTCACACCTTTTGTTACTATTAATGAACCTCTTGAAACCTTCCAATTTTTATCATTAAAAGTAATTGTGTAACCTTCATCACCTAGATACCCTGTTAAAATTAAATTCTTACTTAGCCTTAGAATGTGCCTTACCTCTTGTAGTAGCCAATGATTACCATTCTGCAACTTAATCTTAATTCTTCACTTTCCAACAATCTAACAAGTTTCGTTATCTCCCAAATAAACCAACCCAAAATCCCCTTGGACATAATCAAGAAAATAACTTCTATGGGGCATAGCATGAAATGAGGCCCCTGAATCTAAAACCCATGAATCATCAACATTATCTAGGGAAAGAATCAAAGCATCATCTTCAGATTTATTACTTACCACATTTTCCTCCTTATTGCCTTCTTGTTTGTCTCCTTTATTCTTCCGAGACCAGCAATCTTTTTTCAGATGACCTGGTTTCCCATAGTACCAGCAATCTTTCTATCCTCTAGATTGAGAGCTCTTGTCCTTTGATTTTCCTTGTGACTTCCCATGACCTCCAAAACATTTCCTCTCTCCTTTGATCTGCACCTACTTTCTGCATTCAAAACACTACCTGATGTGGACCCTGTTGAGATTTTTTGTCGCATTTCCTCACTAAGGATAACACCAACAACATCATCAAATTTCAAAATATTTGAACCAGAGACAGAGTTACTTACAACCATTACTAAGCTATTCTAGCTTTCTAGCAAAGAACATAAAACCAAGAGAGCCCTCACCTCTTCATCAAATTTCACTTTTACAAAAGTTAACTGACTGGTAATCGTATTAAGCTCATTTAAATGATCTATCACAAATCCACCTTCAATCATTTTCAAATTAAACAAACGCTTCATGAGAAATACCTTATTTGAGGCTAAGGGTTTTTCATAAAATTTAGCCAAAGCTTTCATCAATTCATTTTTTGTCTTCACTTCTGTTATATTGAATGCCACAGATGGTGCCAGGCATAGCCGAATGGTTCCCAGTGCCTTTCTGTCCAGAAGTTCCTATTATCACCTAAATATGCACCCAGACTAATTTACATAAATTAGTCTATTTGATGAAACATGGGAGGACCTCTAAAGTTGTGGGTTACTCTATGAGCAGAGGTCAACCTCTGGAGAAGGCTGACTTCCTGACTTTATATCACCTAAGACTTTACTATTCTATGGCTATGGAAAGAAAAGGGTAAGAAAGATCTGTTCTACAACTAAAATTTAACTCTAAGGGTGATACACCTATCTTAAATGAGGAACATGAAAATAATAGCCCAAACACTTGTTAAAGTGATTGAAATACCTCTTGCACAACTTATTAGTTAGACCTCTGCATAAATATTTCACAAACAGGTCTGTAGTTGCAAAATTCTTAAGAGGAAAAGTAATTTCACACTTAATATTAATGCATATTTAGACACAAATTGTGACCTGCATAAGTACTTTATGCAAAAATGGCTCTTTTCCAAGACAAAAATTAAAAGGAAATAAACTTACTTCATAGATAACTCTATCAAATCAGATAATGAGCACATAAATGCATAAGATAAATAGGCACAATCTCCAATCAATGATCTCCAAGGTTCTCACTGTATATCATATCAAGTAAACTGGTAAAATGAGTTACAAATCTTGCCAAAATCTAGAGCAAGGATCACAAAAACACAAGTCTCCGCAAGTAGTATAATCAAAACCCTTTACAATAGAGTCACAAAATTGACTATATCCACCACTCTCCAAGTGGTTCCACCAAAATAGGAGTTGGAAACTAACTGGGGTCGGATGTAACAGAAAAGCCTAGAAACTAGCATCTCAATCTCCACCAAAAGAGTTCATAATGAAGGAAAAAGTCCATCATGACCTAGTCCAACAAGATGACTCATTAAACAACCCCTAAAAAGCTCACAAAAGCAATGAAAACCTCCTAGATACTCTCCTTTTGTCTTTTAACATCCTCAACTATCCCATATAGTTGCAAAAAATAAGGGTCTACAAAGCACTCCATTTATGCATTTTAAATGAGCATCTTGATTAAGTGTTTTATACAACAACACATTAATCAAGATGTTTTACATTTGATAAATAAATGCAAAAACAATATAGACTTTCGACCATGTCTAAGGAAGAAGAAATATTATGAGGACAAGGTTATTATTATTGTTTTATTTGACTTTGTTTGAAAGGACATTAAAATAAATCAAAAGGGATAGATTTCCCCTCACGGGCCCCTCCTTGTGGCATCATAGATGCAAATGTTTGACCATAAGCATGAAAAGGTAGCAATGATTATTATTTCTTAAGTCAAAAATGACAAAAGAAATCATTCAAGATTTTTGAAAAACAAGGAAAATACAACCCTAACTTTCATTTTGTTCCATCCTTGCCTTGGCTCTGCTGAGCCCGCCGACAAGGGTTTCATGGTATGCTTCTATAAATGATTTCTTGGGCATTTCGACTGGCATTTTTTGACATTTCTGCTCTAAAATATGAAGGTGAGTTCACTATTTCATTTTTCTGGAACAAAAAATGCAAATCCCATGATTTTTGATAGCTTTCTTCACTGTCTATGTTGTATATACATGCTTCTGTGTATTCCTTCATGTCTTTTTGAGAAGGTAAAATGTATCTTTTGTTTCCATTGCTTGCATTTTCTTTGAATTTTATGGTTCTGTATGAGCTTTTGGCTATGGCCTTAAACCTTATTTGCCTCCTTTCTTGATGTTCTCTATGAAAATATGAGTTTGGGCACTCATAGCCATGGATTCTACGAAGAAATTGCAATCATTTGAACTCCATCTATCAAAAATCTTGACCAAATGGCTCATTTGTGAAGGTAATAACTTGATATTTCCTCTTGTAGCACCATTATTTAATTCATACTGTGAAAACCTTGAGGAAAAACTCCATTTTTTGCTTGTTGGACCTGCACATATACTCGTACATATTTCTATTTTTTCCTTTTATGATGTATGGATTTTCCATAAAGACATATGACCCGAATCCTCCTGGAGGTTTATAATTGAAACCCATCTGAGAAAACTCTGACTGAGTAAAGAACTTAGTACCCACTAACATATTCAGATAGTTGGTGCTGTCAAAATGGAGGCAACAAAGATACACTGCATCTATAACCAACTTGGTCTTAAGGCTATCCTCCAAAGCCTTTGAAACTCTGTATATTTGTCAGATCTAAAAATGACTCTTTTTTGCATAGAGATGACTGTGCTTTCATATAGAACTTTTGCATCTTCTTTACCTTGCATCTTGACAGGAAAATAGTGTTTTCATTTTTCATATTATCAGAGTGCTTTTCCCTTTAATTGAGGATCCTTCCAAAGTTTATGATGACTATAACAAAACTCAGTTATTTCTATCCATTTCCTACTCAGTTTACTATTTCCTACTAAAATGAATCAGCAAATATATATGCCTCCTAGAAAACATGAAGTGACAAAGGATATTCACTATTTTTGTGCTGGGTATTTTCATTGATTTGTTTGATGGCCTATACCCTAGCTCACTATGACTGCTACCATTGTTGTCCCTTGTGACTTTGATCTTGTGAAACATCTTGACAACTCACTGTAACAGGCTCTTCCCAAAAAGAACTCAATGTGCCCTTATCTTCTTATCTTTGTGGCTTTTAAAATGATAGTACCATTGTCTTTTCTTACCTTCATGCCAAGGTCACTCTGCCCTCTAGCTCTATATTGTTGTCATTGCCTTCATGAAACCTCTTTGTATCCACTGACTCTCCATATTTGTAGCTTCAATAGCCCTTTCTCATGCTTCACTTTTTAAACCATTACTAATGTCGGCTAATCCTATGATGGTTTTCACTGTTCATCATGATTTTAATAGTTGTGATAGGATCTTCAAAACTGTTGTGTCTCTTTCTCTGTATCTACACTATGCATAGCATAGTGACAGTGAAACGTTCACCATTTAAAACCTAAACTATGTCTTGGAGTGGTTTCACAAGACCATAGACACTGTAAATTGCCCTGGCAGCACTCTCCCTTTCTTGAGATAACAACATTCGAGCTTGGGTAAGCTCTCTATGTATACAAAACCGACTTCATTATTTTCCATTTCTGTCAAAACAATGATTTATCTCTTGTTAAAAGGGTTTTGATCAAAACAAATCTCACTGCTCTTTGTTAACTGTGTTTGTAGCACCTCCATGGTTTATGAGTGAGACTATTAACATAGCTGCTTTCATGATTTTATAGGCTTTCCTTGTTACCATTTACTAACAGTGCCACTTGTTCTATTGTCTTATGAATGTTATAGTCATTTTCTAGATAGTCATCTTGTACACCATCTTTTAGGACTGTTTCTATTGTCTTTGCACATTTGTTATTGTGCTGATCATCTCAAAAAAAATCCTAGGGTGATGTTTGTCAAGACACTCCATGGTTTATATGGACTATCCTTAAGATAGTAATGACTCTCCATGCTATTGCTTATAGACTTCTATCTACATTACTGATTGTTCAGGCTTATAAACCCCTAACAGAGTCACCACTATGAAGACCTTGCTCATCACTATACATTCTCCTATGTTGTCACTGACTTATGAAGATAATAGAGAATACATCTTGTCTTAAAGCCCATGACATCACAGTCATAAACCATAATAACACAATCCTTATGCAAGAACTCATGCTCAGTCTGTTGTATATGCTGCTCTCTTAATGATGATAGTCACTTTCAAAGATTGTCCTCTTCTGCTCTCTACATGAGCTTGACTACCTTTATTGACCATATATACTTTCCATTTTAGACTCTTATTACTATCATCATAGTGATTTCAATGATTGTTCTATACACAATGCTCAAAAATGTCAAGACACAGTCTTGTGACTATCATGACAGTAGTAAGAGTCTAAAACATAGTCAAATGTATGGCTACCAGTTATTCATGCTATCACTGTACTCCTTTAAAGACTTATGCTGCTAAAAAACACTACCTTTCCCATGAATGCTCCTGTCATTCTTGTTATAGACCTCTTTGTGACAGTTATTCACCTAACTGTATTTCATTTTGTCATTTAACTGCTTCCACCATGACCTTAAAAACTCTTCTCACTGACCTATCTGATGATTTGTTCTTCTATCTCATAGACTGCTCTTGACAGTCTTCTTATATCATGCAAATTGGACTAAACACCTTCCTTTGACTTGTTTGTTGTCTACATGCTAATGACACTTCCATATACTCTAAAGATCTCTAACGACTCTGACATACATTTTAGATCTTAATGGATTGGCAGGGGTTCTAGGGCTTCACACATCTTGCATTTTCCTTAGTAGGTCTTTGTATGCCTTTGCTTTCAATAGTAGATTTTGGTATATGCTCACTGTCATTAATCTTCAATGTTGTCCATACACACTCTATCATTATATTCTCACTTGTAACTGGCATAATAGTTGGATCACAGTGACTGTTTCTTTCATTTGGATGGCAGACCTTTTAAAAAGCCCTAGCAGATCTCATATCTTTTGCTTTTATTGGTCTACTGTTGCTCCTTCCCTACTGATAGCTTCTTCATAGCTTTGTCATACCATATCAATGCTCTCAGACTTTATTACCTATTTGGTGACCCTCTATTGCTACATGATTTTTGTAACAAAACCTACAATCCAGCTTAACTCTCCATACTAGCTTTGAACTAGAGAGTCCACTTTTCCATTTCTTGACATTTATAAAACAATAGTAGGTCTTCTCAAAGTTGTAGCAAATCTAATGTTTTCTCTTGTCACTATCTTGGTGTATCTTTTTGATAGTCTCTACATGTTCTTCCTTTATAACATTTAGGGATGATTGTCTTGCACTTATCTTTCTATTTCTCCTTCATATATTGTCACTGTATGAGATTGTATGATAGTGCTTTGTCATTTGCTATCCCTTGAAGACTATTACCTGTGTGATTGCTCCTTTCTCCACATAGTCTATACTCTTTTATGACATGAAAACATACGAAACGCTTCTATAACACTTATGAGTTGGGCTCAACCCTTGTGGGAGCCACATTTTACCCCACTCATAATATAGTCTAATGAATCACTCAGAAACATAATTTCACCTGTATCTGCACATGAAGCAAACTTGTTAGAAAAATAAATGCATACTTTGGATGTGTTCGATGACTTGCTTGTTTTCTCGGACATCCAAAGTATACATTTCTTGTTTAATGCATTTGAGGAGTAGTTTATGCATGCATAGGTACTTGTTCATGTCAGGTTAGGGACCATTCATTGCTTAGAGTATTACTCTAACATCATTCTTTTGCCAGATGTAGGGACTAGAGACGACATGAAACTAGGAGGCACAAAGACAACTCGAGGCAACAGGACAACACACCTGAACTAGAACTAGTCATTCTCAGGCAATGACTGGCCTCTATACTTACATGCACTTTTACTTTCATTTACTTATTCATGTATGAATTGTTTCTTCAATTTCAATGAATAAGAAAGTTAATCTAATGGCTTGTGTGAGATAATGTACATTCAATAAAGATTATTTATTTTTTAGAAAGGATTTGTATAAATCTTTCTTATGTTACATGCACTTGGATAAATACAGTAATTTGATAATCATAATCTTCTAAATTATTTAATTTATGCACTTGAATGTAATGTAATAAGGATCAGATAATTTATGTACCTTTTAAGTTTTGAATCAAAGCTCTACCTGAATGAGCTGCAGTGAAATTTAGGTAACAGTTCCCAATCCTCATCAGTCATTGCTTTTGGTTTCTTGGCAAATCCTTCTTATAGAGATAATCCTCCATCTGCATCTTCCATAATTGATAGTTCTGCCCATTGAATTTATCTACCTTCAATTTACCCTCATCTGCCATTTCTCCCACTTAACCATTAGACTCCCACTCAACTGTGAGACCTTCTTGCAGATGATAATCAAACACAACCTGGCTCTGATACCACTTGTTAGGAATTGCATGCAGAAGATATCAATTAAATGCAAATAAAGATTAAATAGAGGAATGAAAAATACACAGAAATAATAACAGCGAGAGACAGTTTTTAATGTGGCTCACCCAAACTCGGGCTACATCCACCAACAGAGAGTCCAATATTATTATCTAGCAAATAAAATTGATTACAACCAACAATCCTTACAACTCAATACCGTTGCAAATGCTACAATACAATATCAACAGAAACCCTAACCCTTAGCCATTTTTATCAAGACTTATGTCAGTTACAAAATAGGGTTTTTTATGTTGGCTAATAGAAAAAATAACTCCCGACACCTTTATAAAATAATAGGCAATTTTTTCGTCAGGGCATTGCCCCCGAGCCCCCGGCTGGGGGCGCTGCCCCCAACAGCCCCTGTTGGGGGTGTTTCCCCTAGACCCCCACCGTGGGCTCCACCCCCAGGCCCCTGTGGGGGGATAGCCCCTCAGGCCCCGCAAGAGGGGCTCTGCCACCCCTGCACTCCCCCATTAAATAATTTGGGGGGAAACCATGCCAATAAAAGTGGGGAAAATTTAACATCCGAGTCTAATTAGGCTCCATATAACAACAAGAGCATCATTTACAACATTTTTCCAGTTCAGAGCTTTCAGAGATCAAGACTTTCTGGACTCAGGCACTAGCCCTAGAGTCCTCTGACATTTCATCTTATAAGGGACAATTTTCCACATCTCACTGATCATCCTAGTACTTTTAGATCCTAGGTTTCCATTGTTGTTTGTCTGTTATAAGCTGATTATCGCAATTCTAGGGTTTAGTGCATTGATTGGCCTAGGGTTTGATAAAGGGATTGGTTGAATCACATCTTTCCTTGGAAAACAAGAGAACAAAATCTGTAGTTGATTCCTCTTGCATCTTGAGGTGACTTAGCTCAGTTTTGTCCTTGAATGTTATAGTGAAAGGAGGGTTTGATCTAGTGTACTCACATGCTTGCATTCAACACCCCTCTTTTTCCTACATAACACATTCAATTTCATAGATCAAATTAGATTGTGTACATCTACTGGTGCATTCAATGTGTGACATTCATATTAGATTTCCCTATGCTACACATCACTTGAATGTAAGGAATTTCTATTATAGTTTTGTAACTTAATGTATTATAAATTTCTCATCTGACTTATAGTTACGACTCATGTATTTATAGTTAATTTATTTACTTCCACTAATTGTACGCATACTTACTTGTTCATTATACTTTTTATCATCTTTGTTTTAAGTCTCCTACAACTAGATGACATAATTGTCATTACTTGTACATTCTATGTGTGATAACATCACTTTAAATCAAAGAAATTTTATATTTTGCAATTTACTATAATCTAGGAGTCTAAAACCTTAAATTAGGACTCATGTAACTGTAATTTTGACTATATATTTTGACTTAAAATTATGACTCCTATACTTGTAATTTTCTTTCTTGTAGAATGTTATAATAGTATTGTTGGTTCTTTGATAACATATATTTTTCCCATTAATACTTCTTTCTTAATTAACTTGTTCAAGGACATGAAAGTAGGACACTAGTTAAGAGATGTTCAAATAGGACTTTATTTAAGACAATTTGCATCCAGACTGGTTAGAACCAATGCATCTACAATCACCCTTTTTATATCTTCGAACACAACTTTAGCTTTAGGAGTCCATTCTATTTTTTCATCTTTGTTCAGCATTGCGTTCAAAAGTTGTACAATTTTTGCAAAGCCAGTGGTAAATTTGTTATAGAGTAAAATGTGTACCCTTGCTAATCAAGACCTATTTTGACACCTTTTAGAACAATAAATAATTAAATCTTGATCTCGATGAATAAACCCCAAAAAACTAAACTTAGGACTAGTCTAAGCTCACTTCATTTAACACTCTTTAGAGTTTGTGGGGCTAAAGGACTAGGACGTCTAGCACATTGGTTCCAGATGTTAGCCTCGACCTTATTTTTGTGGTGTTAGCCTAGAACACCTCCTTTTCTTATCCTCGTTAGCCCCATTTGGTTTTATTCATTGTTAGTGAGCGGGAATGCATATAAGGAGTTGTGTTATCCATTTTATACCTAGAGCTTGTTATGAGAAGATTAGAAGCACTTACCTTATGCTTTGATGAATTGATCTCCTATGTTCAAGTGTTCTTCATGGTTAGAGAAGCTCTTTGTGTGGATTTTATGATGCTTATTTGTAGGTCTTGAAGGAAGTTCAAGCCTTCATCTTCCATCTCCTTGTTGGTGAATGGTCTTGAGTCACCTACTCCAATTAGGGTTTCATAACTTGTAGTAATTTTTATCATTTACATTCATTCTTTCATCATTTATTGTAGATCTTACCTCATCCCTCCTAGGGCACACACTCTTGGATCTGTAATTATTGTTGTAGTGGAGGTGGAAACACCAACACGAGGTTTGACTAAGGCAAGCCCCTAAACACAACACAACTCTTTTCCCTTCTTGTTTGTGTGCAGGTCACATTCGAAGGAATTAGATGACAAAAAGCTACAGGAAGGAAGAAGACTGACAAAGGAAGGCACCCAGATTTGAAGATCCTATAAAACCCTAATTTAGGTCTAGGGTGCCCAATGCCAAATGCCCTAATACTTCTCTTCTCCTAAACTTAGGTTCCTATTCTGCACTGTCTCCCGATCTCTTCTATCTTTTCAAAAACTCTGTATCTATTTCCAACAGCCATTTATTGGTCAATCTTTCACAATTGGGGTTTCATGTTTTTCCCTAGTTTGGTTAGTTGAATTTGGTTGACACTCCTTTATACAACAAAGGGATAATACCCTTGTAGTTTGGTTCTCCTCACAAGGTAGAAGCTAGACTCAGTTTGTGTTCTAATGTTGATAGAAGAGGGTTTGACATAGTTTAACCTTTTAGGTTTTCTCCCTTTTCCATCTAATAAAATTTTATGATGAAATCGATCTTTCCAAAATAACACTTTAGTTCCTTCTTATTCCCTGGTAGTTGAAGCTTCATGATCACGTTCACTTGGTCTGGGTCAATGGATATGTCATTTTTAGAGATGGTGTGACCTAATAATTTCCCTTCTATAACCCTAAAAATGCACTTCTTAGAATTCAAGGAGATATTGTATTGCTCTCACCTTTGGAGTGCTTTTTTCAAGTCGACTACATGGTCTCCTCTAATTTTTGAGAATATGATAAGATCATCCATGTATATGATGATACATTTAACCACTAGCCCCCTAAAGGTGATATCCTTAGCATGTTGAAAGGTTGCACCCACATTAATTAGACAAAATGACATCCTTTTCTATGCAAAGATTCCTCATTTGATTGTGAATGCAACTATCTTGACTCTATCTTCCCTATCAACCATAACTTGGTTGTAGCTAAAGAAAATAGCTAGGAAAGACATCATCTATGCTCCATTGATGATTTGTAATACTTCATCGAGTGAAGGCAAATGATAGTTATCCTTCTTTGATGCCTTGTTCAGATTACAAAAATCAACATGAAGTCTAATATCTCCAATTTTCTTTCTCACTAGCACAAGGTTGGCTACCCATGTTCAGTGTATCACCAGAAATATGATTTTGGTAGAAAATAACTTCTTAACTTCTTAAAAAATTAGTGGTTCCAAGAGGGCGTTAACAGGTCTCTATTTTTGTCTAAAAGGCTTCATTCTTGGTTTCAAGGGAATAGTATGCATAATTAAAAACATATCATATGTCTTCAAGTCCTCATAGCTCCATGCTATAACATGTTGATAACCTTTTAGTGCTTGAGCTATGTCTTCCCTTTCCTCTGGTGTGCAAATGTTTTTGATCAATGCCATTTCTTGGCTCTTTCTCATCGCCTAAGTTGAAGGATTCGTATGCACCTTCATCAATTTTTGGGAGATCCTTCTATTTTATAATTTATCCAAATCAAATAGCATCTCTAACTCTATCATCCCCTTGAGGATGATGTTTCTCTTAAGATCAACTATGTCTTCTTCATCCCATCTTGGCTCTTACCTATCATGTTCCTCGATTATTTGAGCTTTAAAGACATCAGTGTCGGTAATAAAATCCAAAATATGTCTGTCATCTTCAAACACTTGGAAATCTATGATGTTGTATGGCATAGATGAAATAGACACTAACTCCACTAAGAATTTATTTAGTCTTGATAGAGTTAGGGGATCTAACATACTAGTGGTAGTAGCTAGTGCATCAGATCGATGATTGAATTTCCTCGAGACATGCATGATGTTGGATGCATAAAAAATGCATCAAAAATATGAATTAAGTCCCATACCCTATGTCTATAATTGGATAATCTTTTGTAATGGCATATGTACTACTTTTTGACTTGTTTAACAAGTTCAAATTCTCTAAAGACTTTCAGTATCTTTACTTTCTTCTTTAATGCCATCAATAATCCATGGATCAACACATCGTACTCTGCAACATCATTAGTACAATGGAACTGTAACCTATAAGCAACAAGGAAAGATTTACCTTGAGGATTTATTAATTCAATTCCAACTCTAGCTCCTTGCTTGGATTTGGACCCGTCAAACTTCAGAGTCCATGCTTGATCCTTCATTTCTTTGTATTTCGAGACTTTTGGATCTCTATGAGATATCTTCTTTTCTACAAGTCTTGAGTGACCTTACTCAACATTATTGATAGGTCTAGAGTGACCTGATAAACTTCCTTTTGTTCTAATTGGAACACTTTTCATTTCTTGATTATTTGCCTCAACCTCCTATTGGATAGAAAGCTTGTCCTTCTTTGGTTCTTTAATATCTATAGCTATATCTATTGCTTGTTCACTTTCAGTCTTAACCTATTTTTTTTGAGATAACATACTTTATTTGTTATTGAAAACCCTAAGGCACATGGCACAAGCAGTCTCTAAATGTGTAGCATTATGGATTTGACACCATCCTTTGAGAAGTATGCGTTTTAGAGATGTCATCTTTTCTTTACACTTTTGGATTTTCCTAGAAATATACTTTTAAAAAATGTACAAGTGATTTTCATCTTCATCAAAGGATTCGTAATCTAACTCTATCAAGATATCTATGTTTGAGATAATTTGGCTATCTTTGTTGTCTTGCAATTGGCACATGAGGATTTCTTCAATATGAATATCTTGAGCTCTACAACAATATACCCCTGATTTTACCTCGGTATACAGTACCTCATTATTTTGATTGTATTATGTAATTACGTGCTTCATTCAAGGTTTTTCTTCTATCCTGATCTAGTTAGGGATTCCTCTCCAAGGAAACCACATATAGGAGAAATCAATGGCCATGCAACCATTTAATGTCTTAGACCAATCCTTTCTTAGTAACATCCCATAGTTATCATGAATATCTACCACCTAGATGTCTATATAATGTTGCACCCTAGGGTCTGTTGCCAACTACATGTGGATATGTGTGAGTTCTCCTATGACATTTACCTTAGTCTTGTCTAGCTACGTAACTTTCTTGGAATACTTAGTTAGGGTTAATCCTAGAATTCGACATACTACTAGTGGCATTACATTTTTGGAAGCACCAAAGTTTGCTAGGAAGATATGCAAATAAGAAAGGAGGAGACTATGTTTTCTCTTTATATAATGCTACTTGAGCATCTACAGTGTGTACTTAACTTTTATCCCTAGGTTTAGGATGAGTATCTTTGGCCTAGCCTTCTCTAATTGAAGAATTTTCCTTAGGAGATGATTCTTGTAAAAACTTAAGAAAAGCTTTCTTCATTACATGAGTCTTCAACAACTCAAACAAAGATAAGCTAGTTTTGATCTTTCTTATTTCCTCAACTAAATAGTTTACTAATTTATCTGAATTAGTTAGCTCAAACCTACCTACTTGTGCTATTTTTTGAAAAGAACTGGTAGGTTGTGAAACTACCTTTGGAGGCTGTGGATTGTTGCTAGATTGAAAATTGGGAGGAGTGTTGAAGTTTGTAGGCAAGATAGACATTGTTAGTGATCCTTTTGGCCTATTGCTATTATTATTGTTGGCAAGAGACATTGTGTGGCTTCATAAGTGTTGTCATTGATAGCAACAAAGTCTATCCCACACATCCACAGTACATAGTATGCCTATACCGGAAGTCAAATTGAAGATTGTTTTGGTCCGGTGAACAAGAACAGAGTATGTAACCAGGTCCGACAATCAGGTCTAGATCTCTCAGATGGTATCACTTAGTAAGTTGTGGACTTGACCAAGTCAAGAGGGGTATCATGACGACTGTATTCCAAAGATTTAGTCTCCGGTGATAAAGCAAGAAAAAGATATGAGCATCTTAGTGTTGGGTTCCAGTCAGGCAGAGTAGACAGAGGAAGAACTGATCGACAGAGTATTAGACTTCAATCCGAATGAGTAAAAGGTGTTGATCAAGCAATTTGAGGGATTATACATTGTTGGTTGACATGATTAATGACTTCTATGCCTATTTTTTTGATACGCATCACAAATCAAGCATGGATTCAGCTGACAGATTAATAACTTGCAATACTCTTGTTGCCAGCTAGAAAGTTAATAAAAATCCTTGATGCAGATATATGTACTAGATAGATTTCAGCATGTAAGTGTGTGTGTGAACAAGTGATGAAATAAAGTGTGAAGAAAAGTAGGGATAAGTGTTAGAGAAACAATTCAAGTCCAGTATGTGACAGAGCAATAGCATTAAATAGAGGAAGAATGAAGTGCATCAGATCAGTGTATTATGCCTAACTGGAACTAAACTCTTGCATTTGAAGATGCTTCTCATCAGTTCAAACACTTGATTATCTTTTGTAAGTTCTGTAGATAGTGAGTCTCTTGTAGGCAATGTGCCTTTTGTGAGCAGTGTGCTCAGGCATTGAGCCCTAATTGGCAAGTGCCATTTTGTAGTCCTTTATTCTTTTAACAGAGAATACAATCTTGGGTTAGTCACCTTGTGGTTTTTCCCTTAACAGAGTTTCCACATAACATCCTTGTGTTATGTGTGTTGATTTTATTTCTGTTCTAATGATTACATATGCTTTCATGTTTTGATGCAACATTGATTATTAAGATAACAAAAGGAAAAGAAAGTTAAGGAAATTTTGAGATAACTGATTCACCCCCCCTCTTAGTTATCTATCTTGTTTCCAACAATTGGTATTAGAGCCAAGTTCCTCTGAACAAAGCCTAACAGCTTGAGGAAGATCTGGGAATCTCAATGGATGCATATGGTATGAAGGAACAACTTCAGTCTGCTCTAGATAATCTTGAACAATCTCACTCTGAAGTTAATAATTTGAGAGAAGGACTCAAACAAGCTAATGATTTCATAAATGAGCTAAAAGAAAAACTTAATATCTCTGTGAAAAAGAGAAGGGAACTACTTCAAAAATTAGCCAATCAGAGTGAAGTCAATGATACTAATGAAGAATTGAATGAGAAAAATAAGCTATGTGAGAAGTTGTCAAAAGAAGTCATTATGGTAAGGCATGAAATGGAATCAGGGGTTATGAGATTCACCCAAGAAATTGAAGAAAAAAGAAAAATTAAAGATAATCTAAAACAATCCCTCAAGGAGAAAATAGAGGACTGTCACAAAATGGACAGAATAATCAGGCATCTTGAATCTAATCTTGAAGAAGCTAGAGACAATAAAGAACAACTTGAGAATTAGATAGACATTCTTAAACAGGATCTTCAAACTGCAAATGACTACAAAGAAAAATTCAAGATAATCTCAGTCCAACTTGAAGTTCTTCTTGAAAGCCAAAATAGGGTAGATGATAAGCATGGCTTGGGATATGACAAAGGTGAAAGCTCTGGATCCAGTCAGAAGAACTTTGGATCAATAAATCAAAGAAATGGGCCTAGAAGACCTCTGATAAGGCAACCAAATGCTCAAAGATATCCATCCTTCAATGGATACTGCTTCAATTGCAACAATTTCGGTCATAAGGCAACTCAGTACAGGGAGAGAATGAATCAGAATAATCCATCCTTCTCCAGACAATGTTTCAAATGCAAAAGGTATGGTCACAAATCTCATAAATATAGAAATATGCAAATAAACAATTCATTCAATGGTAGATCCTTTGCATGAAATAAAATGGGACATATGGCTAATCAATGCAGATTAAGAGGATATCAATCAAATAAGCAAATAAATGTTATCTATTATAATTGCAATAGATCTGGTCATATAGCCAAATTTTGCAGAAGTAGAAATCAGGATAGAAAAGGTTTGGTGCAACATAATTAGAAACAAGATAAGGGTAAAGGTAAAGTGAATGCGGATGAAGTTCAAAAGGAGATGAGCAAGATTTGGGTAAAGAAGAGTACATAAAATATTGGGGATGGATCCACACCGAAATTTGGTGCTGATATTCCTTTCGGAAACTAAAAAGGTGAGCTCTGGCTCAGGGGGAGTCACAGAGAAAAATAATTTCCCCCAACCAGTCAGCTAGTGCCTAAATTTGGCACATTGAGTAAAAATTTGATGCTGTGGATTAAAGGGTTCTCAGAAAAACCTCCAAATAATCTTTAGTCAAAATGTGAGAGATCTACATGGAGTTTTGTAAGACTTATAACTGCTCAAGTTAATCTAGTTTCAACAGCTATCCAGTAAAGTAGAATTTCATAAACAGATCTGGTATGATTCAAAATTGAAATGCTTTGATCTGCGGACCCATGGCATGATTGAAGAAAAGAAGATACATTGTCAATCCTCACTGACAATGATTCTAAGTTTAGCGTAGTGATTCGAGAAGATCTCTCTCAAAATAGGGTAACTGGATAACTTAAGTTGCACATTTATTACAAAAGGAAATTAGTATTTGCACAAGGATAAAAGGGTTCTTTCACTCATTATTTGCACACTTGCACTCACGAAGAAGAAAAGAAGAGCTTTGTAACAAAGATTCTACAAGATCAACTAAAAAATGAATTCAACCAGTGATTTGTTTCGGCTCCTATTTCAAACCCTAAAGCGTGAAAAGGTACTTCCATTCTAAAAATACCTCTCTGAATCTCTTGCAAAATGGCTACTCCAATGGTTGTTAAGATCTCTAATAGGCCATGACCTAAATTCAAGAAACACCCTTATAAATCTCTAGAAGTTGATCCTTTGGGCGCATTTTCTAGCATTCCGCACAGAGTATTGTATGTAGAAGATGTTAGGGTTTATATCCATGCCAAGATTGAAGAATTTGGAGACTCAAAATTGATGGACATTTATCACAAATAGCTAATAGATGAAAATTTTGAACTCAAACCTGAATTCAAGGCCCTTCGAGATAAACACTTCAGACATTACATACATTTTCCATGTTTTGCAGAAGATGATTGGGTCCAGTATGTTTCAAGCAGGATGCATGATGATTTCATGTGGCTAATGAGGCCCTTCAAGATAACTAAGGATGCCATCAAGGTAGTGACCGTACTGCATTCATCCGGTGGGTTACCTACACTTAAATCTGTGAAGAACCAAATAGTAACTAAAGCCACCGGATCTAAATTTGAAAAAAGAGCAATGACCATAGATGGCATCACAGATTCGGATGTCAAGTTTGCCTCAATGATAATTGGCTACAAAATCTATCATTCGAGTAGGGAGAATTTTGTGTCTGGCACAACAATCTATGTAGCATATTAGATGTTGAGGGAAGATGCAGATTATGAATTGTGTGAACTTCTTCTAAATCAAATATTGGAAAAACTACAGAAGATCAAAAAGGATAAGAAGAATTCCTTTAAATATGGTAGCCTAATACTATGTTTGTTCTTCTATTATATGAATGAGCTACTTGGATCACATGGTTGGGTCTGGCAAATTGACAAACCGGTTGTAATTCAGCTATAAGATTATATGTATGGACTTGGTGATGATCAAGCCCAAAACATAGCTCTTTGGGGTTACTTCAAGAACTTCCAGAGCATGATGCAAGCCAGAGAGAGAGTTCCACAGTCCATAGTTGAGAAATACAAGGACACAGTTTGCTTTATGGTTGACACTGATCAATGCCTAATTGAGGCAGTTGAGCCAAGGACTATGTGGATAATGCCTATGGGATATGAAGTCAATGAAAAAATCTTGGAGCTTCATATTCAACATCTGCTGAGCCAGCCCAAGGACACTGAAGCAGAAAGGTTTGGGATCTTTCAAGAGCTAAGTGTAAAAATACATGTTGAGTTAAGACAATCGAAGATAAAGAGGAAAGTAAGAAGGGAAGTTGAAGAAATTGCCAAAAGATTTGGCCTATCAAAGGAGGCTGTAGATGCAAATAGAGAGAAAATGGAGAAGGATGAGAAAGAGAAACAAGAAACAAAGAAAGGAGATGTTCTGGTACAAGCCTCCTCCCATACTAGATCTTCCAAGAGCTTTGCACCTGTCACCCCTAAAATCTCAAAGGCTACTAAATTGGAAGTCAAGCCATCTGGTAAAAGTGAAAAGAGAATGAAGACCAAAGCCTCAAGAACATACACAAGTCATAAGGATGATGAAGAAATAGAAACAGATGAAGAAATCAAGAAAATGAAGAAGAAGAGAACATTCAAGAAGTTCTTTGCTAGTAGGAATGAGGAAGAGAAGGCAGAGGAATTTGTTGAAAAGCCCACTCTTTCTACTGATGACATCATCAAGGCAGTTATAGTGGATGGGAACTTGCAGTCAGTGACTGAGTTCTATGATGCATACAGTGATGCTGACAAGAGAATTCTGGAAGAGGCTACTATCAGGTATTTAAACATTTACAATAAAGCCTTCATTGAAATTATATCATTAATTCCTAAAAGCCTAGAAAAGGTACTTGAGCTAAGAAAAGAGAATGCAATGGAAAAAGACCTAGAGATTCGAGAGAAGATAGTAATACAGCTTTATGCTTCCATCACTCCAAAACAAATGGACATGACTTTCAAGGAGTGTAAGAATGAGTTCTGGAGCAAGGCAAGAATGAACAAACTTATTCTTGGAGAAACAAACCAAGTTGCAAGTGAAACTAAAGACATCCTCTAGAATGCTTTGAAAAGATTCAATCTTCCTATCATAGAGGAAATAGATGAGGAACCTTCTACCATGGATGTTGAAGGATTAAATGTAAACAATGAATAATATTCTGACAAGGATGCAGAAGGATCAAAGAAAATAGATGAAGAGAGGTCTGAGGACTTAGATTCCTCTGTTCCGGAAGAGGAAGTTCATAAAGCAAGAAACACATGTGACATCTCTCCTCTGGATCCCACTATAACTATGACAAATATTCCAGATTTTGAAGTTGAAGAAGGTAGAGGAGAGGAAAAGAAGATTCAAAAAGAAGAGGTCAAGGGAAAAGAAGAAGAAGAAGCAGAAAAGACTAATGAAGACTCTTCTGATATTTCAAAGAAGTCTCAATCTCGAGCAAGAGACACTACAGAGACAGTGAAGAACTTCTTAAACAAAGAAATGATGGAGCTGGATGAACCTAAGCTATTTCAAGGAAAACTCTTAAAATCCCACATGGAGGACTGTGAATTGTTGGAGATTGCATCCAGGATGCTGGAGAAGATCATGCCATCCTACCAAAAGGATCCTTTGACCTCACCATCCGGTAACTTGAAAACTTTGGTAAATTTTGTTAACACTCCTTTTGAATCTCTAGAGAAATCAACAGAAGCAAAGGTCTGGAAGGAGTTTCTGGGAAAAAGATTCATTGTAGTGCAAGGACTTATTGCTAATGATAGGAGGACCCTAGACATTGGAATAAAGAGACTTGAAAATGCTCTTAAAGATGGTGGGGACATATACTATAAATTCTATTTATCTTGGCCCAAAGTGACATAGGACATTGAGAAGAAAGTGAAAGAATAAGAAGGAAAACTGTCAAGTTTATCTTAGAATTTTGATCCCCTTACTAGCTCCCTAATGAATCAAGAATGCTAGGCTATTGTTATCACCAATGAAATAAAGAGGCTGGATAAAGAAAAGAAGAACATAATGAATAGAATGAGTGAACTCAGAGGGATAATTATCCCTAAGCTAGAGGCAATACATGAGGCCTTGACAGATGCTCAGACCACAGCCCGGACCAGTGATCCAGCAGATTTAAGAAGGGGAGAAGCATATGCATTTTTTTTGAGTGGTCACATCTCCATTTTGGATAGGATGAAGCAGAGCTGGGCCACATAGTTTGTATAGTTGAAGGCCACTTTTGCGGATATACTTAAGTATATGTAAGTATAAGATATGATTTATATATACTTATGCAGCCATGTATAGAATAATTTTTTCAAAATTTTGGTATGTGGATTTTGCCCTTTGCCATTGATGTCAAAGGGGGAGTGAAGAGTAGTGAAAAATGTGGAATCCAGCTAAGGGGGAGTTCTGGTATAACAATATAAAAGATAGAGCATCAGCCAAGGGGAAGTTACTACGACACTCAGCCATTTTTCACTAAGTGTTGCCATCAATGCCAAAGGGGGAGATTGTTGGCAAGAGACACTGTGTGGCTTCATAAGTGTTGTCATTGATGGCAACAAAGTCTATCCCACACATCTGCAGTACATAGTATGCCTATACCAGAAGTTAGATTAAAGATTGTTTTGGTCCGGTGAACAAGAATAGAGTATGTAACCAAGTTTGACAATTAGGTTCAGATCTCTCAGATGGTGTAACTCAGTAAGTTACGGACTTGACCAAGTCAAGAGGGGTATCATGACTACTGTATTCCAAAGATTTAGCCTCTAGTGATAAAGCAAGAAAAAGATATGAGCATCTGAGTGTTGGGTTCTAGTCAGGCAGAGCAGACAGAGGAAGAACTGTTCGACAGAGTATTAGACTTCAATCTAGATGAGTAAAAGGTGTTGATCAAGAAATTTGTGGGATTATACATTGTTGGCTAACATGATTAATGACTTATATGCCTATGTTTTTGATACGCATCACAAATCAAGCATGGATTCAACCGACAGATTAATAACTTGTAGTGCTCTTGTTACCGGCTAGAAAGTTGATAAAAATCCTTGATGCGGATATATATACCAGATAGATCTCAGCATGTAAGTGTGTGTGTGTAAACAAGTGATGAAATAAAGTGTGAAGAAAAGTAGGGATAAGTGTGAAAGCATCAATTCAAGTCCGGTATGTGACAGAGAAACAACATTAAACAAAGGAAGAGTAAAGTGCATCAGATCAGTGTATTGTGCCTAACCTGAACTGAACTCTTGCATTTGTAGATGCTTCTCATCAGTTCAAACACTTGATTATCTTCTGTAAGTTTTGTAGATTGTGAGTCTCTTTTAGGCAGTGTGCCTCTTGTGAGCAGTGTACTTGGGCAGTGAGCCCTAATTGGCAAGTGCCATTTTGTACTCCTTTATTCTTTTAACAGAGAATACAATCTTGGGTTAGTCACCCCATGGTTTTTCCCTTAACAAGGTTTCCACGTAAAAATCCTTGTGTTATGTGTGTTGATTTTATTTCTTTTCTTATGATTACATATGCTTTCATGTTTTGATGCAACACTGATTATTAAGATAACAAAAGGAAAAGAAAGTTAAGGAAATTTTGAGATAACTGATTCACCCTCCCCTCTCAGTTATCTGCCTTATTTCCAATAGTTATTACTCCTCAGATTATAATTATGACATTTTTGCAATTTCTAAAAAGCATGAACTTCATCAATCTCTTGTTCAGGTTCATTCTCATCTTCAAAAGAAAGACATATGTTTCTAGTACCCAATGCTGATTCTTCCCATGAAAGCATGTAGCTTTCATATACTGCATCAGGTTCTTCTCTATTAGGAAATGTGAAACTCTCTAGTAAGATAGTTGATTCATATCCTAATGGAACTATCTCATTACCTTCAGGAGCATTTGACTCAGTACACTCTGTGTTTAACACTTATGCTTGATATAATTTAGAAATCAGGACAGTCCACCTCTACATGTGCATTGGTGTTATGTATTCTACACCAGTTATTCAGAGCTACTTCAACTAAATTCATCCTAGCTGGTTGCTTAGCTTTTGAGTGGCTAGGATTATCCAGTGGTGAAGGAATGCTTCTGTTGTTCGATCTAGTGTTCCATGTTCTAGGTGGCCTAGGAGCATTGTAACTTCTATTCTGTTGGTTTTGGTCGTTGTTCTGTGCATAGAAACTTTGATTTCTCAACTGAGTGACTTTAGTTGTCAGTCTTTTAAGTTGAGCAGTAATTTCTTGAAGGTCCTCCTTTACTTCCTATACTTTTGCCACTAAATTATATTGAGGAGGATGGAAAAAAGGATTTCCATTTGGACAAACTTTGGTAATAGCAAGTCCCAGATGTAATACCAAAGACTGATTATTTCCTTGTTGCTAATAGATAGTATTCTATGGAAGTGTTGAAACTAGGTTTAGTAAAGGAGTATGGTTGGCTAAAGCTCCACTTATTTGTTGCATGTGGTTAGTCATGCCAAGATTTCTAACACTTAATAATGAACCATATCCTACTTGTCTCATATCCTTGTTCACCTTAACTACCTCAATATATGCACTAGGTAGATTAGCTTCGGGAGGATCTTTCCATCTTATGAACATTAGGGTTAGGGGATCTAATGCTGAATAGTACACTAGTAATGTAATAGGCTCACTGATATTATATGGAGCTGTTAACCATGAGTATGCTTTTTGGAACTGATCATTAAAAGCGGCGATGAATTCTCCTTCTACTCTCTTAATTTTAGAAAATTGATGATACATAGTTGGGTATATGCACAAAATTGTGGGACCAAAAAGTCACCACTTTGTCTTTTTGGTCCCATGCAAGAGAAAACATGAGCACATTATAACACCCTCACATTATAACGCACTCATGTTATATGTTTCATCAAGTAAAAAAAAAAGAAAAACATAAATCCTCATGGCCATTCTGCATTTTTGCAAGCAAAAACTAGTCACAAAAGCGTGAATGTGTTGGAGAAAGAAGAAATCAAGAAAGTTCTAAGTGTAATTGACATTTTCACCATGCCACCTCACCAATCCCACTCTTGAAGATGTCGTGAAGGAAATGTAGAGGGTGTAGCAGTCAAAGAAGGTAGGGTTTGATTGATTTTTGTGAGTTTGATTTTTTTTTTACTTTTGCAATATTTGATTATTTTTTATGTTGAATTTACAGTCAATGAGGAACCACAAAACACTAATCCAATAGAGGAGGCTAAAAACAATCCCCAAAACCATCAAAATCCCCCACCTTCATGTCCTCACAATGAAAGAGACACACAAGAAAACTATTTAGGCACTAGTACATAAACAACAATACATGATTAAAAAAACTACTAAAAACTACATATAAATGACTAAACATGGTCACGTGACCATTAGTAGTTTATTGCCAGTCATTTATAACGTGACCGAATTGATGACTAAACCATTTTTAGTCATTTATTGGTTGTTTTGATTGATTGATTTGGTAGTATATTTAGTCAGTAATTTAGTCATATTTATTCACTAAGCTTGGTCACATGACCATTAGTAGTTTATTACCGATCATTTATAATGCAGCCAAATTTGTGTCAGTTGGTAGTATATTTATTCACTGATTTCTGTCAACTGGTAGTATATTTAGTCATATTTATTCATTGATTTCTATCAATTGTTTTTATATTTAGTCTGATATTTGAGGATTTAAACATAAAACACATAAATACACATCAATCATCAATTGCACACAATAAGACAACCATTGAGAAGGCAAAATCACTGAACTTTATTAAAAGAAAGGTGTTCTTACAACTTACACAAGTTTGAAATATTTATCTTGCTTGAAAAATACTTAGAAATAGAGTATTGGAATGCTTATTTTCAATCACAAGACTGAAAATCTGAGTTACAATGCACAGAAATGATAAGAAAGAAACTTCTCCAAGTTTACAATGCTTTGCCAAAAAGTGAAAAGAACTAACTCAAAATGAAAGAAGGCATGCCCTTTAGCCTACAAGCCTTTCCAAATCCTTAGCAATCTATTATAATAGATAAGTGACATGTGTCACAGTTTGAAAAGTCAAAAAGCCATTGGATGCCTAACTGCTACTTCCTCTTATTTTGCTATTGAAAATAACTTCTAAGTGGCGTGGGGAAGGATGAATGTTAATCTTTATTTAACCTCCCTACTTTGTTGCATCATAAAACCTTCACTTTCTTAGAGAACCAACTAAGCCAAAAACATCCCATGAGCTGAATTCATTCAATCTAGTATGCCTGATAGATCTCATTCTGTACTTAAATGTGTAAATAGTTAGTAATAACAAATTAAAAAACTAAATTCAAATAAGTCAAAAAACTACTATCACAGTTAATAGAAAAGCATGACAGGCAAACAATTTTTTTTGAAACATGATTGTATATAGTTGTTTCAAAAATAATTAATTGATACCATAACAGTAGAAACTAACCTTTCAATAATTTGATCTTGGACCACTTCTTGGTCCATAACTACCAATATTTTTTCTTGAATAAATTGGTGGATAAGGTACACCCTCCATTCCACCAACTCTGCTACCTCAAACTGGACCTATGACAAGTGATTGAAGGAATAAATTACAAAATATCATCTTATCTATTTATGATGTTTTTCTAAGCATTAAAAAATTAAATAAACAAACTACAAAACACACAAGTACATCTCTTAGTTGTATAGACCAAGACAGTTCAAATACCATTATACCACTCAATGAATATTAACTAGCTCCTAAGTCATGATCCAGATGACTCCTTTGGCGCCTTGTAGGTGGTCTTGCATATGAAAGCTTTGGGTCCTAACAAAAAACCACAAAATCAAGGTGTTCAAACCAAGAATAAATGATATAGGGAAAATAACCTACAATAAAGATTTAAATTAAAATAAAAGACTACCAGATTTGAATATGGGTGCTTGATAGATCAACTCACATCCATTTGAAGTTGTCACCCAATAGAGTCTCAACTATGTTTCTTCGAAACAAGAAAAATGTATTACAAATTTATAATATATAAATATTTTCAACTATATTTAATGTATATTCATAGTTACTAACAAGAGACGCATTACACCAGATTCCTGCCAAAATAGAAGTTGAAATATGTATCAGAAGTTGTTAGAAATAGGAACAAAAGAGTCGATGCAGCATAAAGTTGTGGCTTTGTGGAATGCAATGATTTCATTCAAAAATATTGAATCAACACCTCTTGGGGTGAAGGTTCATTTCTTAGAGGTGTTGGTATTTCTAGAAATAGAGATGCCATGAAATTCTGTTGCAAGATTGATATACTGTTTTTGTTCCTTGAAGTAATATCAGATGCATTTCTAAAAAAAAAAGAAATCTACATTGTACTTTCAAGAACAAATCATTTAGAATTTGGTTCATTTTTTGTTTTAGGTCCCATGACACTTTTTGTTGAGGTTTAGAGTCATGGAGTTTCAAGCTATTATTATTCACCATGGTCATATATTTATTTAAGGTAATGCTTTTGGGGATCTCTAATATGAATGCCACCTTGGCGGCAATAATTTCTCTGGAGTTGTTCTATCACAACTAAGTAACCTAGAACACTTGGTCTTTCTTGATTTGGGTAACAAAACAAGTGTAGACTACAATGAAGAGTGCTAGACAATTGATGCTATTCTCCACTGTAAATCATAATTGTTCATACAACCTTTCCAAGGTATGGTTTCATGTTATATGTTCTCTTAAGCCAGTTTCTTTGATATAGAAAATTTCTACTCCACCTCTTAACTCCCAACATTTGCTACATGTATTAAATGTGACTATGGTCCACTAGTTATACAACCAGAGCCTCAAAATGTATTCTCTGATTCTAATCAAAGGACTTTTTCTCTTCATTCAAGTAAATAATCTCAAAGCAAAACACAACCAAGTGCTTCAGACACGTGCATGACCAAGAATAGCAGCAAACTATTGTTGAGAATGATGATAGATATAGTGATAGTGAATGTTGTAGTGTTAGTGCATATGCATTGGATCAGCATGTTGACACTAGTTGTATTAATAATCAAGTTTCTAAAACACCTTGAGCATTGGCCACTGAAACATTCCTTTTATATTATTTCATATTCTATTTCTATGACTATGCATAATCTTGTGTTTTATATTATTTTTTAACCTTTCCGAACCTTTTTGAAATTTCAAACTTTGGCAAACCTACCATCTCAAAACTACCCTGTTCAAATCTGCCATTGATGATGGGCCACGTGGCCTTGTATCACGACATCATTGAGGGATGAGGGGCCCTCTAATGTGTGACTATGATGATGCGATAAACAAAGGTTAGGCATATGTGGTAAACTAAGCTTCATAAGTTTGAGTGGGTGATAGTCTAATGTTGAGGCCACATGTCAAAATAGCGCATGAGCGCATCGTCAAAGGAGACATTGGAAGAAAGGTCTGCGCTTGTGTGCTAGGCCGTCCCTCTCATTCCCTTGATTGCGAATATAGAAGAGAGAAGGGAAACGACATAGTGTATTCAGTGGGATTCAATTCCCATCCATTCCTTGAGGATAAGCAACTCGAAAATAGATGCATATACAGAGATTTTTACTGAGACCATCCACTATGTTTAAGAGACTCAAATGTCAAAATAAGGGGGACGTTGCAGGATTCAATGTAAATCACAAAAACCTTACAACCACATTAACAATAATGCATAACAAATGCATGAACAACACCGACATGACAAAATTGTTTTAGCTTAAGTGGGTGCATTTGTTATTGTCTTGGGTGCCTTTGTAGGGATGTGAGTGTAGACACCCAAAATTGACCTAGTTATCATTAGTATCAAAATATTGCATTAAATATCATCTACATTTGTCTAACACACTTGAGCAATTTCCCTATCACTTATTTCTTCTATTAATTAAATAAATTCATGTTTATTTAATTAATTCATTATCTATTTCTTCTATTTTTCTTCTTCTTCTAATCTATAATTAAATAGTCTTTAATTATTTAATTATCTATTTCTATCTATTTTAATTAAATAAATCTTATTTATTTAATTAAAAATTCCCTTCATAATCCCACTTTCCAATCAATTAAATAAATTTTATTTATTTAATTAATTTCTCTTATCATTTATCTTCATGAGCCGACATGTGCACCTTTTTCATTTAAAAATATGTGTGCTACTACATCTTTTATTTAATATCTTTCATATGTAGTACTTTTTATGTACACGGTCACACATAAGTCTTATCTTCCCTCCACTTGTCATCTACACATTCACCTATGATTATCAATTCATCTAAGCCATTCACATAGCCACCAAATCTCCACCGTTGATTGATTTTGGTTGAGGTTTATATAAACACCCTTTCATTCCATACTACATCTATCTATCATTTTCATATAGCGTCCACATTATTATCTTGAGCATACTAAGCACTTTAGCATCCATCTAGCATCTTATCACTATCATCCATCCATCATGGTAGCTTTTATCTTCATAATTATTCATTGTTGAGAAGCAATCCACATCATAAACAAGGAATCATACAATCTAGGTGATTTTGTTCTTGAATTGCATGCTTTTGATTTCACTTGGATTTGATTATTTGATGGTGGTAGGATTAGATTTTCAATTATATGCTTGATATTATTAACCTAATTTTTACCTATCACATTTTGGCACGCCTAGTGGAACCCACGTCCTTGATTAACTTTGTTGTTTAAAGTTGTTTTTTTGTGAAGATCAGATTTTTTGAGCGCTTACAACACATCGCAGTCGCTTTTAAGTGAAAACCAACTATTTACAAAACATACACATCACATTTAAACTAAAATCTATCCCTTTTAGCATTTTCTGGGTCGCTTCTAAGCCTACAATGGTCACTTCCTATCAAATCTACATCGCCTTTAATCAGATCCTGGTCATGTCTGTTGTAATTCGCATCGCTTTTAATCTGAAATGGATCACTTTTGACTGTTTAGGTCACTTCCTGCAATTAGGGTTTTTTGCTAACATTTGAATTTTGCAGGTTTCTACATCGCTTTTAACCATTAACAGTTTGCATCTAGGGTTTCCGCATCACTTTTGAGCAATAACGGTTCGTATCTCAGTTTCTCTGCATTGCTTTTGACTAGTAACAATTTTCTTTAAGTAAAATACAGATCACTTTTGAGCAACAGTCAGTCACCTCTGGTAACTATGTGCCGCTTTCAGTTTTATCATTTACAATTCAATTTTCTTGGCTACTAATCAGTTATTTGTGTAGCATCTTATCGATTATCCAAGAAAAAGAGGTTGTGAAACTACTGACATATCTGTTGCAGCTCTGATCAGTCCAAGACATTACATTTATCACTAATTTAGGAACATTTGGGCTTGGTGCTTAAAAAGAATCATTGTTTGCTCCGTGATTGATTTATCTTTTTTTGGATTGCTTGTTGTGCATGTTTGTAACCCAAATTTAATAGTGAAAGTATCCTCTCCCCTTGCCTATCAAATGGATCTTGGGTGCATGAGAACTTGTTATTATCTTTAGAGGGCCTGCCTTCCCGATGTGAGAAGGGGTATGACCCAAGTGGTAACAGGCTAAAGCCAAGTCCTTTCGAACTGCTATATAAGAAAAGTGTTTGTGTCGAAAGCCACAAACAACGGGTGTTGCTGTGTTAAACTGACAACCAACCTCCCCCAAAACCCTCCAAGGCGTAACCCTTGAAGGCTAGGAGACTTCATAACGGAGAGTAGTGCTGCCACACATATAACCACCTGAATGGATGCCCTTACTATCAACCTTGTGTAGTAGCCAAAATCCTTCTATTTGTTGATGCAAAAAGTGGGACCTTTGAATCCACCCTGATTCTTGTGGTTCTTAGTAGAGATAGCAAGGACAATCCTAAGGTTTGGTGGGGGGACAAGCCTTGGGAAACCTAGATCTTGGTATGTGTGAGAAGTGAGTGCCATGGAGGGGAGTCGGTGCTACCAAGATCCTGAAGCTATCTGCTTTGAATAGGCATAGCAAGGGGACTCAACAAATATAGTCCTTTCCTATCCTAGGTTATACAAGTTTGTGATTATTGTGAGTGTGAGTGACTGAAATTACCATTTCTTGTCAAAAATATCATTCAAACACATCCTCTGACAAACACAAACTGCTTTTGAGCCATAACTCTTCACCTTCAGCCAAACCAGATCACTTTTAAACAATAGTTTTTCACTTTTGGCAGAATTTGCATCACCTTTAAATCACAGTCCATCGCTTTTGGCACAATCCGCATCACTTTTAGCCTGAAACTATTTGCCTCTGGCAAACCTAGTCACCTTTGGTTAACACTATAGCCTATCACCTGTAGCAAACCTAGATCACTTTTGAGATATTAGTAATTGCTTCTGACATCTTTTAAATCGCTTCTGAACTATTACCTGTCACTTCTGGTCAGATATCAACAATTAGTATCAACTAAGCCAAATCAGTTGCATTTTCAGACTTTCTTAGCTCTGTTATCATATTTTAGATAGTCCTCTGATCAGTTACAGCAACTCAAGCATTGTCTTCTATCTTGAGCAAATCAATCCATTGGACTTTTTTGAGCTTTCATCCTTTTGAGACCCCAAAACAACAACCAACCAGCAAAACCAACTAACAAACATTATCCTTTTGGCTTTACTTAGCCCTAGCAAAACTAGCAAACAACATCAGCAACTAGCTTTTTCCTTGAGTGTGTGAGCTATCCTCTAGTTAAGTTTACCAAACAACAACAAACAACAACAACCCAACTACAACAACCAAGTAACCAACAAATTATCAAAACAAACCAACACCAAACAATTAGCTAACCATCACCTTTTGGGTGTCAATCTTGACAAGCTAAGTTCAATTCAAAACATCAACCATCATGCCTCAAACTAGGAGCCAATATAGAGCTGAAATGGAAGCAAAATTGCGAGCTGAGATGGAAGCCAAAATGCAACAATCCTGATGAATGCCCCTTAGAGATGCAACTCAATTCACAACTGGCATACCTTCTTACATGTTTGTGCCCAAAGGATACACCATTGGACTGTCATCTTCACAACAAGTGCAACCTCAAACATTTCCAGAGACCTATGAAGAGCAATCCCAAGATGACTTATCAGAATTTCAAGACACACATGTATGGGATCAAGTTGAGAAGCTTGTTTTATCTAATCCTAATCGTTACTTCTTGCTAGCATGTATGGGAGCTAAATTATGAAGTGACTTTTGTAGACACCCAAATTTGTCCATGTCTAGCAACACCTTGTTAAATCACTAATCCATTAGCCAATTAATTAAATAAATTTTATTTATTTAATTAAAATCCCATTCTCATCCACTTAGCCAATTAATTAAATAAATTGTATTTATTTAATTAATTCCACATCAGGTCTTATCTCATTTTATGCATTTATCCTATTAATTAAATAAATTTTATTTATTTAATTAATTTCCAACTCATATCCCAACTAATTCAAATATTTTATTTGAATTAAGCCCTCATCATTTATCACATTTCAACACTTGTCCATTTCCCATTCATCATGTGTTGTAAGACAACTTTCATTTAAAATCCTTCACATGCACAACTAATTGGACCTAAATTTAGTAACTTTCAATCCTAGCCATTCACATAGCCTCTGAATCTCCACCGTTGATTGATCTTGGTTGAGTTCTATATAAACATCATCTCATTCCATATGAGACATCCAGCAATCCTATCCAGCAATCATATAGCACCTACATTATCATCTTGAGCATTTGAGCATTTGAGCTTTTATCATCCATCATGGCAGCTTTCAGCTTTGTAATTGCTTATTGTTGAAGAAGCAGTCCACATCTCTCTCTCAAACAAGGAATCGCACGGTCTAGGTGATGTTATGCTTGAATTGCATTATCCTTTGATTTCATTTAGGTTAGATTCCTTGATGATGGTAGGGTTAGGGTTTCATAACTATGTCTGATCTTCCACACCTGACTTTCACCTATCACATTTTGGCACGCCCGGTGGGACTCACGTCCCTGATTAACTTCATTTTTTGGAGTTGTTTCTTTGAAGATCAGATTTTGCAGGTGCTCGCAGAAAATTCAAGTTGCTTTTGAATGAAAATCTGCCGCTTCTGAATTTCTGCGTCGCTTCTAAGCTGGAACAGGCTGCATTTTCCACTCCGAATCGCCTTTAAACGAACAGTCGTTGCTTGAGGTAAAAAGTATCGCTTTTGATTTTAAAATGTTCGTATGTTATTTTTGCGGCTGCTTTGACAGTATTTATCGCTTTTGACCTAACAGCCGCCGCTTTTACACATAATCGGTCGCTTTTGACATAACAGTGGCCACCTTTGCAGATGTTCGCGTCGCTTTTGATCTAACAGTACTCACCTTTACACTGATCTATGTCGCTTATGAGCTAATAGTGATCACCTGTGCAGGTTAGGGTTTTAGCTTTTTCTTACAGATACAGGTCGCTTTTGTCTTGCAACAGATCGCTTCTGGGTATATCTGGATTGCATATGAGTCGACAGAGGCCGCGTTTGACTTCGTTAGTATCGCTTATGGACTGATAATACTCGCCTGTTAGACTAGGGTTTTTGTTTGTCGGCTGTGTTTTTGTAGATACTGTTCGCATTTAGCCCTCAATTGATCGCTTATGGCCAATATGCATAGCTTATGAGCTGACAGGTGTCGCATCCTATGTTTTTACGCATCGCATATGATTTGCAGTATTTCACCTCTGATATAATGGGGGTCGCTTTTGATCAGCAGTGAATCGCATCTGGTAAGTTCTGTTGTTTTCAAATCTGTTTCAGTTCCAGTTTGATTTTTAGCTATTAACTAGGTATTTGCGCAGCATCTTATTGATTTGTCCAAGAAAGGAGGTTATCAAACTACTGACATATCTGTTGCAGGTTTGATCGGTCCAAGATTTGTGGTTTTTTTCACTAAATTAGGCATATTTGGGCTTGGTGCTTAAAATGAACTACTGTTTGCTCCGTGCTTGATTTATCCTTTTGATTGCTTGCATGTGCCTGATTGTAACCCAAATTTAATGACAAAAGTATCCTCTCCCCTTTCCTATCAAATGGATCTTGGGTGTATGAGAACTTGTCATTATCTTTAGAGGGCCTGCCTTCCCGCTGTGAGAAGGGATACGACCCAAGCGGTAACGGGCTAAAGCCAAGTCCTTCCAAACCGCTATATAAGAAAAGTGTTTGTGTCGAAAGCCACAAACAACGGGTGCAGTTGTGTTATACCGACAGCCAACCTCCCCCAAAACCCTCCAAGGCGCAACCCTTGGAGGCTGGGAGACTCCATAACGGAGAGTAGCGCTGCCGCATGTATAGCCACCTGAACGGATGCCCTTATTAGCAACTTTGTGTAGTAGCCAAAAACCTTCTATCTGTTGACGCAGAGGGCAAAACCCTTGAAGCGGCCCTGATTCATGCGGTTCTTAGCCGAGGTAGCAGGGAAAATCTAAAGGTTTGGAGAGGGTCAAGCCTTATAAGAATCCCGGATCTTGGTATGCGTGAGAAGTGTGTGCAAATGTAAGGAGGAGCCGGTGCTACCAAGATCCTAGAGCTACCCGCTTTGAATAGGCGTAGCTAGGGGATTCAACAGATACTATCCTATCCTAGCCTAGGTTGTATCAGTTTGTGCTTGTTGTGAGTGTGAGTGACTGTTATCATTGTTTTCTTGCTGAAAAACTGCAAAATCAGACAACTTCTACACAAACAGAGTCGCTTTTGAACCTAAACTGCTCGCATAGACCACAGACATCGCTTCTGAACTGTAGTAATTCACTTTTTGCCTGAACTGCATCGCTTTTAAACAACAAAGGCTCGCATATTGCCTGAACTGCATCGCTTTTAAACCATAGTTGATCGCCTTTTGCTTGAACGGAATCGCTTTTGAACCACAGCTGATCGCCTATTGCCTGGACCAAGTCGCATCTGAGTCATAACCAATCGCATCTTGTCTGAGCCAAATTGCTTTTAAGCCACAGTTATTCGCCTGATTCCTGAACAAGCTCGCCTCTAAACAACAGACTGTCACCTATAGGGATATCTGAGTCACCTCTGATTAACAGGAAATCACCTTTGAACCAACAGTCATCGCCTCTGGCATAGCATTCGCTTCTGGTTCACACTGTCATTTGTCTGTCAAAACTAAACCAGGTCGCATCTGAGCTATCATTAATCGCCTTTAGCATCCTTTGAGTCGCCTTTGAGCTATCATCAGTCACCTGTAGCTAAAATCCCTACAAATTTCAGTGCATCAGCCGAGTTAGCCACAAGTCTAGCCTACTTAAGTCTCAAACATCAGCTTTCAGACTTCTCTTTGATCAACAGCAGATACCTGGACTTTGTCTCCTATTTTGAGCTTATCAATCAATCACAACTCATGAGCTTTTCCATCTTTTTGAGACCCCTACCAGCAAATCAGACATCAATCCAATCATCTCAATCAGCAAACATCCTTCAGCTGTAGCTTCAACACACATCATCCTTCAGCTTTAGCTTCAGCAAACAACATCTTTTAGCTTTAGCTCCAACAAACATCAACATCAAACAATCTTTCCCTTGAGTGTTTGAGCTATCCTCTAGGGAAAACCAACAACAACCCAACAACAACAACTCAGCCAAAACAAACCAACCAAGCGAACTAGCAAAACCAGCAAACCAAACCATCAAACCAAAACAACAACCAATCAACCAACTAGCCAACTACCATCTTTTGGGTCTCAAGACTTTGACAAACTTAACTTCATCATCAACATCATGCCTCAAACTAGGAGTCAATATCGAGCTGAAATAGAAGCCAAATTGAAAGCTGAAATGGAAGCCAAATTGCAGGCTGAGATGAAACAATTCACAACACCCCTTAAGGACGCAACTCAATTCACAACTGGTATGCCTTCTCATATGTTTATACCTCAAGGATACACTATGGGCGAGTCATCTTCACAACGAATGTAACCTCCACCATCCTTGGAAACTTTCGAAGAACAATCTCAAGACGACTCATCAGAATTCCAAGATACCTATCTATGGGACCAAGTTGAGAAACTCATGATATCTGAGCCTGATCGCTGTTTTCTCCAACTTGCTCGCATGGGTGCTATACTACCTAAAGACTTTGATATATCCACTATTAGAGAGCAAGATCCCAACACTACTGCTGTTGTTGCGAATGGACCATCTACTATAGTCACATCATCTCCTATTACATCGCAAACATCGTCCTCATTGCCTATTGTTGCTTCATTTGAGTTACCACGATCAGAGCATACTTTAAAACCATTGATAGTGCCCACCAATGTGCTCCCTCTCATGTCACAAAATCTCAACATTCCACCTTTTCATGTCCCTCAACATATCTCTCCTTCTACCATGACTGTTTCCATGCCTCAAGTAACACAAGCTGTTCATGCAACGCAAGCGCAAACACTTCAAGCATCACAAGCCATTCCCATATCTTATGGTGTGCAAACCTCCCAAACTATTCGAACAACAAATGTTGTCCATGCTTCACACCCATTACACTCTACCACATCTCATATACCAACTGCTAATTCCTCCATGTTATCCTATAATCCCAACGTTAGTCTCATTGACATGAGTGATCCCCTCATTTCTCAAGCCAATCCAAACAATAAGATCGCCTATGTTGATCAGCTTACATCCATGCTGTCGTCTTCTTCCAATCCTTCACACACCATCAATCCATCTTATGCTACCCAAGGCTTCTCTAATATCACCCAACACATGACATATACCAATCCTCATATTATCCGAAATACCAATCCCAATGTTCATCCTTCTGTCGTATCTACCACTCCCTCCGTCACTTACCATGTCATGAATTCAATCCCAACTTCCCAACCATCTGCTACTATCAATCCAACATCCACTTCTCATGTGATGCACACCCAATTGCCGCTTGTGTCTCAAGGACAGCAATCCTCCAACACATACATGTCACATACCACTCCTTTGACATACATTGTGGGCACACAACCCCAACAAACAGTCACAGCTTCATATATCCCACAACCACAACAAACAGTCACAACTCCACATATACCACAACTGCAACCACAATATGTCTCATATCATACTCCACCCCCTTCGCAACAACAGCAGTTATCTTCAGCCGATATCCAACAGATGATCGATGAAAGGGTAGGACAAGGCAAGAAACCTTTCTCTCTCGAAAACATATGCGCCTATCCATTTGACAAGTCTCTTAATATGATACCTTTTCCGCCACATTTTGAAATCCCACAATTTGATAAGTACAAAGGGAAAGGAAATCCGGACGACCATCTTCGAGCCTTTTTCGTGGAATGTCTCGATGTTGCCTATGATGATACATATCTTTTGAGACTATTTCCTCGAAGCTTAGCAGGACAAGCTCTCGAATGGTTTTCCCATTTACCTCCAGGAATTAAGACTTTTTCAGAATTGGCAAACAAGTTTCGATCACATTTTGCCTTCAACATCGAACATGAGGTAAACATGAATGACCTTGTCAACAACAAACAACGCAATGGTGAAACCTTTTCCTCATTTACCCAACGATGGCGTAATATGGCTAGCAAATTATCATGGGAAATCCCTGAGAAACAACAGCTTGACATCTTTGTTCAAAATCTTCATCCTAAGCTGTCATTCCAATTACAATTGCAAAGTGCTAGCACCTTTGACGAGTTAGTTTCCAAAGGAGTTATTATTGAACGAGCCTTAATTGCCAAAGGAACTATCAAGATCTTTCATAATAACAAAGATTCTCCCCAAAATTCCAATGATAAGTCTCGCTTTTGGAACAAGAACAAGAATGTTGTCAATGACGGTATTGTCGATACAAAGAATATTCAAACTATGAGAGCTCCCATCAACATTCAAGCAGCCTCTACACCAAGACAGCCTTTTCCACAATGAAGAAACCAACGCCAAACTTCTAATCCACGCCAACAATTTACACCATTAGTGGAACCCATGGAAGTTATTCTTCGAAAGCTGCTTCAAGCCGGAGACGTTATTCTACCCGATGCACCACCAAATGGCGAACCACTCTTTTGAGCTCCTTGGTACAAAGAGAATGAGTATTGTGATTACCATCGAGTTAAAGGGCACAAAACAAATGGTTGTATGCGCTTAAAACATGTTATCCAAGACTGCATTGATCAAGGTCTAATCAACGTCACACCTTCAACAGCTCAACCTGCTCAACCATCCACATCAAACTATGATCTAGAGACTTTCAAGAATCCACTTCCGTCTCATGATCAGACAAATAACCTTCAAGCTGGAAATGCTATTCCCTATAACTATGCATCATCTACTATTGGCCGCATTGACCATGCTCGCATTTCTACCATTACCGTCCAAGGGGAGAGCACCTGATTGTGCCGTAACCACGCGAAGAGGTCGAGTTACCATTCAAGGAGCACCTCCTCATCCTCCTCGACCTCTCTCTGACTATAACCTCTTGGATCACCTTGGTAAAACACCCGCACACATATCTATCCTTGAGCTGCTCCGCAGATCCCCCGCACATAAAGCTATCCTTGATAAAGCCTTACAAGAGTCTTCAGTGCCTAATAATATTAATATCACACAATTTCAATCTATGGTCGCTAGCATTGCAGCCCCTTGTCATTTGACCTTTTCCGACAAAGATCTTCAACCCTCCATTCATCAGTCACACAATGAGGCCCTCCATATTGAAGTATTTGTGAACCAACGCCGTATCAAACGAGTCTTGATAGATGGGGGAGCTGGTCTTAATATATGTTCTTTGAAACTTATCAAGCAATTGGGATATTCTGAGAAAGATGTTGACACTTCCAAAGTTATAACTATCAGAGCATATGATGACGCTGAAAGAGATACCGAAGGGATTATCTTATTGCCTATTCAAGTTGGTCCGGTCATTACAGAAACTCGCTGTCAAGTCCTTGATATTGATCTGCCTTACAACATCATCCTCGGTCGCCCTTGGATCCATACCCTTAAAGTAGTTCCATCTACATATCACCAATGCCTTAAATTTCCACATAAGGGTGTTGAAGTTACCATTCAAGCTGATCCCAATCCATTTGAGTTTTGCCGTGCCTTTCAAGCTAAATATCAGAGTCCAAACCGTATCCCTATCAACACCGAGGCATATCCGTCTTCCTCCTATGTAGATCCATCCGATCTCCTCAAACCTTCATCTAGCAAAGCTGCTTCCAACCTCCATATCAAATATACCGAACATGGCCCTGGTGAATACAAATTGCAGGAATCCTATTGCGTTGGTACCCTTCCATTATCTCCTAAATCCCATGGTAAGCCCTCTACAGCCAAGCCAACTTCATCCTCCGCTGTTATCAAAGCTCCCCCTACCGTATTCATTAAAGGTGGTTTCTTGGATGACAAAGACATTGAGGACATCAACTCTTGGATATTCTTTGATGAAAATGACCAAGTCCAACTTGAAGTAGAGCGATACAACAACGGGTTTCGTATCATAAAGAACATGGGCTATAAAGGACATGGTGGCTTGGGATCACAGGAACAAGGACCTATTGAGCCCCTTATTGTGTCTAAGAAGTTTAATAAGCAAGGCCTTGGTTACCAACCGGAGGTACCGCAAACCAAAGACATTAAGTGTATTTCCGATATTGCCGTTGGACCTTCTTCGGTAGGAGAGCCTTCTAATTCGGATACCATCGATGACTCCTCCCTTCATATCACCGACCTTTTTCAAGAACATTCCATCTTCATGTTTTCCGCAACCTCTTCTAGCCATCACGATCCCTCCATTAGCCTTTCACTCATATATCCTGACCTCATCGATTGGGACCAACAGGGGGCACCGATATTAGATACATTTGAAAATGACGAAGCCATTGCCGAATTCATGGGTTTGAGACAAGGTATTCCACTGGGTGATCATAAAGTAGGTTTCATGATGGAATTACCTAAACTAGCATATTTTGGCGGAAGTATCAAATCCTTCAGTTGCAAAAGTGAAATAAACAAAATTCAACAAAATAGGTCACTAGGTGAAAACTGCAAGGCGCCTCTTGACCGTGAAAAAGCAAAAATAAAGGATGTATCCGAAGGTGAAAACCTCTCTGAGGTGCCTGAGGATGAGGGATTTGATCTTCCTGTTGCCACTGATTACCATGAGAAATCAACTGTGCTAGTTGAAAAATCACAAGACATGAACTTGGGAACAGAACAGAATCCGAAGATCACTTTTTTGGCAGCATCACTATCAGAGCAAGAACGAAAGAACTTCACAGCATTTTTTCTAAGAAGAGCTATAAATTTTGCATGAACTTATGCAGACATGCCAGGACTAGATCCTTCACTTGTGGTACATCATTTAGCAGTATTCCCGGATGCAAAGCCTGTCAAACAAAAATTGCGCAAAATGCATCCACAAGTTGCCTTATTGGTCAAAGCAGAAATTTAGAAGCTGTTAGAAGCAAAGTTCATAAAGCCTATTGATTATCCAGAATGGGTTTCAAACTTAGTACCTGTATCAAAACCAGATGGACGAGTTCGCTGCTGCACAGACTTTAGAGATCTTAACAAAGCATGTCCTAAAGACGATTTTCCATTACCAAGCATAGACAACATTGTTGATCTTACAGCAGGACATGAAATGCTATCTTTGATGGATGGATTTTCAGGTTATAATCAAATCAGAATAGTAGAGGAAGATCAAGATAAAACATCTTTTATTTGTCCATGGGGCACATATTGCTGGGTTGTAATGCCTTTTGGTCTCAAAAATGCTGGAGCTACCTATCAACGAGCCATGACAGTTATTTTTCATGACCTTTTTCATACTATCATGGAAGACTATGTTGATGACATCCTGGGAAAATCTAAGACAAGAGAAGGACATCTACAAGTATTGGCACAAATTTTTGATCGATTAGAAAAATACCAAGTCAGACTAAACCCAAAGAAGTGTGTATTTGGCGTAACATCAGGAAAACTATTGGGATATATTGTGTCTCGACGAGGGATAGAAGTGGACCCAGCTAAGGTAAAAGCTATCATAGAAATGCCTCCACCAACGAATCTCAAACAGCTTCGTAGTTTACAAGGTAGGCTACAATCTATCCGCAGATTTATCTCACAACTAACAGATAAATGTCATCCTTTTCAGCATCTTCTTCGTAAGGGTGAACCTTTTAAGTGGGATGAAAAGTGTCAACAGGCTTTTGATAAGATAAAGGAATACTTGGCAACACCTCCTGTGTTAATACCTCCTGTACTTGATCGTCCATTACTGCTCTATATATCATCAACAACCGCAGCATTGGGTGCACTTCTAGCTCAACATGATGATTCAGGAAAAGACAAGCCATCTACTACATTAGCAGAACTCTTGTGGGATATGAGCTCAATTACTCATTCATGGAAAAAGCTTGTTTAGCATTAGTGTTTGCTTTCCAAAAGTTGCGACACTATATGCTGAACCAAACAACAAAGCTCATCTCTAATGTGGATCCCCTCAAGTATCTCCTTTCAAAAGCACTTCTCACAGGGAGATTAGCAAAATGGGTTATGATCTTGAGTGAATTTGACATACAATATGTGAACCGTAAAGCTATCAAAGGACAAGTCATTGCTGATCAATTAGCTGCAATACCCATCACAGACATTCAGCCAATATATCTAGAATTCCCTGATGAAGGATTGTTTAATTTAAATTCTCCAGCACGACGGCAGCTATACTTTGATGGATCATACACTCAACACGGATCTGGAGTAGGTATCTTGTTTGTCACTCCCCAAGGAGACTGCATACCTAAATCATACAGGATAGCATTCCCATGTACCAATAACATAGCAGAGTATGAAGCTTTAATCACAGGTTTGCGCATGGCAGTACAATGGGCTATCAAACAGTTACAAGTCTTTGGCGATTCTCAGCTGGTTATCAAACAGGTCTTAGATGAATATCAAACAAAAGACGAGAAGCTTCTTCCATACAAGCTAATGGTGGACGATTTCAAGCAATATTTTGAGGACATTACCTTCGAGCAAATTCCAAGACTACAAAACAGAGCAGCTGATGCCATGGCTATGATTGGATCTCTTTTAGACATGCCATCTAACACCCATAAATGTGAATTCTTGGTCGAACAGCTTTTGATCCCAACATTTGAAGTTCCATAGTCTGAGCTCATATGTGAGATTGTTGGTCCCAATTCGTCGTGGTACAAGGATATATACGAGTATCTCCGTAATCAAACCTTGCCTCTTCAACTATCCAACACCCAGCGTAAAACTTTTATTCGTCGAGCCTCTCGTTACACTATCTTAGGAGACACCCTTTATCGCCGGAGTCTTGATGGTATCCTTCTTAGATGTCTTGATTTCGCGGATGCAAAAACGACCTTACATGAAGTACATGAAGGTGTCTGCGGTTCGCATTCCGCTAGCCCTGGCCTTGTTAAGAAACTTCTGCGAGCAGGATACTATTGGCCAACTATGGAAAAAGATGCCCAACAATTTGCAAAGCGATGTTTACAATGTCAGAAACATGGAGATCTCATACATGCACCAGCACATGAGCTTCAACCTATTGTCACTCCATGGCCTTTTTCGCAATGGGGACTTGATCTTGTGGGTAAAATCCATCCTACTTCATCAAACGGTCATAAGTTTATTATCACTGCCACTGAGTATTTCACAAAGTGGGTAGAAGCCATACCAATGACCTACATCACAGGTAAACAAATAGCTAAATTCATCTTACATTACATTATCTGCCGTTATGGAGTTCCTCAAGCTATTGTCACAGACAATGGTTGGCCTTTCAAGAACCAAGAGGTTAGAGATCTTTGCAATAAGTTCCATATTCAACATAGGTTCTCTACGCCTTATTATCCTCAGAGCAACGGTCAAGCCGAAGCCTCTAATAAGACAATCATCAAGATCCTTAAAAAGACTGTTAATGAAGCTGGTCGAGATTGGCATCTACAACTGCATCCTGCTTTATGGGCATATAGAACAAGTGTCAGAACTCCTACTGGCGCCACACCCTATGCTCTCGTCTATGGCACTGAAGCTATTTTGCCTATCGAGGTTGAGATCCCCTCTTTGCGCATATCCTTGCAATATACTATCTCCGATGAAGAATATCGAGTGTCCAGACTCCATGATCTTGAGCTATTAGATGAACGCCGCCTTACAGCATTGAACCATCTTCAAGTCTATCAAAACCGGCTATGCCGCAGCTACAACAAAAAGATCAGAGAACGCAGATTTCAGGTTGGCGACCTTGTCCTCAAAGAAAACCAAAGGAATCAACAGCATCGAGAGAAACAGGGCAAGTTTGAACCAAATTGGCTTGGTCCTTTCATTATCACAACAGTCTATGGATCCGGTGCATACACTCTGTCAACACCTGAAGGCATTCCCTTGGATGAACCCGTCAACAGCGTTCATCTCAAGAAGTTTTATCCAAGAATCTCAGTTATCCCCCCAAAAAGCCAAAAAAATCAAAAAAGCCAAAAAAAAAAAAAACAAAACAAAAAAAAAAAAAAAACATTTAATAAATAATCCGTCCTCTGGTGAAAACCTGGTAAACAGGCACCTGGGATAAGTACCATAGTGAAAACCTGGCAAACAGGCGCTATGTGTAGTGACCAGCTTCCCTCATTTGTTTGGTTCGTTTGATCATTTTCCCACTGCATCTTGTATAAGCCATACTCATAAGCCCTATCGCAATCTCACACATAGCCTTTCATCTTCATCCTTTGTCAATGCTAGCTGTCATACTTGAGACATTGTCGTGATATCTATATCTTTTGGCACCTTAGCATCTTGGCTACATCTTTTCTGCATTGTCGCTTCTGCATAATAAACCTCATCCCGCACTGGGGGCATTTGTTGAGTCTTATTTGGAAGTGGATCCTGTTGTCTCTAGCTCATAACACATCAAACAACTCAGCTTACAACACAGCACACCTTATCAACTTCAGCCATGGCACATGTCCACCGACAAATATGACCTAACGACTTGCAACCAGGACTCATACCTTCGCAATCCATCCACATTCATCCAACAATCGCAACAAACATCGCTTGATCAAACATCCAACCGATTAGCCACATCAATAAGAACTACATCTAGCTCTATCGTTGATGCCTTGATCCTGTGGATACAGGGTATGTAGGCAATCTGAGATGCGAAGGAAGCACTCTGATTCAGGCTAAGACGATAGCCCCTTTCATCAGTCATCTTTCGTCTTTCTTCTAAACATCCTTCAATCTTTCAGCTCACATTCTTCTATCTTTCATCACTTACATCATCAATAAAACCCAGAACTACATATTCATCATGTCTCATCTTCATCGTAAATGTGCTTTGATCCCGTGGATACAGGGTATGTAGGTAGTCTAGAATACGAAGGAAGTTTCCAGTACTCAAGCACAGATGATCCACCCCATCTTCTTCATCTTCATGCATCATCCATCTTCTTCTCTTTGATCAGCTCAAACAAGAAGCAATCCATGTGTATATTGCAAGCTCAAGCACTTTAATCAATCAAAGGTAAGCCAGAAGCTATTTGTCCGCATGCCTTAAGCCAACATTTGCTATAGCAGTTTATCAACAACTTTAGCCTTCAACAGGATGTAGCTTTCCTCTTAACAAGGCGCCGGCTTAATCCATCCAAGAGCACCCGAAATTTGGCAAGAGAACATGATGACAGTATCTTTTGTTTTATCTTTTGATTTATCTTTTGTCCCTTTTTATAACTAATCAAGACTGCCTTGATCTATTTATATCTTGGTATGTTGCGATGAAGTAAGGACTGGGGCATGGTCATATAGCTTTCGTATGCCGTGTTTGCGGGATGATCTTATTCTCTTCCTATGCGTATTGGTATCTTGTACGTGTTGGGATTAGCATCTTACATATCAATATCTCTAGCATCTGAGAAGCTAAACAGTCTCTTATGCATTTGAGACTATTCTATGTTAAGACTAACTCCATACATATAACCAGCAAGCTATCATTATGTGTAGTGGAGATAAGCTCAAACCATTGTTTGTAGCGTCAACGTCCAACACTAGCTGTTATTCATATCTTGTGCATGTTGGCTCCACATCTTGACCACATGCGTTCAGACAAGATTGTAACATGCTAGTTACACATTGGATACCTTGACACCTTGGTTTCTTATACCTTGGTGCATAACATCCATATGCTATATCAAACATAAGGACTGCATTTCTTTTCATTTTGAGCAATTACTTGAAAGCTACCCATCATCATCCTACTTATTCATTCTATCTATCCACTTGTTCCATCATCCTCAGCCAAGGTCGATCATATCTATCATCTTTTCTCCATATTCCTGCTCCTGCAAAACAAGTGTTAGCCATACATAAGTCCATTATATATATCTTTCATTACCATCTACCTATATGCATACATCTATTCATATCATTACCTTTTCCATATTCATACATTTTCTATTCCATTACCATTTGCATAAACATCCATCCATACTCCATATATAATCCTTACACATAACATGCATAGCCATCATAATATCAACATCACAACCATTATAACATCATATAGATCGCCAAAACTGCCATATATATATATATACATGTGTGTCAAAATACAAGTGTCTACAATACAAGCTGAGCCCTAAAAAGAATGAATGTACAACGATGGCTCTAGGCCTCATCATGATACAATGTCAACAAGGTATGCCCTAGAGACTACTGCCAGCTCCCTCGCCCTGACCACCACCACCAACAGGTCCTGTACCTGGTCCCTCATCTCTCGGTGGCCCCATCACTAAAGCTACTGATCGAGATCCACCTGACCTCCGTGAGCTCGAAGCCCCTGACCTGCTCCTGAAGCTAGGCTGTCTCTGCTCTGCCGGCACAGCTCCATAATATAAGCCTCTGTAATACTCAGCCTCACCCTGCACTCTCTGAAGCTCAGCCTGTACCACTGTCAACTGTGTGGCCAAGTACATGGTAGCTCCATCAGTCCCCAAGGCAGCCACTGCTCTATCTCGCTCACTAGTCATCCCCTGTAGCTGCTGCACGGCCCTATCTCTCTCAGCTCGCAGACCATCTCTCTCTGCTCTCATAGCCTGCTCCTGCTGTACTGCAGTATCTCGCTCAAGCCTCATCATCTGCTCATGCTGCCTAGCTGTATCCCTCTCTCCTGTCACTCTAGCAAGAGCACCGTCATCCTGTCCATCTCCTCTCTGTGCTCCCAACTGTAGCTGAGCTTGATAAGTCTGTGCCTGTGCTCTAGCATGCCGCAGACTAATCACGGCCTGATGCCTATCCATCTCCACTCTCCTCAGCCTCATCTGTGCCCACTGCCTCCATCTCCTCTCCTCTCTGATCCGTCTCCGCAGCTGCTGAATACCCACATCATCTCCTGCTCCGATTTGTGCCTGTGGCTGTGCTAATATAGCAGGCTGACCTGGCACCTGCCCTGGCATCTGTATCCCTGGTGCAGCTGGCACTACTGCCTGTGCTGGTGGAGCCCGTCATCATCGCCTCCACACTGGTCTCTCCATCCCAATCTCTCCAATCTCCCCATCTCGTGTCAACCGAGTCGGCCTAGCTGTCGCCCAGTATACATCGTACTCTGGCAATGTGCCTGGATCTGCAGGACCCTGTCTCCACTGCCATGCTACTGGCTGCAGTCCATCTCTCTCTGCCAAGGCTGTGTCCACCACAACCTTTGGATGCCAATCAAATACCTCCTGCCTCGTCCTCCCAAAAACGGCATCACCTACAGGTACTGCCTGTGCCTTTCCAAACTGTCTCAGGGCTCTCTCTGGCAAATAGCGCTCTATAATATACGCGCCGCGTCCAAAAATGTATCTCGCCTGTCTAGCATAGGCAAGCTCCACATCCTCCTCCTCCCACTGCTCACATCCTAGCCATGGCCTCCATACAAATCTGTCTATCTCATCTAATCTCCGCCGCCAGTATACCACCCCTCGGCGTTGTCGATAAGTCAAGGCTCCTCTATACATCCGTGCAAATGGCTCTCCTGCTGCTCTAGCAACCCATCCCTCTGGTCTCGTCACCGGAATGTGCTCATACGCCCATACATGCAAAACTATCACTCCTGCTGACATACTGGCTCCAAACATGTACGCACAATCATGCAGGTAATGATAGAGCTGTCCCAACATGCACTCTGCCCATGCATATCTCGTGCCATAGGAGAACATGCCCTCCATCACTGTCCCCCATCCTACAGGAAAACCTCTGGCTCTCCTATCACCCACTAGCCATCTAATGATAGCCACTACCACCCGCTGTAATCTGTCACAGAGCTCCTCCATCCTCCTCATGGGTATCTCTGAACCCTCTGCTCCGATGTCTGGTGTCCCAAACAATCTCCTGAATGCAGCCGGACCCATCTCCGGATCATAATCTACATGATCCCCATCTATCAGAATCCTCAAAATCTGGAATACATCCTCTAAGGTAATGGTCGCCTCTCCTGTCGGTAACAAGAATGAACTGTGCTCGCTCATCCATCGCTCCACCATCGCTGTCATCAGCCCTTGATGTGCCTGAACTAGCTCTAATCGGGATACATGCTCTAAGCCCAGGATCTCTAACACCAGTAGCTCCTCTGCATCCAACCGTCTCACCAGCCGCAAATCTCTCGGATGGGGCTCCCGTGATAGCAATGGCGGTAGTACATCCTGCATCATCCATTTACCCTTGTCAGTCCATTCCGTTAGCCATCCATATCAAAATTTGCCTATCTATCTGCTATTTTATCCTACACCTACTATAAGCGGTCCATTTTATTGCATGCGATGTTTTCCTGCTCATTAGCGACCCACTTTACCATATGCGCCTCTGTTTTGACTATATGCGAGCTATTTTACGTCATGCGCTCACTGTTTCACTATACGCGACCTAAACTTCCCTATGCACTCATTCTTCCTTCATATGCGTGTCATATCCTATATGCGAGTCTGTTTACCCTAAAAGCGAGCTCTATTTTATATGCGCCTATCTTTTCACTATTAGCGAGCCACCTCCGCATATGCGCCTATTCTAGCTCTATAAGCGCGCTATCTACCCTATGCGAGCTACTTGCCTTCATATGCGAGCTCTATTACCCTATGCGACTACAATTTGCTTATAAGCGACTTGTTTTTCCCTATAGGCGCATTTTAGCCGATATTTTCCCGCCGACAGGATGCGACCACTTTTTTCCTAAGCGACCTACCCGCGCCCATATGCGAGCTGAACTACTCTAAGCGATCTCTATTCCTATATAAGCGACCTAAATGTGCCATGTCCTAATCTAATCGCTTTTGGTGACGTGTGTGAATTAATTACGCTTTTAGGCTATTAATTACACGCTTTTGGGAAAAGTTTTGAAACATACCGGTGCGCCTGCTCCCTCTGGTCGTCCATGTGTCCTCACTCGCTCCGCACGATGATCTCTGCGTGGAATAACCATCCTGCTCGCTCTGTCACTCTCACTCTCAGCAGCTCTAGATTTCTCTAAGTTTCTAAGCACAAATGAGCACAAATGAGCCTATTTGCCATTGAAGCACCTACTTATAGCCCTTCTCAAAACCCTAATTCTTCTATGCCACAGCCTATTTTCTTCCATGCAACCCCCCTTTCCTTCGCGTCTGCCCTCTTTTCAGCCTTTTCTTCTATCGAGAGCCAACCCAGCCCTTCCTGGTTCGCCTGGCTTACCTCTCGAGGGGGCATCACCTGCCAGTTACACTGGGGCATAACTTGTTTATTGAACGCATATCGTATCTTCTTTAACACAACGTTCTATCGAACATTGTATCAAAGAGGGGCAAAATGTAGACACCCAAATTTGTCCATGTCTAGCAACACCTTGTTAAATCACTAATCCATTAGCCAATTAATTAAATAAATTTTATTTATTTAATTAAAATCCCATTCTCATCCACTTAGCCAATTAATTAAATAAATTGTATTTATTTAATTAATTCCACATCAGGTCTTATCTCATTTTATGCATTTATCCTATTAATTAAATAAATTTTATTTATTTAATTAATTTCCAACTCATATCCCAACTAATTCAAATATTTTATTTGAATTAAGCCCTCATCATTTATCACATTTCAACACTTGTCCATTTCCCATTCATCATGTGTTGTAAGACAACTTTCATTTAAAATCCTTCACATGCACAACTAATTGGACCTAAATTTAGTAACTTTCAATCCTAGCCATTCACATAGCCTCTGAATCTCCACCATTGATTGATCTTGGTTGAGTTCTATATAAACACCCTCTCATTCCATATGAGACATCCAACAATCCTATCCAGCAATCATATAGCACCTACATTATCATCTTGAGCATTTGAGCATTTGAGCTTTTATCATCCATCATGGCAGCTTTCAGCTTTGTAATTGCTTATTGTTGAAGAAGCAGTCCACATCTCTCTCTCAAACAAGGAATCGCACGGTCTAGGTGATGTTATGCTTGAATTGCATTATCCTTTGATTTCATTTAGGTTAGATTCCTTGATGATGGTAGGGTTAGGGTTTCATGACTATGTCTGATCTTCCACACCTGACTTTCACCTATCACAACTTTGACATATCCGCTATTCAAGAACATGATCCAAATACTCCCGCTGTTATTGCAAAGGGTCCATCCACTATAGCCACACCATCCCATACCATGTTCATGCTACAAAATCCACCTTCCAACCCATCTCTTTCATTGCCTATTTCTACCCCCATCAAACCCACCATGCTCGGAATACACTCTAGAGCCCTTGATAACCCCAACTGAGGTACCTCCTTTCCTTTCACAAAATCTGAGCGTTCCACCTTTTCATGTTCCAAAACATATGCCTTCTCCTACCATGATCATATCTCAACCTCAAGTAACACAAGCTGTCCATGTTGCACAAGTGCCAATTCCCCAAACATCACAAGCTATCCCAATATCACAAACTCGACAAGTTTCTCAAGCTATCCAAACACCACAAACCGTACAAGTCTTGCAACCATTACAATCTGCTACTCCTATTGTATCACATGTGGGAACCACATCTCACACTCATATTCTTATCACCGCTAATATGGTCTCCACGATTTCCATGAATCCATCCAACATACCATATAACCCCAATGTTAGTCTCATTGACATGAGTGACCCGCCTATTGTATCACAAGCCAATCTTAGTACTGTTGTCTCTTATGTTGATCAACTTACATCATTTTTGCCACCCTCATATAGTCCTTCATAAACCATCAATCCATCTTACGCAACCCAAGGATTACCCATCGTCACCCAACACATGACATATACCAATCCTCATGTTGTCCAAAACACACCCAAATGTCCATCCTTCTTCCACATCCCCCAATCCTTCCATCACTTACCACATTATAAATCCAACTCTAAATCCACAACCATTGACCAATGTTAATCCATCCTCTACTTCCCATGTGATGCAAACCTTTGGCGCTAATCCATCACAATATACCCAACCACCACTTGTGTCTCAAGGACAACAATCCTTAAACACATACGTGTCACATACTAATCCTTTGACATATACTGTGGGCACGCAACCTCAACAAACAGTCATGCCCCCATATGTCCCTCAACAACAACCATAATATACACCATATTACATTTCACCTCTGAACCATCAACCACCTTTGCAACAACAGAACCTATCTCAAGTGGATGTTGAACAAATGATTAACAAGGCAGTAGGACAAAGCAAGAAGACATTTTCTTGAGGAGATATATGTGCTTATCCATTCGACAAGTCACTTCATATGACACCTTTTCCGTCACACTTTAAAATTCCACAATTTGACAAATACAAAGAGAAAGGAAATCCAGATGACCATCTTAGAGCATTTTATGTTTCATGTCTCGATGTTGCTCAAGATAATACATATCTTTTGAGACTATTCTCCCAAAGCTTAGCAGGATAAGCTCTTGAATGGTTCTCTCATTTACCTCTGGGATTTAAACCTTTTGCGGAACTAGGAAATAAATTTTGATCACATTTCGCTTTTAACATTGAACATGAATGACCTTGTCAACAATAGATAATGCAATGGTGAAGCTTTCTCCTCATTTACTCAACGATGGTGTAACATGGCTAGCAAACTATCATGGCAAATACCAAAGAAACAATAGCTTGATATCTTTGTCCAAAATCTTCATCCCAAACTTTCATTTCAACAACAATTGTAAAGTGCTAGCACCTTTGACAAACTTGTTTCCAAAGGAACCATCATTGAACGTGCTTTAATTGCTAAGGGCACTATCAAGATTTTTAGAGACAACAAAGACAATTCTCAAAATTCTAATGATAAATCTTGCTTTTGGAACAAGAACAAGAATGTTGTTAATGACGATATTGTGGATGCAAAGAACATACAAACAGTGAAAGCTCCTATTAACATCCAAGCCACATCTACAGCCAATCAACCTTTTCAACGAAATCGACCAAGAATAAATCCAACACTTCAACGACAATTTACTCCTTTAGCAGAACCTATGGAGGTAATCTTTCAAAAACTTGTCCAAGCGAGAGATATCCCATTACCGGATGCACCACCCAATCGTAAACCAATTTTCAAAGCTCCTTGGTATAAAGAGAATGAATATTGCGAATACCATAGAGACAAGGGACATAAAACAAATGGTTGTCTGTGCTTAAAGCATGTCATTCAAGATTGCACCGATCAAGGTCTAATTAAAATCACACCTCTAACATCACAACCCACACATCAACTGACATCGAACTATGATCTAGATGCCTTGAAGAATCTACTTCCATCTCATGACAAGCCAAGTAACCCTCATATTGGGAATTCTATCCATTACAATTATGAGTCATCCACGATTGGCTGCATTGACCAAGCTCACATTTTTACCATTACTATCCAAGGCAAAGCACTCGATTGTGCTGTAACTACTAGAAGAGGTCATGTTACCATTCAAGGAGTGCCTGTCAATCCTCCTCGACCATCTTCTAGCTATAATATCCTTGATCACCTTGGCAAAACACTCGCACATATTCCATCCTAGAATTGCTTTGCATAACCCCTGCCCACAAAGCTATCCTTGGTAAAGCATTGCAAGAATCCTCAGTGCCTAATGATATTTGTACTACACAATTCCAATCTATGGTAGCCAGTATTACAGCCCCTTGCCATCTTACTTTCTTTAACAAAGATCTTCGACCATCCATCAACCCATCACATAACGAAGCCCTCCACATAGAAGTATTTGTAAATCAATGCCGTATCAAACAAATCTTAGTGGATGGTGGAGTTGGTCTTAATATATTTTCTTTAAAACTAATAAAATAATTGGGATATTCTGAGAAAGATGTTGACACTTCCAAGGTCATTACTATCAAAGCATATGATGATGCCAAGAGAGATACTGAAGGAATTATTCATTTGCCTATCTAAGTTGGTCCTGTCACTACTGACACTCATTGTCAAGTCCTTGATATTGAGCTTCCTTATAACATCATCCTTGGCTATCCATGGATCCATGCCCTCAAAGCAGTTCCTTCTACATACCATTAATTTCTCAAATTTCTACATAACGGTGTTGAAGTTACTATCCATGCTAATCCTAATCCATTTGAGTTTTGTCATGCCTTTCAAGCTAAATATCAAAGCCCTAACCACATTACTATCAACATCAAAGCATATCCATCTTCATCCTATGTAGACCCATTCGCCCTACTCAAGACATCATCTAGCAAAGCCACTCCAAGTCTCTGCATCAAGTACACTGAACATGGTTCAGGTGAGTACACATTGCAAGAATCTTGTTGTGTTGGAACTCTTCCCTTGTCTCCCAAATCTCATGGAAAACCTTCTACATCCAAGGTATCTTCATCCGTAGCCATTATAAAAGCTCCACCAACAGTATTCATCAAAGGTGGATTCCTTGATGATGAAGACATTGATGACATTCTATGATGAGAATGACCAAGTACAACTTGAAGTGGAGAGATATAACAATGGGTTCTACATTATTAAGAACATGGGTTACAAAGGTCATGGAAGATTGGGATCACAGGAACAAGGGCCTATTGAACCCATTGTTGTGTCTAAGAAGTTTAATAAGCAAGGCCTTGGCTTTCAGTCAGAGGTACCGGCTTTCAAACACATTAATTGCATTTCTGATGTGGAAGCCAGACTGTCTTTGGTAGGAGAGACTTCTAATTTAGATACCATCAATGACTCCTCCCTCCATATCACTGACCTTTTCGAAGAAACCTCCATCTTCATGATCTCTACCACTTCCTCTAGCCAAAACACTTCGTCCATTACCCTTTCACTTGTATATCCTGACCTCATCGATTGGGACCAATAGGGGGCACCTATATTGGACACATTTGAAAATGAGGAAGCTATTGCTGAATTCATGGGATTATGACAAGGCATTCCATTGGGTGATCATAAAGTATGTTCATGATGGATCTCCCTAAACTAGCATATTTTGGCAGAAGCATCAAATCCTTTAGTTGCAAAAGTGAAATAAATAGAATAAAAAAAGATAGGTCACTAGGTGAAAACTGAAAGACACCTCTTGACCATACAAAAGTAAAAATAAAGGACGTATCTGAGGGTGAAAAGCTCTCTGAGGTGCCCGAGGATGGGGAATTTGATTGTCTGGTCACTACTGATTATCATGAAAAATCAACAGTGCTAGTTGAAAAATCTCAAGACATGAACTTAGGCACATGGTAGAATTTGAAGATCACATTCTTAGCAGCATCACTATTAGAGCAGGAAAGAAGAGACTTCACATCATTCTTCATAAAAAGAGCTATCAATTTTGCATGGACTTATGTTGACATGGTGGGTCTAGATCCATCACTTGTGGTACATCATTTAGTAGTATCTACTAATGCAAAACCCGTCAATCAAAAATTGTGCAAAATGCACCCACAAATAGCTCTTTTGGTTAAGGCAGAGATTCAGAAGCTGCTAGAAGCAAAGTTCATAAAGCCTATTGATTATCTAGAATGAGTTTCAAACTTGGTACCTATAGCAAAACCTGTTGGATGAGTTTACTGTTGCACAGATTTCAGAGATCTTAATAAAGCATGCCCTAAAGATGACTTTCCATTACCAAGCATATACAACATTGTAGATCTCACAGCTGGACATGAAATGCTATCTTTGATGGACAGATTCTCAGGATATAACCAAATAAGAATAGCAGAGGAAGATCGAGACAAAAAATCATTCATTTGTCCATGGGGTACATATTGATGGGTTATAATGCCTTTTGGTCTCAAGAATGCTGGAGCTACTTATCAACAAGCTATGACAGTTATTTTCCATGACCTTTTCCACACTATCATGGAAGATTATGTTGATGATATTCTAGGAAAATCCAAGACAATAGAAGAACATTTATAGGTACTAGCATAGATCTTTGATCGATTAGAGAAGTATCAAGTCAGACTGAACCCAAAGAAATGTGTATTTGCTGTAACATCTGGTAAATTGTTGGGATACATTGTGTCTCGATGAGGAATAGAAGTGGACCCTAACAAACTAAAAGCTATCATGGAAATGTCTCCACCATCAAATCTGAAGCAGTTTCGTAGTCTCCAAGGAAGGTTACAATCCATTCACATGTTTATCTCACAACTGGCAGATAAGTGTCATCCTTTTCAACATCTCCTTCGCAAGGGTGAACCTTTTAAGCGGGATGAAAAATGTCAACATGCCTTTGAAAAAATAAAAGAATATCTAGAAACACCTCCTGTGTTAGTACCTCCTATACTAGATCGACCATTATTACTCTACATATCTTCAACAACAACAGCATTAGGTTTTAGCTCAACATGATGATTTAGGAAAAGAAAAATCCATTTACTATATTAGCAGAACTCTTGTGGGATATGAACTTAACTATTCACCTATGGAAAAAACATGTATAGCATTGGTGTTTGCTTCCCAAAAGTTGCAACATTATATGTTAAACCAAACAACAACGCTCATATCTAACATGGATCTGCTCAAATATCTTCTCTCCAAATCAATCCTTTCGGGAAGATTAACAAAATGGGTTATGATCTTAAGTGAATTTGACATACAATATATGGATCGCAAGGCCATAAAAGGACAAGTTATCACTGATCAGTTAGCCGTAGCACCTGCCACAGATATTCATCCAATATGTCCAGGGTTCCCTGATGAAGAATTGTTCAATCTAACTTCACCAGCATTGTGGCAACTATATTTTGATGGATCTTACACACAACACAGATCAAGAGCAAGAATATTGTTTGTTACCCCTCAAGGAGATTGTATCCCGAAGTCATACAGAATTGCATTTCCATGTACCAATAACATAGCAGAATATGAAGCTTTAATCACAGGATTACGCATGGTAGTACAATGGGCTATTAAATAGTTACAAGTTTTTGGTGATTCCCAATTAGTCATCAAACAGGTCTTAGATGAGTATCAAACAAAAGATGAGAAGCTTCTTCCATACAAGGTAATGGTTGACGATTTCAAGAAATATTTTGACAGTATCACCTTTGAACAGATCCCAAGGATACAAAACAAAGCAACAAATGCCATGGCTATGATTGGATCTCTTTTAGACATGTTGTCCAATACACATAAGTGTGAGTTTCTAGTTGAATAGCTTTTGATTCCATCATTTGAAGTACCATAGTCTGAGCTTATATGTGAGATTGTTGGTCCAATTTGCCTTGGTACAAGGACATGTACGAGTATATCCGTAATCAAACCTTTCCATTTCAACTATCTAATACCCAACGAAAAGCCTTTATCCATCAAGCCTCTCGCTACACTATCCTAGGAGACACCTTATATCACTGGAGTCTTGATGGTATCCTTCTTAGATGTCTTGATTTCAAGGAAGAAAAGGTTGCCTTACGTGAAATACATGAAGGTGTCTATGGATCACATTCCGTTGGCCCTGGTCTTGTTAAGAAACTTCTACAAGCTGGATACTATTGGCCAACTATGGAGAAAGATGCACACCAATTTTCAAAGAGATATCTACAATGTCAGAAACATGGGGATCTAATACATGCACCAACACATGAACTTCATCCTATCACTACTCCTTGGCTCTTCTCGCAGTGGGGATTTGATCTCATAGGCAAAATCCATCCTACCTCCTCAAATGGTCATAAGTTCATTATTACCGCCACTGAGTACTTTACAAAGTGGGTGGAAGCAATACCAATGACTTACATTACTGGCAAGCAAATATCCAAGTTCATCTTACACTATATCATTTGCCAATATGAGGTTCCTCAAGCCATTGTCACTGATAATGGTCATCCCTTCAAGAATCAAGAGGTTAGAGATCTTTGCAACAAGTTCCATATCCAACATAGATTCTCTACACCTTACTATCCTCAAAGTAATGGCCAAGCTGAGGCTTCTAACAAAACTATCATCAAGATCCTTAAAAAGACAATCAATGAAGCTGGTCATGATTGGCATCTACAACTTAATCCTACATTATGGGCTTATAGAACAAGTATCAGAACTCCCACTTGTGCTACACCTTATGCTCTTGTGTATGGCACTGAAGCTATCTTACCTGTTGAGGTTGAGATCCCCTCACTGTGAGTATCCCTACAACATGCTATTTCAGATGAAGAATATAGAGTATCCAGACTCCATGATCTCGATCTATTAGATGAACAATGTCTTATAGCACTCAATCATCTTCAAGTCTATCAAAATCGTCTACATCACAGCTACAACAAAAAGATCAGAGAACGAAGATTTCAAGTTGGAGATCTTGTCCTTAAAGAAAATCAAAGGAATCAACAAGATCATGAGAAATAGGTCAAGTTTGAACCTAATTGGCTTGGTCCTTTTTGTCATCACATCAGTCTATGGATCAGAAGCATACACTCTCTCAACACTTGAAGGTATTCCCTTGGATGAACCAGTTAACAACATTCATCTCAAGAAGTTCTACCCATGAGTCTCAGCATATCCCATAAAAAAAAATTAAAAAAATAGTACAAGATAAATAATTCGTCCTTTGGTGAAAACTTGGTAAACAGGTGCCTTGGATAAGTACCATAGTGAAAACCTAGCAAATAGGCACTATGTGTAGAGACGAGCCTCCATCATTCACTTAGTTTATTTGATCACAGCTTTCCATGACATCTATCTCCTATCTTGCCTCCATAATCCATATCATAATCCACTATTGTCTTTATCTAAGCATTGCAATCCATTATCTCTTATCCATCCATAATAAAAGCCTTTTCACCCTTACCTCTGCCATGTTAGCTCTCGTAGTTTGGACTTCGTTGAGGTTGAAGCTATCATTTGGCACCTTAGCACACTATTCGCATGACCACATTCATCACAATGTCTTCCTAACGATCTTCATCCCACACTAGGGGTACTTGTTGAACCTTACTTGGAAGTGGATACTCACAGCTCTAGCTCATATCATTTCAGCCAACATCTAAACCAAACACAACCAACATCCAACCAAACACAACAAACATCCAAACCAAAGTGCGACGAACTTTCAAAACACAACCAAAAACATAAAAAACATAGCAAAATCCAAAAAAAATCAAAACATCAAAAATTCAAGCAATAAAGTTGATTCTCTGGCATCAACCACCAACACAATAAGTAAGAACTACATCTCATCTCTATCATTCAAATCCTTGATCCTGTGGATATAGGGTATGTAGGCAGTTTGAGATGCGAAGGAAGCACTCTGATTCAGGCATAGACGATAGCCCTTTTCCCATTGTCCATCTTTCATCTTTCTTCTAATCACCCTCCAATCATTCATCTCCTTTTCTTCTATCTTTCATCACTTACATCATCAATAAACCCAGAACTACATATTCATCATGTCTCATCATTATCGTAAATGTGCTTTGATCCCATGGATACAGGGTATGTAGGCAGTCTGGAATATGAAGGAAGTATCTAGTACGCAAGCACAAACAATCCACCCAATCTTCATCTTCTTTCATCTCCATCTTCTTCTCTTTGGCCAGCTCAAGCAAGAAGCAGACTATGCATATCAGAGAAAGATCAAGCACTTTAACAAATTAGGGATAAGTCGAAAGCTATTTGTTCACATACTTTAAGCCAACATTTGCTATAGCATTTTACCAACATCTTTAGCCTTCAACAAAATGCAGCTTTCCTCTCAACAAGGTGCCAAACTAATCCATCCAAGAGCACTTAAATTTGGCAAGAGAATGTGATGACAATATCTTTTATTTTTTATCTTTTGATTTATCTTTTTTCCCTTTCCTAGGCTAATCAAGATTGCCTTGATCTATCATATCTTGGTATGTTGCAATGAAGTATGAAATGGGGCATGGTCATATTGCTTTCGTATGTTGTGTTTGTGGGATGATCTTATTCTCTTCCTATGCATATTGGTCTCTTGTAGGTGTTGGGATTAGCCTATGGCATATCAATATCTTTTGCATCTGAGAAGCTAAACAATCTCTTATGCATTGAGACTGTTCTATGCTAAGACTATTCCCATACATATAACCAATAAGGTGTCAGTATGTGTAGTGGAGATAAGCTCAAACCTTTGCTTGTAGAGTCAAAGTCCATCTTAGAACACTAGCTGCTATTCATATCTTGTGTATGTTGGTTCAACATCTTGACCTCATGCATTTAGACAAGATTGTAGTACTCTAGTTGTGCATTGGATACCTCGACACCTTGGTCTTTTATACCCTGGTGCATAACATCCATATGCTATATTAAACATAAGGATTGCATTTCTTTATTTTTGAGCAATTACTTTAAAAGCTGTCATATCATTTATCCATTTCACTACCATCCTATATAGTCCTCAACCAAGATCAATCATCTTCCTTTCATTTTCCTGTCCGCTTTTGTTATTTCCCTTGTCTTCACCCTGTAAAACAAGTGTGTTAGGCATATATAGGTCCATATCATTATCATGACCTCATTATTATCCATTACCATTATGTACATTTTCATTATCATAATACCATTTGCATAACACATTTCCATTATTACCATTTGCATATTTATATCATTTGCATAAACATCCATATAAACCGTGAAAATACAAAAAATCCATAACATCATAACATAAGTGCATCTGTTATCATTACAACATCCCATAGATAATCAAAGCCATCATATATATATATATATATATACAAGTCAATATACAACTATCTACATATACAACATGAGCTATCCATGATCCATCAAAACTGTATGTACAATCAGCTCATAGGCCTCATCATGATACAACATATACAATATACAAGGAAGCCCTAGTGACTACTAGCAGCTCCCTCACTCTGTCCACCACCACTGGGTCATGCACCTGGTCTACCATCTCTAGGAGGCCCCATAACTGAAGCTACAGACCGTGATCCTCCTGTCCTCCGTGAAGCTAAAGCCCTTGACCTGCTCCTATAGCTAGGCTGCCTCTGCTCTTCCAGTATGGCTCCATGATACAAGCCTTTGTAATACTCAGTCTCACCCTAGGCTCTCCTCATCTCTCCTTGCGACTGTGTCAACTGCGTAGCTAGATACATAGTGGCCCCATCTATCCCCAATATAGCTACTTCCCTATCTCTCTCAGCCCTCATCACCTGCATCTGCTGCACAACCATATCCCTCTCAGCTCTCACCGCCTGTACATGTTGTATAGTTGTGTCTCTCTCAGCTCTCATAGACTGCATCTGTTACAAAGATGTATCTCTCTCTATTGTAACTTTATGCACCTACTGCATAGTTACATCTCTCTCTCCTATCACCCTTGCCAGCATGCCATCATCCTACCCATCACCTCCCTATCCTCTAGCCTGTAGTTGCACCCAGCAAGCCTAAGCCTATGCTCTAGCATGCCTCAATCCCATGACCACTTGGTTTCGATCTATCTCCACTCTCCTCAGCCTCATCTGAGCTCGCTGCCTCCATCTCCTCTACTCTCTAATCCTCTGTCTCAGCTGCTGAATCTCAACATCATCACCTCCAAGTACCTGTGCCTGTGGCTGTGCAAGTACCTGAGCCTATCCCTATCCCTGTCCCTATCCCTGAATCTCTGGTGTCGTTGGTACTACTACCTATATTGGTGGAGCTTGTTGCCACCTCCACCTAATTGGCCTCTCCATCTCAATCTCCCCTATCTCCCCAGGCCTTGTCAACTGAGTCGGCCTAGCTATAGACCAGTGTGAGTCAAAATCTGGGAAAGTCCCCAAATCTGCAGGACCCTACCTCCACTGCCACATAACTGGCTCTAGTCCCTCTCTCTCTGCCAAAGCTATATCCACCACTATTTATGGCCCCCAATCAAAAACCTCTTATCACGTCCTCCCAAAAATGGCACCCCTACCGGTGCTGTCTGTGGAATCCTGAACTGTCTCAACACCCTCTTGGGCAAATAGTGCTCTATATATATCCCGTGACCAAAAATATATCTAGCCTACCTAGCATAGACAAGCTCTGCATCCTCCTCATCCCATCTCTCACAACCAAGCCATGGTCTCTATATAAATCTATCCTCCTCATCCCATCTAACCTCATCACTGGAATGTGCTCATAAGCCCATACATGCAACACTGTGACTCTCGTAGACATACTAGCTCCAAACGTATTTGCACAATCATGTAAGTAATGATACAGCTGTCCCAATACACACTCAGCCCATGCGTATCTCATCCCATATGAAAACATCCCCTCCATCACAGTTCCCCATTTGACTGGAAATCCTCTTGCCTATCTGTCTCCAACCAGCCTTCTAATAATAGCTACTACTACCCGCTATAATCTATCATAGAGCTCCTCCATCCTCGCCATCAGAATCTCTGAGCCCTCTACCCCAATGTCTAGAGTCCTGAACAATCACTTGAATGTAACTGGACACAAGTTAGGATCATAATCTACTCTATCTCCATCAATATGGATGCACAGAATCTGGCACACATCCTCCAGTGTAATCGTAGCCTCTCCCGTTGGCAACAAGAATGAACTGTACTTGCTCCTCCACCACTCAACCATTGATGTCATCAATCCTTGATGTGCCTATACTGGCTCTAATCTTAACACGTTCTCTAAACCAATGATATCTAAAAACAGTCGCTTCTCTGTATCCAATGCTCTGACCAATCACAAATCCCTAGGATGTGGCTCTCATGATAACAATGGTGGTAGTACATCCTGCATCATTTCGCTAACCATATCAGTCTCTTGTGCTAAAAATTGATTTTTTACTGCTAAACACTACCTACCTTTACTAAAAGTGACCCACTTTTCTACATGCACTACCCTTTTGACTATAAGTGAGCTATTTTACTACAAATGCACACTTTTTGCTTATAAGTGACTCATTTACTCTATGCGCTCTACTGCTAGTTAAAAGTGACTTAAAACACCATATGCGCTCACTTTTGGCCTATAAGTGACCTACATTTCCCATATGCGCATTCCACTTCTCTACTTGACCTAGCTAACCAGAAGCAACCTCATTTTACCTTAAGCGACTAGTCCGCACCTATAAGCAACCTATTTTGCTGTAAGCGATTACTTTTCCTATATAAGCGACCTAAACTTTCTATCTTAAAATTGCTCGCTTCTAGTGACATGTGTGCATTTATTACGCTTTTAACATTAAAAAATCACGCATTTAGCAAACAATTTTGTACATACTGGTAAGCCTGCTCCTGCTAGTCACCCATGTGTCCTCACTTGCTTGACATGATGAACACTGCATGGAATCCCCATCCTGATAGCTCTCCAACACTCGAAGCACCAAAACTCTAGGGAGCTCTAGATCTCTCTAAGCACTGAACACAAATGAGCACAAATGAGCCTATTTTCCTTGAGGGACCTACTTATACCCCCTTTCTATATCCTAATTCTTCTATACTAAAGCCTATTTTCTTCTATACCATCCCATTCATCCCACCCAACCCTATCCTTCTTTCATGTCAACGTTGTTTTTAGCCTTTTATCTTCTCGCAAGCCAACCCACCCCTTCCTGATTAGCTTGACTTACCTCTCAAGGGGGCATCACCTGCCAGTTACACTTGGGCATCACCATGTTTATTGAGTGAATTATCGTATCTTCTTTGACACAACGTTCTAACAAACATTGTATTTTATTTAATTCATTATCTATTTCTTCTATTTTTCTTCTTCTTCTAATCTATAATTAAATAATCTATAATTATTTAATTATCTATTTCTATCTATTTTAATTAAATAAATCTTATTTATTTAATTAAAAATTCCCTTCATAATCCCACTTTCCAATCAATTAAATAAATTTTATTTATTTAATTAATTTCTCTTATCATTTATCTTCATGAGCCAACATGTGTGGTACTACATCTTTTATTTAATATCTTTCACATGTAGTACTTTTTATGTACATGGTCACACATAAATCTTATCTTCCCTCCACTTGTCATCTACACATTCACCTATGATTATCAATTCATCTTAGTCATTCACATAGCCACCAAATCTCCATCGTTGATTGATTTTGGTTGAGGTCTATATAAACACCCTTTCATTCCATACTACATCTATCTATCATTTTCATATAGCGTCCACATTATCATCTTGAGAATACTAAGCACTTTAGCATCCATCTAGCATCTTATCACTATCATCCATCCATCATGGCATCTTTTATTTTCATAATTGTTCATTGTTGAGAAGCAATCCACATCATAAACAAGGAATCATACAATCTAAGTAATTTTGTTCTTAAATTGTATGCTTTTGATTTCACTTGGGTTCAATTCTTTGATGGTGGTAGAATTAGGTTTTCAATTATATGCTTGATCTCATTAACTTGATTTTTACCTATCACAGTGAGAAACTCCTCGGGGCACCTGCTCTTTCTTCTCATAGCCTTCTCCAGTTGCAATAGCTTCTTTGGACTATGGAAAGGCTTTACAAACTTTCAAGCAAATGCAATTGGTAGGTGTAAATCCAAATTCCACAACCTTTGCTAGCATCCTTCCTGCCTATGCCAAAATGGGATCATTGGAACAAGGTATGGACATCCATCAAAAAGTAATGGATAGAGGAATTTTTTCAGATGTAGTTTCAAATGACCTAGTAGACATGTATGGAAAATGTGGAAGCATTGACAAGGAATGTGAACTGTTTGGAAGAATGCCTCAAAGAGATGTCATCTCATGGAATGCAATGGTTACATGATATGCACAAAATGGATTTGTTGAAAAGGCTTTAGAAGCTTTCAAGCAAATGCAATTAGTAGGTGTAAATCCAAATTCGACAACCTTTGCCAGCATACTCCCTGCCTGTGCCAAAATGGGATCTTTGGAATAGGGTATGGACATCCATCATAACATAATTGAAGGGGATTTTTTTTCAGATAGACATGTATGCAAAATGTGGAAGTATAGATAAGGCACATGAACTATTTGATGGAATGGCTCAAAGAGATGTCATCTCTTGGAATGCAATGATTGCAAGATATGCACAAAATGGATTTTGCATGGATGCCCTTAAAATATTTGAATTAATGAAGCACTCTAGAACATATCCTAACATTGTAAACATTGCTTGTGTTGTATGTGCATGCAACCATGCAGGTTCAGTGGATGAGGGTTGTACATACTTCAATTAGATTAGTAACCCTTATTGCATTACACCTACAATTGATCATTATGTGTGCATGGTTGACCTTCTTGCTCATGTTGGCTATCTTGAGGACACTCTAAACTATATCATTAAGATGTCATTTAAATTTGTCATGGTTGTGAAGATGTGTTTTCTTGGTGCCTGTAGATCATCACATATGAATGTAGGGTTAGGAGTATTTACATCGACGCTACTTTTTTATTTGGACCCTAAAAATGCTGTGACTTATGCTTTTCTTTGAAACATCCATGCATAAGTGGGTAGGTGGGGTGAGGTTCAAATGTTAAGAAGATTGATGAAAGATAGAGGAGTTGAAAAGATTCCTGGATGTAGTTGGATTGAAGGCCATAAAATGGTAAATTCTTTTTGTGTGGGAGACATATCACATCCACAGACACGGAATCTATGCAAAGTTGGAGAAATTAGCTTGGGAGATGAAGGCGGGAGGGCATTCTCTAGATTCAGGACATTTACAAAATGATGTGGAAGAGGAGGAAAAATAATTATCTCTATCACCATAGTGAAAAGTTGGCAATTGCATTTGGCTTGTTAAACACACCCCCTAGAACAACTTCTAGATTTGTAAGAACTTTCAAGTATGTGTCGATTGCCACACAAAAAAAATTATCTCCAAGTTTGTTACAAGAGAATATGTTGTGATAGATGCAAACTGTTTCCATCATTTTAAACAGGGACAATGTTCTTGAGGAGATGATTGGTGATGCTAAATGAAGCAATCTAAAAAATAGGCTTGTAATATGTTATAGTGGCAATTGCCCTAGTAGACATGTATGTAAAATGTGGAAACATAGGCAAAGCACGTGAACTGTTTGACAAAACACCTCAACAAAATGTGGTCTCATGGACTGCAATGATTGCAGGATATGCACAAATTGAACTTTTTGAGAAGAAATTAAAAACTTTCAAGCAAATGGAATTGGCAGGTGTAAAGCCAAACTTCACAACCTTTGCCAGCATCCTCCCTACCTGTGCCAAAATGGGAGCTTTAGAACAGGGTATGGACATCCATCAAAGCATGAAGGATAGAGGAATTTTTTCATTTGTTGTAGTTGCAACTGCCCTAGTAGACATGTATGCAAAATGTGGAACCATGGACAAGGCACATGAACTATTTGATAGAATGCCTCAAAAAAATGTGGTCTCATGGATTGCAATGATTGCACAATACACACAAATTGGATTTTTTGAAAATTCTCTAGAAACTCTCAAGCAAATGCAATTGGCAAGTGTAAAGCTAGACTGCACAACCTTTGCTAGGTGAAAATGCTCTAGAAAGCCAAGAGAAAATATGTGGTCAAGAATAGGAGTATAGAAGATTGCAATTACCAGTTAATAATGGGAAGAAAATTTATAATAGAGCATTAGGTTTATGGCCAAGGGGATCTAAAAAAACCAATCTCTTGATACTTAATTGCAAAGGATTATCTACAAACCCATAACAAGCTCCATAAACAACTAAATCCTAATAATTGAAGAATAGTGACATACCTTCCATGCCTCAAAAGCCTTCAAAGCATTCCCAGCAACACCAAGAATCACAACTACAACTAACTGGAACAAAAATATTGTGTGAGTCAACTTAACAAGCATTGCATCTACAACTATAAGCTTAGGTTTTGGTAGACCTCTGCACATGCGTAATTTTGTTTCATTACATGCCAAGGGAAACTTGTCAAATTAGTTCTATTCACCTTTGATCATATCAAAACATGACATGTCCCAACCTTGTATCTCTTGTAATCATACAATCACACCTCTTACAACTTTCTAAAGCATAAATAGCAATACTCACTTCCACTGAATATCTGAATGATCAAGAAACAACTCTATCATACTTATATGTATAGGTACCTTACCTTGCATCAACTTTTATCAGCACCTTTGAAACTTACCTTGCATCAACAAACACCATTACCTTTGACACCAATGATGTGCAACCAACGATCAAAGAAGGATGTAGATGCATACCACTATCACAAGCAACCACTATCATTAGCAAGCCACTTTTTCACTATCACAAGCAAGAAATATAAGACCATAACTGTCACAATTAGAGAATCACAAACTATCACTATCATACCAACTATTGTCACTGATCATTAATAGAATACTATATTAGGCATACCATTTACCGTGCATTCACTATGAAGATAGCAATCAAGTGTGCCACCAAGAGTAAGGTAAGGGATTGTGATAAAGTTTCTTAGGACTATGATAAGTTTTTGACTGTGATGATAGATCCAGTAACTTAAATAAGGACCATATAAAGGTTACAGTCAATAAAGACCTATCAACTACCTTTAGGGCTGCAAATAAGAGTAAAGGAAATCCACAAAGACTTGTACACAGTCATTATTAAATTAAAGACACAACATTTCAAATCTACAATATTATTACAGTTACCAAGAAGGCAATCAACTTCAATAAGGGTAGTGACTCCATGGTAGTTATGAGGCAGTTGACCAATATTTTTCATACATGCACAAAAAGAGTAGAGTTTGCAAAGTATGCAGTATTCATAAGTAGTTTTTTCATCAAAATGAGTTCTTTAAAACAATGATGAGTTCTTTACAAGAACATAGGATAAGGACAACATATCAAGGACAGTCCTTTCAAATGAAAGTTTTATGTATGGAATGGAAAAGATATTGGTATTATATGACAATATTTTCTGATTAAAAGCATAAAAAATAAGGATAGCCATTCCACAATCATTTATGAGAACATGAGTCATAGTGGAGCATAGTCAAAGGAGGTAGATTTGAAGACTTGTTCTAAGACCATGGTGATTCAATAAAAGGGGAAGACTAAAGAGGCTTTCCATGACAATTTAAAAAAGACAATCATCATAAGAGAAGTCTTCTGCAATGAACAAAAGGGATAGTTTGGCAACAATAGAGAACTCAGTCACAGAAGACCAAAGGGTAGATTGGTGATGATAAGGTTGCAAATGACAAAGGACGATGAAAATGTCAAGTTGAGTGTAGTCTTAAATACAAGTAGGATAATCCTTAGTATGATGACGGAAAGTACAATAGGGGCAAAACTTAAGAAGTTAGAGAACAATCATACAAATTGTAGGCAGGAATGAACCTTCACTGCCTTGAAGGCAGGAATGCAATCACTTGATATTGTCGTTCAAAAGGTAGATTAGAGTGATGGAGTGGAAGAAGAGGATTCGTGTGAGAGTTCTAAGAAAGATGAGCATGTAGATGAAGAGAAATATTCTCTTACTCCACCTTTGAGATGATCCATAAGACAATAAAATTCAATTGATAGGTATAGCCCACCATATTTTTGTTGTGTATTTAATTTGTTATGTACTAATGATGAATCAAGATCTTTCAACGAGGCTCTCTCTTTGAAGGATAGTGAGTCTTGGAAGTAAGCCATGTAGGAGGAGTGATGGCCTTGGACATATGTCACCTAAGATCTTGTAAGTTTGCTCGAGGGAAGAAATCTCATTGGTTGCAAATGGGTGTACAAGAAGAAAATTAGAGCAAATGGTCAATTAGAGAGGTACAAGGCTAGACTAGTGGCCAAGGGTTACTCCCTGTTGTCAAGATGAAATGCACTCTTTCAAGAGTGGTGTGGTGAATTTCCTTCCAACTGACAAAATTAATACACTCCTAGGTTGTGGGTGACCTAATAGTTGGAGTGAATCTCCAAAGTGGGTTGGTTCCCCTAGTGTAACACTTGAAACTAACTCTCCTCTACTACTGCAATAAGGAAAAGGGATAGAAACTAAGCACAAGACTAAACCTAAAGATTGAAAATGAGGTGATACACTTGAATGTTTGATGACCTATACTTGCCTAAGCATACACAAGATGATTAAAGATACCAACACACCATGCACAACTCACAATTTGACATACTTTTGCAAAAGTATTTCATAGGGGGGCTTAAAAGTTATGACAATATTCAAAAGGATTAGCAAATAGCTTCATAGGAACTCAAATGGTGAAACTTCACAACTGAATCTTGCATGAACTTGATGAAAATATAGACTAACCTACAAATGAATGTATTCCTACATAAAGGTAAGGAAATATGACTACAAATCAAGGATAAATAGTTTTATCACAACACAATAAAGGTAGAGAATAATACTATCTTGTTGTGTTATAAGGCATCCCCTTTCAAATCCAATAGTTTGGAGAGAATGTAGAGTTATGTTCTTCCAAAAATAAATACAAAATTGGCATTAAAAAACTTGCTAAAACCTTCCTTTGGGCGCTGAAACTTGTTTCCTTTTTTTCTCCCTCCAAAAGCTTTACCAAGGCATAGAAAAGAGATGTATTTGACTTTTCCAACTTCATTAACTGAAAAGGATCCTAGAAGTTCTCCAACAATAGTCTCCACTCTCCTAGATGCTTGCATGATGGTCAAAGTATCTCTAATGTTCTCATAACTGCACTTACTCATCCCAATTGCCATTTGCATGATAATAGGGCATGTTTTCAAGAGTTTGAAATTGTTTGGATTCTTTGAGGACATGGGGAAAATATTGGATCCTTTTAGGATTTTAAACTGCTCATTAAATAACCATTCCATGCTTCTTCAATCCACTTGCTTTGCATTAAAGACTCATGTAGGTGTTTTGATATGTATTTCAGGTTTGAATAAGCCCTCAGAAGTGATTAGTCACATCTTTAGCATAAAAGAAAGATTTCCTTTTCCTGTTGCTCCTTGGTTGAAATCCACAATGTGTATTTCAACTTGGGACTATTACACCTTTGGTCTTCATGAACTCCATGATCTCTGAGTACATTCTTCTTTCTCTTGATGGAGTCTTTATTCCCTCTTTGATAGCAACAATAACACTATCCCATAACAAGTGCCCTGACCTGTTTGTGACTTACCCATTTGTTGCATTCTCCATCTCTAACTAGGTTTCTTTCTCCCTGTAGTATGCTTGTCATGGCTTCATGAAGAGTCTTTGAATAATTCATAGATCTTATAACACACCTATTAGACCTGTAGCATGTTCAATGTAGATTCAACACTGGTACTGCCAACTTACAGTGGATTCTAAGAAGGCTCAAAATAGGCCCCTCATGTATGATAGACCCTTAGACAGTGGGTACATGTCCTATATCCTATTTAGATATCTTCACAATCCACCATACCTTGCTCTCACAAAACTGCACCCTTAGCTCTTGATTTCATACTTTATATTCAGACCTTGCAATGATAGACTTATAGACCCTTAATTCAAATAGTGAATGGTTAGTATAGGGCTTGTAGAACAAATAGAGACATTCAAACCATATTTTACACCATGCCTAATCTTTATACTACCCTATGTATACACTAAACCTAGGAATCTTACAATAAAACCATCACTGCACAGTCTTTGAAGAAGGTCTAACATTGACTTTAGGTTTCACAAGCTTGCAAATACTGGTGCAAACCTCTAACAGTTTGCAAATACTTCTTAAATAACATTTGCATCTTTCCTCACAATCCTTTGTGATCCCATCACTAATTTTGATGCTTTGGTGTTGATTCCACTATGTCTTTTCACCATGTCAAAACTTTGTCACTATCTTTTAAGACCTCAGACTATCAGGTAGGTTCTCTTCTTGTTCAGATCATTGGGTATTCGTGAAAATAAAACCTATGAAGGGACCTTTAAATGGCCACATAGACCTCTTCACAAGTCATTGATCCCTTAAATGCCTCATGGATCTTCATAATCACTATACAGACCTTTGTGACACTTGTGCAGACCTCTTTTCAATAGTCATTCATGATGTGTAAGCTTCATTTTCTTGATAGAGTCCTTGTAGGTTTCATATAGTAACAAACCTTTGCAGGTCATCAACACCTCATGACAAGCTTATACTAATTCCTTGAGGTCTTCATAGAATTATAGCCCTTTATTCCTCTTGTAGATCTTTATATTGGTCTTACAACTTCTAGAGATCTTTGATGGACCTATACATCCTTTTTGAGTTTCCATGAATCATTAAAGCCTGTAGAATACATTATGATCCAATGATAGATAGTCATAGCTTTGTAGGTGATAGTGGTGCCCTTGATCCCTTTGTGTATGCTTGTTTTTTCACTATTTTCACAACTTGTTTGAAATATGGTAGGTCTTCAACAGTATTAGATAGCATTCATTCCTTTTTAATAGCTTTAGAGAGTTTCATAGGGTTTTAGAACATCTCTACTCTCCTTGCAGGACCATATAGGGTTTTATAAGTTTGACATTCGCTCCATGGTATTGTATGATTTTTTAAAACCTCAGAGCCTTTTAAGGGGTTAGGAAGTCATCATATTCCTACATAACTTATTCAAAGACACATGCACCTTCAAAAGATGATTTTTAGAGAATCCTAATAACCAGGTAGAGCTTAAAGTGCACATAATCTTGTAGGTTGTGAATATGATTTTATAAGGCTTGATGCAGGCCTGAACCTATACCCACTACCTTCATATGAATATTATTTTCCTTTCCAATTTGATCACATAAATCACTACCTCTATCTTTTATAACATAATTTTATCCCTATCAATACTTTCGTAGAACTTTATGAGGACTAGCAAACCCTTACAATAATCACAGACCCTTGATAAGGTTCTTCAACCCTTGACAGGGCTCAAAGGACAATAACAAACCTCAAACTTCTTTGACAGTGTTTTATATAGTCTCCTAAACATGCCATACTCATGATAACCTATAAAGATCCTTCAAGGTTTTCATGGATCTTCATTAAAGTGAAGACTCTGTATGGTGCAAGCCTATTGTGACTTGTGAAGGCTTTGAAGCTCTACTATACTGACCATAGACCTGACTAAACTCTTGTAGACCTACTAGGTTCTTTGAAATCTCTTCTTGCTAACCTCAAACACTTCCACAAGCTGGTAGATGATTGAGAAACCCTTCAATAAGTTCTAAACACTGTAACACTATAGATCCTCTTTTATCTCATTGTAAAACCTTTATTGTAGTGATTCCTACATTTTAACCATGATCCTTCACTGTCAAAACTCAATAAGATTGTGACTGTTCTTGTGGTCTTGAAAAAGCTTTGACAAGATTTTAAGGCATTTGAGAGACCATCATCTTTAACCCTACTCTAAAGATCTATAGTTTTCCTTTTCATGGAAAACCTCAAACACTTCTTGGCTTTGATTCAAGTTTCTTTATGAATCCTTGAATGATTTCTTATGATCTTCATGGAATTTGCAACTTAATCTTGAAAGTATAGAGCCTATAAGGTCTTCAAACCTTAATCCACGTAAAACTTATTCTCTTGAGACCTTCTGAATGCATAGAAACCATGAGTATCAACCCTAAACACCTACCTTCTACTCTCCCCTACCATGCATAAAAATAAGAAGGGTATCATGCCTTGAACATGACCTTTGCTAACCTTGTAATCATTTGGAGGGTTCATTAATTGTTAATGGCTCCATCTGAATAAACGTTAGTTGAATATAGCTTATAGTTTAAAAAATGCATGAATACCAGACTTGCTAGTAAGGTTCCTCGATGATTGAATGCAATGCATCTGGAAATGCCCTTCTCTAGAAACTCTTCTATCACTTCTGGGAAATCCCCTAAAATGGGTCCACCCAATACATGATTTAACAAAATAAAATAAAATTAACATCTTCAAGTGATTGTGTTCCAATTCATCAATGCAAAAAGAGGGACATCAATGAGCCTTACCTATTTTTGAGCACGTCTAATTCAACCCCTGTACAACGCGTCCAATTCAAAAATGTCTTGAGTGTAGAGGCGGTCTTCTTCATTCGGCACATCTTCCAAGTCTTTGAGAGTATTAGGAATTACAAAGTGAAGAGCCATGACTCTTCTCTGTCAATTCTTGATCAGTTTAGGATGATGCATGGGTTTCTTTTGTTTGAATTATTTTTCATTGAAAATATTTCCCTCTCTTTCCAATTCAAAATATTATTTTAATTTCCCTCTCTCTCTAATTTTTATTTGTGTGACTAATTATTTAGTCATTTATATTTGTGTTTTTTACCCACCATCAAATTAGTTATTTATTTAGTCATTGATAGATGTGTTGTAAAAAATGACTAGAATTTAATCATTTTTAGTTGTCATGACTAAACGTTTTAGTCACGTAGTCATTTATTTGCCAAAATTCTACTAGTAAGGGCAAATTGAAGAAAACAAAAAACATCTTCAAACCCTAATTGAAACTTTAAATAGTCCAAGTGTAAGCACCGATTGTAGGAGAGCACTTGCCAAGTCATTAGAAGTGATTGTTTCTCACATTGAATCAGTGACAAACCAAATCATTGAATGGAATGACTATAGGGAGAGGTGTTAGCAATACTATGCTGAGAAATTGTCTTATGAACAAGTGAAGGACCAAATAATTACAAAATTTGAATTATGTTCACAATTTATCAATTCTAAAATTGGCCAAACATTAGAAGAGACTTGTGAACACTTCCTGATTCATTGGTGTAGGAATGAAGATATATCCCAAAACTTTTGAGATAGATGGTACATGGTGTTTGACAAGCATCCATGTAACAACAATGAGGTGCCACAATATTTCTTGAGGAAAATCTATTGTGAGTTCATCCTCAAGAAGATTCCTAATTATTTTGACATTTGAGAGTTCCAAGGAAGAGGTGGTGGCTTTGTGCAAGATAGAGAGGGAGCACAATGAGACAAAAACTGTGTACCTAGATCCATGATGAGGCCAACACGTGTGTCACTCCCTTCAATTTTGAAGAAGAGTGTTGAGGTGGAGACACTGCATTCATTGAGTTCTCTCACGCAATATCTAGCACAACACGATGATAATCTCACCCAAGCTAATGAGGGTGAGAGTAGTAGGCATCATTTGTCCCCACATATTTGCATTTCATGTGGGAACTTGTGTGATTACGGGACGCATGACTCTTGGTAGGACTCTCGACAAGATGTTTCAATGCAGGGGCAGTAGCCAGTGATGGACACATCCATATTAGATGATCTTGTTCTCACAGATGATGTCTTACAACATATGTTTGGTATTGACTCCCAAGTAATTTTTCACAAGGTTCATCTTGATTTAATATATTCATATTTAAAATTTGTAATTAATTTTATATGACTATCTATATTATAAGTCATAATTAATGTATGTAATTGTTTGCACAATGAGTTCTAGGGTCAGAGTCTTCATCCTACCTCTATTAGCCATCCAGTGGTGGGTTATGAGAGGAGGTCAAGTCAATAGGTATGTAATTTATCACATGATCATAAATATAGTACATATATCAATGGTAATCTTATTTAGTGACAATTTGATAGTTTCAACAGGGAGCTTCACCAACACCTCCATGATTTCCTTGGTCCCTTGGATGCAAAACCACTTTTACAGAGGTAAATTTAACCATTTATAATCATTATGCATTTAAATAATGTTATGTATCTATTTTGGTCATTTAACCTTGAACTTTATTTTTAGATGTTGAATATGGAGACTCCTCATCTTCATGAGTTAGTAGAGGCAGGCATTGCTGTAGCTGTGTTGTCTTCAAATCCTTTGACCAAGGTATGAGCCAGCAACATGTAAATGTCATTTTGTATTTCTTGTTTTATCTCATGTCATTTGATGTACATAAATGATATTTATGTTTAATCAATTTTGCTTCTTGATGCTTCTCACAAGAGGTCACAACTCCAACCCATCCAGCTACAGACAAAGAGAGAGAAAAGATGACCAAGAGGGATCATCAACTAGTAGTAAGTGATCAATTACATATGTGATGTTATATATTTCATATTTTCTATATTAACGTGCATATTGTTTGATTGTATTAACAGGTGGAGCTACAAAAATCTTTGTCGAGGAGGTCTAGTCGACGAAAGAGATATGATGAGTCAATGATTAGCTCTCCATCTTCACAGCCAAGCAAGGGCCGCTGATTATTTCATAGTAGTTCATAGGAAACTAGATTTTGGGATATTTTTTTGTATGCCTAGATGGATTTGTATACATACTGTTGTATGTTTCCGATGTCTATCTTTGTATATGCCTATATGGCTTTGTTTGTACATGCCTATATGGATTTATATATAGACTAGATATTATGTTCATGAAATTATGTATATGACAGTTTACATTAAATATTTAATATGATGATCAATTATCATTATAGGAATTTAGTTTTACACGTGCCAATTTGCATTTTCTTGAAAGTTTATAAATCATTTCAAATTATCCATTTTGTGCATATCTTGCAATCATTGCATTCCATGAGACTATGCATTTCTTTGAGGCATCATGTCAAATAGTTCACGTGCCTTGTCTATGCTTCCACACTTTGCATACATGTCTATAAGGGAAGTTGCAAATACAACATGTGACAAAATTCCTATATCTTTTATGCTTTGATGGTTGTCCACACCCTGTTCACCAGATCCCATTTTAGCATAGAAAAGGAGGATGTTGGATAAAGTTGTGTAATTTGGTTTTAGAAGTGGCAATTGCATTTGGTTGAAAGTTTCTTTTGTGCATTTTATTGAATGTTTCTAAAGCATTATGAAAAATCCATTTTATGCATATCTTGTAATCATTGAATTCCATAAGACAACATTTCTTTGAGGCATCTAGTCAAATAGTTCACATGCCTTGTATATGCTTCCACACTTTGCATATATGTCTTGTAGGGTAGTTACAACTACAATATTTGAAAAAATTCCTATATCCTTGATGCTTTGATGGATGTCCATACTGTGTTCCAAAGATATTATTTTTGTATAGGCAAGGAGGATGTTGGCTAAGGTTTTGGAATTTGGCTTTACACATGCCAATTGAATTTTCTTGAAAGTTTCTAAAGCCTTATCAAAAAATCCATTTTGTTCATATCTTGCAATCCTTGCATTCCATGAGACAACATTTCTTTGAGGCATCATGCCAAACAATTCACGTGCCTTGTCTATGCTTCCACACTTTGCATACATGTCTCTAAGGGCAGTTGCAACTACAACATTTAACAAAATTCCCATATCTTTTATGCATTGATGGATGTCCATACCGTGTTCCAAAGATCCCATTTTGGCATAATCAAGGAGGATACTGGCTAAGGTTGTCGAATTTGGCTTTACACCCACCAATTGTATTTGCTTGAAAGCTTATAAAGCATTATCAAAAAATCCATTTTTTGCATATCTTGCAATCATTGCATTCCATGAGATGGAATTTCATTGAGGCATCATTTCAAATAGTTCACATACCTTGTCTATGCTTTCACACTTTGCATACATGTCTACTAGGGCAGTTACAACTACAAGATTTGCCAAAATTCCCATATCCTTTATGCTTTGATGGATGTCCATACCATGTTCCAAAGATCCCATTTTGGCATATGAAGGGAGGATATTGGCTAAGGTTGTGGAATTTGGCTTTACACCTCTCAATTGCATTTTCTTGAAAGTTTCTCAAGCCTTATTAACAAATCCATTTTGTGCATAACTTGTAATTATTGAATTCCATGAGATGGCATCCCTTTGAGGTGTTTTGTCAAACAGTTCATGTGCCTTGTCTATGTTTTCACACTTTGCATACATGTCTACTAGGGTAATTGCAACTACAAAAAATTTGACAAAATTCCTATATCCTTTATGCTTTGATGGATGTCCATACCTTATTCCAAAGATCCCATTTTGGCATAGGCAAGGAGGATATGGCTAAGGTTGTGGAATTTGGCTTTACATCTACCAATCGCATTTTATTGAAAGTTTCTAAAGCCTTATGAACAAATCCATTTTGTGCATATTTTCCAATTATTACATTCCATGAGATGGCATCTCTTTGAGGTGTTCTATCAAAAAGTTCACGTGCCTTGTCTATGCTTCCACACTTTGCATACATGTCTACTAGGGTAGTTGCAACTGCAACCGATCTGACAAAATTCCCATATCCTTTATGCTTTGATGGATGTCCATACCATGTTCTAAAGATCCCATTTTGACATAGGTGGGGAGGATGTTGGTTAAGGTTGTAGAATTTGGATTTACACCTGCCAATCAAATTTGCTTGAAAGTTTCTAGATCCTTATCAACAAATCCATTTTGTGCATATCTTGCAATTATTGCATTCCATGAGATGGCATCTATTTGAGGTGTTCTGTCAAACAATTCACATGCCTTGTCTATGCTTCGACAATTTGCATACATGTCTACTAGGGCAGTTGCAACTATAACATTTGAAAAATTTCCCATATCCTTTATGCTTAGAATTATAAGGTTAGTTAGAATTATAATCTTGGTGAAGAATATAATATTCATGAGTAAATTGTAAATCTTAAGAATTTTGTGAATTTCTTTTTGGGTAGTATACTTGTAACCTGAATTGAATTTGCAACACATTAGGTAAGGTATGCAATGTGTTTGAATTTTGATCCCTTAGTATTATAATTTTTTTTATCAACCAATATTGTCCATGTTGGGGTGCAAAGACAAACTTTATTCTCAAAAGAATTTTCTAGAAAGTTAATATGAATTATTTCCTGGACAATTGAATCCAAGAAACAATTGTTGAATTATGAATATTGAAGCTAACTTTTATTTTTCTAACAAATAAACATATTGTGAACCTATTTGTAACAACTTATGATATGGTTTTCATATAATTAGTTTTTGTGTATAAATTATTAGTTAAATTTTACACTTTCATGTTAAGAAAAATATGGAATATGAAACATAAAATAAAGCATTTTTGTTAGGAGAATGGTGGGTACAAGGAAAGGTGCATCCAATCATAGGATTTATCATTTAGGCATTTATAAGTTTTTTTAGATGAATCTAACAATTCATAGTTTGAATCATATAAGGAAATATAATTTGTTTATGCTAAATGATTAGATTGATGCTAAGTGTTAGTTGATATATTTGTTGTACTCTTCTTTTTGTATACATCTAATAACAATCATGATATTGAAACTACTAGATTTGATATGATAATCATAGATAATTTCTCATCTTACATGTTAGACATATCCTCATTTCACCTTCTATTGACATCATTTTCCTACCTTCATCTCACCTTAGATATATGTTTGACATTATATGTTTAGTTAGGGAGAGACTTAGAGAGAGACCGAGAGGGAGATGATATGTTTGACGTTATATCCTCATTTCACCTTCTATAGGTCTAGCATAGCCTCATTTCACCATCTATATGGGTTACAGAAAGAGCAGAACATGAGGAAGAGGGAAAGAGAGAGAGACATAGGGAGAGAGACATGTTTGGCATGATTTGTATATCCTCATTTCACCTTCTATATGGTTTCTAGATGCTTTTCATATCCTTATTTCACCAAGTTCTACATTTGTTTTATACCTACCAAATGCATTTGCTTGAAAGTTTCGAAAGCCTTATCAAAAAATCCATTTTGTGCATATATCTTGTAATCATTGCATTCCATGAGACAACATTTCTTTGAGGTGTCATGCCAAACTATTCACATGCCTTGTCTATGGTTCCACACTTTGCATACATGTCTAAAAGGGCAGCTGCAAAGACAACATGTGACAAAATTCCTATATCCTTTATGCTTTGATGGTTGTCTATAACGTGTTTTGAAGATTCCATTTTGCCATAGACAAGGAGGATGGTGGATAAGGTTGTGGAATTTGGATTTACATTCGCCAATTGCATTCCATGAGACAACATTTCTTTGAGGCATCATGTCAAATAGTTCACCTGCCTTGTTGATGCAGGAGCATATGCTCAAAACCAATCAAGTGACTTTAGGAGATGACAAGGAGGACATTTTCATGTTTCCAAGTGGTCTTGTAGGTCAAGACATCCATTTAAGTCATTTAGATAAGGGTTTCCCATTTTTTTCCAAAATGGACTATTTAAAAACTGTGATGATTCCATGAGGTGTAATATACGTGAACAGACCTAATCCAATGAGTTAGACCCCTTGAAGCAACTTATTTTGCATTTTATAGCAAACTGAGTACTCTCAGCCATTGAAGGGGTAGTTTTAGTAAATTTTGATTTTTTGCCAATTCCACCATATGCATGTATATACAGAGCTACAAGAAAGATTTCATAGGTTGGTCACACGTGTAAGTGCCATTTTGAATAAGCCCTACTCTATTTGGCCTAAAGAGACCCTATTTTAGTGTATTTTTGAGATTTCTTGTGTTGGGTGAGTGATTTCTGCAAGGGAAGTGTTTAGACATGTTATATATGCCTATTTACACCTTCCCTATCAATCTCAAGGTTTAAATCCACATGCAAGTCTCTGCTGTTACATTATAGTCCCCAAAATAGGCCTAATGTGATTGTAACAGCCCAATGTTTTCCTATTCTATACAAGACAACCCATCTCATTTTCACATATGTTTTACAATAACCAAAAGGGTATCTAAATCAAGTCTCAGATCTCCATTATTCAATGTATGAAGGAAGTTATGATAGGAAAGGTCTCTGAGAAGGGCTACAAACTCATAGGCCACTTACAAGGCAAACACATGTGGATTTGTCTTTGTCTTGCAAAATGAGAGAGAGAGAGAGAGAGAGAGAGAGAGAGAGAGAGAGAGAGAGAGAGAGAGAGAGAGAGAGAGAGAGAGAGAGAGAGAGAGAGAGAGAGAGAGAGAGAGAGAGAGATTTGGCATGATTCAAATATCCTTATTTCACCTTCTATATGGTTTCTATGCTTTGCATATCCTCATTTGACCTTTCTACATTTGCTTTACACTTGCCAGTTTGCATACATGTCTATTAAGGCAATTGCAACTATAACATTTGACAAAATTCCCATATCCTTTATGCTTTGATGGATGTAATTAGAACACATTCCATACCTCATGGGGTCAAATTGATTGTGTCAATGCGTTAGGATGGGTGGGTGAATGCTAGAGGAGGTGTCTTTTCAGTGGTGAAGCCTCCTAGTCATTATCGGCTACATCGAATGTAGACAATTTCTGAAGAGCCTTAAGACAAAAAAATGTGTCAAAATTTGGACTAGCTGTTCCATCAAACCATGACACCTAGGAACATCTTCTTTGCATGTATAGGTGGATGTCATGTCCACCTATAAATATCTACCTCAATTTGTTTAAAATCAATTTCATTTGCCTATGGTGGCAAGGAACACATTGTTCCAAAATGCTTCAGTTTCATGCAGCGGAAAGGTGCTAGGAGTGAGATTTTACATTCCATAGCTCATGGGGCTAAACCAACAACACCAATGCATTAGGGTGGGTGGGTAAATGCTAGGGGGGCACTTGGCACATGAAACAAGACCTCCCCTAGCATTTAGCTGCCCACCCTGATGCGTTGGCATAGTTGGTTCAGCCCCATGACCTATGAAATACAAATTTTCACTCTTAGCAGCTTTCGACCTTGCTGGTAGCTTGCAACCCAGAACAACTGAGACAATTAGTGCACGAAATGAGACCTCCCCTAGCATTTACCCACCCACCCGACGTGTTGGCATAGTCAGTTTGACCCCATGATCTATGGAATGCAAAATTTCACTCCTAACACCTTTCCACTTTGTCGGTAGCTTGCAACCTGAAATAACTAAGACACTTGGTGCACGAAACGAGACCTCCCCTAGTATTTACCTGCCCACCCCAATGTGCTGGCGTAGTCGGTTCAACCCCACGACATGTGGCATGCAAAATTTCACTCCTAGAACCTTTCGACCTTGATGGTAGCTTGCAGCTAGGAATGACTGAGACACTTGGCACATGAAACCAGACCTCCCCTAGCATTTACCCGCCCACTTTGACATGTTGGCATAGTCAGTTTGGTCCCGCGACTTGTGGAATGCAAAATTTCAATCCTAGCACCTTTTAACTTTATTGGTAGCTTGCAGCTCGGAATGACTGAGACACTTGGTGCACAAAAAAAAACCTCCCCTAGAATTTACCCACCCACCTTAATGTGTGGGTACAGTCTGTTCAGCCCCACAACCTATGGAATACAAAATTTCACTCCTAGCACCTTTCGACTTTGCTGGTATCTTGCAACTTGGAATGACTGAGACACTTGGTGCATGAAACGAGACCTCCCCTATCACTTACCCACCCACCCTAACATGTTGGCATAGTTAGTTTAGCTCCACAACCTATGGAATGCAAAATCTCACTCCTAGCACCTTTCCACTGCATGAAACTGAAGCATTTTAGAAGAATGCATTTGATTTCGGCATGGTCAAATGAATTGGAATTGAGAAAAACTGAGAGAGGTTATTATGGATGGACCCCATGTGCACCTTTAGGTCTAAATGAAACATTCCCAGCATCCACAAATTCTAACAACTACTCCATCAAAGTTTGGTAGTTTTTTGCTCTTAGGGATCTTAAGTGACTTTGTCGGTAGCCTGCTGCCTGAAACGAATGAGACACTTGGTGCATGAAATGAGACCTCCCCTAGCATTTACCTACCAACCTTGATGTGTTGGCATTGTCAGTTTGGCCCCACGAGTAGTGGAATGCAAAATCTCACTCCTAGCACCTTTCCACTTCATGAAACTGAAGCATTTTGCAAGAATGCATTTGATTTTGGCACGGTCAAACGGATTGGAGTTGACCAAAACTAAGAGAGGTTATTGTGGATGGACCCCACATGTACCTGTAGGTCTAAACAAAACATTCCCATATGCCATGAATTCTAAGAACTGCTCCATCAAAGTTTGGCAATATTTTGCTCTTAGGGATCTTAAGTGACTTTACTAGTAGCCTGCTGCCCTGAATGACTGGGACACTTTGTGAACAAAATGAGACCTCCCATAGCATTTACCCACCCAAGCTAATGTGTTGGCGCTATCAGTTCAGCCCCATGAGTTGTGGAATGTAAAATCTCACTCCTAACACCTTTCCACTGCATGAAACTAAAGCATTTTAGAACAATGCGTTCCTTGCCACCATAGACAAACGAAATTGATTTAAAAAAAATTGAGATAGATATTTGTAGGTGGACTTGACATCCGCTTGTTCATGCAAAGAAGATGTTCCTAGGTGTCACGGTTTGACATAATAGTTGGTCCAAAGTTTGACACCTTTTTCTGTCTTAGGCTCTTCAGAGATTGTCTCCATTCAACGTATCTGATAACTACTAGGAGGCTTCACCACAAAAAAGACATCTCCCATAGAATTTACCCACCCAACCAGATGCATTGGCACCATCTGTTTGGCCCCAAATGCTAAATGTAAAAATTTGGTCCTAATACCTTCATAGTAGATGAAAAATTAGTACTATAAAGGTGTTCTCACTTGATCTAATGTGTTGTAGGGCATCAATTAAGGATGCCCTTACCACTGCTATCAATTGTTAGCACCAAATGTGAAGAAACAAATGAGGGGTTGTCATTAAAACTCATAGTAACATCATTAAAACTCATTATGAAATAGTAACTAAAGGACTTATCATTGTGAAATAATCATGAAAACCTACCTTACTTTCCTTCCAAAGGCAACTTCATAAGGATTATGCCTACCTCCATCATACTCAAATCCTGCATGCAAATTAGATAAAATGAGTACACCAATGAACTCTATAATGAAATGAAGCTAATCAACTAGGACCAAGAAGCACATATAAGAAGGTAAGATAGGTGTCAAAAATATAGAAGGTAAAATGAGGATAGCAAAGAAAAATAACATACCTTTATGCATTCCATTGATTCAATCTAATGAACTAGTCGGGTCTTCTCTACTCTTTATTGTGTCGAGTATTGCCTCGTGGTCAGACTCACGAACCTTCCACAAGGTCCTATTCAATGGTCTACCCCCATATTTGATCAAATAAATGTTTGATTCCACAACAAGGTTAGAATAATGAAGAATCTTCCTATGTGTGCCAATGTCCTCGAACAACCACACATCAGACTTCTTCAGTGGGTACCTTCTAAGCCATGTTCCAATAACAATCACTGATCCTATAGGATACTTGATGTTTTCTCCATCTATATCAAGGGTATCTAATTTCTTTTTTGCCTCAACACAATGACACAAATAATAATAATATGTTCCTTATTCATTGTCTTCAGCTGCAATAACTGCATAAACATGCCTTGCATTGATATGTGCATTTAGTTTGATGAATATAGTCAACAATACAAAAAAACTACAAAATAAGATGGAATATTGAATTTTAATATTAAATTTGAATGCTGATAATACTTGGTTGAACTAGTTTTGAAACATGGTCAAAGTCAACTGATGATTCAATCTCTGTGAGTTGTAGTGCTGCTGGGAGTCGATACGTGTCAACCGGGCTTAGGCTTCTTGTGCGCCATTCATTGACCCACTCCTTTGACTCATAATCATACCAAGATTGATCTATACATGAAGAACAAAAGCATACCATCCGTCGCATATGAATACTCCATGAACCTGCATTAGAGCTTCTAAAAGAGTGTAGCTCACTCGATCCTGTCAATGTACAACAATCCTCATATTTTGAAATGTTAGTATCATCAACCAACGAAAAATATCTACAAACTATAGACTTACCTTCATTACTTGGACCCATTTTAGCATTACACCATTCGACAATAGATGTCACATCTGTCAACTTTGCATTATCTTTGTACTTCAACTCTTCTTGTGCTAATGCTCTTTGTTCTCGTACTCACAAAATTCCACATATGTTGAACACCATTCATCCTATGCATCCTGCTCAACCAATAGAACATCCACTAGTTCTTAAATTGTGATGCACAATTATTTGACCATATGATATGCTGATCAAATGATATGTTCCTGCTAGCCAAATCACAGTAGAACATCTGAAAGAAGCCTTGCACGAACTCTATAGAATGTGTGCTATTATCACTAATATAAAAATGATACTCCCTCAAGATCTTCTTATCATCCTCTATACTGTCATCTGCATGAATGACTACTATATGCACAAATATAGTAACCTGCGTAGAGTTGTAATACTATGATTGCACCTAATTCTATGGCTGTAGTATGTAGTTCTCTACAAATTCAACAACCAAAATGATGGTATCAAATGGAAAGTGTCCTTGTATAACTTGAATTGCAAGTCCAACCATTGAGCTCTATGGGTATGCCTTGCATACTCGTAAACTATATTCTCTCAGAAAATAGAGATAAACTGATACACTGTCCAATCTTTTCAATGACCAATTCACACCTTTTTACTTCTTTACCATCTTTTAGACTATATGCCAATGTCTTATATTTTCTAAAAATTAATAGTTCATTCCCAATTGCACATGTTTTCTCCATATGTTCACAAATTGGCAATTATTGCAACCTACCATAATGGTCACACGTGCCATCCAAGCATAAGTTCTTATAGAATAATTGACCATCTACTCTTTGACATAAGATGATTGATATGAAATCCCTTGAAGATCTAGGTGGGTACTTTATATTACACTACTGTAAAACATCATTAGTATGCAAATCTACACATATATATCTATAAACATCATAATGATTAGAAAACTCAATATGTAATCTACAACAACAAGTTGTGCGTGTGTGATTTATTTTGACATAAAAATGCTTTACCATTTCAAAATACCTTTGACTAATTTTGATTTGAGGATACATCTCTTGAAATTTCTTATAAAACTGTGTTTGATTCATATCCAAAAAATGTAATGTGGCTCATGGTTTCGACAACCAAATCTCCTTCTTACAACATCTCTTGCATTAGGAGATACCCTTGTGTTATTTTTCCAAAATTCTTCAATGAGGGATCTTAAAGCTTCAACAACAACTTTATCTTTTCGTGGGAGTATCCCAGAGAATGCCCACAATTCATCAATATTTGGATCCTCAACTCTTTCATGCCTTCCAACAACTCTCATTAGAGTTTTTCTACTTATTTTCAATGCTTCACTTGTTTTTCTAATGAGGTGAGCTTGATTTGTTTGTTGGCTTATTATTGTCGACATAATGACATGTCATATGACATTACTATCCTTGGTGCATGAGGTGGAACCTACACTCTCATATGCACTCATTAGATTCTTTACAATTGATTTTTCACTTGAAGCATCTGATGTTCTTAGGCCAAGAATCTTCATAATGGGCTTGAATTTTAGATTTTTTATCAATTCAACAAATCGTTGACATCTTCTTGTTTCATTTAACTTCTCAAAGAATGATTTCCATATCTTATTGGCATATCTTTGACAGGTACGTGTAATATCCCTTGCTATTTCAGACCTTATTTTGCTGATTAGAGGCTCAAGGAATATTGTCAAACACTTCTGATGTAAACCCAATGCTTGCTGGTCTGTGTTTTCAGTCTGATATTTTTGCTTGATAATGATAGCTGAGTATTCTAAATGCTCATAAATCCAAACTATAATGTCTAAGCATTAATCTAAATACATATATGACTTCTCTTTTAGTATTTTTGATACATATACATGAAAATTAGACATGAAATGCACACCTACAGCCAATTGACACTTTGTCAAACACTTGGCATGCATACTATTATGCTAATCATGATGGATATTAATATGCACATTACATCAAATAGATGGCCTACAACTTATCACTCCTTTATTGAGATATATTGTCTAATACAATGCTGATATGAATGGCCAAGACTCTTGGCTCTACAATTTTATGCAACTCCTAAAATGACAACTATGAAACAATGCTGATATAAAGATGCTAACTCATGAAAGAACCTGAAAATGTAAGTTGCTGTGAATCGATGACAAAGATGAAGGAATGGCAGCCTCAAAATAGCTCATAAACATCCCTCTCAAGCCCCAATCGTGCCTCTCAAGTGTAGCACCCAACCTTCTCATCAACCAAGGAAAAGAGTCCCTTCCAAACCCAAATTGAAACCCTCTCCTAGCTGCCCCGTACTGTAGCGTTACTGTTCACGACACTGTAGCAACACTGTAGCGTACTGTAGCAAATCACTGTAGCAAAACATTGTAGCGTGCACTGTAGCAATCACTATAGCTCACACTGTAGCGCTACTGTAGCAAAAACACTATAGCGTACTGTAGCAAAACATTGTAGCAAACACTATAGCAGCCAATAGGAAAACTTCTGATATGCAAATTGATACCTCCAAACCCCTGTTAACACTGTAGATTTAAGCACAAATGAAAGGACTGAAGTATCCCTTCCAATTTGCAACCCTTCGGAGGATATTTCACCACCTCAGTTATGCTAATCTATGGGAGTTTCCGTTCCCAAAGACCAAATATGCAGAAACCCTTCGCTCCACAAAACTCATCAAATGCAAATGTCAATAATCGGATGCCCGGAAGCTTGCCTTGCCCCTTCCTTTATACTTTTTCAATCCCACTTCAAGAAGCTTCTAGAAAAATAATATTATTTTATTTTAGTGACTTTATGTAATAATATTTATTTAAGTCACTTTATTAAATTAATTAAATATAAGGTCACTTTATAATATTTATTTATTTAATAACCTTACAAATAATTAATTTAATTATTATCTCCCTTATTTTTTCCATCCAACTGAATCCAGGAAACCAACCATCGACCAGGTGATTGCCTCAAGAAGACCCCCTAACCATGTGCATTAGCCTACGAGGGTCAGGAATAGGCTAAACCATCCGCAAACAACATCAGCTAAAAAGGGGACATTACAGTCCGCCCTCCTTGAAATTGCTTGTCCCCAAGCAATCTTGGCTACAAAGACACTTCTCCCCACCTGGATCCCAAGGGAGGATCTGTGTAATGTCCCTGCTGTCACCAAAGAGCTCCTGTAACACCAGCACTAGCACAACTAACTGAACCTGCTGAATTAAATCAACGCCAACGCCAGATGTCGTAAGAGCATAAGCATTAAGTGGAAACAACTCTAAATACTGACAATGCTTTCTTCCCACAACTGCGCAAGCTAAGCTGTCATACACACTATCTAGCATATACGCAACTGAGCTATGCGTCTGAAACAAATCATGTACATAAAGATCAAAAGTGCAACTACAAGTAATCACCCTCATATACATGCTGCAAAACTCAACAGTGAACCCTGATTGGAACCCTAATGCACACAAAGGATTCCTCAACATACTAGAGAGTATCTCACAACTAATGCCCGGATCCCAAATGAATCTGTAAGGAACTACATCAAAATCTCGCTGAAAACAACTGCAGCCATAGAACCTGCCAAAACTCAACAAACTGTGCAATTCTGCAGCTGAAATACATATATCACTTCTGATGTCAATCCTTGGGTCCTAGTGCCAAACTAAAAGTCCGTCACAAAGTGCACCTGTTGACTTCCATTGTACCATTCTACATAAACCACTAATATAGCACCAAGAGTGGTAGAACACCTTATCAGGACCAACATAGAGTGATGAATCAAACACGTCACCACCAGGATCCCAAAACAGAATCAACAATCCACTACCAATGACAACTGGTGGCACCTGCTGCACCATACTGTATGCAACTGAATCACTAATCTTCCAAGAGGCTGCTCCCTGATACTGAGACCTAAGGGTTATGGACCCAAACAACTGTCAGAAAAGATGAGTATCTCCTAACTCATCTGCAAATGTTGGCGTCCCCACAATACTCCAACTGCCAAAGCTGGAAGAAGAGTGCTCCTGACACCAACTCATAAAGTCAGTTGCACTAATCAATGCAAATGTGGAGGGTTGATCCCTCTCAGCATCAACGGAAGTGGATATTTGTGCCTCTTCCCTCACGAGTGCACCATACAACTGCCTAGCAAGCATGAAAGCACAACCTCTATCCTTTGCCCAATTCCTATGGACGTGCTGACTAACCAAGCCATCATACGTACTGCCCCCATAATCATCCTGTAACCATGTATCTGTGTGAAATCTCTGTGACATAGGAGTAGCAAACCTTGTCGGATACATAATAGCATGATGGATAACTAACTGCTGTCCCTGCAAGTAATTCCTCATACACAACTGAGTCGGGTACTTGTAGGCTCTAGTTCCATCTTCTGTAGATGGCAACTCTTCATCCCACAATGGATGGTATAAGCCCCCCGTCAATCCACATTGATGCATCAACCAATCCTCTGCATGTGAACTAAAAGAAAGGTGATGAATTCTCCTCACTATGTAGTCATGGTATAAAGCACCAACCTCTGTCAATAGTTGACCATCATAGTCCTGCTTTCTATCCCCTGACATGGAACTAACCTTAGGGGAATCAAGTGTATTTTCAGATTCATCCCGCATTTGAATAAAGAGTCTTCTAATGTTATCTATCCCTTTTTGTCTTGCTATGTTGATGAGATTGATCTTTTCTTTCACTTTTTGAAGATGCTGTCTTGCATTGGCAGCCACTAATCTAGCCTCTTTGGCTTTTTGCAGCCATTCTTCATTAATCTTTTTGGACTTCTTTACCTCTTCGATGCCAAAATATACAAAATCAGTCCTCTCATCCTTGATATCTTCATGTCTACCAAATGGTGTAGGGCTGCCATCAATGTGTGATATCATATCATTAGCTTTCTCATGATCACAAGCTCCTATCTCACGAGAATGATGGGACATAGTGCTGCTGTCCTCAAACAAATCAGTGATGACATCATGCCATTGTAAAATGTCTCCTTCATCACATGTATTCAAAACACTAGTGGCTGCTCCACTAAGCAAAGGATCAACTTTCACATCCACCTTAATATCTTGGACCTTCAATAGACTTTCATATGTATGAATAACATTCATAGAAGCACCATCTGATTCTTTACCATGATAGGATGAAGCAATGCTAGACTCACCTAATGAAGCATCACAAGAAACCTTATCTTCATGTAGCTGCTCTAATGTAACTGGTTTGTCTTCACCCATCACTTGCTCTTCTTTTCCCTCATTTCCTTGTCCCTCAATCACATGCACAACACAAGATTCTTGCCCATCCAAAGAGGCTGCAATAGAAGACTGATTTTCTGATTTCTTTGGTGAAGCATGAGCCAAACTCAACTCCCCATTCAACTCCTCAATCTGATTTTCCGCCATAAGGAGAACCATTTGAGAGTCTTCCAAAGATTTTCTAGTCTTCATTAGCTCCGTGGTGAGTTGATCAACCTCTTCCTCTTTTCTCTTCAATGCATCTGAATATATGACACCCAATTCAAGTAGGTGATCTCTATCGGAAAGAAGAGTTAAATAGTTATTTTTCATAATCTCCATGGGTGTCTTAAATGCTTGCAAATCAGAGATTGATGAAGCCTCTTCAACACCTCTATGTCTCCCCTCTAGTTGGACCTTCCATAGATGAATTTCCACCATCTTGTGGGAATGATCAAAATGGGACAGTGCTGTAACAATCTTATCTTCACCAACCTTTAGTTGGTTCTCCAAATCAGACTTAGGGACCAAGGAAAATTCATTAGTTGAAGTTGTGGGCTGCCAATAGAGAGCTTGACTCTCATCAAAATATTCTTCTAAAGTGTCCTAATGCTGGTTTGGAACTAGAGCAGCAGTAGTTTCCAACCCAAACTCCTCATCATCCCTCCAAAAAATAGACTCAATGGATGATGAATCGCTAACCTCATGCAAAGAGGTAAGATCACTCTTAGGACTATCGAAAGAGTCCCCAATCATAACCTCCATGTCACCAACTAGGAGACTCATGCAACCCTGTCCTGTAAGATCCATTGTTTCTTCCTCTCTACCTTCTATAACATCAACTGGGTGAAGATCAACTGAAATAGACCCAAGCTCAATACTACTGGTCCACACTTCACCTGTTACTTTTCCCGCTGAATTTTCATGAGTGCATTTAACATCAGCCCCAAAGGAATTATTAAAAGAATCCATACCATTGTTGTCCTCCTGAAGAGAAGATGAAACCTGTAACCCAAAAGAAGGCATCTCCTGCTCATCACCTTTGTCCATTCTGTTCTCCATAGGATCAGCTGTATGCTGGTCACTATTTGCTGAAAAGTCATTGCAGAGGTTTCTAGATACTTCACCTATTGAGACCTTTTGTTCCTCCCTTTTGTTTTGTGATGTAGACGCCTTAAAAATGGATGCCATAAACCGAGCTGCTTTGTCTATGTTTGCAGGGTGTGAAAACAATTCATTCATCCTCTTTTGGTTTTCATCCAACTTATTCAAACTTTGTTTAAGTTTTTCCATATTCTTGTCCCATTGCTTCTGAGTACTTGAAGTAACCATGATGAACTAGCTGATTCAATGTCCAATCTACCCAACAGGATGGCAGGACAAATGCTCTGATACCACTGTAATATCCCTTGCTATTTCAGACCTTATTTTGCTGATTAGAGGCTCAAGGAATATTGTCAAACACTTCTGATGTAAACCCAATGCTTGCTGGTCTGTGTTTTCAGTCTGATATTTTTGCTTGATAATGATAGCTGAGTATTCTAAATGCTCATAAATCCAAACTATAATGTCTAAGCATTAATCTAAATACATATATGACTTCTCTTTTAGTATTTTTGATACATATACATGAAAATTAGACATGAAATGCACACCTATAGCCAATTGACATTTTGTCAAACACTTGGCATGCATACTATTATGCTAATCATGATGGATATTAATATGCACATTACATCAAATAGATGGCCTACAACTTATCACTCCTTTATTGAGATATATTGTCTAATACAATGCTGATATGAATGGCCAAGACTCTTGGCTCTACAATTTTATGTAACTCCTAAAATGACAACTATGAAACAATGCTGATATAAAGATGCTAACTCATGAAAGAATCTGAAAATGTAAGTTGCTGTGAATTGATGACGAAGATGAAGGAATGACAGCCTCAAAATAGCTCATAAACATCCCTCTCAAGCCCCAATCGTGCCTCTCAAGTGTAGCACCCAACCTTCTCATCAACCAAGGAAAAGAGTCCCTTCCAAACCCAAATTGAAACCCTCTCCTAGATGCCCCATACTGTAGCGTTACTGTTCACGACACTGTAGCAACACTGTAGCGTACTGTAACAAATCACTGTAGCAAAACACTGTAGTGCACAATGTAGCAATCACTGTAGCGCTACTGTAGCAAAAACACTGTAGCGTACTGTAGTAAAACACTGTAGCAAACACTGTAGTAGCCAATAGGAAAACTTCTGATATGCAAATTGATACCTCCAAACCCCTGTTAACACTGCAGATTTAAGCACAAATGAAAGGACTGAAGTATCCCTTCCAATTTGCAACCCTTCGGAGGATATTTCACCGCCTCAGTTATGCTAATCTATGGGAGTTTCCGTTCCCAAAGACCAAATATGCAGAAACCCTTGGCTCCACAAAACTCATCAAATGCAAATGTCAATAATCGGATGCCCGGAAGCTTGCCTTGCCCCTTCCTTTATACTTTTTCAATCCCACTTCAAGAAGCTTCTAGAAAAGTAATATTATTTTATTTTAGTGACTTTATGTAATAATATTTATTTAAGTCACTTTATTAAATTAATTAAATATAAGGTCACTTTATAATATTTATTTATTTAATAACCTTACAAATAATTAATTTAATTATTATCTCCCTTATTTTTTCCATCCAATTGAATCCAGGAAACCAACCATCGACCAGGTGACTGCCTCAAGAAGACCCCCTAACCATGTGCATTAGCCTACGAGGGTTAGGAATAGGCTAAACCATCCGCAAACAACATCAGCTAAAAAGGGGACATTACAGTACGCTTGGGAATTTTATCTTGTATGGGCCTCAAAACATTCTCATCGATATCAATTGGAAACTTAGGCTTTCTATGCAAAATTCTAGGAGGTGTTTTCAATGGTAAAGTTGACTCAGTATTAGGAATTCCTTCAATATTTATTTGAGATGGGATAGATGGCATACCTTTAATTGGAGATGGAAAAGATGAAAACCTTGAAGTTGAGATGGAGAATATGGTGTACCTTCAACTTGACATGTGAATGATGGTGTGCCTCCAACTTGAGAAGAGAATGAAGATGTACCTCCAACTTCACCTATGAAAGATGGAGTGCCTCCAATTTGAGAAGAGAATGATGGTGTACCTTCAACTTGACCTGTGAAATATGGAGTGCCTCCAACTTTGAGATTCAATTTTCTCATTGAACGGAGGTTTTACATTTGTTCTCTTTATGCTGCCAATTCCATCTTTCTCTTAGATTGATTATATGATTCATGTTTCTCTTTAATTGGTAATGGTGGTATATCTTCTTCTATGGTTGACAATTTCCTACTTTCACAAAGTCACCTCATTCTTTCTCTTTTCCTCTCATTATCAACTTCACGCTCTTATAGTGTTAGAGTCTTTACTCATTTCCTCGGCATGATGATGACTTCTATATGCATCATGAATAATACATAGATAAATTAGTCCATTTTGGTACAATAGAGTAAAGTAATCTCATGCACAAATATCAAAATATAATCATATAATTAAAGTAAATAAATGATTATAAATCTCAAAATTTAAAGTTTCCTCAGGTGATAGGCACAATCTCTAGGTTAATTTCACATTTTTTAACATATCTTCTCAAACACACTTTCTTAACCTCCCATGGATGTAGCTACTCAAGACAAGATACAAGAAGTCACTAGCACTAAGGAGAGTTATGCCAAGCACATTGTGATGGACCAACCATTCCAAATGGAGACTCATAAGGTAAAACTAGACTTTCCAGCATGTTAGGACAACCCAAACTCTTATATTGTAGATGGTAAATTAGTTAGAGTAGCTCATGAAGACAAGTATGAAGTCATCTCAAAGCAACAATCTATTGTCAATCAAGGTCATGGGAGTAATGATCACAAAGGTAATGAAGAAAAAACCAATTGATTTCATGACAAGGAACACAATGATGATGTTAGAAGCATAATAAATAATCAGTATGTGATGCAGGAGCATCCAATGGTGTAAGGGCAATCTTGCATCACCCAAAAAGAAGATTCAAAATCATTGTAGTTGTTTTCATTTCTTTCCATAATTAGTGTTTATGGTTCCATAATATCTAGAATAATAATGTAGGACTTTTAGCTTTTCCAAAACTGCTAAAAATAGCAACCTGCCTGTTTTGGAAAGTGTACCTGCCATTTTAGGAAAGTTTGCATTTGGGCACGGATTGAAGCAAAAACTTATAGAAAATTACATAATGGAAATATAAGACCTTTGGTGAAGGAATTAGGCAAAGATCATTTGTGAGCTGAAAGATATTAAAGTTTTTGTTTTCTGAAAAGCCACTGAAAATTTTCAAAATGAGATATGAGGCACTAAAACATCCCATAACATCCTGAAAAGTTGATAGAGATCTGTTTAGAAATTTTTGGTGTGATATTTCACATCGTGAGATTTCCTGCACTTAAAACAGTTCGTCAATTGGACACTCGAATCAAAAGTTATGCTTCTCAGAAGTTGACCTACTGTTGGAGGGAGTTGTAAATTTCAAAATTTAGCTGGAGGCCGCCAAAAAGTGCTATTTATGACTATTTTGGGAATCCTGGGTAGTAGTAGAGTTAAGGGGGCAAGTGTGGAGTCAAGAATAGGTGGGAAAACAAAAACCCTAGCTGATTTAGGGTTATAGAAGGTAGGTGATTCTAGAATCTTGTGACAGGAAGCTGTAATGTGTTGCAGCCTGTGGAGGGTTGATTCCTCTGATTGTATTTGAGCTTCTGTAATGTAACAAGTGGTCCAAATCAATAAAAAAAGATCCATTTTCTGTGTGCAATTTCTATTATTATGTGTTTTATGATTTACCCCCTTCATCAAGTGGTATCAGAGCAAGGGTTCCTGAGTGTGTAGATAGATCATCGACCGTGAGGTAGTTTGCACTAGGACCTGAGGTTGTGGGTTTTCTACGGAGATCAAGATGCCTCCACGAAGAAATCGTATTGGGAGGAATGCTTTGATGAAAGAGGGTTTTAGAGCCCTACAAAGGCAAATCAATGCATTGCAAGAGGAGCTGCGAAGAGGGCTTGATCTAAGAACAAGTGAAGAAAGCGAAGATGAAGCTGGAGAAGAGCTATCCGAGGAAGAATAAGAAGCTAGAGGAGATCCTACAGAAGTTAGGTTGTTGAGGGCCATTTCAAAGATTGGAAAGAGGCCCAGGATCAAGGTTTCTACATATTCTAAAGATTTAAATCTGGATTAGCTTATTGATTGGATCAATGACATGGAGGAGTATTTTGAGTATGAAGATGTGGAAGACCCAGATCGGGTCAAGTTTGTAAAAACAAAATTGAAGGGCCATGCCAGTATTTGGTGGAAGGAGGTCCAGTTAGAGAGGAATAGAAGAGGAAAAGGAAAGATCACCAGATGGGATCAAATGGTGGAAAAACTAAAGAAGTAGTTCATTCCTGTGGACTATGAGATGGAGTTGCTGAAGAAGCTGCAAGGAGTGAAGCAAGGTAACAAGTCTGTTAACGAGTATATAGATGAGTTTTATAAAATTACTATCAGGACAGGTCATGCAGAGCCCAACAAGGAGAAGGTAGCCCGTTACATTAATGGGTTGAGGCCGAGTATTCAAGAGGAGTTGAGCCTAGTCAGAATGACCACTATAGAAGATGCATACTAGTTTTCCCTAAAGGTGGAGGAGAAGCTGAATAAAAGATTTGACAGCAAGCAAAGGGGAAGAGGTCAAGGCAGAAGGACTGGTGGAAGACCCTATGGGGGGAAAAATGAAGATTCAAAGAAAAGTGAAGAAGCCGACACCAGTCGAAATCAGAGAGGAGATAATACCTACCACCCTTGTGACCAGAACAATGGTGAGCAAAAAGGAAGAGGCCGACCTGGGCAAGGACCTAGAAGAGGAGGTTTCAGAGGAACTTGTTTCCAATGTGGAGAAGAAGAACATCGAGCATATGACTATCCACAACATCAAGGAAGGAAAAATAGAAGACCTGAAGGTAATGCACAAGTTGCACATGTCGATGAAGATGCGCAATCTGAGCACTCTGAAGATGCCGAAAGGGGAGAAACCCTAGTTGTCAGAAGAACTTTGTTGAATGAGGAGAAAGAACCAAATCAGAGGAAGAGTTTGTTCCACACAAGGTGCAAATGTGAAGGTAAGTGTTGTGATATTATTATTGACAGTGGAAGTATTGACAATCTTGTTTCAGAGGAGATGGTTGATAAGTTAAAGCTCACAAGAAGAAAACATCCACATCCATATCGGATTGCATGGTTGCAGAAGGACCACAGAGCTTTGGTCAATGAGCAGCGTTTAGTGAAGTTCAAGATTGGGGACTACAATGATGAGGTGCTGTGTGATATCATACCGATGGATGCATGTCATATGTTGTTGGGGAGGCCGTGGCAGTATGATAGGAGTGCTGTCCATGATGGCCGTGCAAACACATTTTCCCTAACAAAGAATGGAGTTCGTCACAAGTTGAAGCTCTTGAAGGAGGTGGAAGAAAAGCTATGTAGTACTGCTAGAATTTTCTTGGTAGATGGTAGAAATTTTTTGGAGGGTATGAAGCATGAGCATCATTGCTATGCATTGATTCCTAAGATTAGTCAAGAGAAATGTGAAGATGTACTAACTGAAGTCTCAGAGATGTTGGAAGAATTTCAAGATATTGTCTTGGATAATGTTCTAGAAGGTTTACCACTAGTAAGGAAAATAAGTCATCAAATGGATTTGATACCAGGAGCTAGTTTGTCGAATAAGGCAACCCATAGAATGACCCTTGCAGAGAATGAAGAGCTGAACAAACAAGTTCAGGAGTTGTTGAGGAAGGGACTGATAAGGGAGAACCTAAGTCCATGTGCAATACCTACAGTACTAGCACCAAAGAAGTATGGAGAATGGAGGATGTGTATAGACTCTCAAGCCATCAATAAGATAACAATCAAGTATAGATTTCCATTGCCAAGAATGGATGACATCATAGATTGTTTGAGTGGAGCCAAGTACTTCACGAAGATTGACCTGAAGAGTGGGTATCACCATATCCGTATTAGAGAAGGAGATGAATGGAAGATAACCTTCAAGACAAAGGAAGGTTTGTATGAGTGGTTAGCCAGGCCATTTGGGCTAACCAATGCACCGAGCACATTCATGCGGCTCATGAACGAGGTACTAAAAGAATTTTTGGGAAGTTTTGTTATTGTTTATTTGGATGATATTTTGATTTTCAGTAAGACTTGGGATGAGCATCTGATACATATCAGAAGAGTTCTAGAGAAGCCGAGAGAGAAGTTGTTGATTAATTTGAAGAAATGTAGTTTTGCAAAGAAGGAGTTGGTATACCTGGGATTTGTTGTCTCAAAGGAAGGTCTTAAGATGGACCCAGAAAAAGTAAGGGCTATCATTGAATGACCTACGCCAAGGAGTGCAATGGAGGTAAGATCTTTTCATGGTTTGGCAAGTTTTTATAGAAAGTTTATTAGGAATTTTAGTAGCATTTGTGCACCCCTAATTGAGACAATGAGAGAGGATAGGAAAGAGTTTAGATGGACTAAAGGAGCAAAAAAAGCTTTGATACATTGAAGTAGAAAGTCATAGAACAAACTATTTTGGCACTTCCAGATTTCAATAAGGTATTTCAGGTAGATTGTGATGCTAGTGGTAGTGGTATAGGAGCTATTTTGAGCCAAGAAGGTAAGCCCATTGCCTATTTTAGTGAGAAGCTTAATGATGCCAAGAAAAAGTATTTTTTTTATGATCAAGAATTTTATGCAATAGTTTAGGCTTTGAAGAAATGGAGACATTATTTGTTGCCAAAAGAGTTTGTTTTATATACTAATCATTAGGCTTTGCAGTATCTTAATAGTCAAGGAAAGTTGAACCAAAGGCATTTAAAATGGGTTGAGTTTTTGCAGAGCTATACTTTTGTTTTGAAGCACAGGAGTGGGAAGTCCAACAGAGTTATCGATGCCTTAAGCAGAAGGAAAAATTTGTTGACAGAAATGAAGATAGAGGTTGTTGGGTTCGATGAGCTCAAAAGTTTGTATCCTGAAGATCCAGATTTTGCAGAAGCTTGGAAAGCTTGTTTGGAACCTATTACTTTGGATACGACAAAATGGTTGGATTTCATAATCCAAGATGACATGTTGTTTAGAGGAAGCCAGTTGTGCATTCCAAGGAGTTCCATCAGAGAGAACCTGATTAAGGGGAAACATAGTGGAGAATTGGATGGACACTTTGGTTGAGATAAGACCATTGCTATTGTTGGTGAAAATTATTATTGGCCACAATTGCAACAGGATGTGAGGAAATTTGTATAGAGTTGCGGAGTGTGTCAGATGACAAAAGGAACAAGTCAGAATATAGGGCTATATCAACCATTACTTGTACCAGAGAAGCCATGGGATGATATCAGTATGGATTTTGTTCTTGGATTACCAAGGACATAGAGAGGACATGATTCCATTTTTGTGGTGGTGGACAGATTCTCGAAGATGGCACATTTCATTCCTTGCAAGAAGACTAATGATGCTGTTCATATTGTTGAATTATTTTTCAGAGAGGTGGTGAGATTACATGGTCTACCAAAGAGCATAGTTTCAGATCGAGATACCAAGTTTGTTGGTTATTTCTGGAGGATATTGTGGAAGAACTTGAAGACAAATTTGAAGTTTAGTTCTGCACACCACCCACAGATTGATGGACAGACAGAAGTGGTGAATAGGAGTTTGGGTAACCGGCTACGATGCTTAGTAAGAGATAAGCCCAAGGGATGGGATTTGATTTTACCACAGGCAGAATTTGCTTACAACAATTCTGTCAATATGAATACTGGTAAATCACCATTCCAAATTGTATATGGGAATAGTCCAAGAAATGCTTCAGAGTTAAGGAATTTGGACAAAGGAGAAAAGACAAGTGTCGAGGCTGAAGACTTTGTAGCACACATGAAGAATTTGCACGAAGAGGTGAAAAGCCACATTAATAAGATGAATACTCAGTACAAGGCTAAGGCAAATCAAAAGAGGAGATATAAGGAGTTCCAGGTAGGAGATGAAGTCATGGTTCACTTGAGAAAAGAAAGGTTCCCAATTGGAACATACAATAAGTTGAAAATGAAGAAATTTGGACCATGCAGAATCCTGAAGAAGCATGATTTAGGAAATGCATATGAGGTAGAGTTGCTGAGTGGGATCAATATTTCCCCTTCAACATTGTTGATTTATCAGAATATCATGAAGGTGGAATAGAGGATGGACCAACAGAAGCAAGTGGAGTATTCCGGTATCTACTTCAATGGAAGAGATACAAGAGATCTTGGATAGCCGTGTGGGAAGAAGTACTTGGAACAGACAATATGAAGAATATCTGGTAAAATGGAAAGAAAGGCCTGTTGAAGATTCTTCTTGGTTGTTTAAGGCAGAAGTTGACCGTTTGAGTTTTCCTCACACAAACATCTGAGACGTGACAGGGTCACTTCTCAAATTACCCTGGGTGTTTGATGCAGGAGCATCCAGTGGTGTAAGGGCAATCTTGCATCACTAAAAAAAAGTTGATTCAAAATCATTGTAGTTGTTTTATAATTAGTGTTTCCGGTTCCATAATATCTAGAATAATAATGTAGGACTTTCAGCTTTTCCAAAACTGCTAAAAATACCAATCTGCCTATTTTAGGAAGTGTACCTACAATTTTAGGAAAGTTTGCATTTGGGCACAGATTGAAGTGAAAACTTTTAGAAAGTTACATAATAGAAATAAAAGACCTTTGGTGAAGGAATTAGGCAAAGATTATTTGTGAGCTGAAAGATATTAAAGTTTTTATTTTCCGAAAAGCCCCTAAAATTTTTTGAAACAAGATATGAGGCACTAAAACATCCCATAACATCCCAAAAAGTTGATGAAAATATGTTTACAAATTTCTAGTGTGATAGTTCACATCGCGAGCTTTCCAGCGTTTAAAATGGTTCGTCAATCGGACACCCAGATCAAAAGTTATGCTTCCCAGAAGTTGACCTACTTTTGGAGGGAGTTGCAAATTTTAAAATTTAGTTAGAGGCCACCAAAAAGTTCAATTTATGACTATTTTGGGAACCCTAGGTAGTAGTAGAGTTAAGGGGGCAAGTGTGGAGTCAAGAATAGGCGGGAAAACATAAACCCTAGTTGATTTGGGGTTACAGAAGGTAGGTGATTCTAGAATCTTGTGATAGTAAGCTGTAATGTGTTGTAGCCTATGGAGGGTTGATTCCTCTGATTGTATTTGAGCTTATATAATGTAACAAGTGGTCCAAATCAATAAAAAAAAGTTCTATTTTTTTGTGTGCAATTTATGTTGTTGTGTGTTTTATGATTTACCCCCTTCATCAGTATGATGATTGTTATGACAAACAAGCTAAGTATATTACCGTTATAAGGACTAAAAGTGTTGAATTATCACAATCAATGAATATAAATCAATCAATTGGCAGTAAATAAGACATTGAATATGATGTCACACCTAGTCCCAATGATGAGCATGAGTTGACAATGGTACGATCTTCAAAAGTTAGGAGAATATCTTTGCTTTGACTAGTAATGATGTGACTGTTGGCAAGAGACACTATATGGATTCATGGTTGTTGTCATTGATGGCAACAAAGGTCATCCCACATATCCGCAAGACATGATATGTCTCTACCGGAAGTCAGAATAAAGAATGTTGTGATCCGGTGAAGAAGAACAGAGCATGTGGCAAGGTCCGACAGATTGGTCCGGACCTCTCAGAGGAAGTGTCTTGGTGCAGTGCGGATTTGGGGAAGTTAAGAGGACTACCTTGAGTGGTATATTCCAAGGATTTAGCCTCCGGTGATGGACAAGGAAAAAGATATGAATGGTTGAGTACCGGATTTCTGAGAGACAGTGAAAACAGAGGAAGAACTGACTGGCAGAGTATCAGACTGCTTTCCGGATGTGTTACTGTTGATGACAGAGGTTGTGAAGGCATGAATCATGTTTGGTCGACATGATTAATGATATCTACAAGTATATGCTTGATCCGCATTGCTTGGTGAGGAAGGATTCAGCCGACAGAATGAGAGTTTGTAAGAAACTAGACTGTTCCGGATGCCGACTAGAAAGGTGATGAAATTACTTGTGCGGATATATATAGAGGATGGATTTAGTTGTGAAATGTGTGTTAGTGTGGAGATAAATGCGAATAAGTCTAGAGAAAGAGCAGAGATAGCAGAAAAGATCCGGTATGTGAAAGATAGCAGAATAAAGAACAGAGGAAAGATGAAGTGCAGCAAATCAGTGTACTAAGCCTAACCGGAACTGAACTCCAGCATATGCAGATGCTTCCAATCAGTTCAAGACTGTGATTCTCATCACTTTGTAGACAGTGTGTCTTCTTGTAGGCAGTGGGCCTCTTGTGAGCAGTGTGCTCGGGCAGTGAGCCCTAATTGGCAAGTGCCATTTTTGTAATTTCCTATTCTTCTAACAGAGAATAATTCTTGGGTTAATCACCCCGTGGTTTTCTCCCTTAACAGGGTTTCCACGTCAAAAATACTGTGTCATGTGTTTCTTATTTCATGGTTAATATTTTGTGTTTGATTTTATGCTGCTTCAATTAAAAGGAAAGTTCAATAAGGGAAATAATTAGGATAACTGATTCACCCCCCCCCTCTCAGTTATCAACAATTGGTATCAGAGCCAAGTTCCTCCTAATAGAGCCTAACATCTTGAGGAAGATCTGGGATTTCAAATGGATGCATATGGTTTAAGGGAGCAACTCAAGACTGCCCTTGAGGATCTTGAACAGTCAAATTCTGAAGTCAGTGAATTAAAGGAAAGACTCAAACAGGCTGATGAATTCATGAGAGAATTAAAAGACAAATTAAGTCTCTCTATGAAAAAGAGAAAGGAGCTGCTTCAACAGTTGGCAAGACAAAGTGAAGAAAGCAATACAAATGAAGAATTGACTGAGCAAACCAAGTTAAGTGAAAAGTTATCAAAAGAAGTCATTATGTTAAGACATGAAATGGAATCAGGAACTATAAAGTTTACTCAAGAGATTGAAGAAAAAAGAAAGGCTGAAGACAATCTAAGACAATCTCTTAAAGAAAAATCAGAAGAATGCCACCAGATGGACAGGATTATCAGACATCTTGAATCTGATCTTGAAGATGCCAAAGATAATGAAGGAAAACTTGAGGATCAAATTACCTCTCTCAAAAGAGACCTTCAAACAGCAAATGAATATAAAGAGAAATTCAAGATAAGTTCTGCTCAACTTGAAGTTCTTCTTGGAAGTCAAAAGAGGACAGATGACAAGTATGGCTTGGGATATGAGAAAGGAGAAAGCTCCGGATCCGGTCAGAAGAATCTTGGATCAGAAAATCCAAGGAGCAGGCCTAGAAGACCTCCGGTAAGACAGCCAAATGCTCAAAGATATCCATCCTTCAATGGATACTGCCACAGCTGCAACCACTTTGGTCACAAAGCTAATCAGTGCAGAATGAGAATGAATCAGAATAATTCATCCTTCTCCGGACAGTGCTTCAACTGCAAAAGGTATGGACACAAATCCCATGAATGTAGAATTATGCAAGTAAACAAATCATTCAAAGGTAGATGCTTCACATGCAATAGAATAGGTCATAGGGCTAATCAATGCAGATCAAGAGGATATCAGTCAAATATGCAAAGGAATGTTATTTGCCAAATCTGCAATAGGTCCGGTCATAATGCTAAAGTCTGCAGAAACAAGAATCAGGACAAGAGAGGTCCGGTGTATAATCAGAATCAAGACAAGGGTAAACAAAAGATGAATGCGGATGAGGTTAGGAATCAGATGAGCAAGATTTGGGTAAAGAAAAGTTCAGAGAATGTAGAGGTTGGATCCGCACCAGACTCTGGTGCTGATATTTCTTCCGGAAATTAAAAAGTAAGCTCAGGCTCAGGGGGAGACTCAAAGAAAATCTTGTTCCCCCAGCCAAACAAGTGGTGCCGGATGTGGCACAAGATGCGGATCAAAGGGTTTGTAGATATGAGTCTTGAGATACTTCAGTCAAGTTTTCAGAGGTCCGCATGGAGTTATGAAGAAGCTATGATCGATCAAATAAGACCTGTTCAGGGAGATGCTCCGGTATGATAAAGGATTACAAAAAGGTCCAGAAAGATCCGGAAATGCACTATCTTGTTCTGCGGATTGGACAGAGTGTTTGAGATGATCTTGTAATATGCTACCTTGATTTATTCATGATTGAAAGATCCGGATGATATCCACAGATCAGGACTAATCCGGGATACTCCAAGCTATTCAGACAAGGCAAACCGGAATGATGTAGGTGAAGCATTTATTGCAGACAGGTATTAGGGTTCGCGGAGCAATTTAAGGGATTTCTCAAAGGTCATTTGCTCATTCTGCACTCGAGAAGAAGCGAAAAGTGGAGCTCTGCAACAAGGTTCTTCAAGCACACCAAGGATCTCCTGCCAAAGCTATTGGATAAAGAAATCAATCCAACCACTCCGTGCAAACCGAAGGCGCATAAGATATTCTCCGTTTTTCATTACCTCACTGCAAATCCTTGAAGAATGGCTACTCCAAACATAGTTAAGATCTCTGATAGACCTCGCCCCTCATTCAAGAAACATCCCTACAAATCATTGGAGGTAGACCCACTAGGAGCCTTCTCTAGTGTTCCTCACGGAGTTTTACACACCGAAGACATTAGGGTTTACATACATGCAAACATTGAGGAATTTGGGGAATTCAAATTAAGAGACCTCTATCACAAACAGCTGATTGACAATGCTTTTGAGCTTAAACCAGAGTATAAGGATATTCAGAAGAAACAATTTGAGCAATTTATTCATTTCCCCTGCTTTGAAGAAGATGAATGGGTCCGGTATGTGCTGAGCAGGATGCATGACAACTTTCTATGGCTAGATAGACCCTGCAAGATCACAAAAGAGGCAATTAGAGCAGTAACTGGCCTATACTCTTCCGGAGGAGTACCTATCCTCAAATCTGTCAAGAACAACATTGTAACTGAGGCCACCGGATCAAAATTTGACAAAAGGGCAATGACCATTGAAGACATCTCCGATCCGGATATCAAATATGCATCAATGATAATAGGATACAAGATCTACCACTCCAGCAGGGAGAATTCTGTATCCGGAACTGCAGTATACACTGCCTATGAGATGCTAAGAAAGAATGTAGAGTATGATCTCTGCGAACTACTGCTAAACCAATTAATGGAAAATATACAGAAAATCAAGAAGGATAAGAAGAATTCCTTTAAGTATGGTACTCTGATTGTATGTCTATTCTTCTACTTCATGAATGAGCTACCCGGAACAAGTGGATGGGTATGGCAGAATGACAAACCTGTTGCAGTCCAGATAAGAGACTACTTGCATGGACTTGGGGATGCAAAAGCGAGAAATTCAGCTCTATGGGGATACTTCAAAAACTTTCAGAGCATGATGCAAGCAAGAGAGAGAATTCCCCAGTCTCTCATTGAGAAATACAAGGACTCAGTGTGCTTTATGGTTGACACTGATCAGTGCCTAATGGAGGCAGTAGAGCCAAGGACTGTCTGGATCATGCCCATGGGGTATGAAGTTGATGAACAGATAGTGGAGCTGCATGTTCAACACATGCTAAGTCAGCCCAAAGATCCTAAGGCAGAAAGGTTTGGAACCTTTGAGGAGCTGAGTGTAAAAATACATGTAGAACTCAGGGAACCTGAGATTAAAAGAAAGGTAAGAAAAGAAGTAGAGCACATTGCTCAAGGCCTAGGTATCTCAAAGGAGGCACTTGATGCCAGCCGGGAAAAGAGGAGGAAGGCCGAGGAAGAAGAGAAAAGCAAAGAAAGTGCTCCGGTTGGAGCTCCCACCCGGACCAGATCAACAAAGAGATCTGCACCTCCCTCAACCAAAAGTTCAAAACCGGAAGTCCAGGCATCCGGTAAGAGATCAAAGGCAAAAGCCACAAGGGCTTATGGAAGCCAAAAGGATGAAGAGGAAACAGAATCAGATGAAGGAGTAAGAGAAGTAAAGAAACAGAAAAAGAAAGGATCCGGTAAGCCCTCCACAGGCCAAGACAAGGAGGAAATGGCAGAGGTAACTGTTGAAAAGCCCACTCTGTCACTAGAGAGCATAATCAAGTCGGTCACGGTGGATGGAAACCTTCAACCAATGACTGAATCATATGATGACTTCAGTGAGGCCGACCAAAAGACTCTGCAGGAGGCCACAGTGAAATATCTTAACATATATAATAAGGCTTTCATTGAAATAATATCTCTTATTCCTAAAAGCCTAGAAAAGGAAATGGAAGTAAGAAAGAATAATGCTCATGCTAAAGATCTTGAGATCCGGGAGCAGATAGCTATTCAGCTATATCCTCAAATTGATCCCAAGACAATGAACATTATCTTCAAGGACTGTAAAGATGAGTTCAGAAGCAAAGCCAGGATGAATCAACTCATGCTTGGTGAGACTGACAAAGTGGCCCAAGAAACAGAAGAGATCCTCCGGAAGGCCTTCAAAAGGTTCAATCTTCCTGTTGTAGAGGACATAGGTGCAGAAACAGCTGCTGATTTGGAATCTTCTGTTCCGGAAGAAGTGAGCCCTGAACAGACAAGTGAGGACTTGGGACCCTCTGCTCAAGAAGAAGTGGCCCATGAACAAGTTAGCATCTCTCCTTCGATTTCCCCTACAGTCTCCGGATCCAAAGAAGAAGAGCAACTACAGGAGAAGGAAGCAGTGGTGAAAGACAAAGAGGTTGACAGTTCTAAGACTGCAGAAGAAAAGAAACATCTGTCTCTGGCAAGAGACACTGCACAAACTGTTCAACAATTTTTGAGTAAAGAAACTCTAGAGATTGATGAACCGGAGCTTCTCAAAGGTCCATTTGATTTTGACTCTCTCTCTCCGGTACAAACAATGAAGATAGCTTCATTTGCAAATGCCAAGGCAAATGAAAAGCTCCTGAAGTCTCATATGGAAGACTGTGAGTTGATAGAGGCTGCTTCCGGAATACTTGTAAAGATCATGCCATCAATCCAGATAGATCCGACAGCCTCCACTTCCGGTAATCTAAAAACCTTAGTCAGCAGTGTTGATACACATTTTGATTCTTTAGAAAAATCAGCTGAAGAAAAGGTCCGGAAGGAATTTTTGGATAAGAGATTTTCAGAAATATTAGAATTAATCTCTAAGGATAGAAAGATTGTAAGCATTGGAATAAGGAGCTTAGAGAATGCTCTTAAGGATGGCGGTGATATCTATAAATTTTGTATATCCTGGTCAAAGGCAACAGCAGCATTTGACAAGAAAATAAAAGAGGAACAGGATAAGCTACAAAGCTTATCTCAAAGTTTTGATCCTCTCTCTTCCTCTATAATAAATCAAGAATGTCAGACTATTGCAGTCTTGAACGAAATAAAGAATCTTGAGAAGGAAAGGAAGAACATCACCAACCGGATGGGAGAACTTAGAAGGATTATAATCCCTAAGTTGGAAACCATGCATGAGGCCATCAGTGATGCTAGGACCACCGCCCAAACAAAAGATCCGACAGATCTCAAGCGGGCAGAAGCGTTTGCATTTTTGTTAAGTGGTCACATTTCAATTTTGGACAGAATGAAGCAAAGTTGGGCTACCGAAATGATTCAATTACAGACATCCTTTGCAGACATTCTTCAATATATGTGAGTATGTAAATATGCGGCTAAGTATAAGAAATTTTTGAAAATTTTGATATGCGGACCCTACCCTTTGCCATTGATGTCAAAGGGGGAGTGAGGAGCAGTGAAAAATGAGGGATCCAACTAAGGGGGAGTTCCGGAAATTGTATATAAAGACAGAGCATCAGCAAAGGGGGAGCATAGTGAAAACACTTAGTCATTTTTCACTAAGTGTTGCCATCAATGCCAAAGGGGGAGATTGTTGGCAAGAGACACTATATGGATTCATGGTTGTTGTCATTGATGGCAACAAAGGTCATCCCACATATCCGCAAGACATGATATGTCTCTACCGGAAGTCAGAATAAAGAATGTTGTGATCCGGTGAAGAAGAACAGAGCATGTGGCAAGGTCCGACAGATTGGTCCGGACCTCTCAGAGGAAGTGTCTTGGTGCAGTGCGGATTTGGGGAAGTTAAGAGGACTACCTTAAGTGGTATATTCCAAGGATTTAGCCTCCGGTGATGGACAAGGAAAAAGATATGAATGGTTGAGTACCGGATTTCTGAGAGACAGTGAAAACAGAGGAAGAACTGACTGGCAGAGTATCAGACTGCTTTCCGGATGTGTTACTGTTGATGACAGAGGTTGTGAAGGCATGAATCATGTTTGGCCGACATGATTAATGATATCTACAAGTATATGCTTGATCCGCATTGCTTGGTGAGGAAGGATTTAGCCGACAGAATGAGAGTTTGTAAGAAACTAGACTGTTCCGGATGCCGACTAGAAAGGTGATGAAATTACTTGTGCGGATATATATAGAGGATGGATTTAGTTGTGAAATGTGTGTTAGTGTGGAGATAAATGCGAATAAGTCCAGAGAAAGAGCAGAGATAGCAGAAAAGATCCGGTATGTGAAAGATAGCAGAATAAAGAACAGAGGAAAGATGAAGTGCAGCAAATCAGTGTACTAAGCCTAACCGGAACTGAACTCCAGCATATGCAGATGCTTCCAATCAGTTCAAGACTGTGATTCTCATCACTTTGTAGACAGTGTGTCTTCTTGTAGGCAGTGGGCCTCTTGTGAGCAGTGTGCTCGGGCAGTGAGCCCTAATTGGCAAGTGCCATTTTTGTAATTTCCTATTCTTCTAACAGAGAATAATTCTTGGGTTAATCACCCCGTGGTTTTCTCCCTTAACAGGGTTTCCACGTCAAAAATACTGTGTCATGTGTTTCTTATTTCATGGTTAATATTTTGTGTTTGATTTTATGCTGCTTCAATTAAAAGGAAAGTTCAATAAGGGAAATAATTAGGATAACTGATTCATCCCCCCCCCTCTCAGTTATCAACAGTGACAAATGGTCTAAGTGGTAAGACACTAATCAAGACTCCTTGTCTTCAATAGATATGTTTGAAATGTTAATCTAGACAAAATACTAACTAACATTAGAAACTAGCTTTACGATGCAAGACTTGAAGAAAATCATGGTGAACACAAAGAGCATCAATTATAGTTTGAATTAGCTATTCAAGATAGCCAAGGGGTGAAATCATCAAGAAAGAAGTATTTTTAAGGCTAGTTATGATGACAGAGTTATTGGTGATCTTTTGACAGAGTTTTATGATGACAAAAAGACTAAAATATAAAGTATATTGCAGCTTAACCAGTCTGATTTCTTGGAGAAATCTAGAGATGGAAGTAAAAAATTTTTAGAGGGTACTCAAACAACAAAGAACTTATCTAGTATAGGTCCAATAAATGAAAATTGAACTAATTTTTTAGAGGTAAATGACCAAGAGGATGATAGTGACAACTCATTACTAAATGAGGACCAATTATATCAAATTTGTAGCATCAATAACACTAAATTTTATGTTGATACAACTGGTTACATTAGAGAGAATGATAATAATACTTTGTTATAGGGAGGTATCAATGACATAGTTCAAATTGAGAGAGTACAAAAGAGTCTTGAATGTCATGATGTTGTTTCTCAAGGTCATGGTTCACTTCCACATTGACAAGAAGAAGAATCAAGGATGTGTACTTACAATTTTGATAGTGTTTAAAATTCTTTAGGGTTAACTAATCAAGATACAACAAATTCATGCATATCATAGTTTAATGATTCTAATTCTATTAATTCACATAACACATGATGACTTTTTAAACTTAGATAGTTCCACTTTTAGTGACTGTGAGTGTTCTTATGAGAGTTATATGGATAAACAATGGTGGGATGTTTTGTTAATGGATGTATTTTCTTGTGATTTTTTTAATGATGTTTTTGATGCTTCATAAATCATAGTTAACCCTAAAATGTGCAATAAGAGGCTAGTGATAACTTGATGAAATTGATATAGTCTAGGCTCTGATCATGACAATGACTTAGGGTAGCTTATACTAATTGTGGAAGGATTCTTAGCTTTGTGAAAACCATGAACTTGCTGTCCACTTTGATGGATTTAACATGCAATAGACATAGACCTCAATACCCCATACTCTAGAATGGCTTAAAGAGAAGTGATATGTAAAAGTTGCATGATCACCGTACGAACCTCATATACAATAGTCTACCCTTATTCATATCTCCAAAAGATCTTCATGTTGTCTTCACTACTCACACCTCGGGTGTATGTTTTAATAATGTTTGAAATGGTGGGGAGGCTTATGTTGTATCCTTCACATGTCCAAATGATCCTTTCTGCTATCCCTAAAGGTCAATCATAAACAACAGGAATAACATCATGACTTCAATTGCTAACAATGGTTTCAATGTATATAAGGGAACATGTGTAGATCATATGTATATTTCTAGACTGTCATAGTCTTGGGTAACTTAAGACACTTATATTATCCTTTCTCCACCCTAAAACTTCATCACCCTCATAGAGATTTAGGTACATCACAAAGGACTAGTTATATTATCATGCAAGGAGGCTCTACTCAAGACTGTCTCGATGGCATCATACCCTCCTTAACTGTACTGTAGTACATGCACGCACCAATATCAATACTCTATCTTCCTTAACTATCTAATAACTCCTTGACAAGTCACTATCTATTCAAGACAACCTCATTGTGATTATAATTGTCCTAATAGCTATGCCAATGACATGTATGGTTATCTTTTAGTTGACGACAATCTTCCCTACCATATGAATATCCTTTCAAGACCACCTAGATATGTTTATATAGTATCATGGATATCTTTTTGCATGGATTTGAGATTAATTGAATTATCATTTAGTCTTGATTTACACCTTGTGTATCAATTGCTACCCTACCCATAGGTGAGAGGTCATAACTATTCCTAGGGTTGCATGATAGCTATTGCAGTATAACTTAGTCTTTAGGTTGATATGATAGTTCTTCCAAGTGAGTATGCTCAAGTGACAATCCTTAGCTTGATTTTAGCATGATGATAATTCATTGACTAACATGATTTCCCTTAGTATCCTTCTAATTGTTTAGGTTAGTGTTTGAATCAGGATAATAGCAACATAAGATAATTTTCACTTTCTCACATTAACTTGTCAAAATTATAATCCTCTCACTTCCCTCATGACTATCCTATAACATGAGATTTAATGTTTTAACATAATCATAAAGTGAAGTAAACGAATACATTTAAAGAAACATACCTTAGATTTTGAGATTTGAGTTGCCCATCCTCAAAAATTTAATATTTTTGGCAAGTTCCTTCGTATTCAATGTTGAATTCTATATAACTCTAATATGATTAGTGAAAATTTAAGAAAAAAACAAACATATATAATCAAATTCAATCTAAATACATTAAAATTAACATTGAAACAATATGAAACGTGAAACTATTAGTTTAAACAATCAAATTCTATCTAAAACCATTTAATTTAGTTCTTCTAGGTTGAAAAACCAAAAAAGGTGGTGTATTAAGTAAAAAATGATTGTCAAAATGTCAATTGGTTAAAAAAGTGGTTTGTTGTCCGATTGTGCATGAAAAGTAGGGAATAATAGAGCATGTGGGACTGAAACACAGATCCCACATGCTTTTTGTCCATTTTTTTGGTTCACAAAAACATGCTCACATTATAACGTGAGCGCATTTTGTCAAGAATGGAAAGTTTAATTGCTTTCATGCATCAAAAGTCTTAAGTGTTGTCATGCATGGAAACTTATAAGTGTTTTAAGTGCATGAAAAGTGGGAAGGGAGGTACAAAGGTGAGAGAGAGAGAGAGGGTAGGAGGTATAGAGGGGATGGAGAGGGTAAGAGGTAAAGAGGGGAGAGAGAGAGATAGAGAGACACAGAGAGACAAGAGATGAGGTAAAGAGGGGAGGAAGAGAGATACAGATAGAAAGATTACTTTTGACATGTAACCCTAAACCTGAGCAACCCTAAACCCTAAATAATGCCCCTAAACCCTAACCCCTAAACCTAAGCAACCCCAAACCTTTGTCTCTCTATCTCTATCGTCTCTCTACCTCTCAATCTCTCACCCTATGCCTCTGGCCATGTCCCCCATCTCTCCCCTCAATCTCCTCTATATCTCCCCATCGGTCCCCTCTCTCTCTAAACCCTATACCTCCAAACCTTAACCCCTAACCCCTAAACCCTAAACCCTAAATGCTAAATAATGCCCCTAAACCCTAACCCCTAAACCTTGAACCCTAAACATGAGCAACCCTAAATCCCTAAACCCTAAATAATTCCCTTAAACCCTAAACCCTAACCCCTAAACCCTAAACTTGAGCAACCCTAAACTCATAAACCCTAAATAATACCCCTGATCCCTGACCCCTAAACCCTAAACCTCTCTCTCTCTCTCTAAACCCCTAAACCCTAAATAATGCCCCTAAACCCTAAACCTCTATCTCCCTATCTCTCCCTAATATCTCTATCTCTACCATCCTTCTACCTCTGGCCATGTCTCTCATTCTCTATCTCCGTATCTCTCCCCTTCATCTCCTCTATATCTCCCTACCAGTCCTCTCTCTCTAAATCATAAACCCTAAACCTCTAAACTTTAACCCCTAATGCTTAAACTATAAACCCTAAACCCTAAATAATGCCCCTAAACTCTAACCCCTAACCCTTAAACCCTAAACCCGAGCAACCCTAAACCCCAAACCCCTAAACCCTAAACCTAAGAAACCCTAAACATCTATCTCTCTATCTCTCCCCTATCTCCCTATATATAGCATCCCTCTACCTCTCAATCTATCTCCCTATCTCTATCATCCCTCTACCTCTCAATCTATCTCCCTATATGTCTTTGGACATGTCCCTCACTCTCTATCTCCCTATCTCTCCCATCTGTCTATATCGGTCCCCTCTCTATCTCTCTCTAAACCCTAAACCCATAAACCCATAAACTCCTAAACTGTAAACCCTAAACCTAAGCAACCCTAAACCCTAAATATTTCCCCTAAACCCTAAACTTGAGCAACCCTAAACTCATAAGATCTAAATAATGTCGATAAGAGAGAGAGAGATGATTTTATTTTACCATAACACAAGTGCGTTATAATGCACTCACGTTGCTTTACCTTGGTAATTTCCAAGCCTTTGGCTTGGATTTGCCTTGGGATTCCAACCCAAAGGCTGGGACAATGTTTTGGATGTCCAAAGACATGTTTTTCTAGATTGTAACAAAAACCACATAATCTCGAGCATGCTTTCCATCAGGTTAGCACTTGTTTGAATGACAAGTCAAAAAAATACCACCATAATCTTAAGCTCTCTGTTAGCTTTCTAACCATATAATTTTTTTTCATGTTTTGAGTATGTTAAGGATTTCATCTTTAATTTCTTTTGTTAATGTATCCATTTTTTGTCAAAAACCAGTGTCTGGTATTTTTGACTTTTTTTAAACCATTCATCAAAATTTCAAATAGACTACATTTTTAGAAACTGGACTCCATTCTACACCTATTCAATTTTTTTTTTTCGATTTTCGATTAGTTTTCAAAAATTTTAGGGGGGAGCACGCTCAATTTTCTATTTTTTAGGATGTGTCCACTTTGAAAATTAGTAAAAAATTAATTATTCATTAAAAAATTATCAAAAAAATCAGGGATAAACTACATGGTGTTAGCTAATTTCTCACCAAAGAGATTTTTGAAATACTAAAAAAAGTTAACATTTTAGGGGGAGCACACTAGACGCTATGTTTTTTTTTTTTAAAAATAGGACCAATTTGTGTGCTCCCCCTTTTTGAACCCCTTAATCTCAACCATTTTTTTAAAAAATTAGTAGTTTAGAAACTAGATTCAGAGCACTACAACTCTTGTTTTTGTTGTATCTTCAAAATTTGAGTGTAACTATCTTCAATTTCTCATCCAACATTAGTCTTTCTTGATTTTAGAAAAAAAGTGGCATCTTAAGACCCCCTTTTGGTCCCCCATCTTTGTGCACTTACCCAGTTGTTGCATCAACATGAAATCTAAATTAGGTTAGAAAGGCCTCTTCCATTAACAACCAACTAGTAATGGAGTGTTGTGGTAAGTTGATATACCATTCATAAGCTTCCTCACAGAGTGTGTAAGGAAACAACCTACACACTACATCTTTGTGCTAGATTCTTTCTCTAAAGAAAGTCTCTTTGAATATTTGCAAGTGATCTTTAGCATCTTGATGCAGTTGATATTTTGGACATAACTTGTTAGGATTCTTCAACATATCATGATATGCCACAAATATGATTAGAGATTCAACATTAATGAATGCCATTGGAGCTTGTACATGGGTGATAGGATTTAGATTCCTTGGTTGTGCTCCTATCAAACTGGCTCTAGCTCTTCGATTTCCTCTTGCATCAGGTAGTTTGACCAAAGGATCACTGGATATGGATCTTGATCTTGTTGCAATCCCTTGTTGATTAGCCAGCTTGTAAGAATCAGGTTATGTTTGTGGCTTCTCTCCTTCTAGCGCCACTTCTGTTGACGTGGATGTTACTCACATTGAACACAAATAGATTTCTATACAACAAAACACTTATCTCTCTTAAAAGACTTCAAATTCACATTGAATTTGCAATCCCAAGGCTCCATTGGTCAAGTCTTGACACATGTGTTTTCACTCAGGGTTTGTTGTATCTTGTTGTTTTCACAAAGGGGCTTACACATGTTCTACTCTTACAAAGTTGAGAAATTGTCAAAGGATTCAGAAAATCATCAAATATTTACAAATATCATCAAGATTACACATGATCTATAATTATCTTGTTATATTTTCTTAAAGGAAAGGATGACTTTGATTAATTCCTCTAGATCTAGAACTTTGATCAATTCTTCTAAAACTACTCAAAGATTTTCATAAAATCAACAAATTCACAAGTATTTCAGTAATTGTTCATGGATTTAGTTAGATCTACCTTTATTTTAATGAATTTGATAAATAAACAGGAAAAGACAGGGAAAGGAAGAGAAAAGGTCCTAAGAAGTTATATTTTCAGCGATTCCACATGTATACTTTGCCAAAACAATCAATTGAGACAAATCAACTTATACTTCACCAGAATTATTCATAGCTAGGCATAAGTGATGCAAATCTTCAAAGGAAATTTGTAACAACATGAAAGAACTCAAATGCACTCCAAATCAGACACATCAATTTGATATTTCACAACTATTCACAAACATACAGTCAGTTGAGAATTATAATTAGATATGACTGCCAATTGGCCTCAAATTCATAATTTTACACAAAATAAACAAGTGTTCTCATTGAGAGTGAGTAGAAACCATGAAGCAAGCAAGAAGTTACAAATTCTACACTTCAAGCTTGACATATATCAACAATTTCTAAGAACAACTCTGGTCCTTTTATAGAATAAGGATGCCCTGAGTCGGTTACAATTCAAAGGTTAAGATTGCATCAAAATAATCAATGATCCATATTAAAATATGGCAAGTGGATGACAATTGGCATCCTAGAATATTCTCATAGAATCTGGACCTCTGACAACTAGCACACATTATTGGAAGATTCTAGAATCAATGATATGACATGGCACTTGGTCTTGGACAAAGAATATACAAGAAACTGCATCTGGACATCCATGGCAAGATACCTGACAAAAGAATATAACAACCATCCAACTGGACATTCAATTTGGTTGATATGCTAATTGCCCTCAGTATCGTGACTTTATCCAATTGACAAAAATAATGTAAATAGTATGAAGGAATGGGGCTACTCATTGTCACTGTCTATACACTCTTCAATTATACATTCCCCTGTCTCCCAGACTCTGTAATCATTGTATAGTATCAAAACTCTTGTGGTCTCATTCTTATCATAGGCTTGTGCATTTCCCTTAATGAATTCTTGCGCATCAAAATTATTCTCAATCACCATCAACTTATCTAGCCTAGACTTCATCTTTCTCACGTATTCTTTTATTTTTACACTCTTATCTATCATATTATCTATAGATTCTTCTATGAGGTTCTGTATAGGATCATTAAGGACTTTTTAAAAATTGCTCTTAAATTTCTTAAGAGCCAGATCCTCACCATATTTTACATCAGTGCCAAAAATGTGACATACCAAACCCTCTAGGATGTCAACATCATGGTCCACCAATAATTCATCTATCTTCCTCTGTAGATCATCCATCTTACCCTGGCATTCCTTGAGAATATCCCTTTCAAACTTAAGTTCTCTTCTCCTTAAAGAGAACTATCTTCTCCTTAAAGATAGGGTCTTATATGTCACTATCTTCTCCTTAATCAAAATGCCATAATTGATCTCCTCAATGGACTTCATCCTAACCAGCTCAATGTCATTCTATTCTAGCCACTCTGTACATTCCTCTCTCAATGATGCAATTTTATCCTTTAGCTGAAAATGGAATCCCAATTTAAACTAGCCATTTTGATTATTTCCTCCCATGTAGATAGAAAGTTCTTAATCTAACCTTCCATGACACTGGCTTCATGCTTCTTAGTGTCCAATTCTGTAATTTTCTCTTATGAAACCAAAGCAATATTAGTCGGCATGTCAGTAATTACTTGTCTAGGCACCACTATCCCCTTGATGGAATTTTGTAACTAGACAATTTGTCCTTTAAGCTCCCTCTCCCTCTTCTTATCCTTTTATAACTAGGATGCAATTACCTCAAAATTCTCTCAGAGCTCATCAATTTCCTGCTCCTAGGTAGTGTGACCCAAATCAATGGTGGATATATGATATTCATCCACAATTTCCCCTTTATCTTTGTTATCATACCTAGGCATAGCCAATTGAGCTATCCTGGATTCGGTTGCATCTCTCTTTATGGAGGACACTATTCGAGCCTTCCTTTTAGGCCTAAGAGCTTACTCTTGAAATAAACTCTTGAAATGTAATGTCCAACTAATTGTATGGGCTAGAGGGGTTGTACCTCAGATTTCAACCAGTTAGGAATATCCACAATTGGTTGTTCCTCTTATTGGTCTCATTCTAGATGTTCCACATGTACATCATGTTCCTTGATTAGCACTTCTTGCTCAACTTGATGTTGTGGAACATCCTATTGTAGAACCTCCTATTGTGTTTCCTCTTGTTGTAAAACTTCATATTCCTTATTTGTTTCATCTTCTTTAAATTTGCATCCTCTGACTCCTTGAACACCATCACATACATGCTTTTCTAATTGACTTCCAGTAACATCCTGTATGTTGTCAACTGTAAGGACATCTGATTGACTTTGATGATCTTGTTGTATTTGTTTTGAATCTGGATCCTGATGCTCTTCTTGTATTTGTACAAAAAGGTGCAAAAAAGGTGAAGTTCACTTGGAGCATAAACTTCCGCAATTATGGGGATTTCCATGTGAACAGGAATTTTATGTTTTGTGTAAGGTTAGGTTCAGATGGAAGTGAGTAACCTACTAAACTATTAATAATTGTCAGGTTGTGGGACTTTTCTAGCCAATAGGACATTTTCAAGGATTTCTAACTGAATTGGAATATTAAGTTTGAAGATATCGGGTTTAGTTGAATATCAAGTTCCCGCTAGGCTAAATTGCATTTTAGATTGTCGTCAGGTCCGAGGTTAACTTCTCCAATTTATTTTAATACTTAAGAATTCCCTTCTAACATGGTCACTTCAAAATGACTTCTTGCGGGGTTTTCTAATGGATGTGGAAAATTGTGGACAATTTCAGGTGAAGTAGAACAATGTTTCAGTTGGGCTCAAAACACCCGCTAAGGGATAACTTGCTCATTTTGATGAATTTTCAAGAAATTCCATAGGTAACCCAAGATAAAATACAATTCTCTATCTATCTATGACCATACTTGGGATTACTAATGGTTAGAAATTGTTGCTTCATGATAATTTCACATTTTACCATTACCGCTAAAGCAAGCATAAAGAAGAATACACAAGCAAAAAGAAAGTGGGGTCCTCATTTTGTTGGGAGCAAAATGGGGTGAGTTGTGAGACTACACAACATTCCCCCTTTTGACCCCTTGAGACTAGCGCCACTTTTCTGCACAACTTAAAGTTCTTTCTTATTAAATAATTAAATATAAGTTGTCTTTTTAATTGTTTCACTTTTTGACAATTTAAGTATTTAACTATTTAATAATTTTAATTATTTTCCCTGTCAAGTATCGATTCCATCACATAAATAACTAAAGTAAAAGTAAACTAAAATTACACTATCAAGTAAAAGAGAGATTTACTAACTAATTGACAACACAAGATTTGATTCATTGATATGGTAAACAATAATGTTACAATTCCTCATATAGAAGTACAGTTACAGAGCTCCATGAAATAACATGTACATGTTTCAATATTGGCTTAAGTGCCTTACAAATCATTTCAGTACAATGAAGTAATACATATGTCACCATATACAAGTAGAATCCATAATACATAGATCAATCGTCAACTGCTATCGACCATCTGGTCATCTGTTGCGTCATAGGACAAGAACATGGTTCAGGCACTTTTCCACCCAACCACAAAGCTTATGCTTCCCCAATATTCTTCAGACTTGAAGAATGCTTGACACTGCACAAAGGGCCTAGCAACCTGTAAATAGTTGGTAGGGTGGAATCTGGTGCGTACCTATTAACCTACATGCATCCCTAACTTGAATACAACATCACATTAATAGGATATGGTAGAGAATAAAATAAATAACTAGGCATAAAAATCCATCTATTTCAATGGTTCATTCATCTATTTCAACGTCACAATTTAACTTTGGCCAAAGTATGAAACCATTTAATGGTGTGTTGATCCTGAAAAAGAAGACATACTTCTTTGTTTTACCCATATTCAACACCCGTCCCAGAACGTAACTTTCCCAAAATAGACAATGTGCATAATAAACAAAAAAAAATATATCCATTTCCTTTTCAAGCACATTAAAATAATGATAATAATTTAATTCCTTCTTGTGCAATAAACAGTAGCAATGATTCTTTCTGTTATAAAAATCAGTATCTTCTTGTTTCCACATGTACTCAGTTTTATCAGAATGTTTGAACAATATTTTCTAGCACATTTTTATAGTTTCAACTCATGATTTTGACTGTTCCTACACTATTTTGCAGGGTATAATACAATAATTTTAGTCACAAAGCAATTGGAATACTTTAGCATGTGTTTCTAACAGTGGGTATATATATACCAAGAATGACTGCTTTCATCTTAAAAGGGAGGTAGTAAATGAAAAGGTTTCACTATTCCATATCAATTTCACATAAATAATTTGTTGTTCGCTATCAATTTTATAACAAAATTATGTCATAGAGAAGTTCTTTTCTTTCTTTCAGTAGAGTGGTTCAGTAAAAGATTTGTAACAACAATTAAATCAATTTCCAATGTGTTTGGACAATAGTAGTGAGCTGTAACAAAAGGGACATCAGTGTAAATCCGCTAAATGTAGTGTTTTATCAGCAATATAAGCATTTTTATGAAGATCTACAACAATACTTGGCTGTATAAGAGAAGGTACAACAACAAAATCTTTCAAATGGAGTAATTTACCATCATTGCATTCATGTTTAGGGAGATCTATAGTAGGGTTTGTCATATGTATGCATACACAGGTGTATATGTATCTATAAATATAATTATATATACACACATACCTGAGTATAGCCTCTCTAGAGTATGCTAAGGGTAGAGAACCAAAAAAAACCTAGATTTGGACCATTTCTCATGCCAGAATAGCAAAAATGTAATAGTATTCAGTGAAAGGAGACAACAACATTGCAAGTTTTTAGGTTTTAAGAAAAGTTTTCAGAGGAAAGACTTATGTGCTGCCCCATATTGCCTTGCTAGGGACGTGGGAAGGCCTACATGCCTCCCACGACCTCAACAAGGGGACTGTGGTCTGCCTTTAAAGGTAATGCCACAGTCTCTTAATATAACTACATATTTCTTAAAATAAAAACAAACAAAACTTCAACTATTCAATCTTTGCTATAGGTGGTAGAAGAGAATGGTAAGGGTTTCCTTGTTTACAAGATTTATTTTCCAATCAAACAGAAAATGATGAAGAGAACCTGGTGAAAAATTTAGAGAATTCATTCCAACTTGAATGCCCTTGAATCTCTTACGATTTCCTTGCTTCTTCTTTGCCCTATTCTGCATTCCCTGTTTTCTCTTTTTCCTCCTTCATGCTTTTTTATTCTTTTTTTGAGCTCTATATTTATCTCCCATTTTAGGGTGACTCATCTTTTTTCTTTTGATTCACTTATAGTTCCTTTTTTGCACAACTTAAAGTTCTTTCTTATTAAACAATTAAATATATGTTGTCTTTTTAATTGTTTCACTTTTTGACAACTTAAGTATTTAACTATTTAATAATTTTAATTATTTTCCCACAGCTACAAATGTTGCAGAAACTATTAAATTGAATTCAAATATGGATTTTGACCATACCATAATGACCCTTAGCTCTCAGGATGAAGAATTGTATCCAGATTGATGCTTTCCAAATATAGTAGTCTCCTCCAAGAAATTTGGAATGCACTCAAAATGTTGGAATTTCATCTGAAAAGTACCATTGGGCTCATATTGGTTTCCCAAACTTACTGCCACTATCAGAATCTTAGCATGATCAACCCATCACTCTCCGTGAAAGTTGGATTTTTTCAAAGATGTTGGAAATGTCCCAAAAAGGGACATTACAAAAACCTAATGACATATGGGTTCTCCATTTTTTTAGTTGGTACTTGGTAGTGTAGATTTCTGACTATTTTTCGGCCATTATTGAGCCAAAGCTTACTCACTTTGTTTGGTGCATTCTTTATCAGAGCCTTCCAATTGACTCTAGGTTGATTCATTTAGGTGTTTCTAATCCTTGCTTCCCTTTCTGTGGGCATATGGAAACTCTCAAACACCTATTCTAGAGTTTTGTCTTAGAGCTCAAATAGCTTGGCATTGGATTCATGATTTTCAAGCCCTTTAGACCTTAGCCTTTTTCTTGGCATGTGCTACTTCTAGGAGATTGGCCTAGAATCCTTGCTAAGTATTCATATATTTGACATGCTTTCAAAGTAGAAATCTTCTTTAGCAAAGATAAGGACTCTATTCTTTTTGGTGGTTATATTGTTGATAGCTATTTCTCATTCTATTCCAAATCTATGATACTTTATAATGCATTAATGCAAATACAAGTGTAAGCTAATAAAATTGCACTTGAAGTGGCCCTCTTTAGGTTGCCTAATCCAACCAACTGGGAGATGGAGATAGATGGCTGTGTTGACCTAGATAGAGAGGGTGGTCGAGGTCATATCACTCAACAGTCCAATCCCCAAACCCCAATCAATAGATGAGATGGGCAATCGAGGAGGCATTTCTGCTAGGCTAGGGTTCTTCTGAATCACTAGGAAAGTGCTCCTTGTATTGTTGCCAAAGTGCCATCAACTTGTTCTCCTCCATCCAATAGTGGTCAATGCCCCAATTTAAGGGCATAAATGTGGAAAAAGTTAGACTACTCATAGGCATGATGATTCTCATATTTCTCAATACATAGTTGTTAGTTGTCGTTGCACCAAAAGATCAACCTATTAATGCCCGATACAACCACTTGACTTAACAAGCACGAGAGGCGGTTAAGCCCTTGTCACAAACCACCGCAGCGCAGCGCTGAGCAAGAAGACCAAGGGCCACACCTTGCAACAATCCCCCCCAGTGCAAGCGCGGGGTTTGAACCCATGACCTCGGCTCTGATACCAATTGTTAGTTGCCGTTGCACCAAAAGATCGACCTATTAATGCTCGATACAACTACTTGACTTAACAAGCATGAGAGGCGGTTAAGCCCTTGTCACAAACCACCGCAACGCAGCGCTGAGCAAGAAGACCAAGGGCCACACCTTGCAACAATAGCTTCCTTCTATTAGTTCTATAGCTCTTACGGAGCTTAGTAGCTTTGTTTCTCTCTTTGGATATGTAAACAACTTTGCCTTTCCTAGACTTTTAGGTGTGACTATCTCCACCCACCTTTTTTTATGATATAGTATATTTTAAAAAACACTTTTAGTTATTTTTTGTATTGAAGAAATGCAAAGTACAAATAAAATCAGTCAAAGGACTACATAAAAAAGTCTAATAGCAATACAAACTAGAAACAAGAACCATTTGGAACAACAAAGGCGAAGAGTTTCAAACAACCATACAAGTTGTACATAGCCGATAGCCAAATTGTGCATAGCTCCATAAAACATATTGACAACTCAAATTGGCTTCTCTAAAGAAATGTCAACTAGCTACTAACAAAGAATGAAAGCCAATGTAATGATCACATGTAATCAACAGTTCAATCATATGAACCAAAGTAAAATCATAAATGATATGGATAGTTGTCGAACACTAACAAAAACTCAAACTTGTGTTGCACCTAACAGTCAAAAATCTTGTACAAACCCTGAATGAAGATAATAAATCCAAACAAAGTAAAGTTGATATAAATACCTATTTCGTAAAATAAAATTAAAAAAATCTTTTGAATACTTTTCATAATAACATTATAATTTAATTAAAAATCCTAAATATATAAATAAATTAATCACTAAAAATATATACACAATTTTATGTAAAACTCATTCTCTTCTTTACACTTTCCACAATGCTACCCTATCTTTTTAGTTTTCTCTTAAAAATTACATCAAATATGAGAATACATTATTCTTTTTCTGTGTGTGGAATAAGCACCAAACACAACAAAAGTACCTATGGACAAATGTTTGACCTGTCCTTGTGAACTCTTACAATCTCCAACTCTCAAATCTTTCAAACACACAAACACAAAAGTATATACAAAAGTTTGACATGTCCTTGTAAACTCTTCCAATCTCCAACTCTCAAATATTTCAATGCTCAATCTTTCAAACAAACAAACACAACAAAAGTACAGACAAAAGTTTAACCTGTCCTTGAGAACTCGTATAATCTCAACTCTCAAATCTTTCAATGCTCAATCTTTCAAACAAACAAAAGTACATACAAAAAGTTTGATCGAAAGCAATCTCTGACTTTTTCCACGCTCCTCCAATGTCCACAGCTTTCAAAACTCGCGATTTCTTATCTTTTTTTAACGGCTCTTTGAATTATTTTATTGTTGATGCTACAAAACAAGTGAGAACAGGGCGTTTTTTACTTTACTATTTCTAATTATCTTCCCTCAAAATGTTCATAGCGCAATGTGTAAACATGTCAGTGTCGGCTCAACACTACTAAGTCAAATATAGGCGCTTGAAAAACACTTAATTAAAAAGCTATAAAATATCACGGCAGTCGAATAAAAAAAAGATGAAAGAAGCAACGCGAATGACCCGGGAATCAATAGTAAAATTTGTTTCGACTTTTGGTCGGCACGCCAACATCGTCGTTGTCAACTTTCACAGACCAACTTCATTTCAAGCAATTACCATAAACAATCTAGGACGCGGGCAATGTGAACTGTAAATTAATCCATGTACTTTGCCTATAAATAAGAATAAAATGAACAAGGAAATTACTGAGCTCCAATTAGCAGTCTTGTAATCTGTCTGTGTTTGTTTTTCTCTTTAAAATGCACACAACTCCTTTAAAAGGTTGGCAGAAAAGCAATGCAATGTATCCACTTTGCTTTAAGATGTCTGTGGGCTATGGATTTTTGTTGCTATGGATAATAATGCTGCAGAGTGATTTCTCATTTTCAACAGCATGTTTACAAGATGAAAGAAGTTCACTGTTGGATTTCAAGGCTGGTCTTAATCTTTCCTCAGGTCGTTTATCCTCTTGGGTAGGATTCAACTGTTGCCAGTGGGAGGGTGTTGCCTGTGATTATCATACTTCCCATGTCATTGGCCTTCGTCTAAGTGCTGATATATCATACATCGGGGAGTTGACTGGTGAGGTTCATCTAAAGAAACGCCAGTTGAGTGGTGAGATTCGTCCATCGCTGTTTAATCTGCACCATCTACAGCACTTGGATCTCAGCTGGAATGACTTCAAAGGTATTTCTATTCCTCCTCAGTTGTCAAAACTCCACAGACTTACATTTCTTAGCTTGTCAGATGCTGGATTTCGTGGCGAAATCCCTCAGGAGTTGGGAAACATGTCAAGCTTGCGCCATTTGGATATTTCTTACAACCGATATGCGTACCCTTATGCATATATGTTGGATGGTAGAATGTTTGATGTATGGGTCAGAAAACTAAGAAGCTTGGAATTCTTGGGGATGAATTCAGTGAACTTGACAGTGGCGTCTGAGCACTGGGGTGAGGCCCTTAGCGGTCTTTCCAATCTTACCCAGATTCACCTGTCTGACTGTGGGCTCTCAGGTAATATTCCAGATCTTGCAAACCTCACTCATTTATCACATCTGCATATAGGCTGGAATTCATTTCCGTTTGAATTACCCACTTGGTTTGAGAACATGTCATCATTCGTTTCACTTGATCTCAGCAACTGTGGTCTAAATGCTTCCATCCCTTCAAATTTTATCCCCCGTTCAAGAATGGGCAATCTTGTGTTTGACGCAAATTATGACTTGAAAGGAAACATGTCTTTCATTCTAAGCCATTCTTCCTCACTTGTCGTGCTTTCTCTTAGAGGGTGCAATTTAGGAGGAGTGATTCCCCACTCTATTGCAAACTTTTCAAAACTTAGGACCTTGGATCTGTCGCGTAACAATTTGGAAGGCAGTATACCATCCTCACTTGGCAACATTTTGTCCCTTAGAAATCTACACCTTAGTCACAACCGGTTAACCGGTCATATTCCTCTGTCTCTGTGTCAGCTTCCGGCATTGAGTGAGCTCCTTCTAGGCAATAACCAGCTGTCAGGAACAATTCCAGACTCCATTTCAAAGCTGGCTAGTCTAAAAGTATTGTCACTGCCTGCCAGTGGATTAAGAGGCAGCATTTCACTTCAGCTGCTTGACAATCTAACTCGCCTTCGAGAACTGGATCTTTGTGAAAATCAGTTTACCGTTTACATCTCTACAAGTTGGGTTCCTCAGTTTGCCCACCTGGCGTATTTGGGATTGAGGTCTTGCAATATACAAGGCGATTTTCCTGCATTTTTGTCTCAGCAATATCAATTGGGTGGCCTAGATCTTTCAGGTAACAACATTGTGGGAAAGCTTCCTTCGTGGCTGTGGGATCTTCCTAATCTTTCAGTGCTCAATCTTTCAAATAACCAACTGGAAGGTCCTCTACCCCGCCAGATATCCAATAAATTTACTGTGGTGGACTTGCGTGGGAATAGATTATATGGCTCTCTTCCTGCTCTTGATTTTGTTTCAGGGATATTAGATCTGTCAAATAATGAATTTAATGGCTCTATTCCTGCAACAGTTGGCACTTCATCCTTTCTATCAATGTTAGTTTTGGACTTGTCAAAGAACAAGTTAACAGGTATGATTCCCACAAACATTGGGAGGTGTTCTCAATTATTGGTTTTAAATTTGGCTCAAAATGTTTTGCAAAGGAAGATTCCACAGGAGTTGGGAAATCTGCAGGCTCTTCGCACGCTAAATCTCAATCACAACAGGTTGCAAGGTACGATTCCTTCATCTATTGCAAGTTGCACGCATCTCCAAGTACTTGATTTGGAAAGTAACGAATTTGAAGGTAGAATTCCTCTTTGGATTGAAAAACTGACAGATTTAAGAATTCTCAGCTTAGCTTGTAATAAGTTTAATGACATAATTCCACCCCAGCTGTTTGGGCTGCAAAATCTCCAAATTCTAGATTTATCTGGTAACCAATTATCAGGAAGTATTCCTCCAGATGTGAGCAAGTTATATGCTATGGTCAATAAATCACAAATTTTTGATGTACAACTTACCAATTATGGTTATCTACATGTTGTTTTAGACACAATTTTTGAATTAAAATTTGTGGATGAAGTAACGGTTTGGATAAAAGGAAGGGCAACTCCATACCAGAAGATAATCAGAGCAGACAAGTTCATGGATTTGTCACGTAATAACCTGTCAGGTAATATTCCTCCGGAACTGGGACTCCTCAAGGGTTTAATTTCTCTAAACATATCAAAAAATAATCTGAGTGGCTCAATTCCAGAATCCTTGGGAGATATGGCTCAATTGGAGTCTCTCGATCTTTCAGAAAACAATCTGTCTGGAAAGATTCCTTTCGAACTCTTATATCTCACATTCCTTGAAGTGTTGAATCTTTCTGAGAACATGCTTTCAGGGTTAATACCTCAGGGGAAGCAGTTTTGGACCTTTGAGGCTTCTTCTTTTCTAGGAAACCCCAATCTTCATGGGTTTCCCCTTGAAAATAGGACGTTGAGTTCTGGTTTTGGTAGCAGAGAGACTCACACGGAATGGAATAATACAGCTGCTGGAAATGCAGATACAGAAGCAGATGAAATGGATGTGTGGTGGGCAGTGGGAGTGGGGTTAAGTTACGGAGTGGGATTTGCTTCTGTGATTGCAGTGTTGTGCTTCCACATAAAATGGAGATACATATGCTTTGCTTTGATGGATAATTTGATCTATTATCTTTTTGAACGGTGAATAGCTGATGCTGCTTGACAAAGGATGCTGACAGCCTTTGCTTTCAATATCCTAGACATGTACCTAAGATTTGTGTTGTCGGTGATATCTATGTTGGTTTATTTGCATTCTTTTTAATGTGTGCTGAAAAAACAATTTTTTTTTAACTTATTTGAACGAGTAGCACAGGGAATTTAGCCTGGCAAATTTGATTTATTAAAACGAGTAGCACAGGGAATTTAGCCTGGCAAATTTGATTTATTAAAATGTATTAGATCTAATAATCAAAGAATAATCAAAGAATGAATACAACACAATCTATATCAAAAAGTGTTAGAGATTGAAAAACTAAGGAATGATATAAATGTTTAGCTATTTTGAAAATGATGTGACAATTTTGATCTTTTGACGTCATTTCATTGATATAATACAATTAGTCATTGGGATTTGGAAGTTGATATTGGATTTGATGTGAAGCACATGTGACAAACGTTTAGTAGAATCTCATCTCGCATAGACTAGCTTGTGTTAAATAGTCTAGTCTCAAATTGAATCGTGCATGGTTTTGTCCTTCTACAATGTAGACATGGACTAATGTGACTGTGAAATTTTGTGTGCCTATTTCTTCTACTTGTTTATAAGAATGGGTTAAACTAAAAAGCACAATGGGGTTTACTTATGATGCAAGAGGTTAATGAACTTAGTTTGTCTCAATAATAAGTCAAGCCTCTAAGGATTTGATGTATAAATTCCATATACACATTAAGCAATGCAATGCATGAGATGTCTAAGGTTGTACAAATGATATTTTATAATGTTGTATAGTTAAGTATTCTTTCAGTTGATCTAGCCATTTCTAGACTATCTTTCAATGCTTTGCTAATGAGATAAGACTATAAATATAAATACATGTTTGTATTTGCTCAACTCTAGATGTTTCATGGATGAGGCCAAACTAATTGACGTGAGGTGTCAAATCAATTGGGGTCAAAATCTATGGCTACGATCCTAGACACCACAACAACACTAAACCACACTTACAAAAAATATTAATATTTATCCCTATGCTATAATAGCAACCCTTTCAATCTTGGTTCATGTGCAAACATTAACTTGCACTTATTAAATATAATTATTGTCAGTTGATTAATCATAATAAAACACATCATTATTTTAGTTAACATTATTATAATTACAGATAAGGGATAACAATATTTAATCATAAGAATGAACAACGCTACATATTTTGCACAAGTATGATTGACAAAATTAAATATACATTTAAAAAAGGGTGATTTATTTTTCTAATAATTAAAGATAACTTTATTTAAAAGACAATCCTCAAATTAAGTTAGATATTAAACATACTTTATTAATTATCCCCAAAAATGACTTAAGTTATGACTTAAGTCAAGGGGGCCTAGTCACATGGGCCCCCTAAGGCATAACTCACAATTAGATTAATATTATCTTAAGCAATTTAAATTAGCAATTTTTAGGGCTCTTAAGGGATGAGCATTGAATCTAATCCATTAGATGAGTTTCATGTCATCCCTTGGATCTAGGGTATTCAAAATAAACCCTAATATATAAGGATTTCCCCATAAAAGTGTATTCTCTTACATTTTCCCTTTTATTTTCTTACATGTTGAAGGATAGGAGGAGGAAGAGGATACATGAGGATTGGAAGATAAAATTTTCTCATTTCTATATCATGGATAGATAAAAGAAAATGTATGTATATATTAAAAAAAATTATATTTCATCTTAATATGCATGTATATATATGTTTTGTGTGTGTATAATATACATATATATCTATATATATGTATATTATATATATATGTATATATTATATATATATACATATATATGTATATATTATATATATATACATATATATGTATATATTATATATATATACATATATATGTATATATTATATATATGTATATATACATATATATAATATATATACATCTTTGTATATAGACTATATATGTATATAATATATTTGTAAAATTAAATATTGAATAAAGAATTGTTTGATGTAGATTAACTATAGAAGATTGAACATCTTTGGAATCCATCTCTTCCACAATTAGACCATCTACCTTAGTAGACTTCCTAGGTGTGACTGGATTCCTTCCATTGCCTCTTGTTGAAGCCCCAACCATGATGTTGCATAAATAATTTTCACACCAACTTACTCAACAAATCAAAATAAGATAGAATTTCTAGTATAACTTCCTTGAGTATATATCTCATCTATGTGATTTTTTTTCTAATTTTTTTTTGTTTTGTAGCCTTGGAAGTGAATTTAGTGAAACCCCTAATTTCACAATAACTCCTTCAAAAAACTCCAAATGATCTCAAATTTTGGCTATAGCTATTTCAATATGACCTTGATCTACCCTCCAAAAATTAGAAAAAAAAATCTACTAAATTCAAAGATATGTATTTCAAAAGTTGACCGCTGAAATAAAAGTTTGCCTTGTTTCTTACCTTTTGAATGTTAACATCATGCTCTAATACCACATGTAATGAAATAAAATAATAAAATACATAAGAGATAAATATAATATGAAATATGATGCAAATAATTGATAATAATAGGCCACTTCAAGGGGCCAAACCTCCAAAAGTCTTCAATAAGAACAAAATTCACAAAATGATGATCAACTACGATACACTACCTCCTATATATAGATATCATTATCTAAAATCACTACCCTAAGCCTAATGAGGCTGACTTAGCATATTATAATTATACTTATGAACTCATAAATGACACAATTAAGGAGTATGCTAGCAACAATCCAACTACACATATCCCAATACAATCAATCGGTTAGGTACATAGAAAATAAGCACTTCAATGCCTAGATACCTTTTATTTAGCCTCTGGTTCTAGCATTCAATAATAGAAAGACTCAATGGTATAGGCAATCATTCCTACATAAGTTTTATCAATGAGATTTGCACCTTGTTGAACATGAAATTCAACAATCTATTGAAACATGGGAAGACCTCTAAAGCTGTGGGTAGTTCTTAAAAAATAGAGGTCAACCTCCAGAGAAGGTCAGCTTCCTATGGTGTCACCTAAAAAAAACTACTTTCTATCCTACTGCTTTGACAAGGAAAAGGGTAAAGAAATGTGCATAACTTGGTAAACTAAAAATGAACAAAAGGATTAAAAAGTTGATCCACCAAACTGAACTTGGGCATAAACTCAGATAATCAACACTTGCCTAAAATGATTAAAAATAAAACTTACACAACTCATTCTTGTATGTCTTTGCATAAGTATTTCATAATAAGGTCCTGATGCTCAGATTTCTAGAAGGAAGATGACTTCACAACTATAAGTCATTCACAAAATTTGACACAAATTATGACCTGCATAAACAAAATCTTGCATAAAGGCTGAACATGGGACAAAGCTATAAGGAAATAATAGTACCTCACAAAAAACTTAATCAAACCATTCGAATGCACACAATGAAGCAAGGAAAAAGAAGGAAAAACTCCAATATCATTGATATTCAAGGTCTCCTCTATTATTCATGTCCACAACAAGTTACAAAGCATGCCAAAGGCTGAGAAAGGATTGAAAAATCACTAACTCCAAAAAATGCATAATAAGAACTAACTACAAATGAGTCAACAAAGCAACTATATCCATCTCCAAGGCAGTTGCATCAAAATAGGGTCTCTAATTGTTTTGGGTCGGATGCCTCCAAAAAGCCCCAAATCTAGCAACTGAATTCACTCCAAAAGAGGCCATAACTATGTAAAAAGTCAAATTTGACCAAGTCAAACATGATGACACATGAAACTGTCCACCAAAAGCTCCTATTTGCTCTCCAAAGTCATTAAAACCTAGTCAATCTTCTCCTAAATTTCTTGCACATGTTGGACAACTCTCACAACTTCCTTCTATATACTTGGCATGTGTTTGCCAACCTCCTCCAATCTCCCTATATGCTTGTAAAAGCATAGGAAAGCTCATAATGAAAGCATATGTGCATAAAGTATGTATTCTATTTTGCATTTAAAAAGAACAATGTGACTTAATGATTTATAACAACATCATTGAAGTCAAAGGCTTTGCATTTTAAACCAATGCAAAAAAGAAGTAAGGTCATCATTCGACCATATTGTAGTCAATGCAAACAAAATATATGGAAACACATATTTGTTTACAAGGAAAAATAACTTTAAAGGGTTGTGGGCATTAGTTTTAATATGCAAAGTTTAAACAGAAGGCAAAAATACCTTTTATGCACCGGCCACCTTTTAGTGTTGAAACCCTAATGACAAAAAGACACTTTTTGCTTCATTTCACTTTACTTTTTGCATTTTCTTGTTGTACGCCGCCATGGATGAGTTTTGTTCAACTTCTGTAGAGGTCTCTTTGCTGGGTTTCAAGGTTTTCAGCTACATTCTTGGTGAAATGGCTTTAAACAACCCTAGGTGAGTAAATAGATCTACTTTTTTGAAGATAAAACTGAATATCAATGTTATTTCTGTTCCTTTGTTATGAGAACATGATAAATGCATCATTTTCTATAATGACCGCGGCCATACAACTATATTTCATGCTTTATAAACTGCATTTCTCTCGAAATAGCCACAGAACTAGAATAAAAAATTTGTTTCTATAGAATATGCTTATGTTTATGTGATATGATCATACTTTGCTCATACTGTCGGCTTTTTTTCTATTGAAGAAGACTGAAATATTAGGGTTTTTGAAGAGACAAAGCCTTCACTGTGTATTTGCTTTCTCTATGTAGTATGTTCAGTATACGTTATGAAATGTAAAAATATATTAGGTTTTGTAAAACAAAACCTTGATTGTGAAGCTTGGACATCTCTAGTATACACTGGTAGCTTCTCATTTTGTAAGTCTTTTTCCTTTATACTATGGATACACTTCATTTGACATTTGCACCTGTATATAAATGTTGAACTAGACTATGGTTTTGTAAACCAAACCCTTCCCTGTAGAGTTTGAGCATATCTTGTCACTAATGATGAAGATACCTTGATGTTCTTCTTTGATTTATCATTAGGGTTTGATTTATAAAACTCTGGCTCTCTTCTATAAAGACATATGCAAACCACCCTTATCATATATACCTGTAGCAACATATGTATAAGCATTGAGTTGTATATACACTTATATTGTCTCTACATCTGTGTATCTATTATGCAAGGCATACTAGCATCCATACTTGTATCATTTGAAAACTTTCTTGTAAATAGCTTGCATGATTTCCACATTGCTCCTGTAGCTTGCTCACTAAACACAATATGATAGTGATGAGATATCACCATGTTTGTATGTTTGTTTGATAGTGATGTGAGTATTTATTGCTTCTGTCTATTGCATCTGTCACAAACCTTTGTGATCTTGCATTGCTGTTTTGATATTGTACTCTTTATCTTTGCTTCAGACTTCACATGATCTTTTCCACACTCAAACACCTTATGACAATCTTTCTTGCTCTATCTCTTGGCTTAAAGTAGTTTGATAGACTTGGAAGATTGTTTGCAAAAAAAAATCCTATGACTCTTGACAGTGGTCTGAATTATTGGCCTAGAATGGATCTCCTTTGTGGTAGGCCTATGAATAGACAATGCAGTTTAAAGGGTGGCTTGGTGGAAACCCTTGACAAAATATATCTTTCACAACACCTTCATGATTGTTCTAAGACTACCTCTGTCAGTCATTCTATATGATCGTCTTTTTCCTTATGCCTATAACCACACATTGTTCCATGATGCTAGTTTACTATCCACTATCCTTAGATCTTTTATGCAAGCTCCAAACTATGAAGGCAGGCTTGATAATACAAAAAGTGGAATGATCTAAACCTTCACTAGTTTCAGCATGCTCCCAGGTGACAATAAAACCTTACCCTTCACTGTTACACTCTCATCATGACTATCTCCTAGGTATTGCAATGTTTGTTGGTCCCTATCAGTTTCTCCTTGCTTAGATTTCCTCATTCCTCTTGGGGAAAAGACTGTTCCCTATTTCTTAACAGTCATGCTGGTGATAGTAACCTTCTTCAACACCATAATGAAGACCTTGTTACCTCTATTCTCTTTGTGTTACAAGTGTTATAGGTAAAAATCAGGTTAATAAGATCAAGCATATAATTGAAAACCTAATCCTACCACCATCAAAGAATAAAATCCAAGTGAAATCAAAAGCATGCAATTCAAGAACAATATCATCTAGATTATAGGATTCCTTGTTTACGATGTGGATTGCTTCTCAATAATGAACAATTATGAAGATAAAAGCTGCCATGATGGATGAATGATAGTGCTAATATGCTAGATAGATGCTAAAGTGCTCAATATGCTCAAGATGATAATGTGGATGCTATGGAAATGATGGATAGATGTAGTATGGAATGAGAGGGTGTTTATATAGAACTCAACCAAAATCAATCAACGGTGGATATTTGGTGGCTATGTGAATGGCTGAGATGAATTGATAGTCATAGGTGAATGTGTAGATGACAAGTGGAGGGAAGATAAGGCTTATGTGTGACCGTGTACATAAAAAGTACTACATGTGAAAGATATTAAATAAAAGATGTAGTACCACACATGTTTTTTAAATAAAAGAGGCACACATGTCAGCTCGTTAACATAAATGATAAGAGAAATTAATTAAATAAATATAATTTATTTAATTAATTAGAAAGATGGTTAGGAAAGGATAAGATATGATATGGAAATTAATTAAATAAATGAAATTTATTTAATTAATTGGAAAGTGGGATTATGAAGGGAATTTTAATTAAATAAATAAGATTTATTTAATTAAAATAGATAGAAATAGAGATAATTAAATAATTAAAGATTATTTAATTATAGATTAGAGGAAATAGATAATGAATTAATTAAATAAATTAAAATTTATTTAATAAATAGAAGAAATAGATGGTTTAGAGAAAATACATAAATTGCTCATGTGTGTTAGACAAATGTAGATGATAAATAATGCAATATTTTGATGCTAATGATAACAAGGTCAATTTTGGGTGTCTACATTTTGCCCCTCTTTGATACAATGTTCGTTAGAGCATTGTGTCAAAGAAGATACGATATTCACTTGATAAACAAGGTTATGCCCCAGTGTAACTAGCAGGTGATGTCCCCTCGAGAGGTAAGCCAGGCTAACTTGGAAGGGTTGGGTTGGCTCGTGATAAGATGAAAGGCTAGAAACAAGGTTGACATGAAGAAAATAGGAGTTGGGAGGGATAAATGGGGATGGTATAGAAGAATTAGGGTTCGGAAAGGGGCTATAAGTAGGTCCCTCAAAGGAAAATAGGCTCATTTGTGTTCAGAAATCTAGAGCTCCTTAGAGTTGTGGTGCGACGAGAGTTAGAGAGCTATCAGGATGGTGATTCCATGCAAAGATCTTCGTGCTAAGCGAGTCAGGACACATGGGCGACCAACAAGATTAGGCGTACTGGTATGTATCGAAACTTGTACTAAATGCGTGATTTTTGTAGGCTAGAAGCATAATAAATGCACACATGTCACCAGAAGTGACTAGGTGTTAGGATAGGCAGTTCAGGTCACTTGTGTAGGAAAAGGAGCCACTTATGGTAGTTTAGGTCACATATAGGCTCAGAGTAGGCACTTATGGAAAAAGCAAGCCACTTATGGTTGGCTAGGTCAAATAGATAGGCAAAATGCACATAAGAGAGAAACAAGTCACTTATGGTAAAAAATAGATGCATATAGGAAAGCAACTCATTTGTAAAGGACATGCACTCACATATAGTAGATGAGTCGCTTTTAGGCAAAAAATGTGCACCTTTAGAGATATAGCTTCACTTGTAAGCGACCGTCTCTCGCTTAAGGTAAATAGGTCACTTTTAGGGAGAGAACAAGTGCTTATAGTGAAATGGTTCGCTTATGATCAAAAGGCTAGCGCTTATAGAAAATTGGGTCTCTTTTAGTAGAGATAGTCAATTTTAGTAGGCAAAAGACCATTTTGTTTAGCACAAAGACTGATATGTTGAGTGAAATGGTGCAGGATATACTACCACCGCTATTGTCATGAGAGCCGCATCCTAAGGATTTGCGATTGGTCAGATTACTAGATGCAGAGGAGCGGCTAGTACTAGAGGTCCTTGGATTAGAGCATGTGTCAAGGTTAGAACTAGTGCAGGCGCATCGAGGACTGATGACATGTATGGTTGAGTGATGGAGGAGCAAGTACAGTTTGTTCTTGTTATCGACGAGAGAGGCACCTATTACACTAGAGGATGTGTTCCAAATTCTGCGCATCCCGATTGATGGAGACCAAGTAGATTATGATCCTGACATGGGTCTAGCTGCATTTAGATGATTATTCAGGACTCCAGACATTGGGGCTGAGGGCTCAGAGATTCCTATGGCTAGGATGGAGGAGCTATGTGATAGGCTACATAGAGTAGTGGTGGCTATTATTAGATGGCTAGTTGGAGACAGGTGAGCAAGAGGTTTTTCAGTTGGATGGGGGATAGTGATGGAGGGGATGTTCTCCTATGGTACCAAATATGCATGGGTTGAGTGTGTACTAGGATAGTTATATCATTATCTGCATGATTACACGTATATGTTTGAAGCGAGTATATCAGCTGGAGTTATAGTTTTACATGTATGGGCCTATGAGCGCATTCCAGTGACGAGGCCAGATGGATGGGTGGTGAGAGTAGCAGGAGAGCCATATGCTAGGATGTATAGGGGAGCTCTTACCTATCGGCAGCAGCGAGAGATAATATACTGGAGGTGGACTTTGGATGAGGTGGATAGATTTGTATGCAGGCCATGGCTTAGATGCAAGAGATGGGATGAGGAGAATGCAGAACTTGTCTATGCGAGGCAGGCTAGATACATTTTTTGTCACAGCATATACATTATAGAGTGCTATTTTCTCGAGAGGGTGTTGAGGTAGTTTGGCATCCCACAGGGAGTACAGTAGGTGATGCGATTTTTGGGAGGACATAGCAGGAGGTTTTTGATTGGGGGCCAAAGATTGTGCTTGACACAACTTTGGCCAAGAGGGATGGGTTACAGCCAGTTATGTGGCAGCGGAGACAAGGTCCTACAGATCCTGGGACTTTACCAAATTATGATGCATACTGGGTTACAGCTAGATAGACTCAGTTGATGAGAGTTGGGGAGATTGGGGAGATAGGGGAGATAGGGGAGATAGGCGAGATTGGGATGGAAAGGCTAGTTAGGAGGAGGTGGCGATGAGCTCTACCAGCAGCTCCAGGTATTTAGGTGCAGGGATAGGTTTAGGCTTAGCCACAGGTATTGGCACAACCAACAACACATATGTTAGGGGATGATGATGTGGGTATTTAGCAGCTGAGGTGGAGGATTAGAGAGGAGAGGAGATGGAGACAACATGCTTAGATGAGGCTGAGGAGGGTGGAGATAGACCGTCATCAGGTGGTGATAGGATTATGGCATGCTAGAGTACAGGGTCAGACATACCAGGCACAACTGCAGTCTATAGCACAGGGAGGTGATAGGCAGGATGATCGTAGTCTTGTGAGAGTGACAGGAGAGAAGGATGCAACTATGTAGCAGGTGCAGATAGTTACATCTGAGAGAGATACATCATTGCAGCAGTTACAAGCTATTAGAGCTGAGAGAGATGCAGCCATACAATAGGTACAGATGGTGAGGGTTGAGAGGGATACAGCTGTGCAACAGGGTACTACAGAGGCTTGTATCGTGGAGTAGTGTTGGCAAAGTAGAGGCAGCCTAGCTACAGGAGAAGATCAGGGGTTTTAGCTTCACAGAGGACAGGAGGATCATGATTTGTGGCTTCAGTGATGGGACCTCCTAGATATAGGAGACCAAGTATAGGACCCAATACAGGTGGACAGGGTGAGGGGGCTGCTAGTAGTCACTAGGGCTACCTTGTTTTATTGTATTTTATTGTATCATGATGAGGCCTATGAGCTAGTTGTACATACATTCTTTGATGGCTCATGGATAGCCCATGTTGTATTTGTAGACACTTGTATATTGACATGTATATATATATATATATATGATGGCTTTGATTACCTATGATGTTGTAATGATTATGGATGCATTTATGTTATGATGTTATGCAGTTTTGTATTTTCTCATGATTTATATGGATGCAAATGATATGAATACTCAAATGGTACTAATGGAAATGTCTTATGCTAATGGTAATGTATGAAAATGAAAATGCACATAATGGTAATGGCTAATAATGAGGTTATGATAATGATATGGACCTATATATGCCTAAAACACTTGTTTTGCAGGATAGAGATGAGGGAAATGATGAAAACGGAAAGGAGAATGAAGGGAAGATGATTGATCTTGGTTGAGGACTATATAAGATGATGATGTAATGGAGAAATAATATGATAGCTTTTAAAGTAATTGCTCAAAAATAAAGAAATGCAATCCTTATGTTTGATATAGCATATGGATGATATGCACCAGGGTATAAAAGACCAAGGTGTCAAGGTATCCAATGCATAACTAATGTACTACAATCTTGTCTAAATGCATGAGGTCAAGATGTTGAACCACCATACACAAGATATGAATAGCAGCTAGTGTTCTGAGATGGACTTTGATGCTACAAGCAAAGGTTTGAGCTTATCTCCACTACACATAATGATGCCTTACTGGTTATATGTATGGAGCTAGTCTTAGCATAGAATAGTTTCAAAGCATAAGAGATTGTTTAGCTTCTCAGATGCAAGAGATATTGATATGTAAGATGCTAATCCCAACACGTACAAGATACCAATACGCATAGGAAGAGAATAAGATCATCCCACAAACACGGCATACAAAAGTAATATGACCATGCCCCATTCCCTACTTCATCGCAATGTACCAAGATATAGATAGATCAAGGTAGTCTTGATTAGGCCTAGGAAAGAGGCAAAAGATAAAACAAAAGATACTATCATCACATTCTCTTGCCAAATTTAGGTGCTCTTGAATGAATTTAGCTAGCACCTTGTTGAAAGGAAAGCTACATCCTGTTGAAGGCTAAAGATGTTGATAAAATGCTATAGCAAATGTTGGCATAAGGCATGCGGACAAATAGCTTCTGGCTTATCCCTAATTTGTTAAAGTGCTTGAGCTTTATTTGATGCACATAGTCTACTTCTTGCTTGAGCTAATCAAAGAGAAGAAGATGGAAGATTAAAGAAGAGGAAGATGGTGTGGATCGTCTGTGCTTGCATACTGGATACTTCCTTCATAATCTAGACTGCCTACATACCCTATGTCCATGAGATCAAAGTACATTTACGATGATGATGAGACATGATGAATATGTAGTTCTAGGTTTATTGATGATATAAGTGATGAAAGATAGAATAAAGGAAAATGAAAGATTGGAGGATGATTAGAAGAAAGATGAAAGATGGAATGATGGGAGAGGGGCTATCCTTGAATCAAAGTGCTTCCTTCGCATCTCAGATTGCCTACATACCCTGTATCCATGGGATCAAGGCTTTGAATGATAGAATTGTGATGTAGTTCTTGCTTATTGTGTTGATGGTTGATGTCAAAGGATCAACTTTATTGCTTGGATTTTTAGGATGTTTTGATTTTTGTTTTGGTTTTTGGAATTTTTGAATTTTTTTTGGATGTTTGTTGTTTTGATGTTTTTGGTGATTGTTGTGCTTTGGCTTTGGTTTCGGATGTTTGTTGTGTTTTGGTTGAAATGTTATGAGCTAGAGCTGTAGATATCCACTTCCAAATAAGACTTTAACAAGTGCCCCCAGTGTGGGGTGAAGATTACTAAGAAGACGCTGCAATGGATGTGGTCATGCAGATAGTATGCTAAGGTGCCAAATGATATCTTAACCCCAACAAAGTCCAAACTACAAAAGCTAGCATGGCAGAGGCAAAGGGCGGAGAGGCTTTTATTATGGATGGATAAGGGATAATCATTTATATAGGACAATAGTGGATTATGATATGGATTATGGAGGCGAGATAACGGATAATGAATGTCATGGAAAGCTGTGATCAAATAAACTAAGTGAAAGATGGAGGGTGGTCTCTACACAGTGCCTGTTTGCCAGGTTTTCACTATGGTACTTATCTAAGGTGCCTGTTTACCAAGTTTTCACCAGAGGATGAATTATTTATCTTGTACTATATTTTTTTGTCATCCAAAGCTCCACAAAGTGGTTTTCACTATTAGATTTTTTTTAATGAGATAGCTGAGACTCATGGATATAACTTCTTGAGATGAATGCTATTGACTGGTTCATTCAAGGGAATGCCTTCAAGTGTGGAGAGAGTGTATGCACCTGATCCATAGACTGATGTGATGACAAAAGGACCAAGCCAATTAGGTTCAAACTTGCCATGTTTCTCATGATGTTGTTGATTCCTTTGATTTTCTTTAAGGACAAGATCTCCAACTTGAAATCTTCATTCTCTGATCTTCTTGTTGTAGCTGCAGCGTAGATGATTTTGATAGACTTGAAGATGGTTGAGTGCTATAAGATGCTGTTCATCTAATAGCTCAAGATCATGGAGTCTAGATACTTGATATTCTTCATCTAAGATAGTATATTATAGAGATACTCGCAGTGAGGGGATCTCAACCTCAATAGGTAAAATAGCTTCAGTGCCATACACAAGAGCATAAGGTGTAGCACCAGTGGGAGTTTCGATACTCATTCTATAAGCCCATAATGCAGGATTAAGTTGTAGGTGCCAATCATGACCAGATTCATTGACTATCTTTTTAAGGATCTTGATGATTGTTTTGTTAGAAGCCTTAGCTTGGCCATTACTTTGAGGATAGTAAGGTGTAGAGAATCTATGTTGGATATGGAACTTGTTGGAAAGATCTCTAACCTCTTGGTTCTTGAAAGGATGACCATTGTCAGTGACGATGGCTTGAGGAACTCCATATCGACAAATGATATAGTGTAAGATGAACTTAGATATTTGCTTGCCAGTAATATAAGTCATTGGTATTGCTTCCACCCACTTTGTGAAGTACTCAGTGGTTATGATAAACTTATGACCATTTGATGAAGTAGGATGGATTTTACCTATGAGATCAAGTCCCCACTGTGAGAAGGGCCAAGGAGTATTCGATCTCCATGTTTCTGACATTGTAGACATCTCTTTGCAAATTGCTATGCATCTTTCTCCATAGTTGGCCAATAGTATCCAGCTCGTAGAAGTTTCTTAACAAGACCAAGGCTAGTGGAATGTGATCCGCAGACACCTTCATGTATTTCACATAGGGCAACCTTTGCTTCTTCAGAATCAAGATATCTAAGAAGGATACCATCAAGACTCCGGTGATATAGGGTGTCTCCTAGGATAGTGTAGCGAGAGGCTCTACGGATAAAGGTTTTTCGTTGGGTGTTAGACAGTTGAAATGGAAAGGTTTAATTACGGAGATACTCGTATATGTCCTCATACCAAGGTAAATTAGGACCAACAATCTCACATATAAGCTCAGACTACGGTACTTCAAATGTTGGAATCATAAGATGTTCAACCAGAAACTCACACTTATGTGTATTAGATGGCATGTCTAGAAGATATCCAATCATAGCCATGGCATCTGCTTCTTTGTTTTGTATCCTTGGACTATGTTCAAAGGTGATACTATCAAAGTACTTCTTGAAATCATCAACCATTACCTTATATAGAAGAAGCTTCTCATCTTTTGTTTGATACTCGTCTAAGACCTATTTGATGACTAATTGGGAATCACCAAAAACCTGTAACTATTTAATAGCCCATTGTACTGCCATGTGTAATCCTGTGGTTAAAGCTTCATATTCTGCTATGTTATTGGTACATGGAAATGCAATTCTATATGATTTCGGGATACAATCTCCTTGAGGGGTAACAAACAATATCCCTGCTCCTGATCCATGCTATGTGTAAGATCCATCAAAATATAGTTGCCACAGTGTTGGTGAAGTTAGATTAAACAATTCTTCATCAAGGAACTCTGGATGTATTGGATGAATATCTGTGACAGGTGTTGCGGCTAACTGATCAATGATAATGTGTCCTTTTATGGCCTTTCGATCCACATATTGTATGTCAAATTCACTTAAGATCATAACCCATTTTGCTAATCTTCCTGTAAGAATTGCTTTGGAGAGAAGATATTTGAGTGGATCAACGTTAGATATGAGCTTTGTTGTTTGGTTTAACATATAATGTCGCCACTTTTGGGAAGCAAACACCAATGCTAAGCATGCTTTTTCCATAGGTGAATAGTTAAGTTCATATCCCACAAGAGTTCTACTAATATAGTAAATGGCTTGTTCTTTTCCTAAATCATCATGCTAAGCTAGAAGGGCACCCAATGCTGCTGCTGTTGAAGATATGTAGAGCAATAGTGGTTGATCCAGTACAGGAGGTACTAACATAGGAGGTGTTGCCAGATATTCTTTTATTTTGTCAAAGGCTTATTGACATTTTTCATCCCACTTAAAATGTTCACCCTTGAGAAGGAGATGTTGAAAAGGATGACACTTATTTGCCAGTTGTGAGATAAATCTGTGAATAGATTGTAACCTTCCTTGTAGACTACGAAGCTACTTCAGATTTGATGGTGGAGGCATTTCCATGATAGCTTTTACTTTGCCAGGGTCCACTTCTATTCCTCATTGAGACACAATGTACCCCAACAATTTTCCAGATGTTACACCAAATACACATTTCTTTGGGTCTAGTCTGACTTGATACTTCTCTAATCGATCAAAGATCTATGCGAATACCTATTGATGCTCTTCTCTTGTCTTGGATTTTCCTAGAATATCATCAACATAATCTTCCATGATAGTGTGGAAAAGGTCATGGAAAATAACTGTCATGGCTAGTTGATAAGTAGCTCCAACATTCTTGAGACCAAAAGGCATTACAACCCAACAGTATGTACCCCATAGACAAATGAATGATGTTTTGTCTTGATCTTCCTCTGCTATTCTGATTTGGTTATATCCTGAGAATCCATCCATCAAGGATAGTATTTCATGTCCAACTGTGAGATCTACAATGTTGTCTATGCTTGGTAGTGGAAAGTCATCTTTAGGGCATGCTTTGTTGAGATCTCTGAAATTTGTGCAACAACGAACTCGTCCATCAGGTTTTGCTACAGGTACCAAGTTTGAAACCCATTCTGGATAATCAATAGGCCTTATGAACTTTACTTCTAATAGCTTCTGAATCTTTGCCTTGACCAATAGAGCTATTTACAGATGCATTTTGTGCAGTTTTTGTTTGACAGGTTTTGCATTAAGAGATACTGCTAAATGATGTACCATAAGTGATGGATCTAGACCCAGCATGTCAGCATAAGTCCATGCAAAATTGATAACTCTTTTTATGAGGAATGCTATGAAATTTCTTCTTTCTTGCTCTAATAATGATGCTACCAAATATGTGATCTTCAAATTCTGCTCTATGCCTAAGTTCATGTCTTGAGATTTTTCAACTAGCACTGTTGATTTTTCATGATAATCAGTGGTGACAGGAAGATCAAATCCCCCATCCTTGAGCACCTCAGGGAGGTATTCACCCTCAGATACATGTTTTATTTTTATTTTTTCATGGTCAAGAGGCACCTTTCTATTTTCACCTAGTGACCTATCTTTTTTTATTCTATTTATTTCACTTTTGCGACTTAAGGATTTGATGCTTTTGCCAAAATATGCTAGTTTAGGGAGATCCATCATTAAACTTGATTTATGATCACCCAATGGAATGCCTTGTCATAATCCCATGAATTTAGAAATAGCTTCATCATTTTCAAATGTGTCCAATATAGGTGCCCCTTGTTGGTCCCAATCGACGAGGTCAGGATATACGAGTGAAAGGGTAACGGACGAATGGTTTTGGCTAGAGGGAGTGGTAGAGAGCATGAAGATGGAGGTTTCTTAAAAAATTTCAGTAATATGGAGGGAGGAGTCATTGATGATATCTAAATTAGAAGTCTCTCCTACCGAAGAAGGTCCGGCTTCCATATCGAAAAATGCACTTAATGTCTTTGGAAGGCGGTACCTCTGGCTCAAAGCCAAGGCCTTGCTTATTAAACTTCTTAGACACAACAATGGGTTCAATAGGTCCTCGTTCCTGTGATCCCAATCCGCCATGTCCTTTGTAGCCCATGATCTTAATGATGTGGAACCCATTGTTATATCTCTCCACTTCAAGTTGTACTTGGTCGTTCTCATAATAAAATATCCAAGAATTAATGTCATCAATGTCTTCATCATCAAGGAATCCACCTTTAATGAATATTGTAGGGGGAGCTTTTATAACGGTTACGGATGAAGATGCTTTGGATGTAGAAGGTTTTCCATGAGATTTGGGAGACAAGGGAAGAGTTCCAACACAAGATTCTTGCAATGTGTACTCACCCAGACCATGTTCAATGTACTTGATATGGAGATTTGGAGTGGCTTTGCTAGATGATGGCTTGAGTAGGGCGGATGGGTCTATATAAGATGAAGATGGATATGCTTCGATGTTTATGGGAATACAGTTAGGGCTTTGATATTTAGCTTGAAAAGTACAACAAAACTCAAATGGACTAGGATTGACATGGATAATAACTTCAACACCGTTATGTAGAAATTTGAGACATTGATGGTATGTAGAAGGAACTTCTTTGAGGGCGTGGATCCATGGGTGACCAAGGATGATGTTGTAAGGAAGCTCAATATCAAGGACTTGACAATGGGTGTTAGTAGTGACCGGACCAACTTGAATAGGCAAGTGAATAATTCCTTCGGTATCTCTCTCGGCACATCATATGCTTTGATAGTAATGACCTTGGAAGTGCCAACATCTTTCTCAGAATATCCCAATTGTTTTATTAGTTTTAAGGAACATATATTAAGACCAACTCCACCACCCACTAAGATTTGTTTGATACGGTGTTGGTTGACGAATACTTCTATGTGGAGGGCTTCGTTATGTGATTGGTTGATAGATGGTTGAAGATCTTTGTCAAAGAAAGTTAGGTGGCAAGGGGCTGCAATGCTAGCTACCATAGATTGGAATTGTGTAGTATCGATATTATTAGGCACCGAGGATTTCTGTAATTCTTTATCAAGTATAGCCTTGTGGGTGGGTGATATGCAAAGCAATTCAAGGATGGAGATATGTGTAGGTGTTTTGCCAAGGTGATCAAGGATATTATAGATAGAGGATGGTTGAGGAGGATTGACAGGTGTTCCTTGAATGGTAACACCTCTTCTAGTAGTTATAGTGCAATCAGGTGCTTTGCCTTGGATAGTAATGGTAGAAATGCAGGCTTGGTCAATGCGGCCAATTATGGATGACTCATAATTGTAATGGATGGCATTCCCAGTATGAAGGTTACTTGGTTTGTCATGAGATGGATGTGGATTCTTGAAAGCATCTAAATCATAGTTCGATGTCGATTGTTGTGTAGGTTGTGATGTTGGAGGTGTGATTTTAATTAAACCTTGATTGATGTAATCTTGAATGACATGCTTTAAGCGCATACAACCTTTTGTTTTGTGTCCCTTGACTCTATGGTAGTCACAATACTCATTCTCTTTGTACCAAGGAGCTTTGAAGAGCGGTTCACCGTTGGGTGGTGCATTCGGTAATATCATATCTCCCACTTGGACAAGTTTTTGAAAGACTACCTCCATAGGTTCCGCTAAAGGAGAAAATTGTCGTTGAGGCGTTGGATTTATTCTTGGTCGGTTTCGTTGAAAAGGTTGATTTGCTATAGATGCGGCTTGAATGTTAATAGGAGCTTTCACTGTTTGTATGTTCTTTACATCCACGATATCGTCATTAACAACATTCTTGTTCGTGTTCCAAAAGCAAGATTTATCATTCAAGTTTTGAGGATTGTCTTTGTTATCTCAAAAAATCTTGATAGAACCCTTAACAATTAAAGCACATTCAATGATGGTTCCTTTGGAAATAAGTTCATCAAAGGTGCACAGTTGTAGTTGGAATGAAAGCTCGAGATGAAGATTTTGGATGAAGATATCAAGTTGTTGTTTCTCAGGGATTTCCCATGATAGTTTGCTAGCCATATTATGCCATCATTGAGTAAATGAGGAGAAAGCTTCACCATTGCATTGTTTGTTATTGACAAGGTCATTCATGTTCAATGTTAAAAGTGAAATGTGATCAAAATTTATTTGATAGTTCCACAAAAGACTTAATGCCTAGAGGTAAATGAGAGAACCATTCAAGAGCTTGTCCTGCTAAGATTCGAGGAAATAGTCTCAAAAGATATGTATCGTCTTGAGCAACATCGAGACATGCAACAAAAAATGCTCTAAGATGGTCTTCCAAATTTCCTTTTCCTTTGTATTTGTCAAATTGTGGTTGGTTGTTGTTTTGGGGTCTCAAAAGGACAAAAAGCCCAAAATTCCAAGGGTTGAATATGCTCAAAATAGGAGGCAATGCTCAGGTGACTGTAGATGCTCAGAAGACTGCCAAAAAGTTGATAATAGAGCTAAGGATGTCTGAAAGTGCTACTGATTGGGCTGGATGGATACTGATTGCTAATATTGGACTAGAAGCAACAAGTAATAGCTCAGAAGTGACCTAGATAAGGCTAAAAGCGACAGACAATAGCTCAATAGCGATCTGGTTATGTTTCAGATGACAGATTGCAGTGTTGACCAGAGGTGAGCAAGTTTACTAGAAGCGATCAGTTAGAGGTCAAAAGTGATTTACTGATGTTTAAAAGCAACGCAGTTTTGCCAGAAGAGAGCAGCTGTGGGTTAAAAGCAGTTTGGATTTTGCAAGAAGTGAACAATTGATGTTTAAAAGTGATTTGGGTTTCTGTAGGCAAATAGTTAAGGTTCAAAGGCGATCTGTGTCTATCAAGAAATATGTTTGAATTATGTCTTTGACAAGAAAATAGTGATTTCAGTCACTCACACTCACAACAATCACAAACTTGTACAACATAGGCTAGGAAAGGACTGTGTTTGTTGAATCCCCTTGCCGTGCCTATTCAAAGCGGATAGCTTTAGGATCTTGGTAGCACCAGCTCCCCTCCATGTCACTTACTTCTCACGTATACCAAGATCCAGGTTTCCCAAGGCTTGTCCCCCCACCAAACCTTAGGATTGTCCCTGCTATCTCTACTAAAAACCATGAGAATTGGGGCGGCTTCAAATGTCCCACCTTTTGCATCAACAAATAGAAGGTTTTTGGCTACTACACAAGGTTGCTAGTAAGGGCATCCGGCATCGCTACTCTCCATTGTGGAGTCTCCCAGCCTTCAAGGGTTACGCCTTTGAGGGTTTTGGGGGAGGTTGGCTGTCGATATAACACAACACCCATTATTTGTGGCTTTCCACACAAACACTTTTCTCATATAGCAGTTTGGAAGGACTTGGCTTTAGCCTGTTACCACTTGGGTCGTACCCCTTCTCACACTAGGAAGGTAGGCCCACTAGAGATAATAACAAGTTCTCATACACCCAAGATCCATTTGATAGGCAAGGGGAGAGGATACTTTTGTTATTAAATTTGGGTTGCAAACATGCACAACAAGCAATCCAAAAAAAGATAAATCAAGCACGGAGCAAACAATGATTCTTTTTAAGCACCAAGCCCAAATGTTCCTAAATTAGTGATAAAATGTAATGTCTTGAATCAATCGGGGCTGCAACAGATATGTTAGTAGTTTCACAACCTCCTTTTCTTGGACAATCGATAAGATGTTGCACAAATAAATGATTAGTACCCAAGAAAACTGAACTAAAATAATAAAATTGAAAGTGACTCAGTTACCAGAGGTGATCAACTATTGATCCGAAGCGATTTGGATGCTATTGAAAGTGAAATGTTAATGTTCAGAAGCGATACAGAAGGACCCAGATGTGAAATAATAAGGCTCAAAAGTGATGCAAAAAATAGAGATGCAAATGGTTATCACTTATAAGCGACCTAGATCTGTAAAAAATTAGATATAAACAGAAAACCCTAGTTTGCAGAAAGCGATCCAAATAGCCAGAAGCAATTAGTTTTAGGTTAAAAGTGATGCAAATTATGACAGACGCAACCACTGTTGGCTTAAAAGCGACGCGAAAAGGGCTATAAGCGACTATTGTTTGCTCAGGAGCGATCCAAAAAATGCTGAAAGCAACAGATTTAGGCTTAAAAGCAATATGTATGTTCTGGAAGTGACTGGGTTTCGCTCAGAAGTGATTGAAACTTACCGCAAGCGCTCAGAAAATCTAATCTTCACAAAAAAAAACTTCAAACAAGAAAGTTAATCAAGGACGTGAGTCCCACCGGGCGTGCCAAAATGTGATAGGTAAAAATCAAGTTAATAAGATCAAGCATATAATTAAAAACCTAATCCTACCACCATCAAAGAATCAAATCCAAGTGAAATCAAAAGCATGCAATTCAAGAACAATATCACCTAGATTGTATGATTTCTTGTTTATGATGTTGGTTGCTTCTTAACAATGAACAATTATGAAGATAAAAGCTGCTATGATGGATGAATGATAGTGCTGATATGCTAGATGGATGCTAAAGTGTTTAATATGCTCAAGATGATAATGTGGATGCTATGAAAATGCTGGATAGATGTAGTATGGAATGAGAGGGTGTTTATATAGAACTCAACTAAAATCAATCAACGGTGGAGATTTGGTGGCTATGTGAATGGCTAAAATGAATTGATAGTCATAAGTGAATGTGTACATGACAAGTGGAGGGAAGATAAGACTTGTGTGTGACCGTGTACATAAAAAGTACTACATGTGAAAGATATTAAATAAAAGATGTAGCAACACACATTTTTTAAATAAAAGAGGTACACATGTCGGCTCATTAAGACAAATGTTAAGAAAAATTAATTAAATAAATAAAATTTATTTAATTAATTAGAAAGATGGTTAGGAAAGGATAAGATATGATGTGAAAATGAATTAAATAAATAAAATTTATTTAATTAATTGGAAAGTGGGATTATGAAGGGAATTTTAATTAAATAAATAAGATTTATTTAATTAAAATAGATAGAAATAGAAATAATTAAATAATTAAAGATTATTTAATTATAAATTAGAGGAAATAGATAATGAATTAATTAAATAAATTAAAATTTATTTAATTAATAGAAGAAATAGATGGTTTAGAGAAAATAGATAAATTGCTCAAGTCTGTTAGACAAATGCAGATGATAAATAATGCAATATTTTGATGCTAATGATAACTAGGTCAATTTTGGGTGTCTACAACAAGACTCAGACCACTAGACTATCATGCACTGTTTGTTGATTCCACTGAGACTCTCCTTTGCTTTTCTGTTGACTGAAACCTGAATAGTCACCTGATTGCTCATCTCTATATTAAGCTTCAATTGAGTAGGTATTTCACCATTTATGACAATGATATCACTCAAATCATTCTTATATTAGGTGATGAAATATATACTCAAAACTGATAAAGAGAATGCCTTTACACTCTCATCCCTCTTAAAACACAAGAGAGCAGCATGCTGGGCTCGAACCTTATGGGAGCCCATTTCACTCCACATGCTGAAATAAGATAAACAAGTCAGTAACATAACTTGCTCTATACTTGCACAGGAAACAAACATGTTAGGAAAATATGTGCATGTGATTGATGTTCTTGATTATCCTGTTGCTTTCTTGAAGGTCCATGTGATACTGACTAGTTTATTGCATTTGAAATTCAGATGGTATGTTTTTAGATATATGTCATATGTTATATGATGACTCGTCATTGCTCTAACATCATTTTTCACCCTCCAATGTAGATAACTAGAGGCAGCAAGGAGATAATAGATGGGTGTAGGACATGTGAAAAACATGGGATGACGCAAGACAAAACAAATAGGACCAAGACTCATCATTTAGGCAATGACGAGTCACCCTATACCATTTACACATTTATTTCTTTAATTTTCTATAAATGTATAGTCTTTATTTTCATTTGCAATAAATTAGTTAGTCTCACAGCTTGTGTGAGACCTTATACATTTATTTTTCCAATAAAGATTACTTTTCCTCTAAAAGATTTGTATAATCTTTCAAATAAGTTATGCATCTAAAATGCAAATTGGCACTATAATCTTAATTTGTTTTACTTGTGCACATGAATATAATATAACAGAAATAAAAATGTACCTTTCTCTTCTTTAAAACTTCAAAAGCTCTACCTAATTGAGCTAGTAGTGAAATTAGGTAACATTTTTGGTGACATATGCTATATGTTTGCCTGCTAAACATCAGACCAGTTGCCTAGACCTTATCCATTGGGCATGGGGTCACTCAGAGACTTTTTAAAACACTTGGACAAATAGATTTCTGACTTCTTTAACTCAGCAGAACAAAGTGAAAGACACCTGAAACCCTAAACAAAAGCAAAAATACATGAAGGAAACTATTTAACTATGCTGGACAACACTTAGGGAAAATGAAAAAAACATCTAAACTATGGTGTAATAGCACTTATTGAAAGCAAAAACCTAACCTACTACTCACAACGACATATCATACCTCAAAACACCTTTTCAGGTGTATCCCATTAACTGGGATAGACAAGTTTTCTCCATCCATGTTCGATAACTGGAATGCATTATGCTTCATGCATCCAGTGATGATAAATGGACTACTCGACATGCTGTCAAACTTGGAGTGTTTGCCTAGCCTACTTTTCAATTCATCCCATTTGAGCACAATATCAGCCTCTCTAAAAATTTTGGAAGTGGCTTTCTTATCAAATACCTTTTTTGTTTGAAGCTGATGATACTCCATAGCCTTCATAGCTTTATCTCTCACTTCTTCCAGCTCCATGAGCTGAGCATATCTAACATCCATTGGATCTTCTTCTTCAAAAATTTCTAACTGATTCATGATGTCAAGAGTTGGCAGCTCAACATATAGAGGCAACTTTGCCTCTTTACCATACACTATCATATATGGAGAGTTCCCAATAGACCTTTTGGAAGTTATTCTATCTGCCCATAGAGTAGACTTTAGCTTGGTGTGCCAGGTCCTCTGGTCATCTTCCATAGTTCTTTTGATAATCCTTATCAGATTCTTATTTGTTGATTCTCCCAAACCATTACCCTAGGGGTAATAATTTGATGATGTATTTAAACAAATGCCATTCTTCATAGCCCAATCACTTACTCTCAATCCAACAAAAGCTAAAGCATTGTCTGAAATGATTGATTCAAGAACTCCAAATTTGGTTACTAAATCATAATAAAAGTTTAAGACAACATTTTTATCAGCTTCTTTCAAAGCCACGACTTTAGTCCATCTCGTGAAGTAATCTATTACTGTGAGTAGCCACCTATGACCTGTAGTGGACGGTGGGTTAATGGACACCTATAAAATCAATGCCCCATCTCATAAAGGGTTGTTCCACTTCAATTGGTTGCAGAGGTAAAGTTGGTAGCCTTTCTTTGCCTGCAAAAATGACACATTTTACACACTTTCTATCCCAAGCATGGGCATCTCTAAATAAGTTGGGCCAATAAGAGCCAACCCTCATTATCTTCCATGTAGTTGTTCTTGGGGTAAAATGACCCCCAGCTGTTCCATCATGGAACTCATAAAGCACTTTGTCAACTTGATCATTATCAATACATCTTAAGAGTACACCACTCAAATCCTTTCTAAAAAGAACATCATTAACCAAAACATAAGGAATGGATTGTAATATGAAATACCTACTTTTAGCTCTGTCTAAACCCATTGGGCACTCACCAATTTGTAGAAAGTGAGTCACATCTTTAACCCAACTTGTTCCAACTACTGTTGTATCATTTTGAGGCTCATCCACAGTAACTAGAACTTCTTCTTCTTCCTTTTCTATTTCATTTTCAGGCCTAGTAGCAAGTTGTTCACTAAGTCCTCTTCCCCTGACAAGCTTAGTTTTCTTGATATCCACATCATACTCCATTACCTTAGTAATTCACGTAGCCCTCTTCTCATTTACATCATTGCTCAATAGAAAATCTTTCACACCATGGTGAGCAACCATTAAATGCACTTTGTTGTTAGAAATAAGATGTCTAAACTTCTTTAAACTCTTAACAACTGCAAGGACATGCTTTTCAATAAAACTATACCTCTGTTCATAATCTTGTAAACCTTGACTAACGAAGGCAATGGGCTGTTCAAAACCTTCATTCTGTTGCTGTACTATAATTGCAGAAATGGTGTCTATACTCCCATAAGCATACAAAATGAAATCTTTTAAAAAATCTGGATTTACCAAAGTTGGTACTGTTGATAAGGCTTCTTTTATGGATTCAAAACTAAGCTTGGCTTCTTTTGTCCAGCTAAAAATTACATTTTTCTTTAACATAGAAGTTAGTGGCTTCAACAAGTTTGCAATATTAGGTATAAATCTTCGTAGAAAATTAATTCTTCCTATAAAACTTTATGGTCCTTTCTTGTGGTTGGGTAAAGGCAGCTCCAAAATGGCCTTTACTCTTTCTATATCAATGGTAATCCCCTGTTTTGACACATGTCCTAAAAGCTTACCTTCATGGATAGCAAAAATGTATTTCTTGGGATTGAGAGTATACCAAATTCTTTACATCTCTCAAACACTTGTCTTAAATGTGATAAATGCTCATTTGCATTCTTGGAGAAAATTGTGATGTCATCAAGGTACACAAGTACCAACTTATAAAGCAAGCCCTTAAAGGCCATATCCATAGCTCTCTGAAAAGTGGAACCTACATTAGATAAGCCAAAAGGCATTCTTTTATATGCCATGGTACCCCACTTTGTAGTGAAAGAGGTCTTATGTTGGTCATCTTCTTTGACCAAAACCTGATTATAGCTTGAATAACCATCAAGCAAGGAAAATCTCTCTGAACCAGCTACTACTTGCAGTATTTGCTCCATTGAGGGCAATGGATAATGATCTTTTAGGGATGCTCTATTAAGGTCTCTAAAATCAACATAGAGCCTAATTTCTCCATTCTTCTTCCTCATGGGAACAAGATTGGAGACCCAAGATGTGTGCTTGATTGGGAAAATAATATTTCCCTCAATCAGCTTGGTTAACTCTTTAATCATTAGAGGCTCAAGTTTTGGGTTTAAAGGCCTCTATTTCTACCTAATAGGTTTTGCATTTAGCTCTAATTCTATGGTATGCTGGGCAATGTGAGGATCAAACCCTTTTAAATCTTAATATTCCCAAGCAAATACATCTTGAAATTCTTGACAAAGAGCAATAAAAGCTTGTTTATCCTCAGGTGAATAGATTTTACCAATTTTAAGGAGCTTACCTTTGGAAATTTCTAGCTCCTCATAATGTTCTTCTTTGACTTGTATGCTAGTTTTGCTCTTCTTAAACTAATCATCAGTGCTGAAGATGGATTCTAATGTAACTAACCCTTTGGGTAGTATGTTAGTCTTCAAATGAACAATCTGCTCATCATAGTGCTTCCGAATCTTGTCTTGATTCATCACTAAAAACTCATCTTCTTCTAGTAAAAATCTCAGTGTAGACACCCAAAATTGACTCATTATCATTAATATCAAACATTGCATTACACATCATCTGCATTTGTCTAACACACTTGAGCAATATCCCTAACACATCTATTTCTTCTATTAATTAAATAAATTTATATTTATTTAATTAATTCATTAGCTATTTCTTCTAAGCTATAATTAAACAATCTTTAATTATTTAATTATCTTCTTTCTATCTATTTTTAATTAAATGAATTTTATTTATTTAATTAAAAATTCCTTTCACAAACCCACTTTCCAATTAATTAAATAAATTTTATTTATTTAATTAATTCGTCTTATCATTTATCTCATGAGCTGACATGTGTGCCTCTTTCATTTAAAAAAGATAAGTGGTACTACATCTTTTATTTAATATCTTTCACATGTAGTACTCTTTTTATGTACACAAGCACACATAAGCCCTATCTTCCCTCCACTTGTCATCTACACATTCACCTATGTTTATCCTTTAATCTTAGCCATTCACATAGCCACCGAATCTCCACTGTTGATTGATTTTGGTTGAGTTCTATATAAACACCCTCTCATTCCATACTTAAAAGAATCCAGCATTTATATAGCGTCTACATTATCATCCTGAGCATATTGAGCATTTGAGTATCTATAGCATCCATTGAGTTTATTATCATTATTATTGATCCATCACGGCAGCTTTTATCTTCATAATTGTTCATTGTTGAAGAAGCAATCCACATCATAAACAAGGAATCACACAATCTAGGTGATATTGTGCTTGAATTGCATGCTTTTAATTTCATTTGGATTAGATTATTTGATGATGGTAGGGTTAGGTTCTCATGGCTATGCTTGATCTTATTAACCTAATTTTTTACCTATAACATTTTGGCACGCCTAGTGGGACTCACGTCCTTGATTAACTTTGCTATTTGAAGTTGTTTTTATGAAGATCAGATTTTTTGAGTGCTTACGGCAAGTCCCAGTCACTTTTGAGTGAAAACTGGTTGTTATTTGAATATACGCATTGCTTCTGAGCTGAAACCTATCACCTTTAGCATTTTTTAGATCGCTTATGAGTGAATAGTAGTCACTTTTTGTCTGTTTTGCATCGCTTATACGCTAATAGTGGTTGCTTATGCCTTTATCTAAATTTCTTTTAATCTGATAGTGATCACCTTTAGCTAATTGAATCACTTATTGCAAAACTAGGGTTTTTGTTGCATTCTATTTTTCTTGTAGATCTGAGTCGCTTATGATCCATAACTAGTCGCTTCTTACTTTTTTGCATCGCTTGTGAGCTTTATCAATCCACATCTGGCACTCTCGGCATCACTTATGATCTGTAACATTTCTCCTGTGGTAGAATACAGTTCAATTTTGATCAACAGTGAATCGCTAGTAAACTGTGTCACTTTCAGTCTGTATCATTTGCAGTTTGTTTTTCTTGGTTACTAATTGGGTATTTGTGTAGCATCTTATTGATTGTCCAAGAAAATGAGGTTATCAAACTACTAACATATCTGTTGCAGCTCTGATCAGTCCAAGACTTGTGTTTTTTCACTAAATTAGGAACATTTGGGGTTGGTGCTTAAAATGAATCATTGCTTGCTTCGTGCTTGATTTATCTTTTTTGATTGCTTGCATGTGATTGATTGTAACCGTAATTTAATAACAAAAGTATTCTCTCCCATTGCCTATCAAATGGATCTTAGGTGCATGAGAACTTGTTATTATCTTTAGAGGGCCCACCTTCTCGATGTGAGAAGGGATATGACCCAAGCAGTAACAAGCTAAAGCCAAGTCCTTCTGAACCACTATATAAGAAAAGTGTTTGTGTCGAAAGCCACAAAAAATGGGTGTTGTTGTGTTATACCAATAGCCAACCTCCCCCAAAACCCTCCAAGGCATAACCCTTGAAGGCTGGGAGACTTCATAATGGAGAGTAGCACTGCCACACATATAGCCACCCGAATGGATGCCCTTATTAGCAACTTTTTGTAGTAGCAAAAACCTTCTATTTGTTGATGCAAAAGGTGGGACATTTGAAGCCGCCCCTATTCACGTGGTTCTTAGAAGAGATAGTAGGGACAATCCTAAGGTTTGGTGAGGGACAGGCCTTTTGGGAAACCCAAATCTTGGTATGTGTGAGAAGTGTGTACTGTGGAGAAGAGCTGGTGCTACCAAGATCCTGAAGCTATCCGCTTTGAATAAGCACGGCTAGGGGATTCAACAAATACAGTCCTTTCCTAGCCTAGGTTGTACAAGTTTGTGATTGTTGTAAGTGTGATTGACTGCAATTATTGTTTTCTTGTAAAAAAATACAAATCAGACATATTTCCTGACAAACACAGTCGCTTTTGAGCTTAAACTACCTGCATACAAACAACTGAATTACTTTTAAACAATAGTTAGCCACTTTTGGCCTAAATCAGGTCACTTTTAAGCAATAGTCTATCACCTCTAGTCTAAACTGTGTTACTTCTGATCAGTAGTAAATCACTTTTGAGTCAATATTAATCACTTGTGGAAAATTGGCTCGCCTCTGGTTAACACTGTAACCTGCTATCAAAACCAAACTAGCTCACATTTAAGCTATTACCAGTCGCCTTTGGCCTTTTCTAAATTGTATTTAAGCTATTACTTGTTGCCTGCACGGTCTAATACTAGCCAATCTTAGTGATTCAGTCAAATTAGCCATAAATCCAGCTTACTCAGTCTCAGCATTAGCTTTTAGACCTGTCTCTAATCATTAGCAGATACCTGAACTTTATCTCCTTCTTTGAGATTACCAACCAATCAAATTTAATGAGCTTTTCATCTTCTTGAATCCCAAACTAGCAAACCAAACATCAAATCAATCAATTCGATTAATCAACAAAACATCATCTCCTAATTTTAGCTTCAGCAACATAGCAACCCTTAGCAAACAACTTTTCCCTTGAGTGTGTGAGCTATTCTCTAGGGAAGTCTAGCCAACCTAACAAAGCAACCAAGCAACCCAACAACAAAGCAAACAACCAACCTAACAAAGCAACCAAGCAAACCAACAACAAAGTAACCAGCAACCAACCAACCAACAAACTATCATCTTTTTGGGTCTCAAACCTTGACAAGCTAGAGTTCAGTTTTCAACATCATTCATCATGCCTCAAACTAGGAGTCAATATAGAGCTGAAATGGAAGCCAAATTGCGAGCTGAAATGGAAGCCAAATTGCAAGCTGAGATGGAAGCTAAGATGCAACAATCTAGATCAATACCTCTTAGAGATGTGACTCAATTTATGACTGGTATGCCTCCTCATATGTTTACACCTCATGGGTAAACCATTGGAGAGTCATCTTCACAACAAGTGCAACCTCAAACATTTTTAGAGACTTATGAGGAACAATCCCAAGAAGACTTATCAGAATTTTAGGATACACATGTCTGGGATCAAGTTGAGAGACTTGTCTTATCCGGGCCTAATCGCTACTTCTTGCAACTTGCTCATATGGGCGCTAAATTACCAAGAGATTTTGACATATCCGCTATTAGAGAGCACGATCCAAACACTCCCGCTGTTGTTGCAAAGGGACCATCCACTATAGTCACACCATTCCCTATCATATCACAAGCTCCATCTTCCAACACATCTCTTTCACTACCTATTGTTACTTCATTTGATCCACCACGCTCGGAGTACACTCTAGAACCTTTGATAACGCCAACCAATGTGCTCCCTTTCATTTCACAAAATTTGAACATTCCACGTTTCCATGTTCCTCAACATACTCCTCCTACCATGATTGTTTCCATGCCTCAAGTAACACAAGTTGTCCATGTGGCCCAAGCGCAAACACCTCAAACATCACAAGCTATCCCCATATCCCATAGTGTGCAAGCTTCCCAAAGTATCCCAACAACACCAATGGTCCAAGCTTCACAGCCATCGCAACCCGCTATATCCCATGTGGATATCACATCTCATATACTTATTGCTAATATGCTTTCCACTATGTCCACTAATCCGTCCAACACATCATATAATCCCAATGTTAGTCTTATTGACATGAGTGACCCTCCCATTGTTTCTCAAGCCAATCCTAGCACTACGGTCACTTATGTTGAGCAACTTGCATCCATTCCGTCATCTTCCTACAATCCTTCACAAACTATCAATCCATCTTATACTACCCAAGGTTTGCCTATTGTCAACCAACACATGACACATATCAATCCTCATGTTGTCCAAAGTACAAACCCAAGTGTCCATCCTTCTTTCGCATCCACCAATCCTTCCATCACTTACGATGTCACCAACCCAACTCCAAATTCACAACCATTAACTAGTGTCAATCCATCTGTCACTTCTCATGTGATGCCAAATCTAGGTGCCAATTCATCGCAATATACCCAACCACTACTTGTGTCTCAAGGACAACACTCCTCAACCACATACGTGTCACATACCAATCCTTTGACATACATTGTGAGTATGCAACCTCAACAAATGGTCATGACTTCATATATCCCACAACAACAACCTTAATATACATCATACCATGTTTCAGCCCCTTTGCAACAACAATTATCTCCATCGGATGTTCAACAAATGATCAACCAAGCAGTAGGACAAGGCAAGAAGACATTTTCTTTAGAAAACATATGTGGTTATCCATTTGACAAGTCACTTCATATGACACCTTTTCCACCACACTTTGAAATTCTACAATTTAACAAGTACAAAGGAAAAGAAAATCTGGAAGACCATCTTAGAGCATTCTTTGTGGCATGTCTCGATGTTGCTCATGACGATACATATCTTTTGAGACTATTTTCTCGAAGCTTAGCAGGACAAGCTCTTGAATGGTTCTCTTATTTACCTCTGGGAATTAAGTCTTTTGCGGAGTTAGCAAATAAGTTTCGATCACACTTTGCTTTTAACATTGAACATGAGGTAAACATGAATGACCTTGTCAACAATAAACAACGCAATGGTGAAGCCTTTTCTTCATTTACTTATGACTAGCAAACTATCATGGGAAATACTTAAGAAGTAACAGCTCGATATCTTTGTTCAAAATCTTTATCCCGAGTTGTCATTCCAACTACAATTGCAAAGTGCTAGCACCTTTGATGAACTTGTTTCCAAAGGAACCATCATTGAATGAGCTTTAATTGCTAAAGGAACTATTAAGATCTTTCGTGATAACAAAGACTATCCTCAAAACTCCAATGATAAATCTTGCTTTTGGAACAAAAATAAGAATGTTGTCAATGATGGTGTTGTGGGCACAAAGAACATACAAACTATGAAATCTCCCATCAACATTCAAGTTGCTTCTACAACAACACAACCTTTTCAATGAATGTGACAACGAAAAACTTTAAATCTGCGCCGACAATTTACACCATTAGCGGAACCTATGGAAGTTGTCTTTCAAAAGCTTCTCCAAGTAGGTGATATTATGTTACTGGATGCACCACCCAATGGTGAACCGCTCTTCAAAGCTCCTTGGTACAAAGAAAATGAGTATTGCGATTACCATAGAGTTAAAGGACACAAAACAAATGGTTGTATGCACTTAAAACATGTTATCCAAGATTGCATCAATCAAGGTTTAATCAAAATTACAACTTCAACAACTCAATCTACACAACAATCAACATCGAACTATGATCTAGATGCTTTCAAGAATCTACTTCCATCTCATGACAAATCAAGTAACCCTCATGTCGGGAATGCCATTCAGTACAACTATGAATCGTCCACCATTGGCTGCATTGACCATGCTCGCATTTATACCATTACTATACAAGGCAAAGCACCTGACTGCACTGTAACCACTCGAAGAGGTCGATTCACCATTCAAGGACCACCTGTCCATCCTCCTCGACCATTCTCTAACTATAATATCCTGGATCACCTTGGCAAAACACCCGTGCACATATTCATTCTTGAGTTGCTTCGCATATCCCCTGCTCACAAAGCTATCCTTGACAAAGCCTTACAAGAATCTTTGGTGCCCAATGATATTGATATCACACAATTCCAATCTATGGTTGCTAGCATTACAACCCCTTGTCATTTAACCTTCTCTGACAAAGATCTTCAGCCCTCCATTCACCCTTCACACAATGAAACCCTCCACATTGAAGTGTTTGTTAAACAATACCGTATCAAACGAATCGTGGTAGATGGTGGAGCTGGTCTTAATATATGTTCTTTGAAATTAATAAAACAATTGGGATATTCTGAGAAAGATGTTGACACCTCCAAGGTTATTACTATAAGAGCATATGATGATGCCGAGCGAGATACTGAAGGGATTATTTTCTTGTCTATCCAAGTTGGGCCGGTCACTACTAAAACCCGTTGTCAGGTTCTTGATATTGACCTTCCTTATAACATCATCCTTGGTCATCCGTGGATACATGCCCTCAAGGCAATTCCTTCCACATACCATCAATGTCTTAAATTTCCACATAACAGTGTTGAGATTACTATCCATACTGATCCCAATCCATTTGAATTTTGTCGTGCCTTTCAAGATAAATATCAGAGTCTAAACTGCATTCCTATCAACACCGAGGCATATCTGTCTTCATCCTATATAGACCCATCCAACCTACTCAAGCCATCATCTAGCAAAGCCTCTTCCAACCTCTATATCAAGTACACCGAACATGGCCCTGGTGAATACACACTACAAGAATCTTGTTGTGTTGGCACTCTTCCCTTATCTCCTAAATCTTATGGTAAACCTTCTACATCCAAGCCAACTTCATCCCTCGCTGTTATCAAAGCCCCACCCACGGTATTCATTAAAGGCAGATTCCTGGATGATGAAGACATTGATGATATCAACTCTTGGATATTCTTTGATGAAAATGACTAAGTACAACTAGAAGTGGAGAGGTATAACAATGGGTTCCACATCATAAAGAACATGGGCTACAAATGACATGGTGGATTGGGATCACAAGAACAAGGACCTATCAAACCCATTATTGTGTCTAAGAATTTTAATAAGTAAGGCCTTGGTTATCAGCCGGAGGTACCGCGACTCAAAGACATTAAGTGTATTTCCAATATTGACGCTGGACCTTCCTTGGTAGGAGAGACTTCTAGTTTGGATACTATTGATGACTCCTCCCTTCATATTATTGACCTTTTCCAAGAAAACTCCATCTTCATAATTTCCACAACTTCCTCTAGCCACAACCATTTCTCCGTTACCCTTTCACTCGTATATCCTAACCTCATCGATTGGGACCAACAGGGGGCACCAATATTAGATACATTGGAAAATGATGAATTTATTACAGAATTCATGGGCTTAAGACAAGGCATTCCATTGGGTGATCACAAAGTAGGTTTCATGATGGATCTACCTAAACTAGCATATTTTGGCAGAAGTATCAAATCCTTCAGTCGCAAAAGTGAAATAAACAAAATCAAATAAAATAGGTCACTAGGTGAAAATCAAAAGGCACCTCTTGACCGTGAAAAAGTAAAAATAAAGGATGTATCCGAAGGTGAAAACCTCTCTGGGGCACCTAAGGATGGGGGATTTGATCTTCCTGTTGCCACTGATTATCAGGAGAAATCAACCATGCTAGTTGAACAATCACAAGACATGAACTTGGGCACAGAGCAGAATCCAAAGATCACTTTTTTGGCAGCATCACTATCAGAGCAAGAAAGAAGAGACTTCACAACATTTTTTATGAAAAGAGCTATAAATTTTGCATGGACTTATGTTGACATGCCAGGTCTAGATCCATCACTTGTGGTACATCACCTAGCGGTATCTCCTAATGCAAAACCTGTTAAACAAAAATTGTGTAAAATGCATTCGTAGGTAGCTTTATTGGTCAAGGCAGAGATTCAAAAACTATTAGAAGCAAAGTTTATAAAGCCTATTGATTATCCAGATTGGGTTTCAAACTTGGTACCTATAGCAAAACTTGACGGACGAGTTCACTATTGCACAGACTTTAGAGATCTTAATAAAGCATGTCCTAAGGATGACTTTCCATTACCAAGCATAGACAACATTGTAGATCTTACAGCTGGACATGAAATGCTATCTTTGATGGATGGATTTTCAGGGTATAACCAAATCAGAATAGCAGAGGAAGATCAAGATAAAACATCTTTTATTTGTCCATGGGGCACATATTGCTAGATTGTAATGCCTTTTGGTCTCAAGAATGTTGGAGCTACTTATCAATGAGCCATGACAGTTATTTTTCATGACCTTTTTCATACTATCATGGAAGACTATGTTGATGATATCCTAGGAAAATCTAAGACAAGAGAAGGACATCTACAGGCATTAGCACAAATATTTGATCGATTAGAAAAGTATCAAGTCAGACTGAACCCAAAGAAATGTGTATTTGGCGTAACACCAGGAAAACTGTTGGGATACATTGTGTCTCAATGAGGGATAGAAGTCGATCCAGCTAAAGTAAAAGCTATCATGGAAATGCCTTCGCCAGTAAATCTCAAGCAGCTCCGCAGTCTACAAGGAAGGTTACAGTCCATCCACAGATTTATCTCACAACTAGCAGATAAATGTCATCCTTTTCAACATCTTCTTCGTAAGGGTGAACCTTTTAAGTGGGATGAAAAGTGTCAACATGCCTTTGATAAAATAAAGGAATATCTGGCAACACATCCTGTACTTAACCGCCCATTATTACTTTATATATCATCAACAACAGTAGCATTGGGTGCCCTGGTAGCTCAACATGATGAGTCAGGAAAAGAATGAGCCATCTACTACATCAACAGAACTCTTGTGGGATATGAACTCAATTATTCATCTATGGAAAAAGCATGTTTATCATTAGTGTTTGCTTCCCAAAAGTTGCGACACTATATGCTGAACCAAACGACAAAGCTCATTTCTAATGTGGATCCACTCAAATATCTTCTTTCTAAAGCAATCCTCATGGGAAGATTAGCAAAATAGGTCATGATCTTAAGTGAATTTGACATACAATATGTGGATCGAAAAGCCATCAAAGGACAAGTCATCATTGATCAATTAGCTACAACACCCATCACAAATATTCACCCAATGTATCCAAAATTCCCTGTTGAAGGGTTGTTCAATTTAATTTCCCTAGCATGATGGCAGCTATATTTTGATGGATCTTATTCACAACATGGATCAAGAGTAGGGATATTGTTTGTTACCCCTCAAGGAGATTGTATACCCAAATCATACAGAATTGCATTTTCATGCACCAATAACATAGCAGAGTATGAAGCTTTAATCATAGTATTATGCATGGCAGTACAATAGGCTATCAAATAGTTACAAGTCTTTGGCAATTCTCAACTGGTTATCAAACAGGTCTTAGATGAATATCAAACAAAAGATGAGAAGCTTCTTCCATACAAGATAATGGTTGATTATTTTAAAAAGTATTTTGACAATATCACCTTTGAACAACTCCCAAGACTATAGAATGGAGCAGCAGATGCCATGACTATGATTGGGTCTCTTCTAGACATGCCATCTAATACACATAAATGTGAGTTTTTGGTCGAACAAATTTTGATTCCAGCATTTTAAGTACCACAGTCTGAGCTTATATGTGAAATTGTTGGTCCCAATTCACTGTGGTATGAGGATTTATACAAGTATCTCCATAATCAAACCTTTCCACTTCAATTATCTAACACCCAATGCAAAACCTTTATCCGTCGAGCCTCTCATTACACTATTTTGGGAGATACCCTTTATCGCTGGAGTCTTGATAGTATCCTTCTTAGGTGTCTTGATTCTGAGGAAGCAAAAGTGGCCTTACGTGATGTACATGAAGGTGTCTGTGGCTCACATTCCACTGGCCCTAGCCTTGTTAAGAAACTTCTACAAGTAGGATACTATTGGCCAACCATGGAAAAAGATGCACAACAATTTGCAAAAAGAGGTCTACAATGTCAGAAACATGGAGATTTAATACATGCACCAACACATGAGCTTCAGTGTATCATTACTCCATGACCTTTTTCACAGTGGGGACTTGATCTCATAGGTAAAATCCATCCTACTTCATCAAATGGTCATAAGTTCATTATCACAGCCACTGAATATTTCACAAAGTGGGTGGAAGCCATACCAATGACTTATATCACTAGCAAGCAAATATCTAAGTTTATTCTACACTATATCATTTGCCGCTATGGAGTTCCTCAAGCTATTGTCATAGACAATGGTCGTCCCTTTAAGAATCAAGAGGTGAGAGATCTTTGCAAAAAGTTCCATATCCAACATCGATTCTCTACTCCTTACTATCCTTAAAGCAATGGCCAAGCTGAGGCTTCTAACAAAACAATCATCAAAATTCTCAAAAAGACAGTCAATGAAGTTGGTCAGGATTGGCATTTATAACTCCATCCTACATTATGGGCATATAGAACAAGTATCAGAACTCCCACTAGAGCTACACCCTATGCTCTTGTGTACGACACTAAAGCTATTTTACCTATTGAGGTTGAGATCCCCTCACTACGAATATGTCTACAACATACCATCTCAGAGGAAGAATATCAAGTATCCAAACTCCATGATCTTGAGCTTCTAGATGAACAACATCTTACAGCACTCAACCATCTCCAAGTCTATCAAAACTGTCTACGCTGCAGCTACAACAAAAAAATCAGAGAACACAGATTTCAAGTTGGAGATCTTGTCCTTAAAGAGAATCAAATGAATCAGCAACATCATCAGAAATAGGGCAAGTTTGAACTAAATTGGCTTGGTCCTTTCATCATCACAATAGTTTATGGATCAGGTGCATATACTCTTTCAACACCTGAAGGCATTCCATTGGATGAACTAGTCAACAGCATTCATCTCAAGAAGTTTTATCCTTGAATCTTAGCTATCCTAAAAAAAAAAAAATCCATCCAATAGTGAAAACCACTTTGTGGCACTTTGGATAACAAAAAAAATATAAGATAAATAATCCGTCCTCTAGTGAAAACTTGGTAAATAGGTGCCTTAGATAAGTACCATAGTGAAAACCTGGCAAACAGGCGCTATGTGTAGTGACCAGCCTCTATTATCTGCTTGGTTTGTTTGATCACCACTCTTCCTAGCATATTTCAGCATCCTATCCCACATAATCCATATCATAATCCACATGTCATCGCAATAACCAACTTTTCCATCTTCACTTTTGTCAATGCTAGCTATCATACTTGAGACATTGTCGTGATACCTATCTCTTTTGGCACCTTAGCATCTTGACTGCACGCATTCTCCATCGTTGCTCCTTCATAATAAACCTCATCCCGCACTGGGGGCATTTGTTGAGTCTTATTTGGAAGTGGATACCACTAGCTCTAGCTTATAACACATCAATCACTTTATCTCACAACATATCAAACTTTCAACTTCAACCATAGCGTTCATCCAACAACAAACATGGGAAAACCCTTGCAACCAGGATTCGTATCTTTGTAATCAATTCGTGCTCATCCGACATCCGAAACTAGTGAAAGATCGCCAACGCAAACATTCAAGCAATTAGTTGATTCTTTCAACATCACTCACCAGCGTAATAAGCAAGAACTACATCCCAGCTCTATCGTTAAAGCCTTGATCCTGTGGATACAAGGTATGTAGGTAATCTGAGATATGAAGGAAGCACTCTGATTTAGGCTAAGACAATAGCCCCTTCTCTTCATCATCCATCTTTCATCTTTCTTCTAATCATCCTTAAATCTTTCATCTCGCATTCTTCTATTTTTCATTACACATCATCAATAAAACCTAGAACTACATATTCATCATGTCTCATCTTCATCGTAAATGTGCTTTGATCCCGTGGATACAGGGTATGTAGGTAGTCTAGAATATGAAGGAAGTTTCCAGTACTCAAGCATAGACGATCCACCCCATCTTCTTAATCTTCTCCTCATCTTCCATTTTCTTCTCTTTGATTAGCTCAAGTAGGAAGCAAACTATGTGTATACTGAAATTTCAAGTGCTTTAACCAATCAAGAATAAGCCAGAAACTATTTGTTCGCATGCCTTAAGCCAACATTTGTTATAGCAGTTTATCAACATCTTTAGCCTTCAACAGGATGCAACTTTCCTCTCAACAAGGCGCCAGCTTAAATCCATCTAAGAGCACCTAAAATTGGCAAGAGAACGTGATGACAGTATCTTTTGTTTTATCTTTTGATTTATCTTTTGTCCCTTTCCTATGCTTGATCAAGACTGCGTTGATTTTATCTATATCTTGGTATGTCGCAATGAAGTAAGGAATGGAGCAAGGTCACATTGCTTTTGTATGCTGTGTTTGCGGGATGATATTATTCTCTTCCTAAGTGTATTGGTATCTTGTACGTGTTGGGATTAGCATCTTACATATCAATATCTCTAGCATCTGAGAAGCTAAATAGTCCCTTATACATTTGAGACTATTCTATGTCAAGACTAGCTCCATACATATAACTAGCAAGTTGTCACTATGCATAGTGGAGATAAGCTCAAACCATTGCTTGTAGCATCAAAGTCCATCTCGAAACACTAGCTATTATTCATATCTTGTGCATGTTGGCTCAACATCTTGACCTCATGTGTTCAGACAAGATTGTAGCATGCTAGTTTTGCATTGGATATCTCGACACCTTGGTCTTGTATACCCTGGTGCATAACATCCACATGCTATATCAAACATAAGGATTGCATTTCTTTTCATTTTGAGCAATTACTTAAAAATCTACCCATTGTACCATCTATTCATCCTATTATTCGTCTATATAGCACTCAGCTAAGATCAATCATTTCCATCGTCTTTCTTCCACATCTCTTATCCTGCAAAACAAGTGTGTTAGACATACATAAGTCCATCACATATCATATCATTACCATCTATCTATATGCATAAATCCATATCATATCATTACCATTTACATATTTGCATTATCATACATTTCTATTCATATCATTTGCCTAAACATCCATACATAATCCATGAAAATATAAATGCCACATGCATAATCATCATAATACCAACAGTACATCCATATACATCATCATGTAGATAAGCAATATGCCATCATATATATATATATATATATATATATATATATATATATATATATATATATATATACATGTGTCAATATACAAGTGTCTACATATACAAGTTGAGCCATAAAGAATGTATGTACAAGTGGCTCTAGGCCTCAACATAATACAACATAAACAAGGTAGTGCTAGCGACTACTGGCAGCTCCCTTGCCCTAACCACCACCACTGGGTCCTGCACCTATCCCCTATCTCTCAGTGGCCCCATCACTGAGGCTATAGATCGAGATCCACCTGTCCTCCATGAACCTGAAGTTCCTGATCTACTCCTGAAGCTAGGCTGCCTCTGCTCTACTAGCACAACCCCATAGTATAAGCCTCTATAATACTCTGCCTCACCCTGTACTCTCTGAAGCTTTGCCCGTACCTGTGTCAACTGCGTGGCCAAATACATCGTAGCCCCATCTGTACCCAATGCAGTCACTACTCTATCCTGCTCACTAGTCATCCCATGTAGTTGCTGTACAGTTGTATCCCTCTCTATCTACAGACCATCTCTCTTCACCCTCATCACCTGTATCTACTGCACAATAGTATCTCTCTCTAGTCTCATCATCTACTCGCTTTGTCTAGCTGCATCTCTCTCTCCTGTCACTCTAGCAAGTGAACCATCATCCTGCCCATCCCTAGCCTGTAGTCTCACTTGTAACTGAGCCTAGTGTGTCTGAGCCTAAGCCCTAGCATGTCACAAGCCAATCACCACCTGGTGTCTATCCAACTCCACTCTCCTCAATCTCATCTGCGCCCACTGCCTCCATCTCTTCTCCTCTCTAATCCTCCTCTGCAACTGCTAAATCCCAACATCATCACCTCCTAATATTTGCCCCTGAGGCTGTGTAAGTATCTGAGGTTGTCCCTACATCTATCCCTATATCTGTATCCCTGGCGCTGCTAGCACAATAACCTACTCTGGTGGAGCCTATCGTCACCTCCTCCTAACTGGTCTCTCCATCCCTATCTCTCCTATCTCTCCAACCCACGTCAACCGCATCAGTCTCGTTGTCACCCAGTCTGCATCATAATCTGGTAGCGTGCTTGGATCTGCAGGTCCCTATCCCCACTACCATACAATTAGTTGTAGCCCCTCTCTCTCTACCAAAACCATGTCAACCACTACCTTCAGCCCCCAATCAAACACCTCCTATCTAGTCCTCCCAAAAATGGCATCACCAATTGGTACTGCCTGTGGTAACCCAAACTGTCTCAAAACCCTCTCGGGCAAATAGTGCTCTATAATGTATATCCCACGGCCGAAAATATATCTTGCTTGCCTAGCATAGACAAGCTTAGTATCCTCCTCATCCCATCTCTCACATCCCAACCATGGCCTCAATATAAATCTATCTACCTCATCCAACCTCCTTTGCCAGTACACTACTCCTCTACACTGTCGGTATGTCAAAACTCCTCTATACATCCTAGCATAAGGCTCTCCTACTACTCTAGCCACCCATCCCTTTGGTCTCGTCACTGGAATATGCTCGTAAGCCCACACATGCAAAACTGTAACTCTTGCAGACATACTCACCCTGAACATATATGCACAATCATGCAGGAAATGATAGAACTATCCAAGCACACACTATGCCCATGCATATCTTGTACCATAGGAGAACATCCCCTCCATCACTGTCCCCATCCTACCAGAAACCCTCTTGCTCATCTGTCTCCCACCAGCCATCTGATAATAGCTACTACCACTCACTACGGTCTGTCACATAACTCCTCCATCCTCACCATAGGAATCTCTGAGCCCTCTACTCCAATGTCTAGTGTCCCGAACAATCTCCTGAATGCAGCTGGACCCATATCAGAATCTGAAACACATCCTCTAGTGTGATCGTGGCCTCTCCTGTCGGCAACAAGAAAGAACTATGCTCGCTCCTCCATCGCTCCACCATCGTCGTCATCAGTCCTTGATGTGCCTACACTGGTTCCAATCTCGACACATGCTCTAACCTGAGGATATCTAACACTAGCTGCTCCTCTGCATCCAGCAATCTCACCAACCACAAATCCCTAGGATGTGGCTCTCGTGATAACAAAGGCGGTAGTATATCCTGCATCATTTCATTCATCATGTTAGTTCCTTGCGCTACATACAACTACTATAAAATTGGATCATTTACTGCTATACTAGCTTTAATCTACTGCAAGCAACTCATTTTTCCATATGTGCCTATCTATTGATCACAAGCGACCTATTTTACTACATTCACTTCTTTCTCGCCCATATGCGACTTATTTTACCTATGCGATTGCTTCTTGACTAAGTGCGAGCTATGTTTCTATATGCGTCCACCTTTAGCCTATAAGAGACCTATCCTATACGCGAGCATCTTTTCTCTATACGTGAGCATCTTTTCTTTATAAGTCAGCTGAACCTATGCATGTGCCTCCTTTTAACCCATAAGCAACTTGATTTTATCTATATGTGCATTTTGCCTCTGTTTGCCTAGCCGAATGGAAGTAACCTGTTATTTCCATATGCAACCAAGTTGTGCTTAAAAGTGACCTTAACTACCTTAAGCGACCTATTTCTCTTCCTAAGCGACCTGAACTGCCTATCCTAAAACCTAGTCACTTATGGTGACGTGTGTGCATTTGTGACGCTTCTAGCCTATCAAAATCACGCTTTTAGCAAAAGTTTTGATACATATCGGTATGCCTGCTCCCTCTGGTCATCCATGTGTCCTCACTCGCTCGGAACGATGATCTCTATGTGGAATCACCATCCTGATAGCTCTCCAACTCTTGTTGCACACCAACTCTAAGGAGCTCTAGATCTCTATAAGCAAATGAGCACAAATGAGCCTATTTGCCCTTGCATAACCTACTTATAGCCCTATCCAAACCCTAATTCTTCTGTGCCAAAGCCTCTTTTCTTCTGCTTCATCCCATTTTTTCCCACCCAACCCCTTTTTTCTTCATGTCAACCTTGTGTCTTAGCTTTTTCTTCTATCGCGAGCCAACCCAGCCCTTCCTAGTTCACCTAGCTTACCTCTCGAGGGGGCATCACCTACCAATTACACTGGGGCATAACCTCGTTTATCGAAAGCATATCGTATCTTCTTTGACACAACACTCTATCGAACATTGTATCAAAGAGGGGCAAAATGTAGACACCCAAAATTGACTCATTATCATTAATATCAAACATTGCATTACATCATCTGCATTTGTCTAACACACTTGAGCAATATCCCTAACACATCTATTTCTTCTATTAATTAAATAAATTTATATTTATTTAATTAATTCATTAACTATTTCTTCTATTTCTTCTAAGCTATAATTAAACAATCTTTAATTATTTAATTATCTTCTTTCTATCTATTTTTAATTAAATGAATTTTATTTATTTAATTAAAAATTCCTTTCACAAACCCACTTTCCAATTAATTAAATAATTTTTATTTATTTAATTAATTTATCTTATCATTTATCTCATGAGCCGACATGTGTGCCTCTTTCATTTAAAAAAGATAAGTGGTACTACATCTTTTATTTAATATCTTTCACATGTAGTACTCTTTTTATGTACACAAGCACACATAAGCCCTATCTTCCCTCCACTTGTCATCTACACATTCACCTATGTCTATCCTTTAATCTTAGCCATTCACATAGCCACCAAGTCTCCACCATTGATTGATTTTGGTTGAGTTCTATATAAACACCCTCTCATTCCATACTAAAAAGAATCCAGCATTCATATAGCATCTAGATTATCATCCTAAGCATATTGAGCACTTGAGTATCTATAGCATCCATTGAGCTTATCATCATTATCATCCATCCATCATGGTAGATTTTATCTTCATAATTATTCATTGTTGAAGAAGCAATCCACATCATAAACAAGGAATCACACAATCTAAGTGATATTGTGCTTGAATTCCATGCTTTTGATTTCATTTGGATTAGATTCTTTGATGATGGTAGGGTTAGGTTTTCATGCTATGCTTGATCTTATTAACCTGATTTTTTACCTATCACACTTAGCACTTGTTCATCACTCTCAAACACTTTCCAGTGAATGTTGTTATCATGAATAGAAGGTCTAATAACCACCTTAACATAATGTTGTACCTTTTCTTTTTTTATATCATTAGGAATATCAAATTGAGCCCCTATTGCGGTTAACCAATCTGCATGATTGTTTTGACTTCTTGGAATAGAAACCAGGTTAAATGAAGTAAACTCTTCAATCATATCCCACACTCTATGCTTGTAGGATTTCAAAACATCATTTTTAGTAACATGCAGTCCTCTAACCTGATTCACAATAAGTTCACTATCCCCATATACCTGCAAGCAATTGATTTTCCTCTTTCTAGCCCATTCCAATCCCTGAACCAAACCTTCATATTCAGCAGTATTGTTAGTGCATGAGAAAGCAAAATGGAAAGCAGAATAATACTTGTCACCTTGTGGGGACACAAGCATTGCACCCCCATCAGCTCCATTTCTACTCCTAGAGCCATCAAAGTACATTTTCCATAACTCATCTTGTTGTTCCAACTGATGTTCTGCACTTTTTTCAAGGTTTGGCATAACTGTTTCAGGTTCATGCAACATATAAACACCCAAACTAGCTTCCTGAATGTGATCATTAGGATTGTCTACAATAAAAGTACTTCTGGCACACTTTCAGCCTGTAGTTCTTGAGCAGCAACAAACTCACTATCATCAAAAATAGTGCAATTGGCATTGACTGCACTTGGCACATAGGGCTCAATGTGGTCCTTGGCAAGCAACTCAGATTTTATAGTCACTTTTGTCCCATATATAGTCCTAAAAAATATGTGTGACCAATTTGAGGACAAATACCCTCCTATTTTGGTAGTGAACTCCCTTGACAAACACATGGCAAAGTAAGGGGGTAAATCAATGATAAACACTTCCTGAGAGATTGAAACATTTGGACATGCATGCAATGTGAGACCTAAGTCTTTAATCACACCTACAGTGTTGACAGCTGTTCCATCTAACTGGAGTACTCCCTTTTTCAAGAGGATGGTATTTTAGTCCTAATTGGTCTAGAATCTATTTTGGCATGACTGAACTACATGCCCCACTATCCACCATACAGTTATATACTAGTTTGTCCCCTATTATCAATGAGACATAAAATGGGAGAGTTTTGACACCCTTACCTGGCTGTTTATTATTGTCTTGAGGTGAATTTGTAATGACAACCCTAGCTGAGTCAATTGTTGCATCACTAGACACTTTCAAATTAGACAAAGAAGATTGTAACATGTCCTTTTGGCCTGAGATGGATAAGGAATCCCACATGGACATTGTCACATTCATTTTTTTCATATTTTCAATGATGTTGAAAGGTGAAGTGATATTTACCTTTTGTTGAGACTTTGCAGCAACAGGGTCTGCCTGCATGTGAGGCTGTTCCTTGGTAGCACCTTGGACATTTGTTTGTAAGATGTGAGGAATTTGAGATGTGGATGGTTTAGCAGCTTCTTTTCCTTTGTTTGCTGATTGTTCCATCTCAAAACCCCTCTTCTTAGCTCTTGTATTTACTGCAATTAGAGAATTATCTCTGTTTACTCCACAAAACTCTTCACCTTGCTAGTTTAGGAAGGCATTATCACTTGGAGGTTGCTCCTGCTACTAGAAAGGCCCATCACTAGATGTGTTAGGTTGAGGAACTGCAACATTTTGCACCATCAATGCCTGATTAATAACTCCATTTGAGCAGGTAGCTTGATTGTGTGGCTGGTTGCAAGGAAAACACCACTCATAATCTGCTACAAGGTTATTCTGAACAGGAACAAGGTCTCTAACTACATTAATTGGTGTAGGATTATAAGGCTAAAAAGCCTTGGATTTACATTATGCCTTGTACCCTGGTAATTTCCTTGGTATGGTGGTCCATTTGCTTGGTATGGTTGGTTTTGACCTTGACTTTGTGGCTGATATGGTTGTCTATTTTGGGACTGTTGCTTCTTTATGCTCACTAGTTCATTTCCAAAAGTTTGAAGTATGTTTTCAATCTTTTGTTGGTTGTTTTTAATCTCTCTTAGCTCTTGTGATGAGCTAGAAACAACATTCTCATGATTGACAGCAACTGGTAATGCTGCAACGACAGGTAAAGGGGCAAAAGATGGAATTTGTAATGGCATAGAAAGCCAGATTTCTGGAAAAATTAGCATTGGAGGCCTAGGTGCTATCTTACCAGCTTGAATAAGGCTATTTTTTTTTCTAATTGCTATTTCATAAGCATCTGGTAAACTAGTAACTCCCATCGATTGTATCATGACAGAAATGTCACTGTTAAGAGCTTTCAAATAGTATAAAAAAGCATAATCTGATGAGGGTCTTACCATGGCTGGGATTTTGTGCCATGTTCTCTAAAAATGGAAGTTGAAGTCCATCATTTGCTCCTGAGGAGCTCTTTTTATTGTGGTCAACTGTTCAACTAGTGATAAGTGATCAGACTTATCTTGAAATTGTTTGTGCAGTTTATCACCCAAATCATCCCATGTTCTAATGGTGCTCACTAGTAGACCCTTGAAGCACTATAGGGCCTTTCCTTTCAGTGAAGTAGCTAGCAGCCTGATTGCTACATTTTCTTGCGTTACATGATGAACTCCACATAGAGAAGTCACGTCTTTGATGTGCTCAATCGAGGTAGTTTGATCCTCCCCTGTGAAAAAAGGTAGACTTTTCAAGTTTGCCATGGGTATGTACTCATGTTGTGTTAAGTTTAATGGGCTGCCCCTGTCGAATGCCACAAATGGCTAATTCCTTGCCATTAGAACAACTAGAGGTGGACTAGCTTGGACTGGTACAGGAGATACATATACTGCTGGTCTAAAACTTGGTGGAGTTGACTAAACTCTCTTTGAAATTGGGGTTCTTTTCACAGTTCTACTTTGTCTTCTAGGTGGAGACAACTGTAAATACTCAAAAGAACTCAAACTTCTGGTCTATATCCTTTTCATAAAATAAAAACAACACTAGTTCACTTGCTCTATTCTTAGTAAGAGTCATCAGATATGCAAGAAAAACCTCTTAAAGGCTTAAATATGCTGGCTACATATCAAAACTAGCAATGAGCATGAAATGTATGTACTATTTTGATTCAAATAGTCCCACCGGGTGTGCCAAAAACTCTTATCAATGAGATTCGCACCTTGTTGAACGTGAAGTTCAACAATCTATTGAAACATGGGAAGACCTCCAAAGCTGTGGGAAACTTAAAAATAGAGATCAACCTCTAGAGAAGGCCGGATTCCTATGGTGTCACCTAAAGAAAACTACTTTCTATCCTACTGCTTTGACAAGGAAAAGGGTAAAGAAATGTGCATAACCTAGTAAACTAAAAATGAACAAAAGGATTAAAAAGGTGATCCACCAAATTGAACTTGGGCATAAACTCAGATAACCAACACTTGCCTTAAATGATTAAAAATAAAAATTGCACAACTCATTCTATGTATGTCTTTGCATAAGTATTTCATAATAAGGTCCTGATGCTTAGATTTCTAGAAGGAAGATGACTTCACAACTATAAGTCATTCACAAAATTTGACACAAATTATGACCTGCATAAACAAAATCCTGCATAAAGGTGTTGAACATGGGACAAAGCTATAAGGAAATAATAGTACCTCACAAATAACTTGATCAAACCATTCGAATGCACATAATGATGCAAGGAAAAAGAAGGCAAAACTCCAAAATCATTGATATTCAAGGTCTCCTCTGTTATTCATGTCCACAACGAGTTACAAAGCATGCCAAAGGCTAAGAAAGGATTGAAAAATCACTAACTCCATAAATTGCATAATAAGAACTAACTACAAATGAGTCAACAAAGCAACTATATCCATCTCCAAGGCAGTTGCATCAAAATAGTGTCTCTAACGGTATTGGGTCGGATGCCTCCAAAAAGCCCCAAATCTAGCAACTAAATTCACTCCAAAAGAGCCCATAACTATGTAAAAAGTCAATTTTGACTAAGTCAAACATGATGACACATGAAACTGTCCACCAAAAGCTCCTATTTTCTCTCCAAAGTCATTAAAACCTAGTCAATCTTCTCCTAAATTTCTTGCACATCTTGGACAACTCTCACAACTTCCTCCTATATAATTGGCATGTTTTTGCCAACCTCCTCCAATCTCCCTCTATGCTTGCAAAAGCATAGGAAGGCTCATAATGAAAGCATAAGTGCATAAAGTATGTATTCTATTTTGCATTTAAAAACAACAATGTGACTTAATGATTTATAACAACATCATTGAAGTCAAAGGCTTTACATTTTAAACCAATGCAAAAAAGAAGTAAGGTCATCATTCGACCATATTGCAGCCAATGCAAACAAAATATATGGAAACACATATTTGTTTACAAGGAAAAATAACTTTAAAGGGTCGTGGGCATTAGTTTTAATATGCAAAGTTTAAACAAAAGGCAAAAATACCTTTTATGCATTGACCACTTTTTAGGGTTGAAAATCTAATGACAAAAAGACACTTTTTGCTTCATTTCACTTTGCATACTTTGCATTTTTTGCATTTTCTTGCTATGCACCACCATGGATGACCTTTGTTCGACTTCTGTAGAGGTCTCTTTGTTGGGTTTGAAGGTTTTCAACTGCATTCTTGGTGAAATGGCTTTAAATAGCCCCAGGTGAGTAAATAGATCTACTTTTCTGAACCTAAAACTAAATATCAATGTTATTTCTGCTCCTTTGTTCTGAGAACATGATAAATGCATCATTTTCTATAATGGCTGTAGCCATACAACTGTATTTCATGCTTTATAAACTGCATTTCTCTTGAAACAGCTACAGAAGTAGAAGAAAAAATTTGTTTCTATATAATATGCTTCTATGTATGTGATATTATCATACTTTGCTCATACTGTCAGCTTTTTTGTTGTTGAAGAAGACTGAAATATTAGGGTTTTTGAAGAGACAAACCCTTCACTATGTATTTGCTTTCTCTATTTAGTATGTTCAGTATACATTATGAAATGTAAAATATATTAGGTTTTGTAAAACAAAACCCTGACTATGAAGCTTGGACATCTCTGGTATACACTAGCGGCTTCTCATTTTGTAAGTCTTTTTCCTTTATATTGTGGATACACTTCATTTGACATTTGCATCTGTATATAAATGTTGAAATAGACTACGGTTTTGTAAACCAAACCATTCCCTGTAGAGTTTGAGCATATCCTGTCACTAATGATGAAGATACCTGTTATTCTTCTTTGATTTATCATTAGGGTTTGATTTATAAAACTCTAGCTCTCTTCTGTAAAGACATATGCAAACCACCCTTATCATATATACCTGTAGCAACATATGTATAAGCATTGAGTTGTAGATACACTTATCTTGTCTCTACATCTGTGTATCTATTATGCAAGGCATACTAGCATCCATACTTGTATCATTTGAAAACTTTCTTGTAAATAGCTTGCATGATTTCCACATTGCTCCTGTAGCTTTCTCACTGAACACAATATGATAGTGATGAGATATCACCATGTTTGTATGTTTGTTTGACAATGTTGTGAGTATTTACTACTTTTGTCTATTGCATCTGTCACAAACCTTTGTGATTTTGCATTGCTATTTTGGTACTATACTCTTTATCTTTGCTTTAGACTTCACATGATCTTTTCCACACTCAAACACCTTATGGGAATCTTTCTTGCTCTATCTCTTGGCTTAAAGCAATTTGAAAGACTTGGAAGATTGTTTGAAAAAAAAAAACCCTATGACTCTTGACAGTGGTCTGAATTATTGGCCTAGAATGGATCTCCTTTGTGGCAGGCCTATGAATAGACAATGCAGTTTAAAGGGTGGCTTGGTGGAAACCCTTGACAAAATATATCTTTCACAACACCTTAATGATTGTTCTGAGATTGCCTCTGTCAGTCATTCCTTATGACTATCTTTTCCTCATGCATGTAACCACACATTGTTCCATGATGCTAGTTTACTATTCATTGTCCTTAGATCTCCTTTATGCAAGCTCTAAACTATGAAGGCAGGCTTTATAATACAAAAAGTGGAATGATCTAAACCTTCATCAGCTTCAGCATGCTCCCAGGTGACAATAAAACTTACCCTTCACTGTTACACTCTCATCATGACTGTCTCCTAAGTATTGCAATGTTTGTTGCTCCCTATTAGTTGCTCCTTGCTTAGATTTCTGCATTCCTCTTGGGGAAAAGGTTGTTCCTTGTTTCTTAACAGTCATGCTGGCGATAGTAACCTCCTTCAACACCATAATGCAGACCTTGTTACCTCTGTTCTCTTTGTGTTACAAGATTCAGACCACTGGACTATCATGCACTGTCTGTTGATTCCACTGAGACTCTCCTTTGCTTTTCTGTCGACTAAAACCTGAATAGTCACCTGATTGCTCATCTCTATATTAAGCTTCAATTGAGTAGGTATTTCACCATTTATGACAATGATATCACTCAAATCATTCTTATATTAGGTGATGAAATATATACTCAAAGCTAATAAAGAGAATGCCTTTACACTCTCATCCCTCTTAAAACACAAGAGAGCAGCATGCTGGGCTCGAACCTTATGGGAGCCCATTTCACTCCACATGCTGAAATAAGATAAACAAGTCAGTAACATAACTTGCTCTATACTTGCACAGGAAACAAACATGTTAGGAAAATATGTGCATGTGATTGATGTTCTTGATTATCCTGTTGCTTTCTTGAAGGTCCATGTGATACTGACTGGTTTATTGCATTTGAAATTCAGATGGTATGTTTTTAGATATATGTCATATGTTATATGATGACTCGTCATTGCTCTAACATCATTTTTCACCCTCCAATGTAGATAACTAGAGGCAGCAAGGAGATAATAGATGGGTGTAGGACATGCGAAAAACATGGGATGACGCAAGACAAAACAAATAGGACCAAGACTCATCATTTAGGCAATGACGAGTCACCCTATACCATTTACACATTTATTTCTTTAATTTTCTATAAATGTATAGTCTTTATTTTCATTTGCAATAAATCAGTTAGTCTCACGGCTTGTGTGAGACCTTATACATTTATTTTTCCAATAAAGATTACTTTTCCTCTAAAAGATTTGTACAATCTTTCAAATAAGTTATGCATCTAAAATGCAAATTGGCACTATAATCTTAATTTGTTTTATTTGTGCACATGAATATAATACAACAGAAATAAAAATGTACCTTTCTCTTATTTAAAACTTCAAAAGCTCTACCTGATTGAGCTAGTAGTGAAATTAGGTAACAGTAAGGTAACATGGATTAAATTTCTTTTGGTTGGAAATAGATAGATCATGGAGAGGTCTTCAAATTCATATGCATCCCCTTTACCTTCCAATCTTCTTCTACTACTCGATCACAAGTTGTTGTTACTTTGGTGGAAAACAATTGACCTATTGGATTACTAACCCTTATCACTTGTAGGTAAATTTTAGGTTTACTCTAAATTTCTAGTAGCCACCCATGTGTATATTTCATCTTGTTGGGTGCCTTCCAAATCTTCTTACCAAAAGCTAGAAAAAAATTCTTAAAGATTTCTTATGGGCCTCTTTAGATCAAGGTAAAGGATTTCATAGAGTTTCTTACGATTTTTTTGCCTCCCACAAGATTTTGGAGGGCTTGGTCTAATTAAAATATGATGTTAAGGTGCTGCATTGTGTTTTAAATGGATAATTACAACCCTTAACAATGATAAAGTTTAGAAAGTCTTGCTTTGTTACTACAATTATACAAGAGCACCAAATGAGTGTAAAGCTTGGAGAAATCTTGGTCTTCACTCTATTCTAATTCTGTAGGATCATACTCAAATCTAGGGCACTTTTGTCATTAAAAGAATTTGGAAAGCCTTGGCAGCTATCAATCTCTGACTCTTATGGAATGGAAATGGATTCAAGACTAGTTTTTCTATTAATCAACAATCTCCCTAGTGGTCTTTTGTGATAACTTGATAGGATAAACTTCTAAATTAAAATTCCTTGGGTCCATGCTTTGAAATTTTTTAATAGAGGTATTAAGACTCTCTTAAATCTTGTTTCAAGGACCACTAGGAATCATTTTTTTAACCTTGAGCCAAAGAGAAATATAGACTCACTAATCAAGATTTTGAATCCTTATGGACTATTGCTAATACCATTCATGTGGAAATATTGTACAAAATTGGGGTTAGAAGTTGCAAACCATGGTGGAAGGACTAGAAATGGTATTCCAATACACCATTTCATAATTACCAACCTTATAAAGTATACAAGGCTCTCACCTCACTTACATATGGTGTAAAAACTGAATGACACATGGGCTCTCCATTCTTTAGCTAGTACTTGATAGTGTAGATTTTAGACTATTTGGTAGGCTATTATCGAGCCAAATCTTACTCACTTTGCTTGGTGTATTCTTTATTAGAGCCTTTCTACTAGCTCTAGGTTGGTTCATTTAGGTGTTTCCAAACTTTGCTATCCTTTCTATGAGCATATGTAAAGTCTCATTTACATTTATTCTAGTTTTGTCTTAGAGCTCAAATAGCTTGGCATTAGATTCATGATTTTTTAAGCCCTTTCAACCTAAGCCTTTTTCTTGGCATATGCTTCTTCTAGGATATTGGCCTAGAATCCTTGCTAAGTATACCTAGATTTGACATGCTTTCAAAGTAGAAATTGTATTTAGCATTTGAAAAGATAGCAACACCATTTTCTTGTAGCTATACTATTGACAACTATTTCTCATTGTATTCCTAATCTATGATACATTAGATAATGTGTTAATGCAGATACAAGTCCAAGCTAATAAAGTTGCACTTGGAGTGGCCCACCTCAGGTTTTTTTGAATCACTAAGAGAGTGAGTCTTGTGCTATTGCCAACATGCCACCAACCTCCTCTTCTCCTACCAATAGGGGCCAAGCCCCCTATTTGAGGGCTTCAATGTGGCAAAAGTTAGACTACTCACAGGCGTGATGATTCTCATATCTCTCAATACATAGCCCCTTTCTACTAGTTCTATAGCTCTTATTGCTTAGTAGCTTTGTTTCTCTATGTGAATATGTATAAAGCTCTACCTTGCCTAGACTTTCAAGTATGACTATCTCCATCCACCTTTTTCTAGATATAATATATTTTGAAAAATTGTTTAGATAATATAAATACATATTTCATGAAATAAAATAAAATAAAATTCTTTTAAATACTTTTCTTAATAACATTATAATTTTAAAAGAATCCTAAATATATAAATAAATTAATCAATTATAATATATACACAATTTTATATAAAACACATTTTGTTCTTTACACCTTTCCACAATCCTATCCTATCTTTTTAGTTCTGTTTTAAAAATTACATCAAATGTGATGTTAGATTATTCTTTTACTACTATTTTCTATGTGGGTGGAATAGGCACCAAACACAGCACATACAATCTTTGACTTTTTCTACGCTCCTTCAATAACCACATCTTTCAAAACAGAATCGAAACTCTGGTGATTTCTTATTATTTTTTAATGGTAGTTTGAATTTTTTTATTGTTGATGCTAGAAAACAAGTGAGAACAGGGCATTTTTCACTTTACTATTTCTAATTATCTTCCTGCAGATGTTCATAGCATAATGTGTAAACACTATCAGTGTTGGTTCAACACTAGTGAAATCGACACTTGAAAAACACTTAATAAGCTATAAAATATCACGACAGTTGAATAAAAAAGAGATGAAAGAAGCAAAGCGAATTGTTAAACAATAAATGGTAGATAAAAATAAGCATAGAGATTCAAAAACAAGAACACAACAACACAAATTTACAGTAGTTCACCATAAAGGCTACATCCACTCTCCAAGCAAGGCAATATATTATTCACAATCTCTCCAATTTACCTTATCATACACAACAATATGCTTTATATAAGCAAACACTATAGAATGTGAAGAGCCAAGAATTATTGGAGGGAAAAACCAAGTGACTGTTGGGTTTCACATTCAACAATCTCCCACTTGAAACCCAACAACAGTTGCTAGGAACAATGATATCCCCTGTATTTCCATTCTGATCATCACTTTGAAAACTCCGTAGGCCTATCCCTAGGACCACTTCTCACAGTAGCAAATACTTTATCAAATTGCTCATCTGCCCCTCCATACATTTCAAAATTTGCATCTTTCTCAAACTCCACATCACTGCTTAAATCTTGTCCAAGTTCACTATCATTTGTAAAATCACCAACTATAGCTGGAACATCTTTCTCATCCTTAGGGATATCAACAATAACTACCTCGATTAAGCATTTTGATAGAACCATACGTGTCCTGGGATTCAGCACTTGTTCAACGGTAGCTCTGTCTCTTCATTTACTTGGTTCTCTAGAGCCAAAAACTACTTGAGGCTCTGTAGCGAAAACTTATTTGCCAAAACTTGGTAAGCAGACTTATACACCGAGTCATTCACATCAAGTGTCTGTTCTATAATATCCAATGTTGTATCATTTGAAAGAGGCAGCACCAGCACTAGCATTTTGTGTACCTCAACATTTTGTTCAGAAGATAAAGCTTCCTTGTAAAGATTGACAATGTTAGCATTATCAACATCATTTGTAAAGCATGCCAGGGCACGAATAGCATAAACTCTGACAATGGGAACCTTGCCCTCACTTATCAAACACTGCAGATCACACACTTCATCTACAGTTCCACATTGCCAAAGCTTGCTCTAGTCCTTTTTGTGTAACCTTTTAAGCAACAACCTCTTGTCTTGCCCTCTCTTCTTCTATTGACACTCAAAGAGCCAGAGGCAATTATGGATCCAAATTTGGATCAACACCAAATTCAAAGCCTATTCCACCTACAATTCCAACTATAACAACTCCTCCAAGCATAAAACACAAAAATATACAATAGATAAACAAAAATAAAATTAGAGATACAACAATTCTAGCAATTCCACCAAATTCACCACCAACTTTGATGGTAGTCTTCTTAGATTTAGTTGCTCCATCTTTCATATTGGTTGACATATTTCCAGATGCACAAGTTTTTCTACCAGCACCATTACAAACTGTCTCCAAACTTTCACTCTGATCACCATTAAAAATGGTCTCATCTTCAATCACCTTCAAATTGCCATTAATTTCATCTACCCAAATTCTTTGGCATCAACCTACTCACCATCATCTAACTGATCCCCAAAACTTTCACTATCAAACATACTAAGAAAATCATTAATAATAGAATCAATTTGAGCACATCTAATTGATCCAAAAAACTTTTCTGGGCAGTCCATATTTCACACAATGACGAATCTGAAGTTTCAGCATGACTCTCTATTACATATAGGGTGCCTAATTTTCTACCCTTTGCGATTACCAAGGCCCCCTTTTAACTTTGCATCTATTTGATTCAAAACTAATCTCACAACCTTGAGAACCCAATTGTCCAGCCGAGATTACATTTTGTTTCAACTGGGGAGCATTACTAACATCACGTAACAACCAACTATATCCATTTTTTAGTTTTAATGAAATATCCCCTTTGTGAACAACATCACAAGATTCATTGTTACCTAGAAAAACCTTACCGAAGTCACCAATTTGTAGATTTTTGAAATACTCCTTGCACGGAGTGACATGAAATGATGAACCTGAATCAAACACCCAAACATTAGTTGGAATTTCTTCTTTGGTTAAAATAAGAACACTTGCATCTTCTTGGTATGCTACATTGGCTTCAACTTCCCTTGTCTATTCTATTGTTTTCTTGTAAGACCAACAGTTCCTTTTTATGTGACCTTGCTAGCTACAAAACCAACAAACACCATCTCTACCTTTAGATTTTGATCTTCCTTGCGACTTTCCATGCTCTGTTGGATTCTTCTCTCTTTCTCTTGATCTTCCTCTGTCTTATACATTCAGAGCACTACCCAATGTTGAGGTCTCACTCATGCTCTTCCTACGCATTTCTTCACTCAAAATTATACCAATAATATCATCAAATTTTAATGTATTTGAACTAGAAACATAATTACTAACAACCATAACCAAGCTATTCCAGGTTTCTGGAAAAGAAGGCAAAAGTAAAAGAGCCTAGGAACTTCTTCATCAAAACTTATTTTTACCGAAACTAACTGACTAGTAACTATATTAAAATTATTTAAATGTTCAGCTACAAAACTACCTTTAGTCATTTTCATATTAAGCAACTGCCTTATTAAAAATGCCTTATTCGATGCTGAGGGCTTCTCATACAACTTGTCCAAACTGCTCATTAACTCCATAGATGTGGTTGCTTTAGATATGTTAAATGCTACAGATGGAGATAAGCACAATCGAATTGCTCCCAATGCTTTTCTGTCCAAAATATCCCAATTTTCATCTGGCATATTAGCTAGTTTCTTTGCCTTACCATGTAATGGTCTCCACAGATCTCTCTGGTATAGATAATCCTCCATCTACATCTTCCACAATGGATAATTATGACTATTGAACTTTTTTATCCTTCCTTCTTCAATTGACATTGCTCCCACTCAAACTTGAACCTCTCTTGCCAAACAATAGAGTACAACTAGCTCTGATACCAATTGTTAAACAATAAATGGCAAATAAAAATAAACACAGAGATTCAAAAATAAGAACACAACAACACAAATTTATAGTGGTTCACCATAAAGGCTACATCCACTCTCCAAGCAGGGCAATATATTATTCACAATCTCTCCAATACCTTACAATACATAGCAACATGCTTTATATAAGCAAACATTACAGAATGTGAAGAGCCAAGAGTCATTGGAGGGAAAAATCAAGTGACTATTGGGTTTCACATTCAACACGAATGACCTAGGAATCAATTCTAAAATTTGTTTCTACTTTTGGTCGGCACAGATTATGGCAACATGGCAATATCACCATTCTTACACTATTCTTAAATATTATTCATTTCAACAGTCAAAAGTGAATTTTGACCAAATAAAATAGGACAAATATTTATGGATAGGGTGTCAAATTCTTCTTAACTGTTTGACCATTGAAATGGATGATGTTTGACCTTCATTTCAACCCATTACCATAAATAATGTAATGCAAGAGTTGGATAATGTGAACTATAAATTAATCCATATACTTTGCCTATAAATAAGAACCAAATGAGCAAGGAAATTACTAAGCTCCAATTAGCAGTCTTGTAAGCTATCTATGTTTCTCTTGTGTTTGTTTTTCTCTTTAAAATGCACACAACTCCTTTAAAAGGTTTGCAGAAAAGCAATGCAATGTATCCACTTTGCTTTAAGATGTCTGTGGGCTATTCATTTTTGTTGATATGGATAATAATGCTACATAGTGATTTCTCATTTTCTAATAGCATGTTTACAAGATGAAAGAAGTTCACTGTTAGATTTCAAGGTTGGTCTTAATCTTTCCTCAAGCTGCTTATCCTCTTGGGTAGGATTCAACTGTTGCCCGTGGAGGGTGTTGGCTGTGATTATCACACTTCCCATGTCATTGGTCTTCATCTAAGTGTTGATTTTGAGAGAGAGGCAGAGAATGAAGAATGTTTATTCGATGATTCACAGCAGATACATTATGTGAATAAATACTATGTGGTGGACATAGTAGATGACAGTTATAAGATAACTGTAGATAGAAACTGACATAACTATGAAATCTAGTTACGTAGTTATAATGTAGTAAACAATGTAATAACAACCATATATTATGCTAACATTCCCCCCCTTATTACATTGTTTTTACAAATGTACCCCCTAAACAATTCAAATTTGATCCTACCAAGAGACTTGGTGAACATATTTGCTATCTAAGAGTCTATAGGGCAGTATTGAAGCTGGATGTGGTGGTTCAAAACTTGTTCCTGAATGTAATGACACTCGACCTCAATATGCTTAGTGCGCTCACGGAAAACTAGATTCTTCACAACTTTTAACACACCCTGATTGTCGCAATAGAGAACTAGTGATTTCTCTTCAGGAATGTCCATATCTACGAGAATGGGACATAACCAAATTGCTTCACACACAGCTCCTTGTACGGCACGATATTCAACCTTAGTGGATGAAAGAGCAACAACAGTTTGCTTCTTACTAACACACAAAATTGGCCCAGATCCGAGATGAAAAACATAACCTGAGGTTGATTTCCTGTCATCTACAGATCCTACATAATCTGAGTCTGTATATACCTGTAAGAAGAACTAATTGTTCTTATATTCTAGACCATAATCAACTATGCCTCGGATATATCTCAACACATGCTTTGTTGCAACCCAATGACACTTATTTGGCTCCTACATGCTCTAGAGAGATAGTTGATAGTAAAACACAAGTTTGGTCTGGTGTAGGTCAAGTAGATGAGGCTCCCAACCAGCTGCCTGTAGAGAGTGGCATCTACTTGAGGTGAATCCTGGAAACAGGATAGTTGCAAACCTTTCTCCATTGGAGTGGAAATAGGCTTATAGTTGACCATTCTATACTTTTCCAGGAGAGTCTTGGCATATTTCATTTGGGAGATGAATATGTGGTTCTTCTTCTACCATATCTCCAAGCCAAGACAATAATGAAGTAGCCCCAAATTTGTCATGTCAAAGGAGTTCTTGAGATCATTCTTTAAATCATCAATGAGACTATCTAAGCTGCCAGTGAGAATAAGATCGTCTACATACAATTTAACCAGAATGACAATCTCTGTGCCTACCTTCTTAATATACAAATTAGGATCGGAGGGGCTACGGGTGAATCCATGCTGCAATAGGTGACCATCAATCTTAATGTACCATGCCCTAGGAGCTTGCTTAAGGCCATAAAGTGATTTGATAAGATGACATACCTTATGTGGATGATGTTCATCAACAAACCCTTCTGGCTGGGTCATGTATACTTCTTTGAGATCACCATTTAAGAAAGCACTCTTGACATCCATCTACTGAAGCTTCCATCCCTTCTGTGCTACCAATGCACAGACCATTCTGATAGTTTTGATCTTTGTAGTGGGTGCAAAGGTCTCTTCATAATCAATGCCCTCCTATTGAGCATATCCCTTTGCTACAAGTCGTGCTTTGTACTTGTCAATAGATCTATCTACCTTGTACTTTGTTTTGAAGATCCATTTGCAGCTAATGGGTTTCTTCCCTTCAGGCAGATCGACAAGTTCCCAAGTATGATTTTGCATCAGAGAATTATACTCTACATCCATAGCCTTCTTCCACTGAGGTTAGCTTAATGCCTCTCAAACTATGTCAGGTTCAGTGTTGTCAACAACAATACTCATGAGCGCAAGATTCACTTCATTTCTTGTTTGACTCTTGGTTCTGATCCCTAACGAAGTGTCTCGAAGAGTGTGCAGGTTAGAGTCCCTGATTGTACTTTGGATCCACTTTGGAGGTTAACTGTGTTGTTGCTGGTGTGTAATGTTTTCTAGAGGGCCCAAATCAACATATAATTATCCTTGTAGTTCACTTTCTCTGTGAGAGTCTTCCACATGGTCATCATCTAATTGTGAGAGCAATTTATGAGAAGTAGGAAGTTGTTGCTCTTCTTTCTGTGATAAGGAATCAAATGATGATTCATCACACACCACATCTCGACTCTCATGTATCTTCTTTGTCTCAGAATCTATGAGACGATATGCTTTTGATGTAATACTTGATGTAATATTGTATCCCAACAATATACACTGGAGTGTCTTAGGATCAATCTTCTTTCTCTTATTGCCAGGGACATGCATGTATGTTGTGCAACTAAACACCCTTAGATGAGAAATTGAAGGCTTTTGTCTAGTCCATACCTCTTCAGGTGTCTTGTGTTGTAGGATCTTTGTTGGTGCCCTATTGATGAGGTATACAGCTGTCCACACTGCTTCTACCCAAAATCTTTCCTCCAACTTGGCTGTGGAGAGCATGCATCAAGCCATCTCCATGACAATCTAATTGCGACATTCTGCAACTCCATTCTATTGGGGTGTATAGGGAGTAGTTAGGTGCTTCTTGATGCCACATGATGATTCAGGTATGCCACGAACTCCTTGGAGGTGAATTCCCCCCTCGATCTAAGTAAAGGACAAGAAGAGACTGGCCTGCTTCTTTGACAACTTGCTTGTGAAAGTCCTGGAAGTTGGCAAAGGCTTCATCTTTCTTCTTGAGAAAGTACGCCCGAGTCTTTCATGAGAAGTCATCCACAAACAATTGGAAGTACTTATGTCTTGAAAATGAAGCAGGCATGGGTCCGCACAGATCGGTATGTACCAACTCAAGGCGATGTTTAGCATGGAAGATACTAGCCTCGAATGGATCCCGGTGTTGTTTACCTGCAAGGCATCCAAGACATATAGGCAATGAATTTGAAATTGGGGGAAGTCCTCTTACCATTTGTTTGGAACTGAGCTGATGCAAGGAGCTGACTGAAAGGTGCTCATAGTGATAGTGCCAGAGTCCCGTAGATTCTATTGTTGAAGCTGATAGAGCTACTGTAGGGGAGGAGATAGCATCTAATGCAAATAGTCTATCCTTCATAAATGCTCTAGCAAGTACCATACATTCTCTTGAGATTAGATAGGTCTTGACCCCATCCTTCACCTGGAACTCAACTTTCAGTTTGTGGTTCAGAAGCTGACTGACAGATAGTAGGTTTGTTGTCAAACCAAGAGCATACAGCACTTTGGTGAGGGTACAACGGCTTTTTTCCAGTCCATACCTCTTCAGGTGTCTTGTGTTGCAGGATCTTTGTTGGTGCCCTATTGATGAGGTATATAGCTGTCCGCATTGCTTCTACCTAAAATCTTTCCTCCAACTTGGCTGTGGAGAGCATGCATTGAGCCATGTCCATGACAGTTCGATTGTGACATTCTGGAACTCCATTCTATTGGGGTGTATAGGGAGCAGTTAGGTGCTACTTGATGCCATGATGCTTCAGGTATGCCACAAACTCCTTGGAGGTGAATTTGATACCATTTGAGAGAGAGGTAGAGAATGAAGAATGTTTATTCGATGATTCATAGCAGATACATTATGTGAATAAATACTATGTGGTGGACATAGTAGTTGATAGTTATAAGATAACTGCAGATAGAAACTGATGTAACTATCAAATGTAGTTACGTAGTTACAATGTAGTAAAAAATGTAATAACAACCATATATTATGCTAACAGATTTATCATAGATCAAGGAGTTGACTGGTCAGGTTCATCTAAAGAAACGCCAGTTGAGTGGCAAGGTTCATCCATCGCTATTTAATCTGCAAATCTACAACACTTGGATCTTAGCTGGAATGACTTCAAAGGTATTTCTACTCCTCCTCAGTTGTCAAAACTCCATAGACTTACATTTCTTAGCTTGTCAGATTATGGATATCATGGAGAAATCCCTCTCGAGTTGAGAAATATGTCAAGCTTGCGCCATTTTGATATTTCTTACAACTGATATGTGTTCCCTTATGCATATAATGTTTGAATGAGAATCTTATGTTCCTTCATGGTAATATGTTAGAGGTGGAACATTGCTATGCATGATGTGAGCTATGTCGTGAAGGAAATCAACACCATTAGGATGGTTTGTGAGCATGGTACAAAGGGCAGATCTACAATGGGTGCAACATCGTTAGACATGTTCTTTTTTTAATAAAGGGTTGATAATTTGCCAAGTATCAATCAAGATTACGCACTTGTTTTCGAGAGACAATGTCTAGAGCAGCCTCATGGTCAAAATTCATCTCCTCATCATTAAAACTTGTTATTGCGAGAGTTGAGCAAGATGATACGATAGGTATAATTGTTGTTGTGGTTTCATAGGTGAAGCTAGAAAAATTAGGTCCTAGTCTAATAGGGGTATTAGAGGGACAAGATTGAGCCATGTTAGTGTTCACTGAACAATGTGATCGAAATGCTAAGATTGTGTGTTGAAGCTCTTAAATAAAATTAGGATTCACAATGCACAACCAAATGTGATGAGAATATGCTTAAATGTTAAGGAGGGGTGGGTTCACCAAAATGTAAAAGGTGAACCAAGAGAAAAGTATCAGGTTCACCAAAATGTAAAAGAGGAAAATTGCAATGTAGCTAAAATGTATTAGCCAAACAAATTTTCACTATTTTCACATTAGGATTGCACTATTTTTCCTACCATTTAACAAAATGATTCTACAACCCCAAAAGTTTTTTGAATAAAGAAAATGGACAATTTTATATTGCTAAGTTAAATGAAAGGAAAGATGATAAAACATTGATTACTAAACAATGGAAAGTGATTTACAAATTTTTGTTACAGAATTGAAAGTAGGAAAATGAGAAGAACCTATGATAGGAGTACATAGCCCATTGGCCTAGATGACAGTGCATCATACAAACATTTGCATATCATGTTGTAGTCTGGACAGTACAAAAAATCAAGAATATCATGTCTTCTTTCAATAATCTTACGCAATTTGTAACTTGCAAGAAAATTTAAGAAAGGTTGGGGCTATTTGGGGGCTTGCCTTCAAGTCAATCCCCTATGTCAATCTTTCAACCTCCATGGATATCTAATATGGATAAATATCAGATGAATAATTATGTGCTCCTATTTTTAAGTGTGTCTAGATAAATAATAATAGTGATAATGATGAAAATAAGAATGTAGATACTATTTTACTCAAACCAAAGAAAATCAGTGTGCTATAGAAGGAGAGAAGAGAAATGATAGAACCCATAACATGCTATAAAAACACAAGTGGATTACACAAATGGAGTAAACAAAGAGAGGGAAAGAATGGAACACAATCACCTCAAAACCATAGATGAGAGCTACCTAGCCAAGAACAAGGTCTAAAGAAGAGCCCAACAAAAAGTAGCAATTCCACAAAAACCTTATGAAGATGCAAAGATTCAAAAGATGATCAGATGAGCTTGAGAAGCATAACACATGTTCGTTGACTGTTGTAGAAAGCAATGGAGATTGTTAGGAATGATAATAAAATCACTTAAGGATCTGCAAAAGAATATTGGAATCAACAATGGAGTTGTAGAGAGTATTTGACACAATGAGTAAGAAGGCAATTCAAAAGAGTCACTTGGAGGGAGAAAAGGATAGATATGCCAAAATTAACCCATTTGAAGGTTATAGAGGTATTACACAAGATCTTGCATGTCACAAACAGTGGCAATAAAATGATAAAGAATGGTCACTAGACATTAGATAGGCTCAGGATGCTAGTTCATCATGTGCGCGTCCATGCTAAGCACTAGTGTCTAAGTGACATCATATTATGAACTCTTAGAACACCTTAGGACAAGTGAAGGATTATGGCATTTAAACAAAATTTTCCAAAAACACACATAAAGGTTGAAACATAACACAAACATAACATTTTATGGGTTGGAAAAGGCTAAAGCAGGGCTAAAAATGGACCTAAAACATGCTATGGGAGTGGACACTAAAATGAGTGAAAAACATAGCATGAAATTGCAAGGGTATGCATATTTTTACGTTACATATATAAAATAAAAGGATGTACTCACAATAAAATGTGGTGATTAGGCTTGAAATTATTACATACAATAGAAGACATGTGTCTATCTTTAAAAAACTAAAATTTTTAATTCAATGTGATTTTGTTTTGGGATCATGGAAAATATATCAAATATGGGTGATTGAAACATTTCTAAAGAGTTTAGAAATAGTCAAATCTGGGAAATAGAAATGTCAAAAATAACCAAATGGTGACATGTATGACTGCTAAATTTTTTATTGATTGGAACTTCTAATGAATAAGTCATATGATTGTATTAATGAGATGTTGATTTTATTTTTTTGAGGTCTAATCATCAACCAAACCTAGCCATGATGACAATTAGGTACAAATACTCTGAACATAGTAAAGGGAACATGTGATAGAATGAGTAGTTTACTTGTGCATTGGATTAGTTTTAATAAACTAGGATCCTTTGATTTATTGAAATGTTTTTTGACAAAGTCTGTTAAAATCCTTTATAAGTATTGTGGTGCAAAGGGATAATTCTAAAGAAGTCATAGTAAGATTAGTATTGTGATGCTTAAATGGCAATGGTTATGCTAGTTGGGAATTGAACTTTGGCATAAACTAAGATTTGAATAGTTTTTATTAATTGATATGTTGTCACTAAACATTATTGGAATTATTTGAACCCTTCCAATAAGATAACTTCTATTTTTGAACACGATTTAGGAGTTGATAAATAATACCTAAATTATCAGAGGCAAATCAACTACATAAACTAGAATCAGTATTGTTAAAGCATAGAAAATAGAAACTGGTTAACAAAAGACATTATTTAACTAGTCCAGTCTTCTTTAGTAGAACTACATGGTCTTGATTTCACTATGTGGATATGTAACATAGACTGATGGGCCTGGCCTAAACAAAGTAGTGACAATTGATTATGTTGTTTATGGCTAATAAGTAGTGTGTTATACAAACTGATTGTTACAATACAACAATTATCTCGATTCCTCTTTACTTATGATTTTACAATAATTATATTATATTGACTATAAGCTATTGTTAAATACTATTTGCTTCCATGAGATGCTAGCTAAAATTTATTAGGTATCTTATACATATTAATCAAACTCTTTGATTTACCAAAAAAAATGGTTACAAGGTTAAATAGTGGTTTAGTTAGTGACTTAATAGGGTGGGTCACTACATTGGTGTAACATCAATGTTTTGGAAAGGTAGGCCCTAATGTAGGAGATATAAATTTTGAAATAGGTGGATTAGGTTTCCTTATATGACTTCCAAGGACTTGGTTGTCCTATGTGACTTAGTCTAAGGACTTGGTTGCATCATTCAACATATTTCTAGATAGGAAAAATCCATTACTAATAATTGACAGAGATTTAAGTGATTTGGAGTGACAATTGATAGGTGAATTATAAAAAAAAATTGATTAATACACCAAACAAATTAAATTAAATATATAAATATACATTTATAATAAATAAACAAAATAACATACAATTTTATTATTTACAATTAATTAAATATAATAAGTATACAATTTTATTATTTACAATTACATGTTACACATTAAATTAATTATTAAATTGTGATCATATATTTTGGCATATTCAGAAAAAACCTTTGTTATTAGAAAAGCCAAAATCAAAGAGACATATCAAATTACATCTATTACCCAATGAAATGTTTGTTCTAGCTCGCCTCGTGCTTATAAATTTGCACTAACCAGATACTAATAATAAAAACATCTATACTATGGTATCTACTTTCATATATTCCCTCCCATACACCAGTCAACCACAAAAATTATAGCATCATATAGATTGAAGATTGACTTTCTCAGCTTGTTATTGAAAGTCAATACTCCGGTCAACCACAAAAATTATAGCATCATATAAATTGAAGACTGACTTTCTCAGCTTGTTATTGAAAGTCAATACTCCAATCACAATAGAGAATCCCAAACCATAACTCAATCCAAGTGCCACTGCCCACCCTTTCATTTCAGCATCTGAATTCTCTACTTCACCACTTGTATCAATACTTGTGCAGTTGTCATGGCCAGAAGAGTTGTTGCAGACTGTTGTATTGGTAAATGGAATCCCACTTAAGTTAGCATTGCCTAAGTAGGACGACTCCCCAAAGGTTAGAAACTGCCCTTCGTGGGGAACTTTTCCATGAAGCATGTTGTAAGATAGATTCAAGAACTACAAGAAACTCAGGAATTGAAGTTCTAACGGAATGTTGCCATTCAACCTATTTACCGAGAGGTCCAGAGACTCTAGCTGATCCATGCGTCCCAATGTTTGTGGAATTCAGCCACTGAGATGATTTCTTGAAAGGTTAAGGGCTATTAGGCCTTGAAGGGATCCCATTTTGAGAGGAATGCTCCCCGATAAATTGTTGTTTGAAAGATCATTACATTTGAGAATGAAAAGAACTTTCACAAAATCAACATTCCCACCTTTCCAGGAAATTGTAATCTGATTTGTATATACCGTACCATAGTAAACACGTTCTTCGAGATGCTCTGAATTATTCTGTGATGCATTCACCATTGCAAGCAAGTTTGAAAGGTTGGTTGGAATAGGTCCTGAAAGGTGGTTGCCAGAAAGGTCCAGAATTTGAAGATTTAGAAGGCCAATTACCTCGGGTGGAACACTGCCTTGAAATTGGTTGGACCTCAGCACCAACACGTGCAGTTGTGATAGTTTTCCAATCCAGGGGTGTCATGTCCCCATATTAGGGCATTGTTTAAATTAAAGATTTAAACATCATGGACAGAGAAATCGCTTTGGTCAAATATATTTAATCAACATATATATAATAATATTAATTAATATTATGAAAATACAATATATTTATTGTATTATTGATTTAAGTATTATTATATAATATAATAATACTATTATATAATTTATAATATATAAATATAACATCATTATGACTATTTTATATTATAAATATATAAATAAGCATAAATATGAAATATCCAATATTATAATTTAAATATATATATATATAATCTTATATAAATAAATATTATTATAACATTATAAATATATATAAATAAACATATTTATATATATAATATAAGACTTGACTTTTGGCAGCAAATATCTCATATAAGAGAATAAAGTAGTAATTGTTAAGTAACTATTAATATTCCTTACAAGCAGCGAATACGAGAGTAGACACTCTAATAAAGGAGTGATTATTATTAAATAATATTAACTAAGCAGTGAATGAACAAATAGGTCAGCGATCACCATATAAAGTGGTGACTATTGATGAAAAGGCATCGATCAAGATATAAAGATAATATTGGTGGGCATTGTGAAGATATCTCATCAGAATAAAAAAACACAAAACAGAAATGCAATGGAAGTTAGATCACCATCGATCATCATTCAACAGGAAAAGGATAAAGGAGAATAAAATACTTTACTAAAATTAAGAGTATATATATTCTAAAGTGAAGTACATAACTAAGCATACCAGCATCAAGAGGGAATAAGATATATATATTTTCTTGAGTTTAGAATATATATATTTATATTATAAAATTAAAGACAATAATTGCAGCATATTCATATGAGACGTAAGAAATTGATGATGTGTTCATCAAGGCTCAGGTGAAATTCCTCACTCAGTCCTAGCATCTAGTTCCCTCTATTCAACAATAATATTATTTCATATGCTGTGAGGAAATTGGGACTAGGAAATAAGGGAATTGTGTCATGGCAATTGTGACTTTCATTAGGATAATAACTGTAGATCATTATGATATGTCTAGGTACTAATTTCCATCTGCAGGTGTATATAAATGATGGTTGTTATATTGTATAGTAGTTTGTATCAGAATGAAGCCATAAAACTAGAAAACTATAAGAAGGATGACTGTGAATAAATATAACTTCTCTGATTATTGTTTTTGTCCTGTCATCTACATTTATGTTTGAATCTCTTATAGCATAATGGAAGTAGAATGAAAATTGATAAAAGAATAATTGCATATTTGAAACTGGCTAGAAACTGTTTGCACTCTAATATATCGTATGTTGCATCATATACTACTATAGGATTCATTTCCTAACAATAAAGGCAAATTGTATAAATTGGAACTGTGTGGAAACTGCATATATTTTATTTGTGATTCAGCCAGGAGGGGTGAATGCATAAGTCTTAGTAGATTGCCTATAAACCCCATCTAAGGTTCCGTCCCCATAGGCCTGAGACCAGGATTGGGTGTTATGCCCCTTAGGCCTGAGTCAAAGGTTTGGACCATGGAGGGATGGGGGTCCCACATTGGAATATGCCCCCATAGGCCCAGACGAGGGATTCGGCAAAAGGACCAGCCCCCATAGGCCCTCGTCAAGGGTTCGGGCAATAGGACTGTGGTAGGCCTTAGGCTACTAAGGATTTATGACTTCTCCTCCCTGGCATGTTGAGTGACTCTTCTTTCTTATGTGTTTTCATTTGTAAGTTGATTATGTTGAATTGCTGGGAAATTGATATTAGAACTGACGTATGGCAATATGGAAGTGTATATATATATATATATATATATATATATATATATATATATATATGTTGTTACAGGTACTATACCAAGAGAACATTTAAAGAGAAGAAACCCTAAATCTAATCCACAAGCGAATTCTAGGGCAAACCAGGTAAGGGACATTACAAGGGGGGAATCGTGCCTTCCAAATTATTATTTCCCAAATCCAATACTTGCAGAGATCTGCATTTTGCAATGGATGAGGGAATAACTCCTCTCAAATGATTACCATTGAGCTTCAACGTATGAATCTTTTTCAGGTTTCCCCATTCTGCTGGCATTTTACCTTCCAGATGATTTCCTGCCAAATCTAGAACACTGAGAAAAGAACAATTCCTGGTTAAATGAGGAGGAATGATACCGCTTAGCGTATTATTTGAAAGGTCAAGAACATGCAAATATGAAGTGCAAATAGAGTCTGGGATGGCTCCACGGAAATTATTGCTCGACAAGGATAAGAACCTTGTATATTGAAGATGTGCACCAATATCAGTAGGAATAGAACCATTGAACTGATTCATCGACAGGTCCAGTACCCTAGCACCAATAGGAGCAAGATGAAGAGCACCTTCTAAGCTGTTATTGTGCAAATCCAGATAAAAAGAAGGCCGGTGTGATAGTCTAGACGGCAACGAACCTTTCAATTGATTACAACTAAGGTTCAAATGATTAAGACTGGGTAAGTCCCATAACCAAGATGGAATATTTGTTGTGATACTGTTAGCGGATAGGTCAAGAAATAGTAAGTTATATTGGCTTACAAGAAACGATGGAGTTCTATGCAAATTGCAAGAACCTAGTCCCAATGAGGAAAGCTCAGACTGTGGAAACTATGTTGGATCAATGCTCACAGTTAAGTGATTGTAAGAAAGAACCAGATCTGCAAGTTTAGAGAGATTATCGAAGAGAGAAAGGGAAATGGAGCCGCTTAAACTGTTGGAGTTAAGCCAAAGGCTTCTTAGGTTTATAAGATCTGAAACTGTGGATGGAATTGTACCATTCAATTGGTTGGCATAAAGGTAAAGATTAACAAGTGAAGAAAGTGAGCCCAACGAAGGTGGGATTACCCCTGTCAACTTGTTGTTGGACAAATCCAACTCAACAAGTTTAGAGAGATCGACGATGGAGAGAGGAATCTCACCCTCGATGTTGTTATATGACAGATCAAGATATTGCAAGGACAACATATTCCCTATAGTAGCTGGAATCTCACCTTCAATTCTGTTATTCGCCAGATGAAGACGCTGTAAGGACGACATATTGCATATAGCAGATGGAATCTCACCTTCAATGTTGGTATGTGACAGAACAAGACTCTCCAAGGATGAGATATTCCCTATAGAAGCTGGAATTTCACCTTCAACGTTGGTCATTGACAAATCAAGACTCTTCAAGGATGACATATTCCCTATAGCACATGGAATTTGTCCCTTCACAGATGTCCCTGAAAGATCAATGCTGGTTAGAAACAAAGACTTCCGTTGTTCAATAAAAGAAACATCTCCTCCAAGAATTGTATTTCCAGAGAGATTAAGTGAGAGCAGGTGGGCAGTCACATTTTCAAACCAAGCTGGTATTTGCGCTGACAAAGAATTGCCAGAAAGGTCGAGATGGAGGAGGGAGGTGAGATTTACAAGGGATTTGGGAATTGGTCCTCTAAGCCCACACCTAGACATGCTGAGTTGTTGGAGGTTGGATAGACTGCCAACAGCTTCAACCCACTCTTTGCTTACAGAAATGTTCGTTCCATCAATAGACAGGTATTCCAAGGTTAACAGATTTGATAAGCCCTCCAAACTCACACAAAATTCACTTACACAACCAGCAAATGACAAGTCAAGAAAAGTGAGTTTCGTCAACTTTCCAATATGGGGAATGAAATTACCGTGGAAGAAGTTGTCACTGAGATCGAGGTGCTCCAACTGTTCAAGTTGAAACAATGATGAACTCATGTGACCTTCCAAATTGTATCCACTCAAATCCAGTCGAGAAACATGGCCTGTGCGAAAATTACAACCAACTCCATTCCACGCGCAACAGTTGAATCCTTGCCAGGAATGTAGATTTTTACCCCACTCTTGATCTACAACGGCTTCCTTGAAATCCAGAAGGTGATTTCGTTCACGGAGAGGGCAAGCAATTGCAAGAGAAGAGGTGAAGAACAAGAAGCATGCAAATGCAACTCTGCCATCTGAAAGCGTAGCTTCCATGTCTTTACTTTAAAAGAGAAGAGATGATCACAGATCAGGGGAAATGAATGTTAAATCATACTTAAATATCGTTGTATGCAAAGTAAGATTCTCAACACCCACGCAATAACGTCTGTTATTTTCCGTGTATTATTGAACGAGCGGAAAAGTCGTGGTCACCAAATACCTCCGTCCACTTTGTACAAAATGTTTAGACCATTCATTATATGGGAATACACACCAAACTCCGTGCAAAATATTTGAAGATCATTCACTATATGGTAATGCACACTAAATTCCTCTGTCCTCCTTGTACGAAATATTTGAAGATCATTCATTATGATAAAATATTTGAAGATCATTCACTATGGTAATGCACTCCGTCGTTCTTGTACGAAATATTTGAAGACCATTCACACCAAATATGGTAATGCAGACTAAATTCCAATTATTTTTTAACACTCATTTCTCCGCCTTCCGACCATTTCGCGGGACAGACGAATTCCACTGCTTGAAAGGTCACATGGACATTATGGTTGCCGTGTCAATATTTCAAATTAATCATGTAAGTTGTCAGAACATAATTTCTGTCAGATTATTTATCATCGCAACTATTTCCATTACTGACAAACAATAAATAGTTTTGATCAGAAGACTAAATCGTGCCCTTTTACTTTCCACGGCGACCACGAAAAGACTTTTACTTCTATCGCTGATAAAAAGCATATCAGATCATACCTACGACATGCACAAAACATGAATAGTCTCTGTTTTAAGAGACGGATCAATGCACACTTTTTATGACGGTTCTTCATTTTAAGTTGTCCTTCTAACATTAAGATATATTTTATTATAAATTAAATATTATATCAAAATAATTTTATATAAATTTTGAGAGTTGTCTAATTTTTTTCCTTTCATATGATATAGTCTTCTTAAATTTTAGTTGTATTTTAGGATAAAAATACCTAAATACAATTATATGACCATCAAATTTAGGTCTTAAGTACAGTTCAAAATTTTTCCTATTCACAAACTTCATATATTCAAAATAATAATAAAGAAATCATAGGGTACAAAACATTATAGTCAAACACGAAGTAGAAAGCATCTTTTTGTCAAAACTCATCTAAGGGTTGGTAGGAATATCAAGCAAGAATATCTTGAGTTGTTTTGTTTTATTTATTTATTTTAATATTTATGTCCATCCATATTGTAATGGTGAAAATTATATATTCACTGATGTGAGATGACATGCAATTTGTCATGGCATTCCTCTCCCACCAAATTGTGTTAAATCAATGTTGTTGAGGTGATCGTTCTTGACAATGAATTGCCTTCCCCCGGTCCCTTTGGATAATATTTATCTGATGGCATGCAATTATTTGTAATGTGGAACATCTTGCACCTAAAAGATCCCCTCGTAGAGCAATATGAGTTAAGAATTTATTGTTATACAAAATTTTGGTTGCTAGTGGTTTAATTTTGTCTAATCAATATTTATGGTTTCTTTCAGGGCCAAGGGTTATAGATATTAGGAGAGTGAAGCTTGAAACGTGATGTTCATCACTCACGAATGCAATCATTAAACAATCCCCCAATCCTTGGAATTGTTAGCGTAATGCATCATTGTATTACATTGTTGGTTATGGTTCGGTCATTGTTAACTACCGGTTATGATTCAGTTTCATATAATACCGGTTATGGTTTAGTTTCATATAACTGTCAACTCCCTCATAGTATTTATATATGGTTGTGTATCTGCATATAATCGAATGAATAAAAGAGATTTCTTCCCCTTTATATGGTATCAGAGCATTAATGATTTCTATGTGTTCCTGTGAAGAGCAATTCCTTTGTGATTCGTTGATGTAGAGTCATTGAAAGATGGAAGGTGGATGATGTCGAACCGTGCTTCCGTTTGTCATGTAGTCGAAGACGAGGAGCCTCATGTTGAAGCAGATTCATTCTAGAGTGGCAGCGATGAGGTGTGTAGTGTTTTGTATTTTAAGTTAGGTCTCCTGCAACTGTTTTAAGGCTACCCAAATATATAGTTTGCAAAGTTGGCCTGAAGAATAAACTCATTTGATGCACAGATTGAATGCATCTATATTATAGCTCATTTGGTTCCGTTTGAAGTTTCTATGCAATCTATGTGAGAAGAATGGGTTTCCATTGGAAGGCATTGCAGATGTCGTTGATCGCTATTTCTTTCTACAAAGTTTGTAATGGTAACACTTTCATTTGAAGTAAGAGAAGACATCAATATCTTTTTGGATGGTTTTATACCCACTGAAAATCTTCAATTTTGAGATGAATCAATGACATTTAAGGTTGCAGAAATGCCACAAGAAAGTGCAAAGGAAATAAAAAGCTATGCCCGGTACAGATGCCCAAGAAAAACTACTTTCATATGCATGTTGGCTGGCTTGTTGAAGCTAGATATAGTCGATGATGTAGAGGCACTTTGGATAGGAGAAGATAGACAAGTTGACAAGGTTCTTACTACACCCAAAAGCCCAAATTCAAAGGTCAGTTTGCAAAAGTGGGAACAATAGTTAGGGGCTTTGATTTCTTTATGGAAAAAGTGTTTAGACATGTATTGGGACCCATCCCATCCATTGGCAAAGGCAGGTCAAACTCTAAAATGGTACTTCCTTCACAAACCCAAGAAATGGCTTGTAGCCCTAAAAAAGGAGAACAATCCTAATAACTTTTGATGTAGACCTCCAAATGCAAATCTTAGACAATCAGAAGATACCCATTATGACCCCTATCACATATCCAAGGATGGGTATTGGTTGTTTTGGATGATATGGCTCAACCTATAACTCCTCATGCCTTAGAGCCCTAATTAGGCCAAAAATACAAAGAGACTACTATGAAATGCAAGCACAGAACTCAACCAATGATCTGAGCACTTAGGATACACACCAAAACTAAGGAATTTGTGGGTTTTATCCTCCTATAGTTTGATGTTCCAAGAAATGCCTCTATGGTTTCTCCAATGGGCTTAATACATGGTCATATTAAGCCTTTTCTACCAAAACTTGCAACCACCAATTCTCCCTCTCCTGCAATCATCCAAAACACTTGAAATACAAATAGATACATCCATCCCACTAGCCTTATGGTCTTGAAAGACAGTGGGATGGTTATTCTTCCATCGTTGGAGCAAAACCCTTGTTTAGGTTTTTTAAAACAAAACCTTATAACTCCCTACAATGCTACTTCCAAGACACCAAACTACTTTCAAATGCCAGGCAACTCCTTATACTAACCAATCAAAACATGAGGAGATGATAATAATTCTGTACCTTCACTGTGTACGACCTGTAGTGGCATTTTTTCCAAGAAAACAGAGTTTCCTCAATGAGCAGTCTTAGTAATCAGGCTATAAAACTCTTCCTACTTAATGTGAAACCACCCAAGTGGACTTGAATGGAAGCTATTCCATCACCCTATTCATCCCATATATTTGGACCTCATGACTATTCCATACAAGTGCCTAGTACAAACTGTTTCTTCAGCATATACAGAAAAAAACATAGAACAACAGAGAATTGATGTTTTTATTGCATGGAAACTTCTTCACTTTATACATTGATCATGTCCAAGGGTATATAGACTTTCATACCACCTAACAACTTCCTTGAAGACAGGTTTGGCCGATCATGGAAGCCATAACTGTCTCAAACTTCCTTGAACTATCTTGTGCAGTTGGAAACTTCAACTAATGACTAGTTTGTTTGTATAGAGTCAGGAAGAGACTAAAATAGATGTTGCAGGTTCTGAGACAACACTATGGCATAACAAACTTGGGCATATGAGTGAAAAAGGTATGAAGGTACTTCATTATAAGAAAGTTTTATTAGGTCTGAAATGTATTAATATGGATTTCTATGAAAGTTGTGTGTATGGAAAATAAAAGATAGTTTTCTCAAGGATGGGAAACAAAAGAAAAATAAAAAGTTGGAGCTTGTGTATATAGATGTATGGGGGCCGACTCAGGTATCTTCTCTCGGTGGCTCTCAGTATTATGTTATATTCATAGATGATGCAACTAGGAAGGTTTGGATTTATTTTTGTAGGTAGAAATCTGATGTATTTGAAACATTTAAGAAATGGAGAAGCTTGATTGAGAATGAGATGGGTAAATGATTAAAATGTCTCAGATCTGATAATGGTGGTGAGTATTGTAGCAAATAATTTGAGGATTATTGTTCCTTTAAAATGGAATTCGTAGGCAGAAAACGGTTCTACGGACTCCATGGGAGAATGAAGTGGTTGAACACATGAATAAGACAATAATGAAGCATGCAAGGACCACGATATTGCATGTTGGGCTGCCTTTAAACATGTGGGTAGAGGCTGTCAACACTGTTGTATATTTAATTAATAGAGGTCCTTCAATTCCTTTGGGCTGTGGTATTCCAAAGGAAGCTTGGACAGGTAAGAAGTGATTTATTCTTTTCTCAAAACCTTCGAATGTGAAGCATTTGCACATGTAGATTATGAAAATAGAACCAAGCTAGATGCAAAATCAAAAAAATATACCTTCGTTGGATATGGCATTGATGAATTTGGTTATAGGCTTTGGGATTTTAAAAATTAGAAAATTGTGAGAAGCAAGGATGTTGTATTCAATGAGAAGGTGTTGTACAAAGATCAGTTGTAGTAGCATGAGAAGAAAGAAAAAGATTATGTAGTGTTGGATGATACTCTAAATAGTGATGTTCTAGTGGTTCCTCATGCTCCGCAATGGCAACAAGAAATACCACAAATTCTAGTGAATGTTAGACGGTCAACAAGGCTACGTAGACCTCCTGAAAGGTTTTCTCCCTCTTTGTATTCTATTTTGTTAACAGATGTTGATGAACCTAAAGGGTATAATGAAGCTATGCAGGTGGATACAAAGGTTCAGTGGGAGCTTGCAATGAAAGAAGAAATGGACTCCTTGTTAAAAAATTAGACTTAAGAATTATGTAAGTTCCTGCAAGTAAAAAGGTTTTACCAAACAAATGGGTTTATAGGCTAAAAGAGGAAGCTGGAGGTAAGAAAATATTTAAAGCAGGTTGGTTGTCAAAGGATTTGCACAAAAAAAGGTATTGATTTTAATGAGATTTTTTCTCCGGTTGTTAAGAGGACTTCTATTTGCACTATTTTAAGTATTGTGGCTACGAAAGTTTTGCATTTGGAATAGCTGGATGTGAAAACTAGCTTTCTCTATGGTTATTTGGAGGAGGAGATATATATGGAACAACCACAGGGATTTGAGGTCAAAGGCAAGGAGAAATTGGTGTGCAGATTGAAGAAGAGTTTATATGGCTTGAAACAAGCACCTCAGCAATGGTATTTAAAATTTGATAGTTTTATGGTTGAGCAAGGCTACAACCAGTGTAATTTTGACCATTGTGTTTATTTTAAGAGTTTAGATAATGACAGCTACATTATTTTATGTTTATATGTTGATGACATGCTTGTAGCAAGGTCTAACATGGATCACATAAGCGAGTTAAAACAACAATTAGCACAATCATTTGCTATGAAGGATTTGGGGGCAGCAAAATAAATCCTTGGTATGAAAATTTGCAGAGATAGGAAGACCAGAAAATTGACTCTATCTCAGGCTGATTACGTTGAAAAGGTGCTGCAGAGATTCCATATGGAGAATGCAAAAGCTATCAGCACACGTTTGCCTAGTCATTTGAAATTGACTAAGGAGATGTGTCCTAAGACACAAGAGGAGGAAGAAAAAATGTCCAAGGTACCATATGCTTCAGCTATAGGAAGTTTAATGTATGCCATGGTATGCACGAGACCAGATATTGCACATGTTGTAGGATTCGTAAGTAGGTATATGAGTCATCCTAGGTTGGAGCATTGGAATGCAATAAAATGGATTCTTAGATATTTGAGAGGTGCATCTAGTAAACACTTATGTTTTGGGGGCTGTAAAACTGATTTAGCAGGCTATGTGGACTCAGATTTGCCAAGAGATATTGATACCAGACGGAGTACTATAGGTTATGTCTTTACTGTAGGTGGGACAGCAGTGAGTTAGATCTCACAGTTGCAAAAGGTGGTTGCTTTATCTACCACAAAGGTAGAGTATGTAGTTGCAACAGAGGCAAGCAAAGAGATGATATGGTTACAATCTTTCATGGAAGAATTAGGTAAACACCAGGCTAATAATTATTTGTTTATAGATAGTCAGAGTGTCTTACATCTTGCAAAGAATTCTGCCTTGCATTCAAAGACCAAACACATACAATTGTGGTATCACTTCATTCAGTCGATGTTGGATGATGGACACTTATAGTTGGAAAAGATCCATACAGATGAAAATTCAGCAGATATGTTTACAAAGGCAATAACAAGGGAGAAGCTAAGCTTCTCTTTAGCTTTGGTTGGTCTTCAGTATTGAAAAACAATAAAATCAGAATAATAGAGTCCATGGTGCAGAGGCACCATTGAAAGATTTTTGTCAATTAAGGAGTAAGCTCTAGGTGTGGAGTCATTTTTGCTTAAAATAAGGTCTTGAAAGACCATTTATTGTTGTAACAAGCCCACTAGAGGCATTATCATGTAGTGGAGGCTTAGAATAGGAAATTTTGTCTAGTGGAGTCTACTATTTTCTAAAGTTTAGGACAATCTATTTTGGATATCATAGTGGACATGTTGTAATGCCTATTTTGGGTTTTCCCATGAATTGGGAGTGATGAAATCATGGAAGGACTTTGTAAACATGGATATATATATCCTCAGAGACTCAAAACAAGGGGAGAGGAAGTTTGAAGAGGAATAAGAACAACATTTACTAGTTTTCTACATTTTTTTAACTATTTTCTGCAATTCCTACGTTCTGTACTTGCCTGTACGGTTCTGTCATGGTGGAAAACCTCTAAAATCATGTAATGCATAGTGTTATCTTTCATTTAAGTTAGGATAGATGGATTTTTATTTTTCTTGAAGAATTTTATAGTCAAATTTCTAAAAATTGATCAAAAACCCTAGTTTTGAGGGTTTGGGGCAAACCGATGGGTTTTTGACCCATACCACCTGGGTCTTGGCACAATAATGGGTGGAACAATCTTAGTTAGGTTTATTTTATGTTTTCATGTCATTGTAGGAGTAGGGGATTGGTGAAGAAGTTATGTTGCAATAGTTAGAGCCTAGTATCATCATGTATTAGGCACTGTTAACATTAGTAGACTAGTGAGTTAATGAGTAGTTGGGTTGGGAGAACTCAAGAACCTTGAAAACAACATATTCAAGCCATTTTTAACCTAATTGATGCCTTGGAGCAGGACTTGGGAGTTTAGAGTAAGTTCCACACTCATTTGTTGTGTTGAGGAAGCCTAATTAGGCCAAGGTTCAACTGAAACAGACATATTTTGAGGCTTGTGTTCCAAAAGACCCCCTACTGCATGTTTAGTATATTTTAGAACTTAATAATGGGTACTCAAAAATCCCTTCACAGTCTTTTTTGGAGATCATCATCAAAAGTTATCACCGGACAGTCTTTTTTGAGGGCTACAAGCCTTAAGGGCTAATTGCAAGCAAGTGACTAGGAATGCATAGTGTTATGAGTCTTTGTGACCTACAGTGGTCTTAGTCTACCAAGAGAAAGTGTTCCTTGGTGTTTGGAGAGGTCAGCAAGTTGGGGTATACCTTTATCTTTCCTTTGTGCACATTTTCACACTTATTAGCCATGACAGTCAAAAGGACAGTCTACCCCTTTAGGACAGTCAATCATGAAATCTTTGAAACCTTTTTAAGAGTCTCCCCACCTACTGCATCAATCTAGGGTGCTTATTTCTAGTGGGAGCTATAGGGTCAGTGGTGTTATGATCAGTCTCCAAGTGGGAGATGATATGGTGTAGAGTCTAATCAGTCTCCAAGTGGGAGATTGTTGTTATATGGAGCCTAATCAGACTCAGAGGTTAAATTTACCCCACTTTTATTAGCGCAGTTTTCCCCCAAATTATTTAACGGGGTCAAGGGGCAACACCCCTTGCGGGGTCCATGGGCAGCGCCCCTGGCGCACTCCCTGTCGCGAAATAGGGTAGGGTCGAGGAGCAGCACCCCCGCAAGGGCTTGGGGGCAACGCCCCTGAAACCTCCAACATTTTTTTATTATTTTATTAAGGCGTCAAGAGTTATTTTTCTATTGGACAACTTAAAAAAACCCTATTTTTGTAACCAACATAAGGCCTAATAAAAGTGGCTAAGGGTTAGGGTTTTCATTGATGTATTATAGCATTTTGTAGCGGTATTGAGTTTCAAGGATTGCTAGTTGTAATCAGTTCGATTTACTAGATAATAATATTGGACTCTCCATTGGTGGATGTAGCCCAGGTTTGGGTGAACCACATTAAAACTTGTCTCTCACTGTTATTATTTCTATGTATTTCCATTCCTCTGTTTAATCTTTATTTGCATTTAATTGATATCTTCTGCATGCAATCCCTAACACCTCATTGGTGGCAATCCATCAGGTAGTTCTTTCATCATTATGTCATCATACTCCTCCAAACTTTTCTAAATTTCCTTTTGTATTTCATCATATTCTTTCATTGTCCCAATCGCTAAAATCTTTGGTACTATAGCAAAACATGTTCCTCATTCCTTCAAATCTTTCAAAAATTGCTTACCAAAAACAAAACAAACCTTGGAGCTACTTACCACTTCTTATTCTCTTTCTTGAATGGGATTTAGTGTGTATTCTTTACCATCTTTTGTGATTCGGTATGTGTTTGTCCAACCATCATGAATAACTCTTCGATCAAATTGCCAAGGCCTTCCCAGAAGTAGATGACATGCATCCATAGGCATCACATCACACATTTCATCCATGTATCTCCCAATCTAAAAACTCATAAGACATTGTTCATGTATTGTCAAACTATGATCTTTTTGCAACCATGAAACTTGGTATGGACTGGGATATTTCAATCTTTTCAATTTCAATTTTTCCACCATCTCTTCGGATACAATTTTATCCGTGCTACCCTTATCCACTATGACTTTGCAACACTTGCCACCCGATTTACATCTTATTCTAAACAAACTTCTTTGTATTGGCTCCAACTTCTCCTTTTCAGGATTGATGAAAATATGTTTGAGCATGAGAGACTCTCCATCTTCGGGCCCTTCTCCATGATTTGGTGCAGCCATACTTTCATTTTCAGCCTATGCTACATGAATCCTTGCTTCTTTTCCTTTGCCATTATTTTGTTGTATTTGTGGCCACTCAAATGTTCTATACCCTTGCTCACCACATTGAAATCATATACCTCCAAACCCTCTTCCTCTACCTCTACCAAAGTATCCTCTACCACGGAAGTAATCTCCTCTTCCCCTAGAAGATTCTCCTCTTCCTTTGTTCTCTTGCACTCTTGCATGTGATGAACTTGCCTCATCATGTTTATTTTTGAAGTCTCTACCACTATTGTTTTGGCCTCTTCCTCCTGAAAATATGCCCCTACCACGCGAATTATGCTATTGTTTTCTTGCAAGTTTCTCTTCCACTTTCAAGGCATATTGATATGCCTCTTCCACACTATCACACACAACATGCTCATTTCATCTTGAATAGAATTATGGAAACCATTGATATACCTAGAAATGTTTTCTATGTCATCATCCACATGTCCAGCCTGGATGATCAACTGATAAAACTCCTCAGTATACTCTTGCATGTTTTTCTATTTTTGCTTCAAATTTTGCAACCTCTTGAACAAATTCCGCTGGTAATCTACTGGCAAAAAATTTACTTTCAACTTTGTCACTATTCTCTCCCATGTCTTGATTTTCTCTTTAACTTTTCACCTTCTTTCAAGATGCACATGCTCCCACCACATGGAAGCGTGTCCCTTCAACTTGGAACCATCATATTTCACTCTTTTTGGATCCTCAATTGACACTATCTCGAAGTATTTCCCCATTTCGGATATCCAATCCAATATTTCTACCAGATTCAATGTGCCATTGAAACTTGGGGGTTCCAATCTAGGCTTTCTATAAAGCCTCGTCATTGCTTTCAAAAACCTACTTTCTACTTCATCTCTATTATCATCTTCCGCATCAAATTCAGATACTACTTCTTCATCCTCATCATCATTGATTTCTACCATCGGAATTCCTCTTCACTGCGTAAATTCCATGGCTTCCAACCTTGCTCCTATTCTATCTTCCAAGCTTCTTATCATTTCTCTAAAGACCTTTGTGTCCACCATTCATGTTCCACTTCGCCCACCACATCCTCTTTGTGCCATTTTCATAACTGTGAGGCCAATTATTTTTCCTTCCTTATTTTGATCGTTATGCATTTCAGTAGATGACATTATTAGACTTTTAGAGATTGCAGTTTCATTATGTAGATTTGATTATATCTCCTGACTTTGATATGACATTGACTAGACATATGGTGATTCGATTTGATCATATTTTGATGTTATTTTGTGATCCGACTTACGAGATATATTAGATGACGTTTTGTGATGTGATTTCTAATTATTTATGTGATGATGATTATTTGACATGTGATAGAAAAATACAGTTTAATTCAGAATTATGTTAAAGATGATTATTGTTGTATTCAGTGGCATGAATTTAATTCCAGTTGCTTCGGCTATGATTATTCATGATATGATTGACACTTGATTGAGATGTGCAGGATTACATTCCCAGGCCATGGGAAATTAGAGGTAGAATTCACACATATGTTATTCCCTGTGAAACCGATCCATTCCCAAGAGGGATAAGGATCACGTTTGAAATTGAGTGTTGATTTAAGTGCTTGTTTAATTTTATCATTTTGGCCTAGTACCCTTGTTTAAATTAATTATATCATGTGTTGTATAATTTTTATTCATTTATACCACTTGGTATTGCTTTTATTTTTTAGGCCATTTAAAGTGGATTTACGACCCCCTAGGTGAACCTTAGTGTCCCAAAATTTACCTTAGGTGGTTACCCATGGGTCTAGGGTCAATTTTGACTAGCTAAACCTTGGGTTAACTCACTTTTGGTCACTCTAAACTAAGGTTTAGTCAAAGTGACGAAATTTGAATTAGCTAAGGGTGGGAGATGAGTCATGCCTTGAGAAAGACTCATCTCCCTTCCCAATGTTTGGGAATCCCTTCCCTAGGAGGACTTGGGAGGTCTCCAAGACTCCCAATTGTGTGGGATCTTCCTCCAAGACTCTCACACACGTGTGAAAGCATCTGGGAGGGAGATAGCTCTCTTAGAGAATAAGAGGATGCCATGTGGCATCCCTTATCCTCATGGAGGCTTGGAGGGGAATGCCACCTCACCACTTGTTCTCTCACACATGTGTGAGAGCACAAGTGGATAAGGTGAGGATTGAGATGGAATTGGAGGATGACACTTGTCAACCTCACACTTCCTCTCCCTTGCAAGTGGCATAGGAGGAGGAAGGAGAAGGTGACAAGTGTCATCTTATCATTCCTCAAGGCCAATTTAGAAGGCCTATATTACCTCCTCTCATTGAGGAGTGTGGGGTTCTTGCATTTTGGGAGATTCTATTTTGAGCAAATTTTGGGGAAGTTAGAGGGATTTTGGAGATTGAAATGTTGGGAGAAGTTTGGAGCTCATCACCAAACCTACTTCCATTATTAGGGCTTTTGAAGGTAAGCTCTATGTCTTATTCTTTACCCTTGCTTATTTATTATTGATGTGGTTGTGGATTTCATTGTTTGTTGTTTCATTTTCTTTGTGGGATGGGAGTTTGGTGAGAGCACCTCCATTTGGAGGTAAGGCTCAACTTGCTTGGGGTAGGGGAAAGGAACCTCCTTGAGGTCATTCCCATATTTGTGTTATTTATGGCCTTGAGGGCTTCTTACTTGTTGTGGAGATTATTTGAATGGCAAGAGTGCCATGGAAATTTATTTGAGATATTTGAGGAGTTGTGGTTTTAGAGGTTTTGGCTTGAGGCCATGAGACTTGGTATTTTGGCATTTTGGTGTGGCCTTTGAAGTAGAGGGGTCCATTCCCTACCCCCATCAAACTCATTCTCATGAGTTGTGTTATGTGTTCATCCTTGGGGTTTATTTTGTGTTGTTGTTACTTGATGTTTGTTGTGGTGTGTTGCAACTGTGTGAATCCCTACCTCCCTAGCTCAGGGGTGACCCTCTTGCAAGTCTACGGTAGGGAGGAGGACATTTCGAAGTTGCTGGGTTTTCCCTTCTTGTTGTGTTTTATTTGTAGGTTCTTATTGGAGAAATGGAGCTTGTTGAGAAGTTCATTTTTGTGCTTCGATAGTTATATGTTGTTGGTTGTTTGATCCATGGCCTTTGTAGTCCTTTTGTAATTAATTTTGTTAAGTTATTTTGCCCATGGAGTTGGTTGTAGTAAGTGTTGTAATGGAAACATTCTTTATGTTTTATTAAAATGTTGTTTATTCTCTATGTGTGGATTTTATGGTGTTGAGTAATGTATGAGAAACTATCCTTTTTGCTGTCATGTTCTTTCTTTACAAAAAATATACACAGCAGTTGATGAATATATTTATTGCTCACAAAAGAAAGAAAGAAAGAGAAGTTATAAACATTGCTTCTATTTTATTACTTTGAAAGTTTATATTATTAGTTGCTGTTAGAAAAATTAAATGAGAATGCTCATTCTACCATATAGGTTTATTTCAAAACAAAAATATATCTTTGTTTATTTTTGTTAAAAAAAAAGGGGTTAATACTGGTTTATCTCATTTGATACAAAACAGAAATTTAGTAATTCATATTACCCAGCTTAGTGTATTGTGAATAGTAGTTTAATGTGTGTATATAATTATACATGCATACATATACACACACACACATATATACATTGTTCCTTATTTTTGAATTCTAGTTTATTGTACATTTCCTTTGTATTATTTACTGTGATTGAAAAAAAAGGAGAGAAAACTTAAGCCTATTTATAATTTCTGTATATATATCAATATGTGTGTGTGTGTGTGTGTGTGTGTGCACATATATAAGTATATACATAGTATTAGAAAAAGAAAAGGGGTATTTAAACTATGATATTTTTGAATAAACTATAAGTATCAATTTGAGTACACACACACACATATATTTAAAACAAAAATTATTTTAAACAAAATAAAGAGAGATCAAAATCCAAATGACGAACTGTGGTTTTGTTGTTAGTAATATGTTGAATAATAAAAAAAAATGTTTGGGGTGGGCCTGTGGTGGGCAGCGCCCACCATAGACCCCCTGCTGCCTTCGTTTAAATTTAGGGTGTGGGTGGGGGTTCCAACCCTCTCCCCACCATTCTCCATACAAAGTTTGCGCTCAACAACAGTGCCCCAAACCCCCTACTCCGACTCCCTTCTCCCCGCGCTCCCCACAAACTCCACCACCGCGGCCACACTCCCCTTCGGCCCTTCACTCTATTCACCACAGTCCCCCTCTGTGACAGTGGCGGCGCTATGTTTTTATCAGACAACCCTATAACATGAACATAGATTATCACATTTGCATTGTGTGTATATATATATATTTAAATATCACTCTATTCTAAAAAAAAAAAGTATAACAATATCTTTGCTGTGTATACCTCTATGAGAGGTAGCCTCCATTCATGGCTTCCATTTTTTGCATTTCAAACCCTAACCTACCTAAAGAAGGAAAGAAACAAAACAAAACAAAGAAGTAAACAAAAAAAGATTGTGATAGAGAAGTTAGGGCACAATGGAGAAAACAATAGAATACAAATTAGGGCTTTTCTTTTAAATAACCAATTCTAGAATGGAATTAGGGTTTTTCTAATTTGGGGAAATCATTATTTAATTGAGAGGAGTTTTGTGAGGAAATTGTTTTAATTCTTTTTTTTTAACTCTCTATTTTTGCCCTTGCCTTTTAATTCTTGTGTCTTTATTTGTTAATATTTAGATGGGGTTTTGCATTTTGTTTCTATTGCCTTGTGAATTAATTTTATTTTGGAGGGATTGAATTTTGTTGGATGGGAAGTGTGTTCCCTTTTAATTTAAATTTTATTTTAATTAGGGTATTTACTTTTTTCCCTAGCTTAATTAATTAATTTATTTTTTTGTCGATTTTACTATTATTTTTTGGGGAAGGATATTTTAATCCTTTCCCTCCTCTATCATTCTGAGTTAGTTAGTAAATATAATGCCGAAATTATATTTATTAACAGACTCAAATTTGAAATTTAATTTGGCGTCATGCAATTTTTTTTATATATCTTATTTTCGAATTTTTTTACCCTTTAATGCAAGGTTGATCTATTTGACCTTGGCAGGGTATTTATTTTGTTATTTTAAATTATTTTTAAATTCGTTCTTAAGTTTGAATTTTATTCTTAAATTTTGTTAATTTTATTATTAGAGTTTTATTTTAAAATTTTTAATTCGATTATTGAAAACGCGCTATGCTGTCAAATTTTTCCTAGATTTCTAGGGTTTTAATTTTACGATATTTTATTAACTCTTATTTCACCATTCCACTTTAATCATGTGTCCATCTTGCCATTATTTCTTAATCATTATTTTGCTTTCATTTTGACCAGAGTTAGGGTTAGGTTTTGAACTAGCGGGATCATCTTCACACCTAGGAAACTTAGGGTTCAGATTAAAATTGTTCTAACCCTAAAAGCGGCACACTTCATGTCACATACCCCCTAGACGACTATCATCATGCAGGGGATTGCATGGGTCAACGCACCTCCCCGAATTATGTTGACATGTTTACGCCTTATGCGTCTTGCCACTGAGCACGCAGACGTGTGCGAGGGGGTTCCTAGGGATAGGTAGAAAAGTTTTTCGCAACTCGTGTCATGACCACATCAGGAATGTGGACATGACATGTGTGTTGTGTGACGTGACCGCATGGGAAATGTGGTGATGACAATAACCCTCTACAATTGTGGATTCTACTGTCATCTCTCACACCGACTACAATCTTCTAGGGTTCTTCTCCAACATAAGACTCAACCTGGCTCTGATACCAAATAATTCAGACTTGGGATGGGAGTCTTATCAGACTACCAATCCCAACAGCACACACACACTAAACAATTTATTTTTTACTCAGTTAATTTATATGAAGTTGCAAGAACAATAATTCATTTCAAAATCAAACTTAGTCATAGAAAATGAAAAGAAGACTTCCAGATTTTATTCAAATTGTAGTCTCCATAAGATTCTAGTGCACTTACATTCCACATTATGCATCCTTTGTTTCACAATTTATATGTACCTTGACTCTTGACTACAATCTCTATGAAGATCGACATTCACATTTCCTTTGGCTATTGATTTGCTAACTTCATTGTTCTTCTTCATTCAAGACCCCTTCCTCCTTTCACTCTACAATGCCTCTGTTAGTTTTTCCAAGTCTATGTATTCTTCCTGGTTGTAGTAGATCACAAAACCCCCCTCACATCATATTATCCTTTTCTATATTTTTTTCTTCTTTTCCTTGGGGTCGAACCCCTTCTCATGATATCAATTTACTTATATATTAAAATAGTTAGCACCCACCGAATGGGCTCCCCTACTCCTTGAGTCAATGCCCTTTCCAACTTTTGGAAGTCAAAAAGTCATACAGCATGAGCTCTCTCCACACAGGTAGGTCATGAGTGATATTTTGTACACACCATATATATCTTATTCCCAAAAAGAGCTTTTAGTTTTAACAAAATAAATTGCTATTGCAATCTCACCAATCTAGCCGTGGGTCCACCTAGTGGTAAGATAAAATGGGTACCATAATACCACACAATTCTACATTTTATGTTGTCACAGAAAACTGTCGACCTCTTCTAATTTTCTCATTGTTAAAATAAAATTCTCTAGAGTAGGCCCGTGGATACCATGACACCTCCAGATTGATTAGTTACATAACAAAACAAGGCACTTTATCAAATTATAAAAAATATTTAGAGTGTAGGGAGATATTCCATATGATGTACGGAACCACATTCCAACAACATCAAATAATGACAATTTCACCAATATTTTGTTGACAACACAACATACCATCCATTGAGAATTGAATCAAATCGAAGCAAGAATAGATACACCATGAAATCACTGGTAGTCATACACATGCAAAAATGCCACAAAAACACAAACGAACAATAAAAATAAAAACCAAAACCGAGATTAAATCAAATAGTATTTTTGGTTGACGCGGGATAGCAAGTGAGCCTGGGTGCTTCTACATCACACTGCCAACCACAAAAGACTTTGACTTCAAATTGCGATCATTGATAAAAAGTAGATCATGTGACATGTGCATATAACAAGAATATTCCTTATTTTTAAAGATAGATCAATGGCCCATTCTATAAAAATATAAAAGTACTAAATAAATCATGGCACATAGACCAATTAGGGCCTAAAGTTGATGGTCAACCCTACCTATCAAGAAAATTTTATATGATGGTTATCTATTTGAAGTTACCCTTCAAACACTAAAACATGCTTCACTATAAATAAAATTATATATAAATTAATATATATGAATAATTCTACATAAATTTTGACACTTTGTCCAAAATCTTCCCTTTCATATGATATAGTCTTCCTAAAATTTTAATTGTATGTTATAGTAAAAATACCTAAATATGGCTATGCAACCATCAAATTTAGGTCCAAGATATTGTTAAAATTTTACCTGTTCATGGAACCTATATGTTCAAAAAATAATAAAGAAATCATAGGGTTCAAAAATGTTATGGTCATACATGGAGTAGAAAGCATCTTTTTGTCAAAACTCATTCGAGGGTTGGTAGGAATATCAAGCAAGAGTATCTTTAGTTTTTTTGTTTTAGTTTATTATTTAATTTTTTTAAATATTTATGTCCATTCATAATCTAATGGTAAAAATTGTATACTCATGTCCTTTTCTTTTATGTTTTAGGTTTACTCTAATTAGGTTGTCAATTATATATTGATTAGTATTTAAGTTAGCATATTTTGACATGAAATTTGGCCAATAATTTTATCCTAATCTCATTCCATCTCCACACATCCCAAGGGTTTGAACTTGATCAACCATCTCCACCATTCATCATCCTAGTCACAACTCACAATTGCAAAATTGACCTAGGTCACTTGCATGCATGTATATTTGAACCCCGCACTATTAAATTTAAAATTTTAATTGGATTAGTATTTTCCTCCCTTATTAGCCATTACATGAGTTGATTATAGTGTGACTTATTTCAAGATACATGCTAGGTTAGTGTATTTAAGAACTTGCCTTAATTAATTTAGATTGTCAAGGAATAATCAAAAGAATATTCACATGACAGCGTAATAGCAACATAGAGCATCCTAGCAAGGTAGTCATTAGCTTGCATCATCATTTTAGGCATACTACATGGTTTCTTAATGTTATTAATCTTGATTCATCATCATTTAGTTAGTCCACCTAGTGGCTTAGCCAAGGAGAACATGACTGTCACTTAACAAGTTGCAAACCTTTGAGAGTAAACTTTCAGGTGCATTAAGTGTTTTAAGACCCTAGAATTTGGTTGAGGATTCTTTGAATGAGTTGGTTCCTTGTTGTTTCCTGGATGGTTTAGTATGGGAACCAAGTGGAAAAATTGGTCTGTGTCAACTTGGAATAAGGAATTGTTGGGTTTGACTCATCTTCTCTTATCTTGCAGGCAAGGAAATAATCCTTGATGTTTGAAAGGGGATGGAATATCATGAAGTCCTTTATATTTAAATGTTCTCATTCTTGAATAGTTATTGTACCTTGTGTATTTTTGCGAGTGATGTATCTTTGAGTGATGATTGACTCACGTGTTTGATATGAGTAATAATTGTTAAGATCGTATTAGATCTTGTTTGAGCAAGTTGAGCATTTTTTAGATAGAATGCTTTTGCATCCAACTTGAGCCTACCTTATGTGGTTTATAGTGGAAGATCTCCTTTCAATTTTATGTTGATGCTTTTATACAAATTTAGTGTTAATGAGCATATTGAAAACATGTTGACCATCTTATCTAATGTTGATGATCTTCTACGAATTTGAAGTTGAGATCATTTTTCTTCTGAATTAATGTTGTTGATCTTCATATGTTTGATGTTGATCTAACCATTGAATGATTATACTTTATTTTGATTAGTGTTGATATTCCTTTACAATTAATGATGGTATAGATTGTCAATGATGACAACAAGTAGTATGAGATACTTGTCATTGTCACAGATGGTAGTGAACTAGGGAGAACTATGGCCTGGTTATGAATAGTAAGAATCATGGAACTATTCATATATGTTCAAGTGTTGCATAGGGTAGGTATGTATCATGAGATAAACATATTAACTATTTGTATATATTCAGGTGTTGCATATGAGTACGTATGTATCACAAGATTATTATAATAATTCTTTTATTATATGTGTTGTGATTTCTTGATATAAACACTTAGTCAGTGATAACTGTTCAAATGTCATATGCAGGTAGGCATGAATGACAAAGATGAACATATTATAATGTTACAAAAGAAAAGGTATACATAGAGAGAAGAAATTATTGATTATTATATTCTTCTCTCTGTGTGTGTAAGTACACAATTTTTTTTGAATGAGATAGTTTGTCTCTCACCGGATGGAGGGTAAACACTTTAATTCTAAACAAATAAAATTTGTAGACATAAAAATTAATTGTTAAATTTCCTTGGTCATAGACTAAGATATGGTTGAACCGGAGATGGTGACAATATGGAGCACCAGTAAAAAGTAGGCAAATATAGAGTTTATGATAAACAAGATAATGTAGAACTGCTTGTAAGTGCTTGGCCAAGCCCAGTAAATGAATATTGTTTTACTTTATTCATTTTACTATTCACTGCCATATTATGCTTCCTATGTTCATTTGTGTTAGATTGGATGCTAGATGTTAGGGGAAATATTGCACAAATTCTCCCTCTCTAATGATTGAGGTGGAGTACATCAGATGTTCAACCTATGTTAGTGCTTGATTTGACTAATACATTGTATCTGTAACTTTCAAACCTGTAAGATTGATAAAGGTATAGGTTGACATGATAACTAGTTGTATAACCATAAATAGCTACCATAAATGGTCATAAATTGCTCAAGACAAATCATTTATAGTTAAGGGTAGGCTATACAAGTTAAGATTGGTCATGCATAAATGTGAAGATCTAGGAGGCCAAGGAAAAGTGATAAATTTGTGAAGTTTCCCACAACAACAAATTTGACAACATGGTTTGTGAGGCTGGAAACATTATGGAAACATCCAGAAACAAGGTAGAAACATGGTGGAAACTTCATGAAATGGAAAAACCTTCTTTTGTACCTACAAAATGAAAGCTAGAAGATGTCAATGAGTTTGAAGACAAACTTTAGGAGATGAAATGAAACAAGATTTTCCCATTTACTTAATTTTGAAAACCTTTTTGCAAAGTGTTGTTGTGACAACATTTCAAACTCCTAATTTGCTATACCATCCATGAAAAAACTTGATTTTTAGACCTATATCACTATTGTACCCACACAATCATAGCTATAAATGGTCAAAGATGAAGGAATCAAGGTCTTGGAGTTGAATGAAAATGAACTTTATAGTCTTACACCTGAATTGCAACCTTAGATATGATTGTTGCATCCTTCCATGAGGTATCAAATTGTTGTTCTAGATTGTAGATGTCATGATTAAGACTGAAAATGGAGAAAACATGAAGAAAGGAGGCTAGAAATGAAGTTTTGATGGTGAAATTAGTCATCTAAAACTAATTTTTTGATGTTTTTACTTGAAAAATGAAGACCCACAACTACATATGGAGGAGATAAAAGTTTTCTATATCTCTGCACATGTGTGAACCATTCAAATTTGTCATTTCATTAAAATCCTATATCTAGCTAAAACTACAATCATGTGGCAATTAAGATCGAGTTATGTATTGGGGTATGAAACTACATATATCATCTTTCTACCAAGAAAAATAATCATATATAACAAGAAATCAATCTATAACATGTTATTGATCATAACTCAACCATTGCAAACTGATTATACATTAAACTTTTAAGTTTCAAAGTAGGAATACATGCACATAAGGAATTTAATTTATATTGTATATCAAGGTGTATATATATTAAAATCTAGTCCATAATGGTAGACATATACAAAAATTTGGCAAATATTCCAACTCAAAACATTTTTTACAAAATGTGGCATATGCCATGTCTCAAAATATATATACAATCTACATGCCAAATAGCTACATCAAATACTAAAGGTCCATTTGACCCTATGTCTTTGGTGAATCCTCAATCTATGATGGATCCTCAAATAAGTGTCCTCTTTGTACCATGATGTCTAGTAGTTGATGGAAGCAAAGTTGACTGCATTAACAAGTCAAACTACAAATTTTATTAATCTCTTCAATGGTAAATATAAATAAGTTAAAGTTAGTAAATAGAATCTTATCTACTACAATTTAGAACTTTCATTTATTAACATACATCTAAATCACTACAATCAACTATAAGACCTCTATAAACTATCAATTATTTGGAAAAATTCAATTCAATTAGCTTGACTCTTTCTTGTCGTTCGGACAATCGTTTTGCAAATGATTTTCTCTTAAGACAATTAGGTGTCCTACTGAAGTGTCATGGCAAAGGTGGCACATCACTCACTTTCTCAAGAGACTGTAGAAGTAAAGTAACATTGAAATAAATTAATATATAATTATTAAACAAAAAAGGAAATGCATACATTAAAAAAGGTTAGATGTGTTACACATAAACAATCTAGACTGTACTATACAAACTTATCTACTAGAAAACAACAACATACCACCATCGAGGCCTCCTACATCAATTGAGAAGGACTCATCATGAATGAACCACCTAATATCTCATGTATGAAAAATGACAAGAATGTAAGACTCTATGTATACAAATAATCATAATAATTTTTAAATTAATAGATCAATTTATTTATTCTCTAATTTATTATTTATCTAAATGACTATAATCAAATATTTAAGTTTTCTAAATTATTAATTAAAGTATAGTTCAATCGAATTACCTCCACCTTTTGTTAGCTTTCAGAAAGTTGTTCTATGAATGATGGTCCCTTGAGTCGATCAGGAGTTTGAGTAAAGACCATTAGCAAAGATACCACATCATTCACATTTTGGATTGACTATAAAATTAAATTAACATCAAGATATAAATTAATATATAATTACTCACAAATAAATAAATGCATACAATAAAAAAAGTTGATGTGTAGAAAAAATTATACCGGCAAGTCAAAGCCAAATTGGATGACAGACAAAGTTCCATGATGAACTTCTGTCAACTCCTCCTATGTCATCAACTATTATCCCCCTTATATACATTAGTACTAATATTTGTTTATATTATTCAAATGGAATACACCCATCACAATCCAACATGAATCATTTAGACAATGGCGAGAAACCAAGAGGGCAAAATATGCTAACGGTTTATCATATGATCAAGTGAAAGAGTTAGACATTACCAAAGTTGTGTTATCCCAATATTTTGTCAATCCTAAAACTAGATTGCATGTTGATGTTTGTAAGCCTAAGTATTCAATAAAATGGTGTACACATGATGGTAGCAGTTAGAATTTTTGGGATCATTGGTGGATGGTTTTTGATAAACCACTCAACAACAATTTAGATGTACCTTATTATTTCCTTCGTAAACTATATGCAGAGTTTGTAATGGGTCACCATATGAATTATTTTGATTTTAGAGAGTTCTACGGAGTAGGTAAGGGAATGCCTCAAGATAGACCTAGGGCAATGAGACAAGTGCAAGTCCTTTTATTCCCCCTCCTGATATCCCTTCTCAACCCCCAATTTAGTACCTAGATGTTGTTGCAAATGCAACACAATAGGGCCTCATTTCCATACACTCTTTGACCGAGCACTTGATTACATAGGCCTCTCAGTTTGCACAACCACATGATGTTGGCGGTGATATTGGATCACCTAATATTACTAGACCCTCCTCATCCACACATGTTTGTGTGCCCCATTAATGCATTTTTTGTAATGAGTTGTGCTTAGGTCCTCTTATGGAGATTAGTGAGCCATCCTTGAACACTTTAGAGTATAATGTCCCTTCATGAGATGAGGCAACAGGGTCCAGAATTCAAGCTGAGGGATTGGGGACAAGAGCAGAAGCACAAGCATCAATGGACCATAGAGAAGGAGAAGAGCATGGTCAATCTTTTATACAGGTAAAATTTAAAGTTAAATTTCATTCATTTTTTCTACAACTCCATTCTACCTAAGGGTATATGGAGTTTTCTTATGTCTCTCTATCCCATGGTCCTTACCAAATCTATCAAAATTTGTTAAATAAAACTCACCACTAATATTAGTCCTCAAAATCTTAATCTTCCTATGAATTTGATTCTCTACAAGAGCCTTAAACTCTTTAAAATGACTAAAGACTTTAGATTTAATTCTAAAGAAATATACCCATGTCCCACTATAGTTATCAATGAAAGATACATAATATATAGATTTAGAAATTAAAGGAGCATTAATAGGACCAAATGCATCATAACCAATCAAGTCCAAAACACTAAAATATTTATGAGAACAAGAGTAAAATTGAGTTTGGTTCTATTTTTCATCTACATAATGTTCACAAAAGGATTAAATTCAAGGTTACAATCATTTAACCCCTCTATAAGGTTTTTCTTTTTTAAGGTCCTTAGACCCTTATCACTTATCTGGCCCATCCTCTAATGCCATAACATTGTCTTCTCTACTAGTAGCTTGGTCTCTAAAGCAAGAGCACCCTTATGTACATAGAAAACACGACCATCAAAAGTGGATGAAACACTCCTCTTTGCTAGTGGTTTCAATGGTGGAGGTGTAGATTCTACAAATCTCTTCACTACAAGAATATAAGAACAATTATATTGAATTGTGCATACATCTAGCTAAAATAGAGTGCGTACACAAGCATCCTTAGCAAGCACCTTATCTCCTCCCATCATCTTTTACCCTCCACTTAAGGAAACAACTACATACTCAAAGCATTAATATTACATATAGATAGTAGGTTCTGTGACAAACCAGGGATATGTAGTACACCATTGATCCCCTTCACTAGTCCATCAAGGAATCAAATCAAGACTCATACATAAATAATAATCTTCAGATGAATGTCATCTCCAAGGTACACCTTCCCAACATCATATTCTTCATGTATTGAGAACCAACCCTAATGTCATGTCATGTGGAAGGAAGCATTAGATTCTATCAACCACACACCTTTTTCGTGCATGTGTTGCCAAGGCTAAAACAAAGGCATCACCATCATCCTAGAAGGACTTCTTAGACTCATCATTAGAATAATCCTTCTTCTTATTTTTCTCCTCCTTGTAGTCTCTTCTAAAATGCATAGCTTGTTATAATTCTAACATTTAACCTTGGTCTTACTAGGATATTTGGATCTCCCACAAGTTTTTTTATCTATACTTATGTTGCTTCTTATCCTTCTTCTTCCCTTTCTCCTTTTGTACCTTCCATGAATAGATAGGGCCTCTTTAACAAATTTAGAATCTTTCCTCTACATCTCTCCTAATAGTAATGTTGTCGCCATCTCATCAATTTTAAACTTGGTGGTAGTACTCCTAATGCCCATGTATCAAGGTGAACCTATGAATCTAGAAAATAACATATTAAATTCACACACTGATCATCCTCCTCCATCTTTATCCAATGGACTGCAATTGGGTCACAATCATATTAAAAGAATTTGGGTGCCTAGCCACATAACCACCATCCTCCTTCTTGAGTGCGTACAACTTCTTTCTTAAGGAAATGTTATTTACCAAGGAGTTAGCCTAGAAAATTCTCTTACAACTTGTTCCAAATAGGAAAAGTAGCGGTTCCTTCATGAACATTCAACAATACAAAATTATCCAAATAGAGTCTAATGAGGGGTGAGTGTGAAATAATGATGGGCCAAACAGTGGCAATAGAGGAAAAAATTGCGTGCAAGTGTTAACCAAAATCATGAAACACTTTTTTAGGCTCAGATTTAGGCTTGGTATGTTTTTTCAAAACACATATCTATTTTGGGAAAATGGATATCCGTTTTGGAAAAAATGTTTTTTAAGCATTTCTCCATAATGGATATCCATTTCTTCCATTTTTGTTTAAAAGAGTTTCCCCCAAAAAATTAGGCTTTGGAATCCAAACCTGCTTTTTCCACATGAATGAAGAATTGATATGTTTTTATAGATTTTCCTCAACTTCACCCTTGATGTTGATGGACTTTTTTTATCCAAATTCAATAAAATCAAAAGGGTATATTCGGGATAGTGTCAGGATTCTAAAAATATAATATATGTTTTATTATAATTTTAATATGTAATTATTAATAATTTTCTACCTACACTATGTCTGAGTTCCTGAGAGACACACTAATTGAAAAACATCCATAACATTCAAACCTTTTCACTATTTTCAAATCTGAAAGTTGTGTCACACTCTACACTTCGTTATCTATAGGTCTAAAAAAAATTTGAATTTCATTTTTTTTTGACCAAGTTAGGGTGGCTAGAAAATTACTTTTTAATATTTTTAAAAAATTGTAGTAAAAAATTCATAACTAATTATTTACTTACAAAATTTTTTGATAAAAATATGTGTCACATCCGAGCATGTGTCATCTACTTGTTTCTAAAGATTCAAAAAAAGTATTTTTTCTCATACTTAGGTTGGTTGGAATGGCACCTACTTTTTTTTTTTCAAAATTTTTAGTAGTGCCTCATTGAAATATCCAATTTTCACCAAATAAATTTGTGTTTAAAAAAAAATAATAGTAGCCCATAAACTAAATTCAATTTCCTACAAATTATATTTCTACACGTTTTTCAAATTATGTAGATAACCCATTCAAATTTTCATGCGAAGTTGCTAAAGTTTGTTTTTTAGCATTTTCATTGCCACCTAGAGGTATTATTTGGCCCATCATGATCCTACACTCACCTTGAGACCCTTTTCTTTTCTATCCAATATCTCCCTATCTTCTTATTTCATCACAATATGTTTGGATCTAGATATTACAATTGAGAGATCTCTATCCATGAGCATATCTCTATCTTGAGCTTCCAAACCCCAAACTTGGTGCCTAAGAATCTTTTCATTTCTAGAATTCTTGATTTGCTTGCCATTATTCCTACAACAAGATCTCCTTCTACATCTAGGTTTCCACTCAATTTGAGATTAGTACAATAAACCTTGTCCCTAGCACCTAGAATATGAGGTGATTAGGCTCTAATACCAAATGAAAGGAAGCAACAATATGCAAAAAATTGCCTACACTAATCTATGAGAGGAGGCATGTGTAAACATTAAATGATCTTTATAGTTACAAGAAGAATACACATAAAACTTAAACACTATACCACAACACAAAGGTTTATGTGGGGAATACCCTTTCATTTGAAAAACCACACACTCCAAAGTATGAGCCAAATACATTATTAGCAACAAAAGTTGCAATACAATCTTAGGGGCATGCCCTTATAGGAGTAGATCACCAACATACAACTTAGAGAAATTTTAGAAATCTCACAATACCTACAAAACAACAAAATAACCCATGCCATACTCCATTTCCAAGCACCAATAAATATGAAAATCCCAAACCACAAACCATGAGTGGTTTTATGAAACCATGGGATAAAACAAAGGCCAAAATTCTAATTCCTAATTTGATCATGGTCTTGCAAGTTATTCTTAGAACATGTTCTTATAGTTGTCACAACTTGTCATAGAATCTATCATATGTAACTCCCTAATTTGGATGCCCAAGTTTGACTTATTCAACTCATTCAAACATGCCTCTTTACTTATCATAATTCCATTCAAGATTCCAATGTAACTCCCTTCATACATGCTCTTACTCATAATAAGAATATGTCGTGCAAGTAAACCCCATTTTATAATGTCATGATAACACAAGATGCTCTTACAACTTACACACTTCCTAATATGTTGACATGTGGCAAAGAGTGACACCTAGAAGTGGGATGCCACACTCCCTGTGAGTAAAAAATTATAAATAAATAAATAAACAAATAATAATTATGAACACTAGGAATGCAAGGTTGAGACACCTTTTTCCAATATTAAATGGTTGTATTCACAAGTATTTAATGTGTAATTTGAATTACCAATCAAAAAAAAAAAATGTGTAATTTGAATTAGAAGATCAAGTGAACATAATGGATTTAGGTGTTAAAGGGATAATAGTTCCTTTAATAGTTGTGTTGACATGTAAGAGGATCTTCTAGAAATCCTTATATGAATAAGATAATTTGATCAAGAGGGTAATTCCTTCATTTGATATGGCATAAGAACTAGTTAAAATATAATGCATATAATTACATTTATGTTTTTGAAATAGCAATATGAATGAACTCTTTTCAATTAGATTTCAAAATCTTATACATAAGATTTATTTAACCTTGGTATATGACATCATGTGGGTGGTAGTCATAGAGAATGTTGTTCAAAGAGTACGGGTAACCTATAAGGAGATGTATATACTTGTAATATAAAATAAAATAGATTTTGAATATTTTGGGTTAAAAGTATACTCTAAAGATAACCTCTTAAATATTTTATAAAAATTCTAACAAATCTATTATAAATAAGTACACAAATGATTTTTTTCTTATTGGAAATCAATTTTTTGAGTGAACAATAATATTTTTCCTAAGTACCTTTTTTTTTGCAATTAAGATTTTAAACTTTTGTATTAAATATATAATTTTTATGGTCACTCAAAGTCTGAATTTCTTATCACTTAAAAAATAATAAAAATTTCTAAGTCCAAGGACGTGGTTGCATCATTCAGCATATCTCTAAGTAGGAAAATTTTGGCAGTAATGATTGATAAGGATTTAAGTGATCTATAGTGATAATTAATTGGTGGGTTATAAAATTAAACTCAATTAATACACCAAATAAATTAAATTGAATATTATAAATATACATTTATAATAAATAAATAAATAACAAAAATATAAAAACCATAAAATGTACAATTTTATTCTTTACAATTACATATTACACATTAAATTAATTATTAAAACAATAATGTTCAACCCCACCTTGTATATATATTTCCATGATATATTAAAAATAACCTTGTACTAGAAAAGATAAAATAAAAAAGACATCAAATTACATACATTACCCACTGAAATGTTTAGGTGAGAAATTTCTAGGTCGCCTCGTGCTTATAAACTTGTGTTAGCCATATACTAATAACTAGCAGTTGTACGTGTGAACGCACAACAGTTTTGCCGATAGGCATTTGTAAATTAAATATTTTTTGAGTAGTGTTTGTGTTTCATGACTTGTTGGCATTGCATTGTTTGAGAAAGGTATTGTAATTTGTGATTTATAGGCATTGCAAGGGAGTATCTATTTGTAAAGTAAATGTTTTTTGAGAAGTGATTGTGTTTCATGGCTTGTTGGCATTGTATTGTTTGAGGAAGGTAGTGTAATTCTGATTTATAGGCATTGCAAGGGAGTATCAATTCTTAGAATATAGTGGCTCCTCTTGCGTATATTTATGTAATTAGTTTTTTGCTGCATCCTTCTTGAAGTTGTCTATGGTATTAGCTATCATGCTATGTTTTGAAATTTAGAAATATGGTTTTTTAATTACATTTTGTTGTGTAATAAATAGCTATGTAATATTTTGAGTGACTACATATTACTACTATTACAAACCTTGACACAAAATTGGACACACCGAGTGGATTGTTGAATAAATTTTGTATGTATATCTTTAAGTGGAGGGAATTTGTACATTTCTTTTGGATTCATATGTTTTGGAGTATATTTTAGCCCCATGTTAGTCCAAGAGTGGAAAGCGCTATTGAAATTTTAATTGTATAGTGAAATCATTATTCTTCTCTAAGTAGTGTCATTTTGAAAAGTGTTAGGAGGGTGGAGACCACATTGCATTATATGGTTGACCATGCTTGTTTTCTAGTGTATCTATCTAGTTGCCTCCATTGTTTTGAGAGTGTCTTAAAATGTAATTCAAAGCCTCTAAGTAATTTTAGCATGTAGGAAAAACATTTATGCAAACAATATTGACTCATCTTTATTCTAATATTTGGAGATTTAATACTATAGAGCTACTTCAACTTTGAAGAGACCAGTTTAACAGCGAGAAATCTTAAGAAAAAAACAAATACAAGTACAAATGGGAAGCATCGGTAGTTGGTTCCCAGTTGTTGCTACTCTTAAAAAAAATAAGAAAACCATGCCTTTATAGTTAATTTAAGAAGAATTTCTTTTGTAGAATGTGTGCTCATATGTGAAAATAATATTCACCTGACCAAAGAATCAAGTATTCTCCACATAATTTGTGAGCAAAGAAAGTGTTTGAGTTTGTATTTTTAAGAAAAATAAAATTTAAAAATCTCTAAAACAAAAAAAATAGAACATTTTGATTGACTACACAACTAAAATTAATTATACATTTCTAATAGCTTTCCATTTAATAAACTTCTAATTATGTACACAACTGAAATAAATTATACACTTCCAATAGAGATTTCTTGTCAACAAAACATTTGGAGACTTAATACTTTTGGTGTAGCAACTATATCAACGATGAGATCCCTCTCCACCACTAGTACATACTTTTGGTGTGACTGCAAAAATTCTACATGGTATCGGAGCACAGGTCATCGGTTCGAGTCCCTCGAGCCCTCGACCCTTCATCCACGTAAGCTCGGCTTATCGACGTGGTACGTAGTGGGTATAAATCCCACATGGTACGTGGTTGTATCTAGCTCTATCATGTGGGGGGGTGTTGGCATAGTGACTATATCGACGATGAGATCCCTCTCCACCACTAGTACATACTTTTGGTGTGACGGTAAAAATTCTACAAATACTATAGATCTAATTCAACTTTGAAGAGACTAGTTTAACAACAAGAAAGCTTAAGCAAAAAAAAAATGCAAGTACAAATGGGAAGCAGCGGCAGCTGGTTCCCAGCTATCGCTACTCATAAAAAAACAATAAGAAAACCATGTCTTAATAGTCAATTAAAGAAGAATGCCTTCTATAGAAAATGTGTTCATATATGAAAATAACGTTCACTTGGCTAGAGAATCAAGTATTCTCCACATAATTTGTAAGCAAAGGAGGTGTTTGAGTTTGTATTTTAAAATCTAACAAAAATAAAATTTAAAAAACTCTAAAACAAAAAAATTAGAACATTTTGATTGACTATATAACTGAAATAAATTATACACTTCCAATAGCTTTCCATTTAATAAATTATTTTATATAGTAAACTTAACCAAGTCAATAAATTTAAACATAAACAAAATAACATTTACATTTTAAAAAATTATTGCTTCCTCAATATGGATACACACAATACATCCTAGCTTAGTTACATCCTGAAACACAACCAATACAAAAAATGTAAAATAATTAAAGAAAACATAAAGGTAAAAATGAATGGGATAAACAAAAATTGACACAATATCATTTACCTTTTTTGAGGAAGGCAACTCATCTTTCTCTTAGGGAGTTTCCTTCCTTCTCCAAACCTGCTCCTTCCTCCCAATGCCCAAACAAACAACAATAGAGTGGCCAACCATACTACACATTTGACAAACATTCACTACCTACTAAGAACCTATCCCTTTGATTATTGGAAAGAAATAAAAAACTAACAACATATCTCTTTGTGATCTGATATATATCATTGCCTACTAAGAACCTATCACTATGATGATTGGAAATAAATAAAAAACTATGAGCATAACTAAAAAACAAATTCAGCTTACATAGTATATCTGTAGATGTTTGGCCCATTAAAAGTCAATTTGGAATCAATTATAGCCGAATCTACAAATCTAGACCTAGTATCAATGGACACTTTTCTGGGTTTGCTCAATACAGATCTATGCAATCATTTGACATTTTTAGATTTTCATGAAAATACCCTTGGTTGAAGAAATCTAGAGTTGAAGTTGAATTTGTGTTGATCAAAACTCTTTCACCCTCAACCTTTTCACCCCAAACTTTCTATATAAATGAATATGTTTTTCAAAGTTGACATCAAATTATATAGATTCAATAGTTTATACTGAAAAAGTTTTGATCAAAACTCTTATGGTCACACAGGGACCACGTTTTGGGAGAAACATTTTTGCCAGAAATATTTTGGGGTGAAATTGTTTCACAGCCCAAAGTGTGACGTAGCTCTGAACTTTCACCCACTACTATTGTTATTACTATTGAGCATGAGGTTGAAGATTGTTATCACAAAGCACGTTTGGAACAACAACAATTTTAAAATGTGGTGATGCGAGCTATGAGGAGTTTTAAATTTTATCTTTTCCAATTCCTCTTGAAGTGGATTATATTTGTTGGGATAAGCAAGAGCCAAGATCAACTAGGAAGATAATTCACCACAAGAGAACAATGAAAAGCTTGATACGAGAAGAAAACAGATGATTCATTGATTATTTACAGATGTACAAATGTGCCTACTTAAAGGAAAGAAAATATATGATGGGTGAACAACTACCTGATACAGGAAAACTACCCTACAGGTAAAAAACCACCTAACGGGAAAAACTAATTTCCCTATGTTAAACTTAATACTTTAACACCCCCCTTAAGTGCAAACTTAGGGAGAATAATTATTATGCAAATCTTAACATGCAAAATGCAATATATATGGGTCCTAGCAACTAGGCCATGTTAGGTACCCATTCACAAATATGTGAAAAATGAAATGATGTATAGTGGACTCACTAATAGCCCCCAAGTTTTGCATACATCATGTATATATAATCAATGCCCCCCATAAGAGGGAAAGAGAGAGACTATGTAGCCCCCCTACAATGTGTAATCACCTACAAAAATGGTAAGTGCCTGAGGACAGAACATGATCCAATGTCGACAAACAACTTGTCTCCCTTTTGGAAGAAACAAAACCATGTATATATGCAGGTATGCTTCCCACTCCAGATAGGAATTGAAAGATGGAAGCATGAAGAATGATGTTGTCTCTGAAAAATGCTCATGTGTCTCCTTGTCCAGATAGAATAATGATGCCACAAGCCAATCAAGTACATCCCCAATCAAGAAAGAAGGTGACAAATTGGAACTATGTGGAAACTAATATAGACCATTCTCCAAAGACAAAGATGGTGTGACAATAGTTGTACCACAACTATCATCAAATAGGAGGGATATACCCTCAAATTTGTCTTCCAAATCTCCAAGATGAGTCTCCACAAACAAGTCTGATAAACCTGCCATATACTCATCAACCAAAGCAAGATCTGGAATACTATGATCAACCTACTTAAGAGAAGAACTCATATTGGAAGAACTGATGATGTCTTATGTCGACTCTGATGTGGCAGGTGATGGTGGTATAGTGATCCAATCAACAAACCCATGAAGAGGAACTGAATTACTCCGCACATTGGATGGTGGAGTCAAAGGAACATAAGGATCATCATCATCAATAAAATGATCAAAGATATATACCTTAGACTGATGATCAGCCCTACCTACTACAAACAACTCTCCTGAAGCATGACCAATAAACACTGAGTCAGAGGTAAACTCCATTGTATTACCTGCCTATGTTATCTGATATACTGATAATATATTATGGGCAATTTTAGGTATACAATGTACATTGGAAACCAAACCATCACCCAAATTAATCTCTCCTATGGTAGAAACTTGAACCACCTAATTGTTAGCAACCATGAATCTATCATAATAGGGTTCTCTAAGAGTACCTGGAACTATTAAATCAGGTGATCGAGTAATGTGTACTAAAGCCCCTGAATCAATGATCCATCTGACATCTCTGGATGCATGAGTAGTAATTAGGGCATGTCCTTTTCCTTTGAAGTTGGGGGAAGTATCCCTATCCTTATTCTTATTTTTGTTAGAAGGAGGAGGTGAACTAGATGAGGAAGGAGGGGTTATATTATGTTCCTTGAGCAATTGTTTGAACTCATGAATTTCCTTCTTATAACAACTTTGTTCACTATGGCCCTCTTTTTTGCAAAAAATTCATTTGGGCCTCTCCTTCTTAGGATGTGTCTCTTTAGAGGAAGGCTCATTTGATTCTATTTTGGGTTTATCCTTCTTATTCTTTCCTTTTTCCTTGAATGTAGAAGCAACTAATGCATGAGACTTAGTGATATCGGATTGACGAAGTTTGTATTGTTCTCTTGTCAATATTTCACAAAATGTCTCAAAGGATGGCATAACAAATCTAGTTCCCAACCCATCCATTGTAGAATAAAAGGAAGTAGCAAATTATGAAAAAACACCCATTAATTTTGACAAAATCAAGAAAATACATTCCTTATCATCTTTTTCTTTCCCACACCCCAACAATTGAGAACGTAAGGACTTGAATTTTACCAGATAATCCTCAATAGTAGGGAATGTATATTCTTTGATATATGCATTGCAATTTGACCCATCGCCTCATCACACGTTCAGCCATTGTGTGCCACCAAATTAGAAATTGCAAGAGAGAGAGAAAATATGCAACGGATTTGTTGCAAATTATAGTTGCAATCTTGCCAATCAATCTCCAAGTCACCAAACACTGACTACACAAACCATCTTAACCACTTCACAATACCTTGTGAGTGCCGACATATAAGAAGGGCAAATAATGTCTCAATGGGAGCAATGTGGGATAAAAGATCTAGTGAAATGCTCAGCAATGGAACACAAAAGGGACCCACCATGCAAACCTTAATAGAAAATATTTCATTGCAAACTTCATGAAATATAAAGCCTGATAAAAATATATATGCCAACGATGCTATCACATGCTGGCTGAAGGAAGGCACATGCCCAGCAACAAATATGCGGGCTTCTCTATCCCTCTCATGCCTCCTCACAGCAAAACAAATCTTGGCCTTCTTCCTCAAATGCCAACAAATCTGCTCCTTTTAGGCTTGGCTGAAATCTCACACCTATGACAAAGATGCGTGCACCCTAAGCTCTCTAAATTGATTCTGCACCTTCTTCATTTGGGACTATGGAATCTGCACCTTGTGTGGGATGTTGGAATCTACACAATGAGCTTTATGGATTGGCACAACAAACTCTGTGAAACTCACGCCTTTGATGTGGAATGTGTGGTGAGGGATGGTATAAAGTCCGCTCCATAATCGGTCAAAATGTTGGCCTCCTTTTGCTTGAAATGGGACTGTATATGCACTTCAAACTCACTAGAATACATCAGCAACTTTCATGCTTGAAAACAGAACTATGTATGCACTCCAAACACTTGAAATGAATCTAGATCTGTCACGCTTGATGGGACAAGATACATGCACTCCTAGTTGTCAGAAATTACCTCGCCAAGCTCTCAGGTTTGGATTTGCACCTTTCAATGACACTTGGAATGGTGATGAAGGGAGATGACAATGGGAAATTGTGGTGTCTTGGACACCTCACACAATTTCCTTCGAATGATTCAGGCATAGATTGATGCCTGGAAATGATGATAAATGAGAGCAAATGCCCCAAGCACAGACACAGATTGATGCTTCTGTAATCTGATATGCAGGCAAGGATTGATGTCTAGGTCTATCTCATGTCCAGCTTAATTCTCCAGATTTAGGTGAGGGTTCCCAGCACTGTGCTCTAATACCATGTTGGGATAAGCAGGAGCCAGGATCAACTAGGAAGATAATTCACCACAAGAGAACAATGAAAAGCTTGATACGAGAAGAAAACAAATGATTGATTGATTATTTACAGATGTACAAATGTGCCTATTTAAAGGAAAGAAAACATATGATGGGTGAACAACTACCTGATATAGGAAAACTACCCTACAGGTCAAAAACCACCTCATGGGAAAAACTAATTTCCCTATGTTAAACTTAATACTCTAACAATATTTAAAACTAATTTCTAGAATAAAACATTCACTAAACAAAACAAGAATCTTAGAGTGGGGTCACTTCTGCACTCATATATAATTTGTAATGTCTATACAAATTTTTTTTATGAAATATTCATTGTCCCACACAGAATCACATTACACAATGATTGATGAGATAATATTATATTTTATATAATGTTTAGTTTTTAATTTCAATATTTATATATATTTAATGTTTTTTAATATTTATATACATTTTAATATACAATATTATATATTTAATGTTATAGTTAGTAAATATTGTATATATAATATTTTTTGTATATTTATTATTTTATTTAATATAATATTTAATTTTGATATTATATTTTTAATAAAGTATATTTAAGGATTATTATTGTATGTGAAATCATGATAGAATATGTGTGTGTATGATGAATTGTTAAAAATAGTTTTTAAAACACTTGAAATCTCCATCAATTCATGTGCAAATATATTCCATCAATTAATGTGCAAATGTATTCTCCTGGAGCATATGCATTTCAAAGTAAAAAACAAAAAAAAATTATCCAAATAATGGTTGGTGGCATTTTCAAAAGTAAAATTAAATAAAATGACTATAAAATAAATCTTAAGTAAACAAAATAAAATAACTCTTTGTATCGCTGTTCATATCTTTCATACGTGGACAAGAGAGATGTTATATTCCAAGACCCTGATATAATTTTATCAATACTAATATAATATTATTTTTATTCAAACTATTTAATTCAAATATATTTATGATCTTAATCGTATTGTAATTTAACTCATGATCCAAAGTCACTCCTAGTTTTTGTTTCTGATTGGTGAGGCCATTATTAATATACAATTTTATAATATTTATTATAATAATTTAATAGTTTACATTATAAAATATATATTATATAATATATATTATATAATATATATACTTATAACTATGGACTAAATCTCATGTCTATTATTCATATATAACTAAATAATAAAAATAAACTATATAATATATTTAATCTAAATATATAGCTTTAAAATATAATACTCCTATTCATTCATATATATATATATTGCATTATTTAAAACCTCATATATAATATTGAAATATATATAAATATGTTAATATAATTTATTTAAAATACAAAATATCATAAAGTAAATATTTTAAAAAATTTATTCCTAAAATTTCACTATATTATTTTATGTATACGGGGAATTTTATTATTATTATTATTATTATTATTATTATTATATACTTTCCCATCAAAATAGTAAATACAATACATAGAAAACAACACTTGCACTTGCACAAAATGTGGATGCGTTTGGAGATTAAAACTAGTTAGTAGTTACAACTTTCTCACAAATAATGAAATGTAATATACAATTGTTAAATATTAAAAATACTTTAAAAATTTTATATAATTTTTAGAAATTAAATTGTGTTCTACTTGAAAGCCATTTTAAAAATAATAATCAAAATTTCTAAATTATTTGAATATAATTATAATAAGAGAAGAGGAAAAATTGCAAAATATGCAAAAATTAAGAGTGTTTCATGTTAAAAGGAGGTATATTAGTTGCTAGAGATTCAAATCTATTAGAGTGACAAAAAATTAACATTTGATTTTTCCATGTCAAAATTCTCCCCTTTTGTGGACTATTATTCTTAACAATGATTTGATTGTTCGATTATTAATTTCAAATACATAATTCTTAATGTTGCAAAATCCAAACACCACCACACCACCATTTTATGAGGATGTATAATATATTATTACTTATTAAATTTATAACAATTTTTAATACATAAATTGTAACTTCCATAATCTTAGGACACTCCTATATTAGTATTGAGTTATATTTCTAAATTAGTCTTAGTATTGTAAGAAAATAAGCTAGCTTGATTTGGTGGTCTATAGTTGTCAACAGGGTACTTCAATTGTGTTGCATGCTTCTCAGAGCTCCGGCCACGTGGAAATGAATTTGAAATGCGTCATGACTTTGCAGAATTCTCATCGTTTTTTGTAGCTTTTGTTGGGACTTCATAAGGAGGAAAGGTAATGAGGATTTATAAGGAAAAGAGACGACATCAATTTTCAACAACTTTTGTTGTAGTTTTTCTAATTATTGTGATGCAGTTTCTAGTACCATGGTGCTTCTCTGGTCTTTTGGAAACAACTTTCAATGCGGACAACGTGATGGGTAGGTATTAAGTGAATGATAAACTGAATGCAAATTATTTTGATAAACAAGTGCCATTATGATGTTAAAAAATAGTACATAGCTGTAAGAAATGCAGTTGCATTTGATTTATAGTTGTGAAAGCCCTTCCAACAAATCCAATTTGTGAATATCCTACAATCATTGCATTCCATGAGATTGCATCTCTTTGAGGCAATCTATCAAATAGTTCAAGAGTTTTTTCTATGCTTCCACATTTTTCATACATGTTTACCAGAGTATTTCCAACTAAAGTATCAGACAAAAATCCCCGTTTCATTATGCTCTAATAGAGGTCCATATTGTGTTCCAAATTCCAATGTTCCCATTTTGGTACAGGCAGGGAGTGTTGGTGTTGGAAATAAGCCACACCCAGACCAAAGATGGACCAGTCCAAGAGGGGCCAGTAGCTCAATGGTAGAGCACTCTAGTAGCGTATGGAAGGTCCTAGGTTCGAGTCCTAGCTGGTCCATGTCTCAACATGGTATCAGAGTAGGTTCAAGCTAGGAGCCCCAAGCACACGAGAGGTGTGGCTTAAGGGGGGGTGTTGGTGTTGGAAATAAGCCAAACCCGGACAACGATGGACTGGTCCAAGAGGGGCCAATAGCTCAGTGGTAGAGCACTCTAGTAGCGAATGGAAGGTCCTAGGTTCAAGTCCTAACTGGTCCATGTCTCAACATGGCATCAGAGCCAGGCCCAGGCTAGGAGTCCCAAGCACACGAGAGGTGTGGCTTAAGAGGGGTGTTGGTGTTGGAAATAAGCCACACCCGGACCGATGATGGATTGGTCCAAGAGGGGCTAGTAGCTCAGTGGTAGAGCACTCTAGCAGCATATGGAATTTCCTAGGTTTGAGTCCTAGTTGGTCCTAGCATATTATTGAGACATGGACCAGCTAAGACTCAAACCTAGGAACTTCCATATGCTGCTGGAGTGCTCTACCACTGAGCTACTGGCCCCTCTTGGACTAGTCCATCGTCGGTCTGAGTGTGGCTTATTTCCAACACCAACATCCCCCTTAAGCCACACCTCTCATGTGCTTGGGGCTCCTAGACAGGGCCTAGCTCTGATACCATGTTAAGACATGGACCAACTAGGACTCGAACCTAGGACCTTCCATTCGCTGTTGGGGTGCTCTACCACTGAGCTACTGGCCCCTCTTGGACTAGTCCATTGTCAGTCCGGGTGTGGCTTATTTCCAACACCAACACCCCCCCTTAAGCTACACCTCTCGTGTGCTTGGGGCTCCTAGTCTGGGCCTGGCTCTAATACCATGTTGAGACATGGACCAACTAGGACTCAAACCTAGGACCTTCCATTCATTGCTGGAGTGCTCTACCATTGAGCTACTGGCCCCTCTTGGACCAGTCCATCGTTGGTCCAGGTGTGGCTTATTTCAAACACCAACACCCCCCTTAAGCCACACCTCTCATGTGCTTGGGGCTCCTAGCCTGGGCCTAGCTCTGATATCATGTTGAGACATGGACCAGCTAGGACTCGAACCTAGGACCTTCCATTCGTTGCTGGAGTGCTCTACCACTGAGCTACTGGCCCCTCTTTGACCAGTCCATCATCGGTCCGGGTGTGGCTTATTTCCAACACCAATAGGGAGGATGCTGGCAAAGTTTGTGGAGTCTGGCTTTACACCTGCCATTTGCATTTGCTTGAAAATTTCTAAAGCTTTTTCAACAAATCCATTTTGTGCATATCCTATAGCCATTACATTCCATGAAACCACAGTTCTTTGAGGCATTTTGTGAAATAGTTCACGGGTCTTCTCTATGCTTCCACATTTTGCAATACATGTCTACGAGGGCTATTACATCTCAGAATTCCTCTCTTTTATGCTTTGGTGGATGTCCAAACCCTCTTCCAAAACTCCCTTATTGCTGGCAAATGTGAACTGATCGGGTGTACACTTCAATAATGAACAAATGATCAAAAAACAAAACTGACGGGAAAAAGAACGACCGGGACCAGAAAGAGGAAATTTGGGCCGAAGGCTGATAACTTTCCGATGTGAGACAGTTTTTCAGGACAAAAATGTCCCCCATATAAGCCTATTGGCTAATAAAATCATCAACCCCCTCTTATACACACATCTAACAGCTAAAATTATAGCATCATATAATTTGAAGACTCTCCTTCTCAGCCTTATTGAAAGTCAATACTCCAATCACAATAGAGAATCCCAAACCATAACTCAATCCAAGTGCCACTGCCCACCCTTTCATTTCAACATCTGAATTTTCTGCTTCACCACTTTTATCAGTACTTCTGCAGTTGTCATAGCCGGAAGAGTTGTTGTAGACTGTTGTATTGGTAAATGGAATCCCACTTAGCTTAGCATTGCCTAAGTAGGATGACTTCCCAAAGATTAGAAACTGCCCTTCGTGGGGTACTTTTCTATGAAGCATGTTGTAAGATAGATTCAAGAACTCCAAATAACTCAGGAGTTGAAGTTCTAACGGAATGCTGCCATTCAACCTGTTTACCGAGAGGTCCAGAGACTCTAGCTGCTCCATGCGTCCCAATGTTTTTGGGATTCGGCCACTAAGATGATTCCTTGAAAGGTTAAGGGCTATCAGGCCTTGAAGGGATCCCATTTTGAGAGGAATGCTCCCCGATAAGTAGTTGTTTGAAAGATCAATACATTTGAGAATGAAAAAAACTTTCACAAACTCAACATCCCAACCTTCCAGAAAATTGTAATCTGATTTGTATATACCGTACCAAATCCACTATCAATGCATTCTTCGAGATGCTCTGGATTACTCTGTGATGCATTGACCATTGCAAGGAAGTTTGAAAGGTTGCTTGGAATAGGTCCTGAAAGGTGGTTGTCAGAAAAGTCCAGAATTTGAAGATTTGGAAGGCCAATTACCTCGGGTGGAACACTGCCTTGAAATTGGTTGGACCTCAACACCAACACGTGCAGTTGTGATAGCTTTCCAATCTAGGGGGGATGGTGCCTTCCAAATTATTATTTCCCAAATCCAATACTTGCAGAGATCGGCATTTTGCGATGGATGAAGGAATAACTCCTCTCAAATGATTACCATTGAGCTTCAATGTATGAATCTCTTTCAGGTTTCCCCATTCTGCTGGCATTTTACCTTCTAGATGATTTTCCGCCAAATCTAGAACAATGAGAAGAAAAATTCCAGGTTAAATGAGGAGGAATCACAGTGCTTAGCGTATTTTTTGAAAGGTCAAGAACCTCCAAAGTTGAAGTGCACATAGAATCTGGAATGGCTTCACTGAGATTATTCTTCGACAACAATAACAGTCGTGTATATTGAAGATGTACACCAATATCAGTGGGAATAGAACCATTAAAATGATTCATCGATAGGTCCATCACCTCAGCACCAGCAGGAGGAAGAGAAAGAGCACCTTATAAGCTGTTATTGTGCAAATCCAGACACACAAGAGCCCCGGAGGATGATAGTTTAGACGCCAACGAACGTGTTAATTGATTACAACTCAGGTTCAAATAATCAAGACTGGGTAGGTCCCATATCCAGGATGGAATATTTGTTGTGATACTGTTAGCGGATAGGTCCAGATATCTCAAGTCATATTGGTTCACAAGAAATGATGGAATTCTATCTAAATTGCAGGAACTCAGTGCCAAAAATTTGAGCTTCTCAAACTGTGGAATCCATGTTGAATCAATGCTCACAATTAAGTCATTGTAAGAAAGAACCAGATCTGCAAGTTTAGAGAGATTATCGAAGAGAGAAAGGGAAATGGATTTAATCCAAAGGATTCTTAGGTTTATAAGATCTGAAACTATGGATGGAATTGTACCATTCAATTGGTTGGCATAAAGGTAAAGATTAACAAGTGAAGAAACTAAGCCCAACTAAGGTGGGATTACCCCTATCAACTTGTTGTTGGACAAATCCAATTCAACAAGTTTAGAGAGATCGACAATGGAGAGAGGAATCTCACCCTCGATGTTGTTATATGACAGATCAAGATATTGCAAGGACAACATATTCCCTATAGCAGCTGGAATCTCACCTTCAATTCTATTATTCACCAGATGAAGACGCTGTAAGGACGACATATTGCATATAGCAGATGGTATCTCACCTTCAATGTCGGTATGTGATAGAACAAGACTCTCCAAGGATGAGATATTCCCTATAGAAGCTAGAATTTCACCTTCAATGTTGGTCATTAACAAATCAATACTCTTCAAGGATGACATATTCCCTATATCACATGGAATTTGTCCCTTCACATATGTCCCTGAAAGATCGATGTTGGTTACCAACAAAGACTTCTGTTGTTCAATGAAAGAAACATCTCCTCCAAGAATTGTATTGCCAGAGAGATTAACTGAGACCAAGTGGGCAGTCACATTTTCAAACCAAGCTGGTATTTGCGCTGACAAAGAATTGCCAGAAAGGTCGAGATGGAGGAGAGAGGTGAGATTGACTAGGGATTTGGGAATTGGTCCTCTAAGCCCACACCTAGACATGCTGAATTGTTGGAGGTTGGATAGACTACTAACAGCTTCACCCCACTCTTTGCTAAAAGAAATGTTCGTTCCATCAAGAAACAAGTATTCTAAAATTACCAGATTTGATAAGCCCTCCAAACTCACACAAAATTCACTTACATAACCAGCAAATGATAAGTAAAGTTATTTTCTTCAACTTTCCAATATGGTGAGTAAAATTACCGTGGAAGAGGTTGTCATTGAGATTGAGGTGCCCCAACTGTTCAAGTTGAAACAACGATGAACTGATGTGACCTTCCAAATTGTATCCACTAAAATCCAGTCAAGAAACATGGCCTGTGCGTAAATTACAACTAACTCCATTCCACGCGCAACAATTGAATCCTTGCCAGGATTGTAGATTTTTACCCCACTCGTGATCTACAACGGCTGCCTTGAAATCCAGAAGGTGTTTTCTTTCACTGAGAGGGCATGCAATTGCAAGAAAAGAGGTGAAGAATAAGAAGCATGCAAATGCAACTCTGACATATGAAAGCGTAGCTTCCATGTCTTCCACACACTAAAATTCTCATTATCTCTACTTTAAAAGAAAAGAGATGATCAGAAAAGAGATGATCAGAAATCAAGGGAAATGAATTTTAAATAAATCCCTTTCCATATTTAAATATCGTTGTATGCAAAGTAAGATTCTCAACACCCACACAATAACTATTGGATAACTAATGCTGCAGATAGCAGTTTCTATTTTCTTCTTGATGCTGCAGATAGCAGTTTCTTTTTTCTTTTTGTTAGTTGTTTTTAGGAAATTTTCCATCTTCTTTGTTGCATGTAAATCATGCTATCTTTAGTTTGTTTTTTTTTCTATTTTTTACTTATAGTTTCCTTTGTAGCAAATACATATACATTGTAATAAAGAGTTATAGCTCTCTTGTTTTTTCAACTGCAATAAAAAAGTTTATTCTCTGTGCTGCTGCATATATCTTTTTATGTTTATTTGTTTGTTCCTCTTCAATTTGCTGTTATATTGTTTGTTTAAAAATCTTCATTTGGTATCAGAGCCAGGTTAATTTGTTAGAAAATTTATCATGTCAAATTGAATTTAATGGATGTGATTATGATTATTGGTGCATCAAGATGATGACTTTTTTAATAGGAAAAGATTTATGGGAAATTGTAGAAACACGATATGAAGAGCCAGCTAATTGGAATGCTCTTGCAGCCAATGATAGAACAGCTAAGAAGAAGAATGCACAGGCTTTATTTCGCATCCAAATAACTCTTGATAAGAGCCTATTTCCAAGAATTGCAGGTGCACAGACAGCTAAAGATGCCTGTAAGACTCTAAAAGAAGCTTACCAAGGTAGTGATCAAGTCAAAGTTGTGAAGTTGCAGATATTAAAAAGAGAATTTGAGAATTTGAAGATGCAAGAAAGTGAAAATGTGAGTGATTATTGTGTAAGAGTAAAATATGTGGTTAATAAGATGGTTACTCTTAGAAAAACTATGGACAATGAAGTTGTGATCAAAAAGGTGTTGAGGTCTCTAACACTAAGGTGGAACAATGTTGCCATCATCATTGAAGAAAGCAAGGATCTGCATATATCTTTTTATGTTTATTTGTTTGTTCCTCTTCAATTTGCTGTTATATTGTTTGTTTAAAAATCTTCATTTGGTATCAGAGCCAGGTTAATTTGTTAGAAAATTTATCATGTCAAATTGAATTTAATGGATGTGATTATGATTATTGGTGCATCAAGATGATGACTTTTTTAATAGGAAAAGATTTATGGGAAATTGTAGAAATAGGATATGAAGAGCCAGCTAATTGGAATGCTCTTGCAGCCAATGATAGAACAGCTAAGAAGAAGAATGCACAGGCTTTATTTCACATCCAAATAACTCTTGATAAGAGCCTATTTCCAAGAATTGCAGGTGCACAGACAGCTAAAGATGCCTGTAAGACTCTAAAAGAAGCTTACCAAGGTAGTGATCAAGTCAAAGTTGTGAAGTTACAGATATTAAAAAGAGAATTTGAGAATTTGAAGATGCAAGAAAGTGAAAATGTGAGTGATTATTGTGTAAGAGTAAAATATGTGGTTAATAAGATGGTTACTCTTAGAGAAACTATGGACAATGAAGTTGTGATCAAAAAGGTGTTGAGGTCTCTAACACCAAGGTGGAACAATGTTGCCATCATCATTGAAGAAAGCAAGGATTTGACTACTCTTCAGTTTGATCACCTTGTTGGATCTCTCATGTCTCATCAAAAAAGATTGAGAGATTTATCTGGAGAAAGTAATGAGAAGGCTTTTGCTTCCAAAGTACAAATTACAAAGAATGAAAATGCTAGCACAAGCACTAAAAATAATCAAGGCCAAGACAGAGGTTTAAATCAGAATTCTTCAAGAGGAAATAGAGGACAAAGAGGTGGTCCAAGAGGAAGAAGTAGAGGCAAATTTGATAAAAGAAATGTTCAATGTTATCACTGCAATAGGTATGGTCACTTTGAAAGGGAATGTAGATTAAAAGAAGGTAATAACAATAGAAGTGTTAATTTTGCTAATGAGATTGAAGAGGCTTCTCCTAGTAATTTATTCCTATCATATGACAAAGCTAAAAATAGTTCTAAAGAAGTCTGGTATTTAGATTCAGGTTGTTCTAACCACATGTTAGGGAATAATGAGATTTTTTCTACAATGGATAAAAGTTTCAAATCTAAAATTAAGCTTGGTGATGACAAGTCCTTGGAGGTTGCAGCTAAAGGTGCTATGGAGGTGAATACAAAAGAAGCTAAGAAATGTGTGACTGATATTTACTACACTCCACAATTAAAACATAATTTATTAAGTGTTGGCCAGTTGTGTAAGAAGAATTATAAGGTGGTATTTGAAAACCAGTAATGTACAATTTATGATAAAAATCAAGGCAATAGGGTAGTTATAGTAGTGCCTATGTCAAAGAATAGGATGTTCCCATTGAAGTTTGGTGAACATAGCAGCCATCTTGCCAATATGGCATATGAGGATAAGAGTTGGCTATGGCATCTTAGATATGGACATTTGAATTTTCATAGTTTGATTTTTCTCACTTCAAAAGCTTTGGTTTATGGTTTGCCTAAGGTTCAAGAACACAAGAAAGTTTGTGAAGGTTGTGCTAAAGGAAAACATGCAAGAGAGTCATTTCCAAAAGGCAATGCATGGAGGGCCCATTACCCACTTGAATTGGTTCACTTAGATATTTGTGGTCCTATGCAGACAAAGAGTTTGGGTAAGTTATTATATTTCATTACTACTTTTATTGATGATTACTTTTACAATTAAAGCCTTTGTGGAAAATGAAAAAGGTTGTAAGATCAAATGCTTAAGGACAGATAGTGGAGGATAATTTTGCTCAAGAGATTTTAGGAATTATTGTGATATGAATGGCATCAAAAGGCAACTCACCACTGCTTACACACCTCAACAAAACGGGGTAGCTAAAAGAAAAAATCTTACAGTGGTGGAAATGGCAAGGAGTATGCTACATACCAAAGGATTAGACAATTTTTTTTGGGGTGATGCAGTTGCTACAACAGTGTACATTCTCAATTGGAGTCCTACTAGAGCACTTAACATGATGACTCCTTATGAAGCCTGGTATGAAAAAAAGCCTAATGTTAATCATTTTAGAGTTTTTGGTTGTTTAGCCTATGTTCATGTGGCTAATCAAAATAGACAAAAATTAGATCCCAAAAGTGAGTTATGCATTTTTGTTGGATATAGTGAGCAAAGTAAGGCTTACAGGTTGTATAACCCTCGCACTAATAGCATTCTTGTTTCAAGAGATGTGATTTTTGATGAAGGGGAAGTTTATGGTCATCAAAAAGACCATGTTGAGAAGTCTAAATCTGTTTTGAATGGTGGTATTATTGCTGATATTGATCATGAGCAGCCAGCTAATACTTCAATTCCAAGTACTATACATCCACCAAATAGCCCCTAATCTAGTTCTCCAGTTTCAAGTACAAGTCCAAATTCAAGTCCAAGTCCTACAAGGAAGGTAAGAAGCTTAAGTGATATCTATCAAAGAAGTACAATCCAAGCACATGAAGAGAATCATATAGGTGAAACAATAAATTTTGCTTTATTCTCACAATCTATTTTTGAACCATCATGTTATGAAGATGCATGTGTTAATGAAGTTTGGGTGCAAGCAATGCAAGAAGAGATGGATTGTATTCATAGGAATGGTACTTGGGAGCTTACAGAGCTTCCTCATGACAAAAAAAAGATTGGCACTAAATGGGTCTACAAGACTAAGTACCATAGTGATGGGAGTGTTGAAAGACACAAAGCAAGATTAGTTGCTAAAGGCTTCACACAGAGGTATGGCATTGATTATGAAGAAACGTTTGCACCCACAAGAGACTATTAGAATATTGATTTCCCTTGCAGCCCAAAAGAAATGGAGCATTCATCACATGGATGTGAAAAGTGCCTTCCTGAATGGGTACTTAGATGAGGAAATTTATGTGGAACAGCCACAAGGTTTTGAGGTGCAAGGAAAAGAACATCATGTCTACAAGCTGAAGAAGGCCTTGTATGGCCTCAAGCAAGCACCAAGAGCTTGGTATGCTAGGATTGATGAGTATAACTATAAATAAGAAGGTAATGATATTCTTATTGTGAATTTATATGTTGATGATTTGTTGTATATGGGTAGTAGTTCTACGATGAAGGATGAATTCAGGCATGCTATGATGAATGAGTTTGCAATAAAAGATTTAGGCCTTATGCAATATTTTCTAGGCATGGAGGTTTATCAAAGTAAGGATGGAATTTTCCTTTGTCAAACAAAATATGCGAAGGATATGTTGAAGAAGTTTGATATGGTTGATTGTAAACCAGCCTCCACTCCAATTTCTCAAGGAGTTGTGTTGTGTAGAGAGGATGGTGCTAAAAGAGTTGATGGGACAGCTTATAGAAGTGTTGTTGGCAGTCTAATGTTTCTAACCCACACAAGGCCTGATATTGCTTATGCAGTTTCTATTGTTTCAAGGTACATGATAGAACCTTCTGAATTACATATGAAGGTATGAAGGCTGCTAAAAGAATTTTGAGGTATGTGAAAGGAACTCTTGCTTTTGGCATTCATTACTACAGTTCTAAAGGATTTAATCTAGTTGGTTTCAGTGATTCTAATTGGGGAGGTAGTGTGGATGACCGAAAGTCTACCTCTGGTAATTGTTTTACTTTTGGTTCTGGTTTGGTTTCTTGGAGTTCAAAGAAACAAAGCATAGTTTCTCTTTCTTCCACAGAGGCAGAATATGTTGCAGTCACCTCTGCAGGTACTCAAGTATTATGGCTTAGAAAAATTCTTGAAGAGATTGGAGAAAAACAAGTTCAGCTTACAGTTCTCTTTTGTGATAATATGAGCACAATCAAATTGGCAAAAAATCTCGTGCATCATAGTAGAACTAAACACTTTGATCTGAAATATCATTTTATCAGAGATTTGGTGCAAAAGAAATAACTAGAACTTAGGTATATCAAGATTACGATGCTGCAGATAGCAGTTTCTATTTTCTTCTTAATGCTACAGATAGCAGTTTCTTTTTCCTTTTTGTTAGTTATTTTTAGAAAATTTCCCATCTTCTTTGTTGCATGTAAATCATGCTATCTTTAGTTTATTTTTTTCTTTTTTTTCCTTATAGTTTCCTTTGTAGCAAATACATATACATTGTCATAAAGAGCTGTAGCTCTCTGATTTTTTCAACTGCAATAAAAAAGTTTATTCTCTGTGCTACTGCATATATCTTTTTATGTTTATTTGTTTGTTCCTCTTCAGTCTGCTATTAGGGGAAAAGACCCAATAGGTGAGATAGTTCCAATGGTTGAGATGGTAGCGGTGACCTTAAGGCCCAATAGTTTTTGAAGTTTAGTACTAGTAGTTGTGACTTTAAGGTTGTTAGTGTTACTATAAGTACTAATAATTGAATGAAATGTGCCTTTTAGATTTAAAAAGCAACCAATCATGTGATGCCAAATTAGCGCACCATTAAAGAGGGTCTTAATTCACACCTATTGGTCCAACTTTTTTTGGGGGGGGGGACTATTTGACACCTCAACAAAAAGCATGTTGATGTGGCATCATATTTGATGATGTGGCCCTGAAACCTTAGTTATAAGCAGGGGCTTTGCCAATTAAACTACTATAAAAATTTTGGAGTGATTCGAAATTGCCATGTATGATTTTGAGAGGCGTGAAGTTAGGGTAGTTAGGGTGCACAACTACTGGGTCCTCTCCCCTATTGTTTGTTTAAAAATCTTCAATAACGTCTGTCATTTTCCGTGTATGGTTGAACGAGTAAAAAGTCGTGGTGATGGTAATATGGTCGCACCAAATTTCTCCCTCCTACGAAATATTTGAAGACCATTCATTATAAGTACAAATAGCATGTGAAGCTTCGTTGCATGTACGAAATTTTGAAGACATTCATTATTTGTATTTATTTTACTCTTATTGCTTATTGGCGAACATTGACATCTCTGCTCACAAGTCCGATTTCCTCGGTCTCCTTCCAGCTTGATTTTCCTGCTAATCGTCGGCTAAGTTTTGACAAAAGATGTTTTCTACTCCATGTCTGGCTACAATGATTTGTACCCCGTTATTTCTTTATTATTTTTCTACTTTTCCGTCTGTTAACACAGAGATATTAATCCTGTTTTCTGTTGTATGTCGTATGATTTGCTTTTCGTGGTCAGCACTCGGTAGTGGCCGGAGCAAACTCTGTCCAATTGTTTTCTTACATTCATTCTCCACGTCTGACGAATTCCTCTGCTTGACAGGTTACATGACATTATGGTTGGCGTGTCAAACAAGAAAATGCCGTGTCAATATTTCAAATTTACTGTCATAACATAATTTCTGTCCGATTATTTATCGTCGCTATTATTTCCGTCATTGACCAACAACGAATAGTTTTGATCAGAAGACTTAAATCGCGTCCATTTCCTTTCCACGTCGACCACGAAAAGACTTTTACTTCAATCGCTGATAAAAAGCAGATCAGATCATACGACATGCACAAAACAGGAATGTTCTCAGTTTTAAGAGACGGATTAATGGCCACTTAGGGCCTAATTTAACGGTGACTTGACCTGTCAAGCAAACTTCTTATGACAGTTCTTCATTTGTAGTAGTCCAACATTAAGATATATTTTATTATATTATTAGTTCCTGCCGTAGGCAGGAATGTTAATGCATTCATGCAAGTTCTATAATTTCTATTCTATGGACCAATCAACATTGAGAATTAAAATCAATTGACCAAATTTTCTAATGTTTTTTTTTTCAAAATATCTTTTAATATATTAATTTTTTTTATCCAATGTTTTATTGGATAACAATGTGTAATAGTCTTATTAGCATGATGTCAGCAAACAGGAGAGTCAATTTCAATCTAAAATGAACAAATTGATGTTGGACGAAGTTTGCTATTTGTGATAAGGCTTGAACTGTTTGCCATAAATATTTTGTTGACCTCTACTTCATTTCATTTGGGGTATGATGCTATTGATTTATTTGATTGAATTTTCAGTATCAAAATAGAGGATAACAAAGATCAAGGCATCTCTGTGCATTGTCCACGTGCAGAGTCCAACAGTTTTTTATTGAACATTACCTTTTGCATATTGTACTGATTCATTGCATGTACATGACAGCAAGGGCTGTAATAGGCTTTTATTATAGTATATACCAACTGTTAGTAGACAGAAAACATAAATGTTGTTTGACCTGTATTTCATTTCATGGTCTGTAACATTTTCCTCCTGATTTTTGGTTTTAAAAATTTAGTGTTTTGGGAGATTTTGGATGGCTTTCGAAAAAGTAGATTGGACATATAGACAATTCATATCTTTGGTACTCTGTAGTTGTGCATGCCTGAAATTAATAAAGCTTGACTTTCACAAGTTCCAATTAATTTTTTGTGATTTTTTGTGTAGAATATCAATTTGATTTGGGATGTCTATATCAGGACATTCAGTTGGTTTCATTTTCGAGAGGGTTCAAGTCACCAATCTGTTTATTAAATGAGGGCTTCAATGCTTTGAGCCAGTATCATTTGCTTTGTGTTGGTTCTCATAATCATCATCGACTTTGGAAAAAAACTTAGGTACATTCACCTGCTACAAGCTTGCAATTTTTGTAGGTCTCATATTCTCATATGTGTTCTCTACTTTCTGTTGCTGTGTATCTATGTTTGATGTCTGTAGTGGGTACGTGGTTTGAATCCTTAAAACTTTGTATATATATATTCATGTTATATGTATATGTATATGTATTATATGTATGTGCTTGAAAAGTAAGTTTTGGACTGCTGAAAACCCCCTGCCATCCCACCAACACACACATATAAGAAGGAATATGCATATTGACAGGATATAAGAATGTGAATATATATGAAATGAAAATTGAAAAATTAGACTGAGATTTACAAAGAATCCTGTCATCTCCTGAAAAAAAAATACGTGTATTCATTGGATTCAAAGTATATGTATGTATTATGTATATACTAATATTTTGTTTTGTATGTACATCGACGAAATGGGTACCCAGGAACCAGAGCTTTAAACAAGCTAGTTGAACCCTGACCTATGTATATATTATTATATACTCACTAGATCCAATGTCTATTTATATATACATACTGTTTATATGCCTATTAATGCTATGGGTACTCAACACTCAGTGTTGTGATGAATCCTATCGAGCTATGAAGGAAACTAGGGATCCTCTGTCAGAAAACCTGATGTGAGTGTGCTTCTAGATGCTCTAGAAATGCAAGAAGACAATAATTTAAGAATAGAAAGAACATAAGATCCAAAATGTAATGGCAATGATCAGACAGGCCCAACACTCCTCCCTGCTCTCATGTTGAGGAAAAGTGTAACTGTAATAGTAACCTCTTGTGACTTGTCCATACGTACCGCTGGCCATGGTGGATGCTTCAAAAACCCACAAAATTAATCAGCTGCACAGTGGTCGTTGAATAAATCAGAAAACTTTGTTCTTAAATCCTCAGTATTAGATTGTTTTGATTAAATCCTAAATTCTATTTTTGTTCTTAATTCAAGTTTTTTCCTCCAACAAATCTGTAGTTTTATGAAAATACCCTCTGGGGACATCAATCATGATAGCATCCCACTCTGATTCATAGATCTCGTAAGGCAAACTAGTAAGAGCAAGCTTACACTTGGAATCCCTCAACGCTTTCTGGGGGTTACATTTCAAATCCGCCAAATACAATTTCTTGCAGTATAAAAAATGAAATTTAAGTGTTTAAGGTAATACATATATTTCATTCAACATATCTTTCTTTCACGCCTTCCACACCTCCGCTTATCCCTTTCCATTCGAAGGAAGAATGGTCAATGTCGTTGCCTGCTCACTTAGATGCAGACATAAAGCCTGCAAGGGTAGGGTATTCTCTCTCTCACACATCGCTTCAATTTTTTAAATTCTGTTCTAAACAGGAACAATTCAAGAATTTAGTATAAATCTCAACATCCAAATAAAAATGAAACAATTGTCCTCAAATGAGATTTGTTGTATTCTAATGCAAGCTTATAGAAAGTAAATAGAATTCTTCTACTTGTTGGTGAAATTATGAACATTTTACATTTATTAGTTAGCTATTTTTTTCCTGTTTTCTTTTAAATGCTTTTGGAGATGCAGTGAAATGCAACTTTCTTCTATTGCAAGCTATTTGTAATTTTACAGTGCCCTAAGTGAACTATTTGGAAATTTGTGTATATTAATATGCTTCCTTTCTTTAGACAAGATTGGATCCAGTTTGTATACCTTAAAAATTCCATTCTTTTGCAAGCCTTAAAGACAGAGAGTCCCAATGTTGACATGTTTTAAAATATTCACTATATAATAGCCAGATTGTGATTTGACTGTTTCAAAAATTATATTTATCGTTCAGCTGTCTTCAAAAGTAAATGCATTCAGCTCTTCCTCACGTTTCTCATGCCTGCTCAATCTGGAATGCAGTCTAGGAGATAACAGAAAAGGTTAAAAATAGAATAAACATCTACTTCAAAGTTCAAACACACAAAGATGCATTAATATCAAGGCAGAGGGATGTCTTTTGATGCTAATGTGTTAAAAAAATAGCTAACTTGTAGGAATTCTTTATTGATTGAACATTCTAAAATTTTCTAGGGTCAGTTTCATTAGAAAATGCACCGTATTGGCAATGCTTTACAGGGTATTTCTCTCCATCATATTGTTAACTGTACAGAATTAAAGAAGGTTTTGAAGATGCATAATTTTCTTGTATCTTAACGCTGGCCTCTTACAATCTCCATTTGCCAGCTGTGCTCAATCATACAAGGTAGCATGCTGGATAACCCTCTATAAAAGACAACATATAGAAGGGTGTCTAGTACAGAGACGGTGCTGCTTAGCTACAATTGCCCTAGCACTTACAGAAACAAATGACTATATCCAAAAAGAGCCACACATCATTATGATAAATAAGCCATAGAGGCAAACTTGTTAATTCCTTATATTTGATAGACATCATTAATGAAAGCACTGTAAGGATTGAATTTTCCATCTTGGAATGATTAATCAGATACAGAGAAATCTAAATCTAGTTGACAAAACAATAAAATCGAAAAGATGAAGCAAATGTAGATTAACCTCTTACATGACAAATACTTGTCAATACCCTAGTTTTAGCCACTGAGAAATTTGTGTTTAGGGTTTCCAATGGATTGGTTGACGCAAGCCCTAGTTTTTTCCTCGAAGAAATCTGTATTTTTACCAAAATACCCTCTGGGCACATCAATCATGATAGCATCCCACTCTGTGTCATAGATCTTGTAAGGCAAACTAGTAAGAGCAAGCTGACACTTGGAATTGCTCAACCCTTTCCGAGGGTTACAGTTTGAATCTGCCTCAGATTTTAAGTAACCCAGAAGCTCATCTGCATGCAAAAGCTTTGTAGGGTAATTGGCATGGATTGCCTTTCCCCTCAGCTGAGGATGCCCTTTCAACGCTTCTTTAATCCAGTTCGAATGCTCCTCCAAAAAGAGCATTTTTCCCTTAAAGTTGAGCGCATTCCAGAGACTCCTGTCATGGCCGAGGCTAAACACCACAAAATTACAGGCGTTTCACTTCGACAGGACATTAACTGAGAGCTGGAGCTCAGCCCTATTCTGCTGTGGAATCACTGATTTTTAACCTTTTAAAAGAGAGTGGATTAGGTTTTTTGTGCTTCTAGCACTTTCTGTAGGGTTATTTGCCAACTCATTATTTTTAGAAAAAGGTTTATTCGATGTTTGGTCAGAAAATCATTTTTTAATATATTTGGAAAGTCACATTAATTAAGATCTGATGTCCATTTCATGTGTCTATTGTCCTATTACATATTATGTTTAATAGTGAAGAATCGTTGCAAGATTACAAACTATTACAAAGTCCTTTATAATTTTTCTCAACATCTTTGACAATTTTATTTTTATAACTCATCCCATAAACTATGCCACATAGGTGATTCAATACGTCTTCAAGTGATTCTTGTCTACTTATTGCTTTAGATGACTCATTGTCATTGACATCTTAAGGAAGTATTAATAGTTATAACTAGTAAGGAGACACATCCTTAACAAACTAGTTAGTCCAAGGTATAGATATGTCAGTGATATTAATGATGATAACTATGAACCCCTGCTCTCAAAGACTAAATTATAATAATATTTATATTTCTAAAAAATATTTAAATACTCAAAAGGAATTTTATTAGTATAACATTCAAACATATTCACTAAAAAAGTTGGTTGCTTTTAAAACTATAATATGTCAATGTGCTTCCTTTCACAGTAAATGATTTTTTATGTATATACATGTACATGTGCATATACATGCCTATATATATACACAGTATACATGTGTGTATATATGTACATTCGCATGTATAAGAATTAGGAGATCCAATTATTCTCTATCAAAAGCTCCAAATCTCTAATAACTCAGATTGGGGTCGTTGCTAGCGTACTTGATTCACATGTTTTTGGGGTTTTACCTCTTATTCTTTAGATTAGTTGTTTTTTTTCCATATACTGTTTTTCAAGTATGTTCTATGACATTATACATTGGAGTCCTATTGACCTACTCAGGTTATCTATGCACATTAATATATTTTTGTTTTCATTTTGAATCCAATTCAAGCCTATACAAAATAGGTAGTCCAAAAATGTTTCAATTATGACTTAGTGTGAAGTTTACTTTTTAAAAAATGTAGAATCGACGAATAGGTGCTATTTTACATTACAGCTATTTTATCTACTATATACATGTATACATAAATTTTATAAATAAATATTTCTATTTTGGATTTATTTTATGCTTACTATTAAAAATTGATATTTTTACATCCAAATGGCTTGTCAAATTTAATGTAAAAGGTAAGAGTTTGGTGTTGACATGCCCCTTGTGCTATTGTAGAATGCCTCTCTACATTAATAATTTATTTTTAATATTTCATATAGTTATATACTATATTTTAATTGTTATTGTTATAGTTATATACTATATACTTTTATTTATAGCTAAATTATCTAATTATGACATTTCAATTATCTTATTTCTTTATTTCTGTCATCAATACATTTGTTTTGCAGAATTGAATGAAAGGTTTTTTTTGTACTTATATTTTAATTGTGCTTCATTAGGGATTAAAACTACATAGAAGAAACTTATCAATAAATTTTTGTGTTAAATGCAAAATGTATTATACTAGTTTCCTATATTTATTGATTTTAATTTGTTAATTTGTCATCTGAATATGATTTTTGCAGAATTCGATAAGAGGTTTTTTCGAAGGTGAACTGTGGCACACTACAGGAGTGGTCTGAAATCTGTTGTTTACCAAGGTACATTCAACTTTGCCATGTCATTTGTTGAAAGTTGAAACTATTGTTTATTTTTGCATCTGCTTTCATCCACAATGTTGCAATGAAATTTTTTAATAAAAAATCAAGAATGTAGATAGATATATATAAAGTATGCTTAGCTTCAATCATTTGAAATTGTGTTAAATGTGTAATAGGTTATAATGTATTAGAGGCTGTATTTTTTAAACTAATTTTAATAATAATATTTATAGAGAGTTAGTAGTTATTATATAATTCTTATAAAATGAAAACTAATATATTTGAACATATGTGCCTATATCTATGCCAATAAGATTACATCTATTAGTTTCATGTTCAAAAAAGAATGTGCTTATGCTAACGATTATAATGTATCCTATATTCTAATATCAATTAATGCTTGCACCATATGTTTATGAAAACCATAGAAAAAGTAACTATAATTACCAATAAAATATTTCATTATTAATCCTCTCATCCTCTAGTGATATAATTGTTATGAATAAAAAAGGATATAGTTGTTGTGGTCAGTTGCATTTGATAATGTCTAGGAGTCTTTCGAATGTGGATTCCAACTTGCAAAGATAGTTGAAGAAATCTTGAATTTAACTAATTTCACAATACCAAAATTTCTAACACCATTGTAATTTTGGTCTAGAAAAAGAGATACTGAATGGAGAAATTGCTAAAGCAATCAAATACTGAAGAATCAGTACAAAAGGAACAAAAGAGAACACACTTAAGCCTAAGTGCTATTTATTCAAAACATTCTACAGAAACAACAAGGTATAGAGGTGTTAGACAACGTTCGTTGGGTCGTTATGCTGCAGAAATCAGGGATCCTAAATTGAAAAAAAAGAAGTGGCTTGGAACTTTTGATTCAGCAAAAGAAGCTACCTATGCTTATGATAAGGCTACTATATCAATGAGAGGCTATAGTGCAATTACAAATTTTATCTATTCCAATTCAAAACCATGTAACTTGTTTTCGAAGAAGCCTATTGTTCCATTTTCTAGTTTGCAAGCCAATCAGAGGAAGGAGAAACAAATGATGAAGAATGTTCACACAAAATCAAGCTATCAGGATTGCATAGAGATAGGTAAAGGAAACAAAGCTCCATGCTTCAATCCCAAGGAAATGGATAACTGTACAAAGGATATCTCATATAGAGGTGTTAGGAGATGACCTTAGGGTACCTATGTTGCAGAAATTTGGAATGGCAAGTCCAAGAAACGTCAATGGTTAGGATCTTTTGATAGAATAGAAGAAGCCGCTCTTGCCTATGATAAGGCTGCTATATCTATCAATGGCAGTAAAGCAAGAACAAATCTCTTGTATGTCAATTCAAAGCCATCCAATTTGTCCAGTAATCAACCTGTTTTGCCCCTGTCTACTTTGCAGTCTACTCCTATATTAAATCCAGTGTTGAGTCAAGAGAAATCAAATAGTAGAAGTGATGACAAGTTTGTTCAATTGGCCAGGGATGATTACATGGAACCTTTAACAAAAATGATAGAAAAGAATGATCGTTTTCTTGGAGGTAAATCAAACAATTTGCAACTATCCATGTGTCTTCCTGAAGTTGATAGCAGTAGCAATTTTTGGATCATGCAACCTATTGTACCATTCTATACTTTAGAATCTAGTTCCAAATTAGAACAAGTTTTACCTGAAAACATTGATATAGCTTCAGCCAAGTACATTACTGAATGTACATCTTCATTGTGTCAATCCTGCTTTAGTCCTATTGACAGGTGTTTGTTTAGTAGCAGCACGATCATCAATACAATGCCCATAAACAACTCTGGCATGGCCATTTTTCCATATGGCATTGGTAACCATTATCCTAATCATTTCTTGGAAGACCTTGCCCTTGTCACTAAGGAGATTGATACAAGAGATATAGACAATATCAGTCACAATTGTAGCATTTCATCTATAGCTACCACTACCCATGTGTCTGCTACAAAGTAGCGATGTATCTGCTACTAACATTAAGACATTTGATCTTGCTATTGATCATGTGAAACATCTTATTAAGATAAGTTATTAGATTGTGTATACAGTTGGACAGATATGCAATGCATGAAAAGTTGGTTCTTTAAAATCTTTTCAAGCAAACAATTTCAAATAAAGTTGATATTGTTCTTTGAAGAACAAAATATTGTTTGAACAATATTCTTATTTTTACTTATAGAAAAGTACAGACTACAATTAAAAAATTGTATTTTTTATTACAATATTTCATATTGATATGAATAGCTTAAGAGCACGACTAAAAGCTATTCTATAAAAATATGATTTATTCTTAGTCATGTTTTTTTTATCTACAACAAATACATGAATCTAACAAAGCTATTGTTGATAATCTACAACTTTTCTATTGCAATACCAATGAAACTCTACATATGTAAATGATCAAAACTACTTCTTCTGACTTTTAAATATCTGTTCTTTATACAAATTTGTTTTGGTATTGACCATAAAATACAAATGTTAGGAGAAATAAATGGAATTGGTTAGAGTTTTTATCTCATACTGCATTAGGTTTACTATGTATTGTATCCTAAAACTGGAAAAAAAAAAAAAGTAAGTTGCTATAGCTGAAATTAGTTTTGATCAATTGGAAAAATAGCACAACTTTTTAATACTAGATACATCCACAGGAAGAGTACTAGTTCCATAGCTATTGTCTATTTCAAAGATAATGACTGTCATTTCTATTCTCGTGAGCAGACCCACTACTTATATGGTCATAGAAAGCAACAGCTCCAATAAGAGCAATTGATCACCAAGAACATATATTGTTGTCACTAGATAATCTTTTAGAGCTTCATGTAGATCACCCAAAGTAAAACAAATAATGAATAACCAACTCTACTTGAATCATATTATCCTCCAATTTCTACGTTGTCATGAAAATTGACCTTGAATTGCGAAAACTCCACACAAAAATAATTAGATATCAATTAACTATTCACATTCAAGATCATGATCAAATCATCATGAATAGCATACTGAACTTACATGTACCATTCATGACAGTGTTATTATTCTTCAAAAAAGTATAATAGTCATAGACTTTGATACAACCTACATTCTAAAGGATATTTTATGATTGGCTGACAGAAAATGCAAATGTGATCGATGGAATGCTAAGAACTTGCAAATAGTTGTTCTATACTATTGCAGTTGCAAATTATATAGTTATCCAGTGTGGAAAAGAAATGGCTCACTTTTCTGAGGACAAAATCATGTTACAAGTATACACTATTATGATAGTCGAGGTGTTCATATTGCTTCTATTTCTCATTCTAGTAAAAAACACTTTGCATTTTTGCATATTGCTGATATGCGATGTAATAGTGTTCTTATATTTTTTTGGCGGTTACGGACCATTATGAACTCAAGGAAAATAGGCATGGAAGAAGTAGTATGAATATTCCAATCTAAAACAAGGAAGTATATGCAACCAACATTCAGTAGACAGCAATACTGTAGACTTCTTTGTCTTTGTGTTTTTATGCATTTATACGTATATGTATATAATAACTCTCGTAATTGAACATGATCTAATTTGAACAATGTCTATTGCCTGATTTGAATTTGATAATGTTGTCATAGAGCTCTCTCTATATGTGCAAAATTTTCTTTCTCATTATGGTTATTGGGTTCAATGGTCTAGTTGCAAGATAGAGCATTCTATGTGTACTCACCTCAAAGATTTCTATTTATATCATTATGAACTTTGATGGTGATGTTTTAAATTGCTTTTGGAAATAGCTACCAACTATTGTTTTGACAAAGTTCAAAGAATTTCTTGAAGAATCTCAGAGCAAGATTATATAGCTTTATTTCTATAAACATGATGTTTCTGAAATTTTGCATTGGCAATTTTTATCCAATAATATGACACTCATAGAAATAGCATACAAGTCAATTGTTGATAATCTTCTTTATCATTTGCATAGATTAGATACTTTGGATGGTATCTTGAATCCCTATTGCAATCTATTTTTGTCCTAGATGGATTCCTATTACCTAAACACTCTAGAATAAAATGGTGTTTGCAAATGGACAATATTTTTAGGCATCTATAGTCTTAGCATTCTTATGCATATCACTAAATGACCAATTTCAATTTCAATTACGTCGACTAGAATTCATTTTCTGACATAAAACCTATTTAAAATGTTTACCCAGAAAATAGTTCATCATATATAAGTTAACAACCAAAGCAAACAAAGATAAAACAATTTCTAAAACATATGTAAATTCAAAAGATGCAATTTATACAATATATTACTTAGATCAGTACTATGTTGCATTCTTTCTATATTTAATATATTGCACTATCTTATTGATCAAAGATTTTCTATTACAATTGTTTTTTCTTTGCCACACACCATTTCGATAGTTCAAAATGAAGGAGTGGCAAAAGAACAAACACATATTCTTCCCAACTCAAAAATTGGAACCGACAGACATTGGAAGATATGATGCTGTGAAGATGGCCCATGTTTTTATGATTGATTGTGCAGTTATGGAAGAGGCAATTCGAACAGTGGTGGGGATAGAAATCCTTCAAGAATTTCCACAAGTACTACAGTACTCAGAAGTTGTTTCTATCTTCCTTTCCAATGCAATGGATCTGCTCTAGGATTTTGACCTCCTCAAAAAGTTGGCATTTGACTATGTACAAAGTTATCTCATATCGGAGGAAGCTTTCAAGTTAGCAATTGATAACTATGAACTCTTTTATGGTTCAGCTCTCATAGGAGGTCTTTTTACCTTTAATGAGATACGCAAGGATCCAACAATGTCATGTTTATAATGCTATCAAAATTGGGATACAAAATGATTATATCCTCACTATGCAAAACGCTGTGGATTCCCATCAATTACAACTTGGTCCACACTTTGCATCACGAGTCAAAAGGACTTTTCTTGCCCTTCATTTTCTCTTGGGCCATGTTGCTCATCCACCTTTGCTTCATCACTCTACCCCTATCCAAAATGTTGTGCCCACTATCTCAAATGTTGCTCAAGTTAGTCCAATTGTTCCAAATACTCTGAGGACCTTTCTAGTTCCTGATGCTTCCAGTTCTAACAATAATGAATCTAGTTCAACTGTCTAATATGTATAATCAATTTCTTTTCTACTTGGCTTGTGTAAGAGCATACTAAAATAATGATGATACATAATGTTTTGAGTTTAATGCTTCTTTGAGAATCTTTACTTGTAGTCCATATCATTTTTCATATCTATATTTAGAATAAGTTTAGGTTAAGTGCATACAAATGCAATACAAAATAAATGTCAAAAATATTGATTTGTTTAAATTCAATCAAAACTGAACCTAGATCAGTTATAAGCATTATCAATATGGTATTTTATGTGGCCAAGTCATCAAGGAGAAAAAGAATCTTAAATTACATTTCTCTATTACATCTTAATATCTATTTAAATTATTATACATATACAAATAGATAATAAATAGATGAAAAAAGACAAAGCTATCTTATTTAAGAATTGTTTTATTATACGTTAGAACTATTTTATTTATGGCATTAATTTTTTGTTTTTATTTAAGAATTATTTTATATTAGTTTAGAACAAAGTGTATAATTGTAATCATAAATTCTATCAAAACGATAGATTGACAATGTCTCACTACTTCACAAAAACTTAGCAGACTGCATATGTCCATATAGCAAATAGATAATTGGAAAATTGTTCATTTATTGAATATGATTAGAACACAAATCAAATATTGATTTGTTTAAATTCAATCAAAACTGAACCTACATCAGTTATAAGCATTATCAATATGCTATTTTGTGCGGCCAAGTGATCGAGGAGAAAAAGAAATCTTTAATTACATTTCTCTATTACATCTTAATATCTATTTAAATTATTGTACATATACAAATAGATAATAAATAGATGAAAAAAGCAAAAGTTATCTTATTTAAGAATTGTTTTATTATATTTTATAACTATTTTATTTATGACATGAATTTTTCTTTTTATTTAAGAATTATTTTATATTAGTTGAGAACAAAGTGTATAATTGTAATCATAAATTCTATCAAAATGATAGATTGAGAATCTCTCACTACTTCACAAAAACTTAGCAGAGTGCATATGTCCATATAGCGGATAGATAATTGGAAAATTGCTCATTTATTGAATATGATTAGAACAAAAATAAAACCATGTGAATATAACAATGATAATTTTATGTTGTAGAACCACAAGCAAGAAGAGGTATTAGAACAAAAAGTGGTAATCTAAAGATCAAATACAAATACGGTTTTAGTAAACATCCATGTCATCTATATCCAAGGTAAAACATATCCCTCCTATTCTGCAATTTTAAACTTTGTTTGAAGGCATAAAAAAATGAAAAGGAAGATAGATTCTTTAGCAGTGCCAAAGAAAGAAATAATAGAAGTAGAAGAATATGAAATCAGAAATCAATCTCAAGATTGCAACATTAATAGTGCCTTGAGAATTGAAGGATTTTTTAGCCTTAACAACTTTAAATATAATGTTGGAGATTGTCTCTTTGATACATTTGAGCTTCTACTTGACAATCGATACACGTCAATCCAAATACGCAATGGAACTATTGATTACTTCCTGCAATGTCTTTCACAAGGCAATGCGGAAGCAATTACTTCATATAACTATGAATTGAATCCTCTTACACTATATGAATTGCACAAAATAAAAGATACCGAAACGTACCTTCGTAGAATGCGACTCTCTGCAAAGCCAACATCAAACAATGAAGACATTGGATTATGGGGAGACATATTTTGTATACATTGGCTATCCAAATGGTTAGACATACAAATATGTGTTTGGTCAAGGACAAGAGGAAAGAAGTACTTACATTTCAATCAATCATCCCATGGAAAATCATATTCTATCTTATTCCATGATGCAAATCCTCTTTGCGGTCATTTTGAGCCACTCCTACATCCGCAAATACAATCAAACAATATACAAACACATATCAAAGAAATAATAGAAGTTGACAAATATACATTGAAAAATCAAATTCAAATTTCCAATATTGACAATGCATTACGCCTTGAAGGATTGTCTAGGATCACCACATTTAAATACAATGTAGGTGACTATCTCTTTGATGCATTAGAAGTCCTACTTCATCATCGTACAGCAATTGAATTACGCAATGGACTTATCGATTACTTCCTCAATTGCCTTTCACAAGGCAACATAGAAGCAATTAATTCATATAACTATGAATTGAATCCTCATACACTATATGAATTGCATAGAATAGAAGATGTTGAAACTTACCTCCGTCGAATGCGACTCTCTGCAAAGCCAACATCAAACAATGAAGACATTGGATTATGGGGAGACATATTTTGTATACTTTGGCTATCCAAATGGTTAGACATACAAATATCTATTTGGTCAATGACAAAAGGAAAGAAGTACTTACATTTCAATCAATCATCACATGGAAAATCATATTCTATCTTATTTCACGATGCAAATCCTCTTCATGGCCATTTTAAGCCACTCGTTCATTATGAACTACAACCAACTGATATTCAATCACATTCAACATCACCACATATAAGATTGTGTAACATTAAACAAATCATTAGAAATAATAATATACATAACATAAATTTTTTGAGACAAACCACAAACATTACAAATAATAAGCCCGTGTCACTTCGAGAAATTAAAAAACAAATACGTGCAAGAAATATACTAGCACCAACAACCTTGGGAAAAAAAACTCAAATGTCACCATTAGAAATTTTCAAAAAAAAAATTCAAGACACGCCAAAATATGCATGTTCAATTTGTCAAATATTGCATTTCAAGAAAGATATATCAATGCTAAAGGACAAACAAAAGCATGCATATTCCAAATTAACAAATAAAAAATGTATTCTATTAGAAAACTATATTTGTCACAAATGTAAAGCATCATTGAACCATCTAAAACTACCTACATATGCAACACCAGATTATATCAGGATGAATAAACCATTGCACTATGTAGCAATGCTTTTACAACTAGAAGAACGATTAGTCTCACTTAGAATTGCATTTGCACAAATATGGCAACTAGGATACAAAAATTCCCAAATGTGTCTAACAGGCTCTATTATCAATGTGCCAGTTAACATAGACATTATACAAACAACATTATCGTGCTCTACTAACGAGACATCTACAATTGCTGTCTCTCTTAAAAGACGACTACAATATAGAAATGCATACAAAACAGGAATGGTACGTGCAACTATCATTATGAAAGCTTTAATACAATTATGCAAGAGAACATTATATAAAATGGAAAATGTTCAATTAAACAAAGATTGGAAAAAAACTCTTCAATACAATAATGACAATGATCAAATAAATTAAAATACTACCAGTGAAAGCGATGTCGAAAGCGATGTGGGAAATGATATAGAAAATGAAAAACCTTGTGAGACCTTAATACACGGATTCACTGAATCAAAATCTATACATGAAATGCAAGACAAGATTATAGAACTTGCACCAGCAGAAGGCCATAATCCTATTGGACTCTTTAAAGACAAATATGCAGAAGAAATGAATTTTCCTACACTATTCTTTGGGGAACCACGTGATGAAAACATAACCAGATCTTTTTCATACCAAAAAATTGCACAATGGGAATTACAAAACTCAAATAGAAAGTTTGCTTACCATACAACAAATCTATTTTTCAAGACCATTAAGATACTTATACACCAAGTTCTATCCACAATGTGGATAAGACTATGCAAAGGTCAACTAAAAGGAAGAAAGCTAGTAGCAAAAGATGTCAAACATAAACCCAATTTAGAAAAGATTCTTAGATCTGACATTGGTTACATTGATTTCAAAAGGATAAGAATATCTCCAGATTATATGCATCAATTGGGTAAGTGCAGGAAGATGGGGGGCCAAAACGGGGTCTTAAGTGGCCACTTTTTTTCTGAAATCAGGAAATACTGGCCTTGGATGAGAAATTGAGCATAGTTACACTCAAAATTTGGAGATGCAACCAAAACAATGTTCGTAGTGCTCTGAGTCTACTTTCTAAACTACTATTTTGTTTGGAAAATGGCATAGATTAAGGGGTTCAAAAGAGGGAGCCACAGAAATTGGTGTTGTTTTTGTCAAAAAAACATAACATAGCATGTTTTGTGGCTCCCTCAAAAGGTCAACTTTTTTTTGGTATTTTTAAAATCGCTTCAGTGAGAAATTAGCTAATAGCATGTAGTTTATGCATAATTTTTCTGATAATTTTTTGATGAATATTTGATTTTTTACTAATTTTCAAAGTGGACACATCCTAAAAAATAGAATTTTGGCCGTGCTACCCCTATAAATTTTGAAAACTAATTGAAAATCATTTTTTTATTTTTTTAATATTTGTAGAATGGAGTCTAGTTTCTAAATATGTAATTTTTTTGAAATTTGAATGAATAGTTAATTTACAAAGAAAAAAAGACCAAACAGTGGTTTTTCCCTAAAAACGGACACACAAACAAAAGAAATTAAAGATGAAAGGCTTAACATTGTTAAAATGTGAAAAAAATCACATCGTCAAATAGCTAAGAGAAAGCCTAACATTACCCAAGTGTTTGATTTGTTCAACCTTGAAACACATGCAAATCTGAGGGTTAGCACGAACAAAATTATGTGAAATTTTGAAGAATATGGAAAAACACATCTGTGACTGTTCATAAGGCACTCCAAGCCTTTGGGTTGGAAATCCAAAGCAAATCCCAAGCCCAAGGCTTGGGATTCCCAAAGCAAGACATAAAGCGAGTGCATTATAATGCGCTCGCATTATGTTTTGCTTTGCATTTTTCCTTTCCCGCAAGTCTGTTGTTTGTCATGTTTGACATAACGCGAGCGCGTTATAATGCGCTCACGTTATGTTCCCCTTAATTTTTTTTGCGTTCAAGGCTATTAATCATGAGGGTTAATGGATAAGGGATAGGGTTGGAGGGTTTAGGGATAAGGGATTAGCGTTTAAGGTATAGTATCGAGCCCGTTGAGGGTCTAGGAATAGGGATAGCGTTTAGGGTTTAGGGATGAGGGATTAGAGTTGAGGGATGACATATTAGGGTTGAGGGTTTAGGGTTTAGGGTTTAGGGATAGGGTTGAGGGTCGAGGGATCAGAGTTAAGGGTTGAGGGATTAGGGTTTGACATTGAGTGTTGAGGGTTGAGGTTCAAGGGTCAAGGGTTTAGGGTCGAGGGATTACGGTTAAAGTAGAGTGTGGAGGGTGTAAGGATTAGGGATAGGGTTGGAGGGTTTAGGGATAAGGGATTAGGGTTTAAGGTATAGTATCGAGTCTGTTGAGGGTTTAGGAATAGGGATAGCATTTAGGGTTTAGGGATGAGGGATTAGAGTTGAGGGATGATGGATTAGGGTTGAGGGTTGAGGGATTAGGGTTTAGGGATAAGGTTTAGGGTTGAGGGTTGAGGGATTAGGGTTTAAGGTAAAGTGTTGAGGGTTGAGGGTTTAGGATTAGGGTTTAGGGTTGATGGATTAGCATTTAATGTCGAGGTTAGGGTTAGAGTGTTGAGGGTAGAGGGATTAGGGATTAGGGATAGGGTTTAGGGTTGAAGGTTTAAGGATTGAGGGTTGAGGCTTTAGGGATGAGGGTTTAAGGCTTAAGATATAGTGTCAAGTGTTGAGGGTGTAGGGATAGGGTTTAAGTTTTAAGGGTTAAGGGTTGAGGGATAGGGATTAGGGTTTAAGGTATAGTGTTGAGGGTTGATGGTTTAGGGATAGGGCTTAGGTTTGAGGGATTAGGGTTTAGGGTTGATGAATTAGGGTTTAATGATGAGAGTTGAGGGTTGAGGGTTGAGGGTTGAGGGTTGAGGTTGAGGGATAGGGTTAATGGTCAAGGGATTAGGGTTAAATAAGAGTGTCGAGGGTAGAGGGATTAGGGTTTAAAGTATAGTATCGAGCCTATTGAGGGTCTAGGAATAGGGATAGCATTTAGGGTTTAGGGATGAGGGATTAGAGTTGAGGGATGACGGATGACAAATTAGGGTTGAGGGTTGAGGGATTACGGTTTAGGGACAAGGTTTAGGGTTAGGGTTGAGGGATTAGGGTTTAAGGTATAGTGTTGAGGGTTTAGGGATAGGGTTTAGGGTTGAGGGATTAGAGTGAAGGGTTGAGGGATTAGAATTTGACGTTGAGGGTTGAGGGTTTAGGGTTGAGGGTTTAGGGATAGGGTTGAGGGTCGAGGGATCAGAGTTAAGGGTTAAGGGATTAGGGTTTGACGTTGATGGTTGAGGGTTGAGGTTCGAGGGTCAAGGGTTTAGGGATAGGGTTGAAGTAGAGTGTGGAGGGTATAAGGATTAGGGATAGGGTTGGAGGGTTTAGGGATAAGGGATTAGAGTTTAAGGTATAGTATCGAGTCTGTTGAGGGTTTAGGAATAGGGATAGAATTTAGGGTTGAGGGATGAGGGATTAGAGTTGAGAGATGATGGATTAGGGTTGAGGGTTGAGGGATTAGGGTTTAGGGATAAGGTTGAGGGTTGAGGGTTGATGGATTAGGGTTTAAGGTATAGTGTTGAGGGTTGAGGATTTAGGATTAGGGTTTAGGGTTGAGGAATTAGCATTTAATGTCGAGGTTAGGGTTAAAGTGTCAAGGGTAGAGGGATTAGGGATAGGGTTTAGGGTTGAAGGTTTAAGGATTGAGGGTTGAGGCTTTAGGGATGAGGGTTTAAGGCTTAAGATATAGTGTCAAGTGTTGAGAGTGTAGGGATAGGGTTTAAGTTTTAAGGGTTAAGGGTTGAGGAATAGGGATTAGGGTTTAAGGTATAGTGTTGAGGGTTGATGGTTTAGGGATAGGGTTTAGGTTTGAGGGATTAGGGTTTAGGGTTGATGAATTAGGGTTTAATGTTGAGAGTTGAGGGTTGAGGTTGAGGGATAGGGTTAATGGTCAAGGGATTAGGGTTAAATAAGAGTGTCGAGGGTAGAGGGATTAGGGTTTAAGGTATAGTATCGACCCTGTTGAGGGTCTAGGAATAGGGATAGCGTTTAGGGTTTAGGGATGAGGGATTAGAGTTGAGGGATGACGGATGACGGATTAGGGTTGAGGGTTGAGGGTTTAGGGTTTAGGAACAAGGTTTAGGGTTAGGGTTGAGGGATTAGGGTTTAAGGTATAGTGTTGAGGGTTTAGGGATAGGGTTTAGGGTTGAGGGATTAGAGTGAAGGGTTGAGGGATTAGAATTTGACGTTGAGCGTTGAGGGTTTAGGGATAGGGTTGAGGGTCGAGGGATCAGAGTTAAGGGTTGAGGGATTAGGGTTTGACGTTGATGGTTGAGGGTTGAGGTTCGAGGGTCAAGGGTTTAGGGATAGGGTTGAGGGTCGAGGAATTAGGGTTAAAGTAGAGTGTGGAGGGTATAAGGATTAGGGATAGGGTTGGAGGGTTTAGGGATAAGGGATTAGGGTTTAAGGTATAGTATCGAGTCTGTTGAGGGTGTAGGAATAGGGATAGCATTTAGGGTTTAGGGATGAGGGATGACGGATTAGGGTTGAGGGTTGAGGGATTAGGGTTTAGGGATATGGTTTAGGGTTGAGGGCTAAGGGATTAGGGATTAAGGTATAGTGTTGAGGGTTTAGGGATAGGGTTTAGGGTTGATGGATTAGAGTGAAGGGTTGAGGGATTAGGATTTGACATTGAGGGTTGAGGGTTTAGGGTTAGGGTTGAGAGATGAGGGATCAGAGTTAAGGGTTGAGGGATTAGGGTTTGACGTCGAGGGTTGAGGGTTGAGGTTCGAGGGTCAAGGGTTTAGGGGTAGGGTTGAGGGTCGAGGGATCAGAGTTAAGGGTTGAGGGATTAGGGTTTGACGTTGAGGGTTGAGGGCATTTTCTATCAAAAACTTGATTATGAGGGCTTGCCCCTTCATTGTTATGCCTATCATATGGCGGAGCATCTGGCAAGCTCTTGCAGGAAAGAGATGTGATCAATGCAAAGGATGTGATGAATCTATAGCAGGAAAAAATGCGAGCGCATTATAGCGCAAGCGCGTTATAACGCGCTCACGTTTTGTCTTTCTATTGAAACGGTAAAAAAGTGGTTACCCCCGTGATCCAAGCCCACATGCTCTATTTTCTTACTGATTCTACGCGTGCTCTGACAAAAAAGAAGTGCTTTCATGCTATTGGGAAGTTCACATGCACATTTGACACATTGTACCACCTTTGCATGATCTTTCCACCACCTTTTCTGCTTTGCCAACTTGAGAAGGAGGAAATAACATAGTTTTCACACCAAGTTTGATATATATCTATTCAAGTTTTAATTTTTGTTGGTTGCAATGTTAATTGTGATTCAATTTTAGGAATTTAACATTATAGATTGGTTAATAGTATTGTTGTTAGTAATGATATTTGAGTGTTATTCAATTTAACATTGAAAAGGAAGCAAGTGGTGAAAAACTCAAATTGTTGAGGAGTTTGATGCAAGAAGATAAAAACACTACATAATTGGGTAATCTCTCCATTCAAATCTTCATTTTTTAGGTATGTCAAGTCTTTACATGCATGTTCTTTATATTTTCCTTATTTCGGATTGAACTACTTTATCATGCTTTATCATACATGTTTAAAATAGACACATTCCCAATCAAGAAAGCAGCCTACAATCTCACATGATGCCATGTATATTTTCTACACTTGGGCTCTTTAATAATTATGTGTAATAAACAAACCTTAACATACCATGATGTCAAACTATACAAGAATAAATCCTTACAACATAAAAAAAATACAATCCCACTATTATCTTGTATTCATTTCTTAGGAACTAATATTGGTCTCTTTATCATGCTACAGACAAATTCTCCGTCATGCTGAGGAAACGATCAAGAATTAAACCAACACAGGAAGAGATAGAAGCTAAGAATGCAAAGAAAGCAGTGGCTATGAGGGAACTTCGTGAGAAGAGGAAATTAGACATGATAAATGAAGACATACCAATTAAAGAGGAACCACAACCATCACAAAGAGATATGGTATTGGCAGCACAAAGAGAACGAATGCAAAAACTTCGTGGTACGAGAGATTTAAATACCATAGTTGGAGACACATCCTCTACCACAAGTCAACATGTAGGGACACCATCTACCACATCTCAAGTTGAGAGTACATCATCACTCACATGTGATGAAGGAGGTATGCCATTGTTCCCACCTCAACCTCAAGGTATGTCATCTATTCCATCTTCAATCGAAGGTATGCCATCTAACCCATCTCATTTAAATATTGATAAAATTTCTAATGTTGAGATGAATTTACCTAACTTGACACCACCTAGAATTTGGCATAGAAAGCCAAAGTATTTGATTGATATTGATGAAAATATTTTGCAGCCAATGGAAGGTAAGATTCCAAAACGCACTTGTAGAAGATATGCTAATAAGATTTGGAGATTATTCTTTGAAAAGTTAAATGAGACTGCGAGATGTCAACTATTCGTTGAAATGATGCGAAGTATAAAGTATAAGTCTATCATGAAGATTCTTGGGTTGAGAACATCAGAGGTGTCAAGTGAAAAATCTATTGTCAAGAATCTAATGAGTGCGTATGAGAGTGTGGGTAACACCTCACGCACAAAATATAGTAATGCAACACGGTGTGTGATTACATCGACTATAGTAAGTAGTCGAACGAGGAAAGCTCGTCTCATTAGAAAGACAAGTCAAGAATTGAGAATTAATAGGAAAACTTTATCAAGAGTCGTTGGAAGACACCAAAGAATTCAGGACAATAATGCCAATGAATTATGGGCATTCTCGGGGAGACTACCACGAAAAGATGAACCAATTGTTGAAGCATTGAGATCACTAATTGAAGACTTTTGGAAGAATTACACAAGGGTATCTCCAAATCAAAGGGATGTGGTAAGAAGGAGAATCGATAGTCAGAATCGCGAGCCACATCCAAAGCATTGTTTGGATGAGACTCAAACATAGTTTTATGGTAAATTTCTAGAGAAGTATCCTCAAATTAAAATTTGTCAAAGATATTTTGAATTTCTAAAACCTTTCTATGTTAAGATAAATCACACATGCACTACTTGTTGTTGTAGATTACATATTGAATTTTCTAACCATTTTGATGCTTATAGGTCTATCTGTTTAGATATGCATACTAACAATGATTTGCAGGGTTGTGCCATATGTGCCCCACCAACATCTTCAAGAGACTTCATATCAAGAATTTTATGTGAAAGAGAGGAAGGTCAAATATTCTACAAGAAATTATGCTTGGATGGCACATGTCATCGTTGCGGTGGCTTGCAACATTTGCCAATATGTGAACATATGGAAATAACACATGCGGTTGGAAATGAACTAATAGAGTTTGGCAAGTATAAAACAGTGGCATACAATACAAAAGATGGTAAAGAAGCAAAGAGGTGTGAATTAGTTATTGAAAAGATTCTAGTGTATCAGTTTATGCCTATATATTGTGACAGCATAGTGTATGAGTATGCAAGACATGCCCATAGAGCTCGATGGTTGGACTTGCAATTCAAGTTATGCAAGGACACATTTCCGGTTGGTAGCATTGTTTCAGTCATTGACTTTGCAGAGAACTACAGTCTACAGCCACAATGTGAGGTGCAATCACAATATTACAACTCCACACAGGTTTCTATATTTGTGCACATCGCATTCATTCATGCGAATTATAGTACAAAGGATGATAGAAAGATCATAAGGGAGTATAATTTCTATATTAGTGATGATCGCACACATTCTACGGAGTTCGTGCAAGGTTGCTTTTAGGTGTTCTACAATGATTTGGCTAGAAGGGGCATATTGTTCAGTCAACATATCATATGGTCGGATAACTGTGCGTCACAATTCAAGAACTCATGGAATTTCTATTGGCTGAGTAGGAGGCATAATTTTACAAGTATTCAACATATGTGGAACTTTTGTGAGGCCAGGCATGGAAAGGGGGAGCATGATGGTGCAGGAGCATGTATCAAAAGAGCCATAGCACGAGAAGAGTTAAAGTATAAAGACAATGCAAAGTTGACAGATGCAAAATTGATTGTTGAGTGGTGTAATGCTTCCATGGGTCCAAGTAATAAAGGTAAGTCTTTAGTTCATAGATTTTTTTGGTTGATAGATGATACTAACATTGCACCATATGAGGATTGTTGTACACTGACAGGATCAAATGAGATGCACTCTTTCAGAAGCTCAATTGTAGGTTCATGGAGTATCCATACATGAAAGATGTCGTGCTTTTGTTCTTCCTATACAATTCAAGTCTGGGATGAGTGTGAGTCAAAGGAGTGGGTTGACGAATGGCAGTTAAGTTATCTTAGCCCACTTGACATGTATCGACCCCCGACGGCACTAGAACTAACACAGATGGAATCGTCAATTGACTTTGACCACATATCAGATTTAGTTCAACCAGGCAATATAGGGCACATATATGCATCTAATTTCGTCTAGGTCAACCAGGTAATGTCATCTTACTTTGTAGTGTTTTTGTAATGTTGACTAATTTCATCTAATTTGCTACACATATCAATGTAGGGCACGTATATGTAGTTATTACAAATGAAGATAATGAAGAGGGAACAGATTATTACTTATATCGTGTGTTGAGGCCAAAAAGAAATTGGAGGCCCCTGTTATAGATGGAGAAAACATTGAATACCCTATAGGCTCAATGGTTATTACTGGAACATGGCTTAGAAGGTACCCACATAGGACTGTTAATATTTGGCTATTTCAGGACTTTGATACGCATCGGAAGATTCTTCATTACTCGAACCTTGTCGTGGCATCTAATGTTCATTTGATAAAGTATCGGGGTAGACCTTTGAACAAAATATTGTGGAAGGTGCGTGAGTCTGACCATGAAGCAATACTTGACACAATAAAGAGTAGGGCAGACCCAGATGGTTCATTGGATTAATTTGTAAGTATTCACATTGATTTTGTAAAGTTATGTTACATTGAGTTGTAAGTATGCACATTAATTTGTAAGGTTTGTCTTTTTTTAATTTCCTCCTACATTTTTACACATATGTACACATTTTTACATCATCATGTTATGCATTTTTGGTGTCCTGCTCCTGATGCAAAAAAGTGTCAATGTTGTCAAGTTGCACAAAGCAACTTTTGTATTTTTGGTGTCCTGCTCGTGATGTGACCAAACTAACTATTCCAACACATCTAGATGGGTACATTTACGCTAGGCATAGTCTTGTTTTTCACCCAAACATGTCGAAATAGTCTGAGCTACATTGTTCTGACGATATCCCTGAAGAGTCCAAAATGCAAAAAGGTAGCAATCTTTGACAAGATGTTACTCAAAAATCGTGTCACTTAGAAACATTCTGTCTGAGGCAACGCGATCATGTAAAGTACCTCTACAATAACCTCTCTCAGTTTTTTATATCTCTGAGGCATTTGCCCATGGTGAAAAGTTTTCTGCTGCCCCAAAAATCATCAGGAGGCAATGTAAAGTTGCAAAGGGGTGTAACTTTTGTCTTGCTCCTAATGTGACCAAACTGACTATTCCAACGCGTCTGGATGGGTACATTTACGCTAGGCATTATCCTTTTTTTCACCCAAACATGTCGAAACAGTCTGAGCTACATTGTACCCACGATATCCTTAAAGAGTCCAAAGTGCAAAAAGACAGCAATCTTTGACGAGATGTTACTTGAAAACTGTGTCACTTAGAAACATTCCGTCTAAGGCAACGTGATCACGTAAAGTGCCTCTACAATAACCTCTCTCAATATTTTATATCTTTGAGGCATTTGCCCATGGTGAAAGGTTTTCTACTGCCCCAAAAATCGTCAGAAGGAGGCAGTGTAAAGTTGCAAAGGGGTGTAACTTTTGTCCTGCTCCTGATGCAACCAAACTAACTATTCCAACGCATCCGGATGGGTACATTTACGCTAGGCATTGTCCTTTTTTTAACCCAAACATGTCAAAACAATCCGAGCTACATTGTACCCATGATATCCCTGAAGAGTCCAAAGTGCAAAAAGGCAGCAATCATTGACGAGATGTTACTCGAAAACCATGTCACTTAAAAAAAATTTGTCTAAGGCAACGCGATCACGTAGAGTGCCTCTATAATAACCTCTCTCAGTTTTTTATATCTCTAAGGCATTTGCCCGTGGTGAAAGGTTTTCTGCTGCCCCAAAAATCGTCAAGAGGCAATGTAAAGTTGCAAAGGGGTGTAACTTTTGTCCTGCTCTTGATGCGACCAAACTGACTGTTCCAACGCATCCGGATGGGTACATTTACGCTAGGCATTATCTTTTTTTTCACCCAAACATGTCGAAACAGTCCGAGCTACATTGTACCCACGATATCCCTAAAGAGTCCAAAGTGCAAAAAGGTAGGAATCTTTGACGAGATGTTACTCAAAAATCATGTCACTTAGAAACATTCTGTCTAAGGCAACATGATCACGTAGAGTGCCTCTACAATAACCTCTCTCAGTTTTTTATATCTCTGAGGCATTTACTCATGGTGAAAGGTTTTCTGCTGCCCTAAAAATCATCAGAAGGAGGCAGTGTAAAGTTGCAAAGGGGTGTAACTTTCGTCCTGCTCCTGATGCAACCAAACTAACTATTCCAACGCATCCGAATGGGTACATTTACGCTAGGCATGGTCCTATTTTTCATCCAAACATGTCGAAACAGTCTGAGCTACATTGTACCGACGATATCCCTGAAGAGTCCAAAGTGCAAAAAGGCAGCAATCTTTGACGAGATGTTACTCAAAAATTGTGTCACTTACAAACATTTCATCTAAGGCAACGCGATCATGTAGAGTGCCTCTACAATAACCTCTCTTAGTTTTTTATATCTCTGAGACATTTGCCCGTGGTGAAAGGTTTTCTGCTGCCCCAAAAATCGTCAGAAGGAGGCAGTGTATTAAGTTAGGATGAAAGCCTATTCACTCTAGGCGCCTATTGTGACCAAATCACACATGTGCCTTGAACAAGTGATGCTACAAGTGGTGAACAAAATGGGCGCCTTGAAGAATTGAGCCCTCCAAGACATCTTGCAATTGCCTAAAAGTCCAAAATTTACATAAGTGAGTTAAGGCGCCATTTTCCATCTCCAGAGCCTCCTTTGAGCGCCTTAACATGGAGTGAATGTTTTAGTCTATGAAATATTGTGCCTAAAGAATATAACAACCCCTTGAGTCACTAGGATGAACTAAGTTAACAAAATGAACTTCATTGAGGGAGGCGCACTTGTGCATCTAGACAACTCCAGTTTAGTGCCTGAGAAAAAGCATGTTTAGAGACACCCCTCGAATGATCCCTCTAGAACCAATAACCATAGCTCAAGATCCATAACCATGAGAAGATAAAGCATTAAAAAAATTCATCTAAAGGATGGGAAATACCTCTTAGATGATAGTCTGTCGAGTAGACCAAGAGTGGGGAATGAGAATGCTCCTCGAAGATACACCAAGCCACAATGACTCTCTCCAATAAGAATCTTCTCTAGGTCCATAATTAACTCACGCCCATATCCAAGTGAAAGTCTCCTTGGTCTTCCTGCTAAAACCTCTAAAGGGTAACCATCTCAACAAGTGTCTCTAATCCCAAGAGAACTCTAGCCTCACCCAAGTCTCGAAGTATGTATGAGAACCTACAACCAATCAATCCATGTTAAGCTCCAAATGCAACACCACATTATCATGAAGCTCCCAAGCACATGACCAATGTACTCAATACCAAGAGAACCAACAAGACCACTGTCAAAACTCCAAGTACAAAATTAGGTATCCAAACATGACATCATGATCTAACATCTCCTCCTAGAAGATCACATGCACCAATACAAACATCCTAGTCTCAAGAGAACTTATATCATCCTAATACTCTAATCTAGAATCAAGAGTCCACCAAGACACAATACCAAACACCTCTAAACCAAGGATCAACATCTACAACCACATGAAGATAACCATCTCCTAAAAATAGTAGCCAAGATGTCAAAGCACTCTCACTACAAATAATAATCATAATCCAAGAGTTTGTCCATTACACCCAACCACTATATAAGATCATCCATCACTAGGTGACGAATACACATCACTATCAAAGCTCCCACTGAACCATGATATGAACTACACATGGCATTGTGATAACCATCTCCTAAATGAAGATCACCATGGTCCACACACACTCAACTACAATACTAATAACTCCAAAGTAGAACCAAGATCTCCAATCTAAGAAGATAAACCATCATTACTGTCAAAAGCTCACACTAAACTATGCAACTAAGATATCCATGACATCATGATAAACATGCTACAAGTCCCAATAACCAACTATCCAATCATTCTCATCATCCATCCTCTCATTCCAATGCAACATACCAATGCGCAAATGAGCATAGACAAGGAAAAATAACAAAGTCTACATCAACACTGAATCAATCCCGTGGATATAGGCAATATGCATTCAAGTCATCCCACTACAATTAATGAGGTGTGCATCCCAAAAAAATGCATAACTATCATCATTGCTATACCTATGCTCAAATCCCACTGAAACAAGACTCCTAGTCTCACCATGTATCAACCATGTCCTCAAACCAGAATATTGCTGAGCCCATGGAGATTGATACACCCACTTCAATAGAATAGGTAATTAATGTAGCTGATGTGTCTTCATTTCATAAACTAGTAAACATCATTTGCATCCATACTTAAACCAATCTTATTGTTGTGTTTGATGTGTCCTCTTTCAAACAACCATTTAACAAAATTTGAGTCCAAACAATAAACATTTACAACCATAAACATCTCAAAGTCCAAAATCCAAACATTCTATCATCCTTAATCATTTCCATCATGGACCCTTGGTTTGAAAAAATCATTATGCAAGATAAAAACCCTATGCCTATTACCTTGTGCGAGGCTCATGCAAAACCCAAAATCACAATCAAAATAGGTCCTCAAACCATGCATCCTTTAAATGAGATCTTTTATCCAAATCAATCAAAAAATCCCTTTGACAATGATGATGATGATAGTCTTGTAGATCAAGATGATATCAAGATGACAATAGCATTAACTATGAGATCATTACATGCAAACTTTCCATAAACCTTCATCTCCCACTCATGAACATGCAAGAATATTTCAAACAAGAAATGACTAGCACTAGCTATCATGCCAATCCTAAATACACATCTAATGGTCATCCTTATGGTACCTTTGGTAAGGGAAGAACCACTTTAGACCAAGGTCCTCATATTCAATTCATATCTCCAATCCCAACCGCATGTGAGAACTGTTTATCCTATGTATCCTATTCAAATCCTCCATCTCATAATCCTTACATTCTAGCTTATCCCATCAATCCAAACCCACTACATCCAAATCATCCTTTTTAGATTTCCTCCAAGGACTTCTAGTGGAGGAAAAATCTCAAACTAGAAATCACAAATTCAATTAGTGTACGTCTCCCAAGCCTATCCAAAAGTCACATAGTACCATGCCTATCCATCAAACACCAAAATGCAATCAAAATCCTAACAACATGCCCATGATCCAAGATCAAGTGCAATCATGCAAAGATATTATCAATCACAAGCCTATTAAGATTGAACTAGAGTCTTCTAGTACCATACTTTTCCATCAAACACCATCATGTAATCCATGGCCTATCAAGCCTGTCAAAGAAAATGCAAACATCCTATGTAATACAATCCGACTTTAAATATTTGAAGTAGCCATCTACAAATATCCATTCAAACGTGGATTTATAATGCAAGTATGGATGCCATCAATAAAAAAGATTTGTATTAACCAAATATCCATATAGGCATACATCAATATCTGTCGATATAAGTATAACATATATACAAAATAGCCATATAGGCTTACAAGAATGCCATATAGGCATACAATGTCAACTATGTACAATACAAAATATATGTCCACAAATGCCATATAGGCATACAACAAAGGAACACAATAAAAAGTCATTCCCCTCTGGCTGGTGAAGAGAATAAATCACGAGCAGCCTTTGATCTTCTAGGGGATGGAGATGCGCATGTGGGTGGTCTACTACGAACCCAAGGGCTACTCCTATTTAGTTCTTCCTGCATCTTTACCTGTTACAATAAAAAAGTATAGACATTAATATATAGAAATTACATGTTATAAAAAATGAAATATTTAACAAAATAATCACTTACCGCTAACATATAATCTGTCTCCTCGCTTGCCTCAGTAGCAGGAATAGACCCTGGTGATGTCATGTCCTATAGAAACCATCCAGATAGAAATTAAACTTCAAATCAATAATCTTTTGATTTTTCAAAAATAGACAACTATAACAATGAATGTAAATTGAAATTTACTAATCTGCCTCATACCCCTGTCAATGCCATGGAGCTATGAATTGCAGAGGCCACACCCTGCTCCATTGCCCTATGAACATGGGGAGGTGTCTCCACAGCTTGCATCATCTGGAAATAAAACAACATTATTCAATTACGAAAACTATAATAGTGATGCAAATCGTGGCTCCTAACATACACACATGTTCATCTAAACATGGAAGTACACACAATAAAGCACACAAATCACATACAAAAATTTAGTAAGTACAATTCATTCATTAAACTATTTATTTTATTACCTCCGTAAAGCTTTGAAGTCCACCACCGCTGGCAGGTGTTGCCATGAAATCTATAGTATTAACCTATTCAACATCCAAAATTAGAAATTAGAATACCATTCATATAACGATGCTATTCACATGTAATATTTATAATTGTTTGCTAGTTACATACCTCAACAGTAGATGATCTAGTGAAAAATGCAGGTGGAGAACCACTGAAAACTGCATCGACGCTATGACCCTGAAATTTAATTAAAATCATCAATTTAAATTAGTTAATCTTGTATTTCAAAAATAAAATTTAATAAATTAAATTCAATAAACTTGCTAATATTTACCTGAGTATCAAGGCCGAAAGTCTCACTCAGGAGGGTATCTGTCATCACCATCTGCTCAGCTACAGATGTAGCCTGTGCAACTGCGTCCTGACTGTCCATGGGGTCATAACCACAAGCTGACCCGCAAGCCTGGCAAGTATGCGATGGGACCCTACTCCTCGCACTATCTCCCAACCCACTCTGTGTTGCAAGACTGGCATGCTCTATGATGCTCTGGGTCAAGGCACTAATCGACTGAAGTGTATCGACCTCAACACTCTCCTTCACAATGGAAGGGATAGAAACATGCTCGTGGGCTGGTCTGCTGATTACTCATCTCACTACCCGTTGTGGGTCAAGACATGCCCCTGGTCTATCTTGTGCTGACCCCCCACCTCTACCCTGGAAGTCTCGCATATCAAAATAGTTTGGCACTTTATTGAGGACAAACTCACATTAGAGTTTCCTCAAAAAGTATTGTGGGACCTCATTATTATTGCATGGAGGATGGTCAAAAACCATCCACCACCTCTGCCCGAAATTGTCCCTTTTCGCTTGGTTGTTGCACCAATGGATAGGGAACCTCTTGCATGTAATGGGTGGAGGTTGATTTGTTTGTGGGTTTGTGAAAATTGAACACAAGTCTAATTTTGTAATTTGTAATTCTTTGACATCTTGGTATGACAACTTGTCTACATAGTAATCTCTAAACTCTCTCTTTTTATCCATCCAACTAGTTATTTGCTTGCTAATTGAATCTACATTTGATAACATAGACTCAAGAGATTCGGCAAGCGTGGACCTATGCAAGGTTGAAGTGGAAGGATCTTTCAACCTTGCAGTTATATCTTCAATTTCCTTTTTGTTGTTTTCAATTTGCCCCATTATATTTTCTTGTGTTCCAGGGGCATGTCGAGGAATGAATGGAGGAGGTTGTTGTTCTACAGGTATTTCCTCCTCAAGATTTTGTGGATTTTGAGGAGGAGGAGGAGGAGGAGGTGCATTAACATTTCCTAACAATTAACGAAATATACATCAAAAATCAACAAAAACCTACCTATTTAGAAACAAATTCAAACAAAAAAATAAATATAACTCACCCCTTTGGCGTGCTCAACGTCGCGGCGGCATTTTGGCGACGAATTGATAAGCTTTTTGTGTTGATTGGTGTTTTAAAAAATGTGAGTGCACTTTTGAGGGTTTGGAAGTTGCTGGTAGAGAGGAGAAAACAGAAAGAAATGAAATTGGAATGTTTTTTTTAATATTTATAGGAAGTCATAACGCGAGTGTGTTATGACTTAATTTTTTTTAAAATTAATTTGGCCACTTTTTGGCCCCCCATCTTCTTGCACTTACCCAATTAAAAAGAAATGCATTTGCAATGATTAGACAACTTGGACCTCCTACCTTTTTTATTACATTTACAAGCGCTGAACAATACTGGGAGCCACTATCAAAAACGCTTGCAGAATTACACAATACATATCAAACAAAAACAAATCAGCAACACAACATAGCAAATGAAACTGACAAATTTCAGCTCATAAGGAAAGATCATGTGACATGTGCACGTTATTATAGGCATAGAATCAATGCAATAAAAAACTAATATTGACAGACAATTCCTTCTTTGGGAAAATCTTGGATTATTTCTCTGTAACTGAATTCCAAAACCGTGGAAATGAACATGACCATTTCTTGCTGTGGATTAGAGATGCACTGATTTATGGTAAAGATAGTAATTCAAATATTGAAGAATTTGTAGACAAGTACATAACATGTAATACTGAAGAACTACATCCTGACTTAGCTATAATACATAAACATCACCATACCAAGCAATGCAGGAAATCAAAAAAGCAAAATTGTCGATATAATTTTCTACTTCCAACAATGGGGAAAACTTCAATTATTGAACCATCTATAAACAATGATCAAACTACAATTTCAATAGCAAAATATATTCTTTCCACTTTACAACAATCAAACTATGACAATTCATTCTCTTTCGAAATGTTTTTGCAAGAAATGAATTTAACTGAGGATGATTACATAATGGCCATGAAATATACAATCCATAGGCCCATAATTTTTTTGAAAAGGAAACCAGCACACATATGGAATAATAGCTTTGCCAAAAAAATACTAGAAATATGGAATGCAAATATAGACGCACAATTCGTCTTGAATGCATATGCCGCAGCAATGTATTGCAGCTCTTACATGACAAAAATCAATAAGTCAATGACAAATGCATTCAAAAGAATTCAAAAAGAACATGAACAAAATAAAATAGATGCTATAAGAATGATAAGTAAACTTGGAAATACATTGCTCAATTTACAACAAATGTCTTCGCAACAAGCTGTTCACCTCGTACTATCTCTTCCACTAAACTACAGCTCAAGGAAATGTATATTCATTGACACCAGGCCTAATAATGAGCGAACATTTATTTTAAAGTCAGTAAAACATTTGAACAAAGAACCAGATGACTAAGAAAATGTGACTTGCAATTCATTAATAGACTATTATCTTGCACGGCCTAAAACAATAATAGACATTTGTCTTACACAATTTGTTTCAGAATACAAAAAAAATGGTACAAAATTAGAAGCCAAAGCCAAGAGAAATGTTATACGATTTGTCAATTTTAATAGACATATTGACCAAGAGAATCATTACAGAGAGCAATTACTACTTTATGTGCCATTTACATTAAATGAAAACACACTAAAAGATGGTTTTGAAACATGGCATAATGCATATTCATATCATGAGTGCACAATTAGAGCTAATTTCATCAAATACAATTACAATGTCAATCACACATGGGGTGACATTGACACTGCTATTGCCGACCTAAAAACTATTGATGAGCAAATTCACAACCAGCCCTCACCTAAAAAACATTCATCACAAGAAGAACAATATAACATAGAATTAGATATTGATAAATTAAAAATTAACAAAATAAACAAAACAAATTCTGTTGCATTTGAAATATCAAAACATCGTCAAATGATTGACAATGCCAAATATTACAAAATGAGACAAATGTTAAACAAAGAACAACAAGCAATTGTAAAAGACATTGTATTAAAAAAATTGGAAAAGAACAAAACTCCAATACATTTGTTCCTAACAGGAGGAGCTGGAACTGGAAAAACTTTTACCGCAAAAGCAATATACCAAAGTCTTATTCACATATACAATAATTCTATTGATAATGATCCAGACAAACCAAAAGGCCTTATTCTTGCTTACATAGGAAAAGCAGCATACAACATTGGTGGCATGATAATACACTCAGCATTGCATATGCCTTTCAACAAGTCAAAATTCATTCCTTTGAGTTCTGAAACATTAGATACAATGTCAAAGCATTATCAACATTTACGAGTCCTTTTAATAGATGAAATTTCACTAGTATGTGCAAGATTTATGCGATCTATTGACAAACGATTACGAGATATAATGCAAATGCCTACTAGCTACTTTGGAAATCTTGATACCATTTTTTGTGGCGATCTTTACCAAGCACAACATGTACAAGATTCTTTAGTATTCGAAAACTTACTAACAACAAATGAACTAATGCCATATAATTTTTGGAAACATAAAATAAAGTACTACTCCTTGCAAACAACAATGCGACAAAGAAATCAAACTTTCATCAACATACTGAATAGAATACGCATTGGATCACAAACAAATGATGACTTAGAATATCTCAATAAAAACTGCCTCCGCCCACCACCAATGGACCCAATGTTCCCTTTTATATTTTATAGAAGAAAAGATGTTGATACACACAATAGGAAAATGCTTTCAATTGCACATGGAGATCTGATCATATTGAATTCAATTAATGAATATGAAGACAATTATCATGCAATAAGATCTTATAATCATTCAACCAATCTACCAACTCAAATAGAGTTGAAGCCAAATATGTTAGTTGAAATATACGCTGGTAATTATGACACACAAGATGGTATAGTCAATGGATCGGATGGAATGTTTAAAGAATACACCAAATTTGCTGACTTTGACATTGTTTGGATTAAATTTAATGATCCACAAATTGGACATCGACAATCAAAAAGGCTAGCACAATGTTTTACCAATGACATTGATAAAGATTGGACACCTATACTTCGAATTGCCAAACCTATTCACAAGCTTTCAAATCAAAAGAAGATAACTATTAGAAGACAATTCCCAATCCAATTAGCATGTGCACGTACTATTCACAGATCCCAAGGACTCACAATAGAAGGTCTTGCATTTGACCCTTCAGGCATAAACAAACATGGATTGGCATATATAGCACTTTCACGCACTAGAACAATTGACAACTTATTTCTGCTGAAACCTATTACATAAAACAATTTCAAAATAAAGAAAAAAGTACTTGTCAAAATGTCACATCTACAATCTACAGCAATGTGGAAATTTCAAAATGAAAATTTAAAAGAAATTCATACTGGACAAATATTATTGTCCACATTGAATACACGTAACCTGCCTCTTCATATAGAAGACATACTCAGTGATCATAGTATAATGTCATCTGATGTTTTTTGTTTACAAGAAACACATACTCGATCCTCTGATTTTATCAATCCATTTCAAGATTTTAATTATTTCTCAACATATCATATACATGGTGTTATGACTTTCACCAAAAAAAATATAAGATATTAAAAACTATGCAACACAAAACAAATAATGCTGAAGCTATAATAATAACAACAACTTTTGACAGTAATGAAATTAACATATCTAATCTATATGTATGACCTACTACCCCATTGTTAGAAATCATAGAAATCACCAACCAAGTATTTCTTGCATAAATATTCATGCTACTCTATACATTGTAGGCGATTTCAACATTGACATGTCTATACATAACAAGAAAACAAAAGAATTCTCTAGCCATATGCAAACACACAAAATGAACTTTCTATTAAACAATATACAATCCCTTTCTAGACCACTGATTGATCATGTTTGGTGTAATGTACATAGACAAACATATTGTATTTACAAATCAGAAGCATATTGGACTGATCATGATGCAATTTTTACAATGCTTGAAATCAATGATGCAAAATAAATCAAAAGCCTCTTGAGCAATTCATGTCAATAAATAAACTTTACTATGTTATTCAACATATCTGGAGGTATGAATTGATCCCTATTTATTACAAAATTCTATTTTTTATTTATGACATAATTATAACTCCTTATTATTAAAAAGCACAATTAATAAATTAACATTCCACAATATGTATCTTAACATTTGACAACTTTGTTGCAGCTAAAAAATGGAAAGCAGTAAAAGACAAGAGAAACAATTGCATGCGAAACAACAACAATCAACAAAAAGGTAAATGACACCTTCAATTTGCAAATATATGATACTGATTCAATTTCCTAGTATTCAAATAATTCTCTTTCAATCCTCACAGATCAAAGACAAAAAATCCCAAATCAATGTCTATTGAAGATCTCAATGCTTGGAGAGTTGGACAAACATTTGAAGGAGATATCATTGTTGTCTATAAGACAACATTAGATAAAAACAATAGAACACGTGAAGTGCTTCGGGCTAACCTAACAGATGCCAAAGCTGAGATGACAGTGACTGTAAACATAACTGGTGACCTTGTCAAACAATTTGAACAGAAGATAGTCCCAGGTTCAAGCATCCAGATTTCAAGCTTCAAGATTGTTGTAAAGACAAATTATGATCGTGGTGACAGTGATTGCATCCTTATCTTAAACAACTCCAGCACTGTGGAAGTCATACCGCAAATTTGTCAAGAATACAACTTCATACCAAGCACTACAATCAAACAATTACTTGGAAGCATAGATGATTATTCTATAGGAACTATTGGTGCCTTGGTAATGGCCACAACAAAGAAAGGAAACCAATATTTTGTTGATCTGAAAGATGGAGATACTGAACTTGACAAAGCACAGGTCAATTACTCTCCCCAATCATCAATTCATTGTATTTTTCCTTTTTCATTTTCTCTTATATTCCTTAGATACATGGAAAAAAATGCTAACTCTCTTGATAAAAAATAGCTGATAAAGCATTCAAGTTTGGAGCACTACTTCCTAGCAATGCAGGACAAAGTCCAAAGGAATGAATTCCCACCTATGCTTTTCAAGAATATTGTTAAACGGATAGATTCAAGGGACAACAAACTTTATACAAGCCAGTCAACATATATTGGTAAACTAAATAATAAAAGGACCTTGGATAGATTAAACACAGTACTACAATCAACATTTGAGGTAAGTAATTTCAAACTCTTGGACTTCTTTACTTACAATTTTCTAAATCTAAGCCAAAAGCTAATAATACTTCAACATGTCTTGTAGGTCCATGGAATATTAAAAATAGCCAATGCCTTCTCAAGTCCATTCCATGCATTCTGTCCAAACTGTAATTACAAATTTGATGCATATGGAACACTAGAAGAGAAAACTGCCCATTGCATTATATGCAAGAAACAAGTTGCATGTACATACACTCCTTGTATCTGAAAATAATTTTGACTACTGATAATAAAAAACTATTAACTGTTCTTATGACAAGTCCATCATTCAGATATTGCTCCCTAAACTCCACAATGTCACCTATGAACAGTATATCGATGACAAATCAGATATTGTCTTCATGCTAAGAGACTTTTCAGCAAAAGGAGACTTCACACTTAATCAGAACAATATTATTATCAGTGCCAATTGTAAGGAGGACTAATGCATATCAAAAGGTATAATTCTACTTCTCTTGCTAATGTCTTATTTAAAAAACTATTTCAAAGTAATTAGTTCCTTCATCACACTCTTGATTACAATAGCTTATTTACTATAATAATCTATTGACAACCATCTTTATACATGTCTTGCAGGATGCAAATGGAGCAAAAAATCAGATTACAATGAATCTCTATGTTGTTTAACAAGCTTTTGCATTAAGAAACTTTTATATCATTTGTATTATATGTTTCAAAGGGATTTTATATAACAAATTATCACCTACTTTCAAGAATTTGTACTCAGTATTTGCCATTTCAAATTTGTCCCTCATTATTTACTTCCAACACTAGTTAAAAATGTATATGTATTGTTAATAAGAGAAATATTATTATCTATTGATTTTCTTAAATATGTTCAATGTAGATGCAGACACAAAGCCTGCAAGGGTGGGGTATTCTCTCTCTCACACATCGCTTCAATTTTTAAAATTCTGTTCTAAACAGGAATAATTCAAGAATTTAGTACAAATCTCAACATCCAAATAAAAATGAAACAATTGTCCTCAAATGAGATTTGTTGTATTCTAATGCAAGCTTATAGAAAGTAAATAGAATTCTTCTACTTGCCAGTGAAATTCTGAACATTTTACATTTATTAGTTAGCTATTTTTCCCTGTTTTCTTTTAAGTGCTTTTGGAGATGCAGTGAAATGCAGCTTTCCTCTATTGCAAGCTATTTGTAATTTTACAGTGCCCTAAGTGAACTATTTGGAAATTTGTGTATATTAATATGCTTCCTTTCTTTAGACAAGATTGGATCCAGTTTGTATACCTTAAAAATTCCATTCTTTTGCAAGCCTTAAAGGCAGAGAGTCCCAATGTTGACATGTTTTAAAATATTCACTATATAATAGCCAGATTGTGATTTGACTGTTTCAAAAATTATATTTATCGTTCAGCTGTCTTCAAAAGTAAATGCATTCAGCCCTCCCTCACGTTTCTCATGCCTACTCAATCTGGAATGCAGTCCAGGAGATAACATAAAAGGTTAAAAATAGAATAAACATCTACTTCAAAGTTCAAACACACAAAGATGCATTAATATGAAGGCAGAGGGATGTCTTTTGATGCTAATGTGTTAAAAAAATAGCTAACTTGTAGGAATTCTTTATTGATTGAACATTCCAGAATTTTCTAGGGTCAGTTTCATTAGAAAATGCACCCTATTGGCAACACTTTACAACGTATTTCTCTCCATCATATTGTTAACTATACAGAATTAAAGAAGGTTTTGAAGATGTAGAATTTTCTTGTATCTTAAGGCTGGCCTTACTTTATTATGTGTGTTTAGCTTGGCGGAGTGGCAGTGATTAGAGTCACAACTCCATTTTGTAATTTTTGCAAGTCCACTCCCCACACCCATGTGACCATTTTATATGTCTTATTCGCCTGGTGGAATGGTAGGAGGTGGGAGCACATACACAATTAGCAATTTATATGCATGCATATGCTAAAGTCCACCCTCGCTTCATAATGTATAATATCTTTTTGAATAATGTGATCTACTCTATAGGATTATGGGAATGGCAGTCCAAATTGCATAGTTGCTGCGTAGGCCCACACCTCCACCAAATAGCATAGGGAAATAGACTTAAATTTCTCACTTTATATTGCATGCTGGAGGTGTAAACTATTTCACAATTTGTTGAGTTTTGCATTTAATTTATATCAAGTTGGTGGGCATGTCAGAGGGAGTACATGGAAGGAACATCACTACTGGAAATAGTCATGTTAAACATTTTAATTTCCCAGTTCAATTCCATCTCAAATTCAACTACATTAGTTCAATAAATTCTTATTTTCTTAACAACATAGCAAAGTTAGATTGCTACCAAAATCAGTTTCAACACCAACTAACAAATAACACATCAAACGGCAGGAAGCTGACACAATGCGTCCCTTGTTAGTAAAAGCATCAAAGGTGTTATCAAATGGTCGATAGGCACAAATATTTATAGGCCTATCCTTAAATAGTATATATTTATGGCTATAAATACTATAAGAAAATCATTTCTTTTTGCAAATAAAAATAATGAAATGGTATTAAATGAATAACCATGTGAACTAAATCATGAATGTGCCATTATAAAACTAAATCATAAAAAAACCATATATTTCCTTAGAGAATTTGTCAACAAGTTCACTCTCCCCATCAATATCAACAACATTAAAACTAAATACTTTTACTTGTCCTCTTAACATTACTGAAGTGTCGAACTGCCAACTTGTTTGTCCCTCTACATTTGATAGTCCATCTTCAATGGAAAGGTGTTAACACAATTATTGGAATACCATGTGCACTGGACCCATATTCAAAGAGCAACCACTATGCATATCAGTCAAGCCAGCAATATTTGAGAATGGCAATGCAACATCATTGGACTGCAAGTCTAAAGAGGTGTCACTTCCAACTAAGATTCTATCATCAATGGTATGTTTGAACAATACAATTTCATCATCTGGTTCAACAATATCCATGTTGAGAATGACCATAAACCTGACAAAATTTTAAAATTTTGTTATTATTGGTAATATAGATTACACATTTAATTTCTAAACATAATTGAAAAAGATCTTACATTTGATTGCATATATTGTTTTTGATAAAATAAGGCGGCTAAAACTAGGGGCCAAACCCTTATATAAAACCAAGCCGAGGGGGCAAGGAAACAGCGTGCTGACAGAACTCAGCCAACACAGAGAAAGACCAGCAGCAAAGGCATAGCAGCCTTGCTAAAAAAGAAACAACAGCAAAGCCTAACAGACTAAGCAACAAGGTTGCAAAGAGCAACAACCTAAACAATAGCAGAACCAGACCTAACAGGTCGAACACCCTTGGCACGAGTGTGGTTCAAAGAAACATGCTTGGGAAGACCTCGCTTCCTCCTTTGGACAATAGTCCAAAAAACATCATCTCCATCCCCAGAAATAGGAGAAGGAAAAACTCTCTCCAAATCCATGGAAAGGGGCGGAGCTTGGGGCACAACAACATCAGCCCCAGCAACATGTGTACCTATATTAACAGTGCGAGACATATCAGCAGCTGAGATTTCTGCAGCAGAACCACCAGCAACACCAGCAATCCTAGCAGCAGAACCACCAGCAACACCAGCGATAGAACCACCAGCAATCCCAGCAGCAGACCCACCAGCAACCTCAACAATCCAAGTATCAGAACGATCAGCAACACCAGTAATCCCAGCCGCAGAACCGCCAGCAACACTAGCAATCCCAGTAGCAGAACCACCAGCAACACCAGCAATCCCAGCAGTAGAACCACCAGCAGCAGAATCCATAGCTATAAAATCTAGAACCCGCACAATATCAGGAGTAGACCCATCATCAGTAGAGGAAGAATCAACCGCCTCTGACCCAGAAATATCCTCAGTAGCACCAACTGTAAGATGTTCATACAAAAAATTCTTCCACCAGGAGGAAGAACGAGGGATCTTTAAGTGAGGACACCCAAAAGCCAGATGACCCGTAACAAAGCATCTACGACACCGGAAGGGAATACCTTCATAGTCCAAAATCTGCCTCCAAGAATTATCAGCAGCCTGCAGTATAATATCAGCCAGGAGAGGCTTAGAGAGATCGAGATCCACAAGAACACGAGCGTATGTGGTATGAGAAAACAAGGTAGTCGCTTGATCGACCATAATAAAAGAGCCCAAAGAATTACCAATACCCTCATAACAAGATTTGCACCAAAAATGCAGTGGAAGATTCGGGAGACGAATCCAAACAGGCATTCTACTGAAAGACTCGGTCAATGGGTTAAAAGAGGGAACCCAACGCTTGAGAAGGAGGGCATGATTGCCCCAAAACTAGGCCTAAGTATGAAGGATAGCATTCTGATCAGAAACTGAAGCAAAAATAACTACAAAGAAACCCTTTACACAAGGGTAAATTTCTATTTTCCCCTCCGTGAGAGGGCGCCAATGCTCTGAAATCCAGAGGTTCAAATCACCCAGCTGAGGCCACCAACGGTCAAATCTACAAATCAAACCCTGCTCAGAGAAATAGTCAATATTTTTTAAAACCTCATCCCCAAGGACCACTACAGGGGGAGGCAAGTCTGACTGAGAAATAGATCTCCTAGATACTAGAACAGTAGCAGCATTAGCAGACTCCTCACATTGCCAAGGAGAACCACTACTAACAATCTTTGCATAAGATGTAGTAGCAATAGTAGCAACACCAGAAATGGGCGGCGTACCAACAGCTGCAGAGACCCCAACAGCAAATGGAACCCCTGCTAATAAAGCAGCAGACGAACCCTGAAAAGCAGCAATCGTAGTCACAGACAGCACTCCTACTGCAATTCCAACAGTTGCATGCATGGATGGTGCATTAACAGTTGTAGCCACACTATCAGCAGAAGAAACCACACCAGCCGCAGGCACCCCAGTAGACGGAACCCCAGCCATAGATACAGACAGCACATCGATAGCCACACCAGCCACGGATGACGCACGGACAGCCGCAGCCACACGAGCCGCAGATCCCACGGACGGCACACGAACAACCGCAGCCACACCATCAACAGAAGAACACCCAACAGCAGCAGACGGACCCCTTGCATGTAAAGTAGCAGACAAACCCTGTAAGGTAGCAGTTGTAGGCACAGACGGCGCTCCAACAGCAAAAGCAGTTGAGGCCACGGACGGCGCACCAACAGCTACAGCCACACCAGCAGCAGAAGAAGACCCTGCAAATACCCTAGCAACAGACGAATCCTGTGAACCAGGAACATGGGCGGGAAGAGGAGCGGGAGAGCCCATTTTAACATGAAATGTTTTGCAAGCAATGTATAATATCTGATTGCATATATTGTTACCTGAATCACCAATTCATTGAAGGTGGGGTGGATAATATCCCATTAGGTAGCGACTGAACCTTGGTTAAATCTAGTGAATATATAGTTTCTGCAAACCCACAAGAATTTTTTTAAACATCGGTGACATGCACATTCATAATTTACAAGTATTCAGTATTTCAAACCCCCACTTACTCATGTAAACATTTACAGACTATGCATATTCATAATTTAAAAGTATTCAGTATTTCAAACCCGGCTAATTCATGCAAATATTTACAGACCCAGCCTGCTGACAATACATAAATGATAAGAGAAATACCTCTTCAATTGGAACTGATGGATTGAAGAAAACAAAAAATTAATAGAAATTTGTTGTTCTATATATAATAACAGGATAAAGGTGTTACTATCCAACATGTACTCATGCAACTTTTAGAGGATTTTGTGATTTTTTCCATTTTTTTTTCCTTCAAAATTTTTTGGTTTTTATTTTTTAATTTATCCAATTTCTTTTTTGGTTCCATAGTTTTTGTGATTTTCTTATTTTTAATTTCTTTTTGGTTTTTATTTTTTATTTTTTCCAATTTCTTTTTCAATTTTTAATTTTTAATTTTTTCCAATTTCTTTTTTGGTTTTTATTTTTATTTTTTTATTTTTTCCAATTTCTTTTTTGGTTCCATAGATTTTGTGATTTTCTTATTTTCAATTTTTTTTTTGTTTTTATTTTTTATTTTTTTCAATTTCTTTTTTAGTTTTTATTTTTTAATTTTTCCAAATTCTTTTTTGGTTTTTATTTTTTAGTTTTTCCAGTTTATTTTTGGTTCCATAGTTTTTGTTAATTATTATTTATTTTTTAAATATTTTTTTTTTGGACTACCAAAAATTAAATTTTTTTGGACTGGCAGTTACAAAATGGTGTACACATATAGAATAGCAGGATAAAGGTGTTACTATCCAACACACTCATGCAACTTTAAAAGAAAATGGAACTTTTAATGGATTTTGTGATTTTTTCCATTTTTTTTCTTCAATTTTTTTTGGTTTTTATTTTTTTATTTTGTCCAATTTCTTTTTTGGTTCCATAGTTTTTGTGATTTTCTTATTTTCAATTTCTTTTTTTGTTTTTATTTTTTATTTTTTCTAATTTCTTTTTTATTTTTTATTTTTTCCAATTTCTTTTTTATTTTTTCTAATTTTTATTTTTGTTTTAATTTTTTTATTTTTTCCAATTTCTTGTTTGGTTCCATAGTTTTTGTGATTTTATTATTTTCAAATTTTTTTTGGTTTTTATTTTTTATTTTTTCCAATTTCTTTTTTGGTTTTTAATTTTTAATTTTTAATTTTTCCAATTTCTTTTTTGGTTCCATAGTTCTTGTTAATTTTTTTTTTTTGAAATAATATTTTTTTTTGGACTACCAAATTTTTTACGTTTACAAAATGGATTATTATTTTTATATTTTTTATGGACAACCACAAAATTATGGGACTACCAAATTTATTTTTGGCAATTACAAGATGTGTGCACATATAGGATGGCCTATTGGCCAAAAAATAAAATCAATATAAATTAAATATATAGCAAAATAATTATATACAAATTTTGAGAGTTGCCTAAAATCTTTCCTTTCATATGATATAGTTTTCTTAAAATTTTAATTGTATTTGAGGGTAAAAATATCTAAATACAACTATATGATTATCAAATGTAGGTCCTAGGTACAGTTCAAAATTTTCCCTATTCACAAACCTCATATATTCAAAATAATAATAAAGAAATCACGAGATACAAAACATTATAGTTATACATGGAATAGAAAGCATATTTTTGTCGAAACTCATCCAAGGGTTGGTAGGAATATCAAGCAAGAATATCTTGAGTTGTTTTGTTATACTTTTTATTTAATTTTTTATTTTAGTATTTATGTCCATTCATATTGTAATGGTGAAAATTATATATTCACTGATGTGAGCTGACATGCGATTTGTCATGGTATTCCTCTCCCACCAAAATTGTGTTAAAATCAATGTTGTTGAGGCCATCGTTTTTGAGAATGAATTGCCTTATCCTGGTCCTTTTGGATAATATTTGTTTGATGGCATGAAAATATTTGTAAGGTGGAGCATCTTGCACCTAAAAGATCCCCTCCTGGAGCAATACGAGTTAAGAATTTATTGTGATGCAAAATTATTGTTGCTAGCGGTTTAATTTTGTTTAATCAATTTTTATAGTTTCTTTTAGGTCCAAGGGTTATAGATATTAGGAGAGTAGAGGTTGAAACGTGATGTTCATCACCCATGGATGTAGTCATTGAACAAGCACCCAATCCTTGAATTAGTCCTCCCTCATTACACAAGAACTCTAAGGAACACATCAAATGTTATGAAAATTTGTGTTCTCTTGTTACTAATAGACAATGTAGGGGATAATCCTTTTATGCTACATTTATTTTAAATGAACATGTTGGGGTCCAACTTTGTAGTTATTGTAACATGCATATTATATTATGTTTGGAACTAGAAAAATAGAGATTGTTGATTATATGTATTATATGATATTATTTTTTACCATTTAAGTTGATAATGATGGTTACATACCTAAAATAACATATTTATCCTTTAACTTGATGATGATGCTTACATACCTCAAATAATATGTTTTATATTGTAATTTTATGATGCCATTTTTAATGTCTTTTATCTTTCAAAATGATGATATGATTAGGATGTTGTGATTTGGAATGATTTTGATAATGTGATTTCAATGCATATTTATCATTGTCAAGGGATTGTAACAATTTCATGTTATTGTAATTATATCAATGAAGACATGTCACTATCATGTCAATGTAATGATTTTTAAAAATGTGAATTTTATGTTTCTAATGCACACATGATTTCAATTTATCCTTTTTTATATTCCACTATAATCTTGTTCTTTGCACTCTTTTTGAGAAAGCATGTTAATGCCTATGCACTTTCTCATATCGGGAAGGATGGTAGATACCTTTCTACAAATGTATATGTAGATTCAAGTTTACCAAGTGTTTTACATGTGATCTCTACTTTTTTTACAAATGTTGTTGTCCTTCTTTTGCTAAGTGTTTTTCATGTGATCTCTTCTTTTTTACAAATATAGTTGCCCTTCTTTTTTCAAGCATTTTACATGTGTTCTCGTCCCTAGGTGTATTGCAAGTTCTCTCTACATCTTCCATACTTGGGATGAAGACCAAGAGAGTTTTTTTCCTTCCATATATCATTTTAGGAGTTATAGCTAGGTAATGAAAAAAAAAAATACTCTCTCAATTTGAGCATGTTTCATACTAGTCCTAACTACTAAAGATGATTTTAACATGCTCCTCCACCACTTTTCTTCCTATTATGTTAGAAGAGACACAAAAAATGGTGTGATGTAATTATGCAGATCCTTGAATCTAAGATAGCATGGCAAGAACAAAAGGACTAAAGGGAAAGAGGAAGACTGTAGAAATTGACAACTTAAATGCCAAAGTTGAAATATTTTATAGCGAGACCTATCAATTTAACATTAAATTGGAGAATGTAACCAAAGATGGAGCTTGAAAGAGTGAAGGGATGACCTCTAAGATGATGAAATATTTCCAAGCTTGACTAGTCATTGAAGTTAGCCATGTTCAAATGTTATCGAAGAATGTTGAGCTCTACGTACTAGAAAATAAAAAATTGATCTTCCCAAAGACTCAAATGGAGAAGAGAATTTTATATATGATTGAGATGATTGGACTATTGAGTGAGAAGAATATAGAATTGGAGCTTGATATTCATCAACTTTAGTTGATGAATAACAACCACTACCAACCAAAAAAGACTTTGACTTCAAATTGTGATCATTGATAAATAGTAGATCATGTGACATGCATAAAACAAGAATATTATTTATTTTTAAAGATAGATCAATGGCTCATTCTAAAAAAATACAAAAGTACTAAATAAATCATGGCATACAAACCAATCAGAGCCTAAATTTGATGGTCAACCCTACCTATCAAGAAATTTGTATATGATGGTTATTGGTGTAGGGGCACCTAACAAATCTTTTGTTTTGGTTTGGATAAGGTCAAACTGACCAGTTGTTCATTTTTAGTTTTTGTTTTGTTCAGTTGTAATAAAAGCACTTTGGGGATATGAAGCGGTTAACCTTCCCCAACTGTCATGAATTGTTTAATCTCCCAATGTCTTGGGATAAATTGGCACCAGAACGAACATTTGTGTTCAGTTCTGGATTCGGTTGTGTAAGTTCAAATTTTGTGCTGAAGAAGAATAAGACTCTATTCCGTTAGTTTAGTGTTTCCTATTTTTGTTTGAAGTTTTCATAATTTGTTTGTTGTAGATTTTACCTTCCTACAATTTGTCATAAAATGGCTTGTTGAGGCATTCCACTGGTTCGACTCTCGTTGAGATCGGTGGGATGGCTTTAGTGTATATATATATATTTTTTGTTCTTTTGTTTTGTGTTGAGGTTGGCGGTGCAGGGGATTGAAATAGAACAATACGTACAGTAGGAGACCTAGCATCTCCATGTGCTAGGGTCTGGGTTGGAAGTTAGACAATTTGAGGACTTGTAGTTTTGTGAAGGCATCATCAGCGAGACAGTGGTCGTCGACAGGAGATTTGAACCTCAGAGCGATAGTTTTAGTCTACCTAAAGAGTGATCGAGGTGACCAAGTGTATCGGCACATACAGGAAAAGTTCTACCAATGATATAAGTCCTACCGACGAGTGAGTTCAAAGGTTCATCGGTGAGGAATGGCTTTAGTCTCACCGAAGGTGTATTGTGAATGCATATCACAAATGTATGTTGAGAATGTATGTGAGAATATACATTTCGTTGGATACAAAGGGTGACTGGTAGCAACGGTGGGAACAGGGTAAAGATACATTGGTCCACTGGTAGTAGCAAGTCATGTCTTGTATATACAATAGTTTGCCATATCGGTGTGAGTGGTAATATCAGGGGACAAGTGCCAGATCCCACCGATGAAGGAAGTCTTGTCGAAGGCTACATAGCATATCGGCGTATCGGGTGAAGACCTTAAGCATTCGCCGATGATTGAAGTCTTGCCGACGGATGTGCTCGAAAGTGACATCAGGGAGATAGGTGTGTCAGTGGAATGGTTTTTGAGTTGGCCGACAATGTTAAGTCCTATCGATAGGCAAGAACCCTAGGATCGTCCATTGGGGAAAGTTAAGAGATCGGCCAGATAAATAACAAGGTGGCCGACGGGGTATGTTTGGCCGATAAGAACATATCACCAAGACAGAAGTCACTCTCTCACCGATCAATTTGTTGATCAAACCTATGCTTCCACTAAGCCCTCTGTATAATTTTGGTATCAGAGCTTTAGGCGGTCTGTGTGGTGATGTGTTTTGAACAAGTCTGTGTATGTCAGCAAATGAGAGCGAAGGAGAGGCTAGCAATATGCCTCCGAAGGGAATGACCACTAAGGTGGCCAAGAAATTCTAGGAGATGGAAGAGAAAATAAGAGCTAGGGTCAGGGAAGCACTCCAGGTTGAGTTGAAGACATTGAGAAAAGGCAGGAAATCAGATGAGGAGTTTGATGAAGAGGAAGAAGATGGGGAAGAGGAAACAACCCTAGAACAAACAGATATATCTACAGACCAGAAAAAATTTCTGGAGGCCATAAGGACACTCGGTAAGGAGTCATCTAATAAAAAATGGAGATTCTGATGTTCAACGGAAAGATGGACGTAGATGAAGTCATTGAATGGGTTGAGGCTTTGAACAATTACTTTGAGTACAAGGAGGTATCAGAGAATAAAAGAGTCAAGTTTGCAAAGACGAAATTGAAAGGTGCTGCACTCACATGGTAGAACTACACCCAAGGAGAAAGGGTGAAGAGTGGCAAGAGCATGATCTCATCCTGGAGTCAGATGGTAGAAATGATCAAGGCTCAGTTCCTACCAGCGGATTATGAAGTGCAGATATACAGGAAAATGAAGAACCTCAGGTAGAAGGATATGGGTGTATCCACCTATACAGAGGAATTTCATAAATTGTCTCTAAGGTGTGGACATGCTGAGGATGAGAAAGGAAGAGTTGCCAGGTATATTAATGGCTTGAAGTATAGTATACAAGATGAGATTACCATTTTGACACTAGAAACTGTGGAAAAGTGTTTCCAAGTGGCGCTGAGAGTAGAAGAAAAGCAAAAAAGAAAGGGAGAACAGCAAAATAGAGGCAGAGGTGGAAGAAATTTTAGGGGCAGAAATAGCTTTGGTGGCAGAAATCAGTTCTAGAAGAATCAAGGGGAGTCCAGTCAGCAAGAACACAGTGGAGAATCTGGTTCCAGAGGGGGTTTCAGAGCAAGGAGACCCAATGGGAGAGGTAGATTTGGTGGATGAGGTAGAAGTCCTAACGTCTTCACAGGAAGATGTTATAATTGTAACCAAATTGGGCACACAACAGGCAAGTGTCTGGAGAAAGCCTTAAGCTCTCATGGAGGAGAGAGAAGGAGCCAGGTGATTCAAGAAGAAGATTGTCAGAGTGTGAACTCACCTATGGGAAGCGCAGCTTTAGCACAAGATGGAGAGAATCTCATGATGAGAAGGACAATGCTGAAGGTACTGCAGAACAAAGAACCACCGCAGAGGAAGACACTGTTCAGAACTCTGTGCAAAGTCTCCGGCAAAAGGTGTAAGGTAATTGTTGACTCTGGCTCCACTAAAAATTTAGTTTCAGTAAAAATGGTAGACAAATTGAATTTGAAAAGATTGCCACATGTTAGTCCATACAAAGTGTCCTGGCTAAACAAAGGGCAACAAGTCTTGGTTGATGAACAAGCTTGGGTAGAATTTCAGATAGGGGAATATAGGGACAAACTGTTGTGTGATATAATTCCCATGGATGCATGCCATTTACTTTTAGGTAGACCTTGGCAGTATGATGTACAAGCCTAGCATGATGGTAAATCCAATTCCTTTGTTATCACCAAGAATGGTAGACAATATAAGATGGATCCTTTACCGGAAGAGGGTGTAGGCAAGAATGTAGGCTCAAGTATCATGTTAGTGAGTGGGAAAGAGTTTCTCCATACTCTGAAAGAAGAGGGAACCCAGGGGTATGCTCTGATTTTGAAACGTAAAGACAATTCTGATTTGTCTAAAAATAGCAAGGAAAAAGTCCTTAAAGAAGTGCAGGAATTGTTAGACAAGTATAAGAGTATCATGGTGGAGGATATGCCCAATGTACTACCCCCTGTGAGAGACATAAGTCATCAGATTGACTTCATCCCAGGATCCACATTGCCAAATAAACCAGCTTATAAAATGACACCTAATTAGAATGAGGAGATTGCTAAACAAGTACAAGAACTGTTGGATAAAGGCCTGGTGAGGAAAAGTCTTAGTCCATGTGCTGTACCCATAGTTTTAGCTCCCAAAAAGGATGGCAAATGGAGGTTGTGCACTGATTCAAGGGCCACCAATAAGATCACCATCAGATATAGGTTTCCTATGCCCAGAATAGAGGACCTCATGGATTGTTTGGGAGGAGCTCGGTACTTTTCTAAAATTGATCTTAAGAGTGGATACCATCAAATCAGGATTAGACAAGGGGATGAATGGAAGACAGCCTTTAAGACTAATGAAGGTCTTTATGAGTGGTTGGTGATGCCATTTGGATTGTCTAATGCTCCAAGCACTTTCATGCGTCTAATGAATGAGGTGTTGAAGAAGCTGCATGAGGAGAAACGGATGATTAATATGGAGAAGAGTGTCTTCATGAAGGAGGAACTCACATACCTGGGATTTGTGATATCCCAAGGTAGTTTGAAAATGGATCCAGAGAAGATAAATGCTATTCTATCTTGGCCAGCACCTAAAACAATAAGTGATGTAAGAAGTTTTCATGGGTTGGAAACTTTTTATAGGAAATTCATAAGAGGATTCAGTCATATTTGTGCACCCATTCTAGATACCATAAAAGGAGGATAGAAATGTAAGTTTGTTTGGAATAGAGCAGCTGATGAGTCTTTTGAAATTCTCAAACAGAAAATAGCAAAGAAACCCATTTTGGTTGTGCCTGATTTTAATAAGTTGTTTACTGTGGAATGTGATGCCAGTAACCTTGCCATTGGTGCTATCTTGAGTCAGGAAGGCAGGCCTGTTGCTTTCTTTAGTGAAAAACTGAATGATGCTAAAAGAAAGTATTCCACATATGATCTAGAATTGTATGCAATGGTTCAAGCATTGAAAAATGGAGACATTATCTCTTGCCCAAGGAATTCATTGTTTATACTGACAACCATGCTTTGAGTTTTCTGAATTCGCAGGAGAAGCTAAATCATAGGCATATGAAGTGGGTCGAACAACTCCAGGCGTATACTTTTTCCATCAAACATAAGAAGGGACAAGCCAACAAGGTGGCAGATGCTTTGAGTAGAAGGGTGTGCACTATACAGGAAATCTAGTTGCAAAGTGTGGGAGTGGATTCTCTTAAGAATATGTACTAGGATGATGAGGACTTCAAAAAGATATATGTAGTTTGTTCACAATTTTTAGATTCCTATCATTCTAATTTTTCTGAATATTTGTTACAGCAAGGGCTACTGTTCAAAGGCAGCCAACTGTGTGTACCTAGGTGTTCCATGAGGGAGAACATCATAAAAGAGAAGCATTGCGGTAATCTTGGAGGTCATTTTGGACTGGACAAGACGTTGGAACAAGTGAGAAGGCTTTACTTCTGGCCTAAGATGCAAACAGATGTTAGGAAATTTGTAGAAACTTGTAGCATTTGTTAGAGGGCAAAAGGAACTTCATCCAATGCCGGTCTCTATCAACCACTTCCAATTCCGCAAAGGCCATGGGAGTGCATCAGTATGGATTTTGTTTTGGGTCTTCCCCAGACTCAAAGAGGTTTCGGCAGTGTATTTGTTGTAGTTGATAGATTCAATAAAATGGCTCATTTTGTACCATGCAAATGTACCAATGATGCTTCACACATTGCCGGTCTGTTCTTTAAAGAAATAGTTCAAATTCATGGTTTGCCATTGAATATTATCACTGACAGAGATCCCAAGTTTGTGGGACATTTTTAGCACACATTGTCGACGAAATTGGGCACTCAATTATCTTTCATGTCAGCCTATCACCCTCAGACGGATGGACAAACTAAGGTCGTGAATAGATCACTGGGTAATCTTTTGAGGTGTTTGACTAAACAGCATGGAGAAGCATGGGATATGATCATCCCACAAGCAGAGTTTGCATATAACGATTTTGTTAATAGGAGCACAGGAAAGAGCCCTTTTGAAGTTGTATATGGGATTCATCCCAGGGGAATTTTGGAGCTCAGGGATCTCCAGAACATGGAGAAAAGGAGTGCACAAGGAGAAGATTTTGTAGTCAGCATGAAGGATATCCATGATGCTGTAAGAGAAACTATCTAGAAGAACACAGGGAAGTATAAAGAGAGAGCTGATCAGGGAAAAAGGGATGTCCAATACAAAGTTGGGGATCTGGTAATGGCATATCTGAAGAAGGAAAGACTTCCAAAGAGGCAGCCCACGAAGCTTCTTATGAAGAAGATAGGTCCATGCAAGATTGTACACAAATGGCCTAATGCATATGAAATTGAACTTCCTCCAGGTTTAGCAATATCACCCATTTTCAATGTGTCAGAACTGTTTCCATTCAGGGGAGACAATGTTACAGATTCAGATGTGACAAGAGCAGGGGATGCAGAATGGATTTTTGATCTTCCACTGAGTCAGCCAGTACAGGTGGAATGTATTTTGGACACCAAGGTTTAGAAGAAGACTATACATAAAACCTATAAGTAGTTTCTGGTCAAATGGCATGGTTTGCCTGATGAGGATGCTACCTGGATGAGCGAGGAAGACATCATCAAGCATGGGGTTAATATTTCAGACTTGGTTCCTCAAGGGACTTGAGTTCTTTTAAGCCCCAAGAGTATGGTACAGGGGCACCTAACAAATCTTTTATTTTTGTTTGGATAAGGTCAAACTGACTAGTTGTTCGTTTTCAGTTTTTGTTTTGTTCAGTTGTAATAAAAGTAGTTTGGGGATATGAAGCAGTTGGCCTTCCCCAACTATCATGAACTGTTTAATCTCCCAATGTGTTGGGATAAATTGGCAGCAGAACAAACATTTGTGTTCGGTTCTAGATTCGGTTGTGTAAGTTCAAATTCTATGCTGAAGAAGAATAAGACTCTGTTCCGTCAGTTTAGTGTTTCCTATTTTTGTTTGAAGTTTTCGTAATTTGTTTGTTGTAGATTTTACCTTCCTGCGGTTTGTCACAAAATAGCTTGTTGAGGCATTCCACTGTTTCGACTCTCGTTGAGATCGGTGGGATGGCTGCAGTGTATATATATATTTGTTTTTGTTTCTTTTGTTTTGTGTTGAGGTTGGCGGTGCAGGGGATTGAAATGGAACAATCCGTACAGTAGGAGACCTAGCATCTCCATGTGCTAGGGTCTGGGTTGGAAGTTAGACGATTTGAGGACTTGTAGTTTTGTGAAGGCATCATTGGCGAGATAGTGGTCGTCGATAGGAGATTTGAACCTCGGAGCGATAGTTTTAGTCTACCCGAAGAGTGATCGGGGTGACCAAGTGTATTGGCACATACAGGAAAAGTTCCGCTGATGATATAAGTCTTACCAACGAGTGAGTTCGAAGGTTCATCGGTGAGGAACAACTTTAGTCTCACCGAAGGTGTATTGTGAATGCATATCGCAAATGTATGTTGAGAATGTATGTGAGAATATACATTTTGTTGGATACAAAGGGTGACCGGTAGCAATGGTGCGAATAGGGTAAAGATACATTGGTCCACCGGTAGTAGCAAGTCATGTCTTGTATATACAATAGTTTGCCATATCGGCGTGAGTGGTAATATCGGGGGACAAGTGCCAGATCCCACCGACGAAGGAAGTCTTGCTGAAGGCTACATAGCGTATCGGCGTATTGGGTGAAGACCTTAAGCGTTCACCGATGATTGAAGTCTTGCCGACGGATGTGCTTGAAAGTGACATCGAGGAGATAGGTGTGTCGATGGAATGGTTTTTGAGTTGGCCGACAGTGTTAAGTCCTATCGATAGGCAAGAAACCTAGGATCGTCTGTCAGGGAAAGTTAAGAGATCGGCCAGATAAATAACAAGGTGGCCGACGGGGTATGTTTGGCCGATAAGAACATATCGCCAAGACAGAAGTCACTCTCTCGCCAATCAGTTTGTTGATCAAACCTACGCTTCCACTGAGCCCTCTGCATCAGTTATCCATTTGAGGTTACCCTTCAAACACTAAAACAAGCTTTACTATACATAAAATTATATATATAATTAAATATATATGAATAATTCTACGTAAATTTTGACACTTTGTTCAAAATCTTCTCTTTCATATGATATAGTCTTCGTAAAATTTTAATTGTATGTTATAGTAAAAAAACCTAAATATGGCTATACAACCATCAAATTTGGGTCCAAAATATAGTTAAAATTTTCCTTGTTCATGGAACCTATATGTTCAAAAAATAATAAAGAAATCATAGGGTACAAAAATGTTATAGTCATACATGGAGTAGAAAACATCTTTTTGTCAAAACTCATTCGAGGGTTGGTAGGAATATTAAACAAAATTGTCTTGAGTTGTTTTGTTTTAGTTTATTATTTAATTTTTTTAAAATATTTACGTTTATTCATATTCTACTGGTAAAAATTGTATACTCATGTCCTTTTCTTTTATGTTTTAGGTTTACTCTAATTACAATGTCATTTATATGTTGATTAGTATTTAAGTTGGCATATTTTTATATGGAATTTGACCAATAATTTTATCCTAATCTCATTCCATCTTCACACATACCAAGGGTTTGTACTTGATCAACCATCTCCACCACTCATCATCTTAGTCACAACTCACAATTACAAATTTGACCTAAGTCACTTGCATGCATATTTGAACCCCACACTATTAAATTTAGATCAATATTTCCTCCCTTATTAGCCGTTACATGAGTTGATTGTAGTGCAAAGTAATATCGTTGTATGCAAAGTCATTTTCCGTGTATTATACAAGTGGGAAAGTCATGGTGATGGTAATGCACACCAAATTCCTCCGCCCTCCTTGTACGTCTATTTGAAGACCATAAATGCACACTAAATTCCTCTGTCGTCCTTGTACAAAATATTTGAATACTATTCATTATATTGTAATACACACCAAATTTGTCCATCCTGTTGTACGAAATATTTGAAGAACATTACAAATAGCAAGTGAAGCTTTGTTACATATACGAAATATTTGAAGACATTCATTATTTGTATGTGGACAAAGCAAGTAGGAAGGAAAAAACAATATTATATAACACATTTCAATCCCTCATGTGACCACACGCAAAAAAGCTACTTAGGAGTGGACATAAAATGGAAAGTGAAAATGTTAAAGGCACAACTAAGAACTAGTTCGCACCAACTTAGATGTGAAACCGGAAGGTGGTCGAGGCCTAAAGAAGAATGGGAGGAGAGAATCTGCTATTTATGCAATATGGATTTAGTGGAGACGGAATGGCACTACATTATGGAGTGCCTAGCCTACGAGGATATTAGGGTCAATTACAAGGATACTTTGAATGTTGACTTCTTGACCAACTTGTTTGAAGAAGAGAGGTTAATTAAACTTGCGGTGTATTTGATCAAGATACATAGCAGAAGATCTAAGATCCAAAAAGCAAAAGAGTTCAGTTAGGGGCTGTGTGAGTGGTCTGCCTTTTGCGGCTCTTTTTGCAGCGTGTTTTGGTTTCTATGGTCCCATAGGCTGTCTAGCCTCGTGGACGTTATTAAAAGCCTTCATTCATTCTTATTGCTTATTGGCGAACATTGACAACCCTGCTGACAAGTCCGATTTCCTCATCTGCTTCGAGCTTGATATCCCTGCTAACCCTCGAATGAGTTTTGACAAAAAGATGTTTTCTACTCCTTGTATGACTATAATGATTTGTACCCCGTTATTTCTTTATTATTTTTGTACTTTTCCCTCGTGGGCCATACATCCGTCTGTTAAAACAGAGATATTATTTATGTTTTCTGTATGTCGTATGATCTGCTTTTGCGATCGCAATTTGAAGCGAAAGTCTTTCGTGGCCGGAGCAAACTCTGTCCAACTATGTTTTTTACACTCATTTCTCCGCGTTTGACGAATTCCTATACTTGAAAGGTCACATCGACACTATGGTTGCCGTGTCAATATTTCAAATTAACTGTGTAAGCTGTCATAACATAATTTCTGTCAGATTATTTATCATCGCAATTATTTCCATCACTGACCAACAATGAATAGTTTAGATCAGAAGACTTAAATCGCGTCCATTTCCTTCCCACGCCGACCACCGAAAGACTTTTACTTCAGATGCACAAAACATGAATACTCTGTGTTTTAAGAGACGGATCAATGGCCACTCGGGCCTTGAATTTAACGGTCGACTCTACCTGTCAAACAAACTTTTTATGACGGTTCTTCATTTTAACTTGTCCTTCTAAAATTAAGATATATTTTATTATAAATTAAATTATTTAAGTTAAATATATATTAAAATAATTTTATATAAATTTTGACAGTTGTATAAAAAATTTCCCTTTCTAAAATTTTAATTGTAATTTACGTAACAATAGCTAAATACAACTATACGACCATTAATCAAATTTTTCCCTATTCACAAACCTCATATATTCAAAATAATAATAAATAAATTACAGGGTACAAAACATTATAGTCATACATGGAGTAGAAAGCATCTTTTTGTCAAAACTATCAGAGTTGGTAGGAAGATATAAAGAATATCTTAGTTGTTTTGTTTCACTTTTTTTATTTAATTCTTTACTATTAAATTGGGGAATGCAACCAAATATAGAGCTTGAAAGAGTGAAGGGATGACCTCTAAGATGATGAAAGATTTCCAATCTTGACTAGTCATTGAAGTTAGCCATGTTCAAATGTTATTGAAGAATGTTGAGTTCCATGTACTAGAAAATGAAAATTTGATCTTCCTAAAGACTCAAATGGAGAAGAGAATTTTATATATGACTGAGATGATTGGACTATTGAGTGAGAAGAACATAGAATTGGAGCTTGATATTCATCAACTTTAGTTGATGAATAACAACCACTGCCAATCACAAAAGACTTTGACTTCAAATTGTGATCATTGATAAAAAGTAGATCATGTGACATGCACAAAACAAGAATATTCTTTATTTTTAAAGATGGATCAATGACTCATTCTATAAAAATACAAAAGTACTAAAGAAATCATGGCATACAGACCAATCAGGTCCTAAATTTGATGGTCAACCCTACCTATCAAGAAATTTTATATGATGGTTATCCATTTGAAGTTACCCTTCAAACACTAAAACATCCTTTACTATAAGTAAAATTATATATAAATTAAATATATATGAATAATTCTACATAAATTTTGAAACTTTGTCGAAAATCTTCTCTTTCATATGATATAGTCTTCGTAAAATTTTAATTGTATGTTACAGTAAAAATACCTAAATAGTTAAAATTTTCCCTATTCATGGAACCTTTCTGTTCAAAAAATATAAAAGAAATCATAGGGTACAAAAACGTTATAGTCATACATGGAGTATAACACATCTTTTTGTCAAAACTCATCCGAGGGTTGGTAGGAATATCAAGCAAGATTATCTTGAGTTGTTTTTTTTAGTTTTGTTACCCAATTGTGCTTTCCAGTGCATTCAGGTCAGGCTATAACATCATTTATTTTCTGCTGCTTTGAAGAAGCAGATAGGTTCAAGAGGAAAGGTGAAGAAGGTTGAAAACCCTCAATCAACCCTAAAAGGCCTACTGCCCTAGTGGAGGGCCATTCCAGTGATCACCATTACCAAGATCATGTAGCAACTCAGTAAGAGTTGCTACATGAGCCAGATAAGATGGGAAGGACACCCAAACAGAGAAGGAGATATCCTAGGACTGGCAGGAGAAAGGAAGGCTAATCTATGTGTTGCAGTTTGTGTTGCAAGTTGTTTCCATTGTTCATTCTTTACAGTTGATACATTATCAAATGAAAAAGGTACACAAATGTTGCCAAATCCATCCATGATTATGAACATCTGTATCATGTAATCATTTTCAGTTTATCTTTAAGTAATTGATTCACAAAGAAGAAGCAATATATAAGAACATTGCATAAAATAGCTATTCATATTCATAAGGAGAAAGTGTTTATATGCTCCCATGCAAGCCATGGGATTTATTGTACAAGATGCAATAAAAGAGAACAAGTACATTTGAAGAAAAAAGTAAACATATAGGAAGGAGAAGGATCCCTCATTGCCTGAATGACAAATCCCACTAACAACTGCACCATCTTCAGTTGCCCCATTGATATCTCCAAGTGAACCTGCAAGAAATAATGAAAAGTGGTGTTAAAGCTCAGGATCCTTTCCACTTCGATATGCAGGAATATCAAAAAGTACCTGATACCTTGCACAACATGTAATCATGAGGATGGAAGATATAAATAGACATTAGATGCAGATAGACAATCACAAGAAAATGCAAGAAGGAGAAATTAGATTAAACAATCAAAGGAGAGGCTAATCAGCCTTCATGTTTTCTCTAACAATTTTGTTGAATGTGTAGGCACAGGTACATGAAGACTCTTTACTGATAATATGCCTTTAAGCTATCTTAGCAATCTCATAGGAACACCAAAGACCAAAGAATTGTAAAGGAATATGCCAGTAGTCTTGCTAGATATAGAGGACAACATAACAACCCTTGAAGACAACAAGCGAATGGCAAAAGATAGAGTTTTCTCCATGTAAGGTCAGTGCCAGTCAAAACAAGGATGGAAGAAATCTGACAGAGTTTTCATGATAAGGGGAATAGAGAGCAGTCATGTCAAGTGTCAAGATGATCATAATAAGGACTATCATAGCTGTTGCAAGGGGACAGTCTATATGTATCAATGACCTTCATGATCACAAGAATGTAAGCAACCCTTAGCTACACAGTTAGAGAGCTTTGAAGAAGCAACAAACATGGCTGAAAGGTCTCAAAAAACACAATGAAGAGGAGCACTCATACCAACAAGTAGCATGGAGAAGAAGAGAAAAGTAAGGTAGTGACAGTAGATGGAAAAGGACCCCCATGATCATGATGTTCTAAGGTGATATCTCAGCATCTTCAGGCATAAATAGAGAGCAGCTTAGAGAGTTGACAAGAGTTCATCATAGACATCCATCACAAGGTTTCTCAGGTATAGCCACCATAGACTATTAAACATAGTCATTTAAAACTGTGTAAAGGCATATCATGGAGCCACATTAAAAGGTTGATACAGAGAAGCAATCAATTTGGAGAACACTAGTCATATCTGAGGAGAAATCATGTAATAGTGAGAGGTTAAGATAGAGGTCTATTTGAACAAGACAAAGGATAGTGGAGGTGTCTTGACCCTACAAGGCACAAGTGAAGTATGCAGGAGTTAATATCTAGGCAAAGTCCTTTAAGTATATCAAATGTCTTGACCTCAGATAGAGAGACTACATAATGTGCATCATCACGATAGAAGATAGAGATGGTTTTCTAGATTTAAGGAGAGAGACTATCAAATGTCCAAAAGGTACATGGATTGCAAGTGATCAATAGAATCAGAGTTGGGGTTATGAAAAAGAGTACAAGCTTTAGAATCAACACAACAATACCATTATCAAAGGCATGCAACCCACACTCCATCACACCTCAGTGGCACACAACCAATGTTGAATGTCAAGAACACTGAGAGGGGGGGTGAATCAGTGTTCTAAATATTTTTTCATGCACTTTAACTTTCAACCATTTCCCAAAATTAATTAAACAAAGGCACAACATGCATATGAACAGCAACCATAAAAACATGACACATGGACACTAAGATTTTTACGTGGAAAACCCAAAATGGGAAAAATCATAGAGAGGATTAGCTCTCAAATATATATTGCAATCTTTACAAATAATGATGATCAGGCTTGGTCACTCCATGGGCCTGGAACATGCTGGCTCACTGCCATGAAGTACAACTAGGTCTAGCAGGGTCACTGCCTCAACCCTAAGCCTAACAAGATTACAATAAGGGATGTTAAACCTTGAGGGTTGTTAAACCCTATTGGAGGCTTACTTCCTTAATGACGAAGGCTCATTGCCAGGTACAAAGCAAATTGCACATGAAAACTAAATACTGCATAAGCAACTGTCACTACATGGGTGCAGTCATTTAGCAACTGAATTTTGAATCCTGTCTTCATTATCAATGATCTATGTCATTGCTCTACTATTCATATATATGCATCCATCTACCACACTTCATACTACTTCTCAATCGAAATGCATCGCTCTTATATATCCGCATCATGATTTGATCCAAAATTAGGTCGGCATCCAAGAAGTGAAATGTGCACATAGAAAGGTGTAGCTTGTCGTCTCAAACCAATGCACGATATGTTATGCAGACCCAAATCTTTGCCCAAATGTGTTTAAATAGGTTGGCTCCAATCATTCAATCACTTAAATAGATCCTTCACACACTATCTCTTCTCCGCACATTGATTTATCATACTAGTTGGCCTATTCCTTAAGAGCATGCTTAACAGGTTCATTTGTAGACTTACAATTTTTACTGTGGATTACAAAACACTTCCAAAATCATATCAAGGACTCTTTGTACATTCCCACTCTTACCCTTAGAACTGTAAGGCATGATATCATCTTGCAGAGAAATGTAGACCATTACAATGTTCAATGTTCACTGTCTCTACTATGCCTCTATTCATCCGAACTTAAATAATTCTTCCAAATGACTTCCAAAGGAAGTCAAGACTTGATCTTTGGAACACAACTTCAAAAACTTATAAATATAATACCTGAGCCACATTTCTAGATGATCATCTGTGGAGGCATATTGACCCACTTACTGTCCTCTACTTTGTGTATACCCATACTTAGCCATTTTCTATCAATCGGACCTGAAATCCAATATGTCCTTCCGAAGTTATCTCTTCATGTCAAGGTGATAAGATCTCTGAGCCTTGTTGCCATCAATGATAACATACCAAAGCAGTGTCTCTTGCCAAAAATCTCCCCCTTTGGCATTGATGGCAACACTTAGTAGTGAAAAATGCTTAACTGCTCCCCCTTACTATATACTTTGTTTTCCTGCTCCCCCTCAGATGTTTTACCCTGGCATTTTTCACTGATCTTTTTCTCCCCCTTTGACATCAATGGCAAAGGGTGTGATCTGGAACCAAATTTTTTTTGTCAAAGTTTCAAAAATTTTATGTACTCTGTCACATATTTACAAGTATAATCTTCATCTTTATATTACATGTATTTGAGAATGTCATTGAATATGTTCTTAATCTGTGCCCACTCAATATTCCATCTATTCTTGGCATTATCCAAAATATGAATGTGTCCATTGAAGAGAAAAATTAGAGTTTCAACTATTTGTAGGTCTGATGATGTGGCAGTTTGTGCAGCAAGCTGTGCTTCAGCTACAAGCTTGGACATCGAATCCAATTTGGGACTGATCAGTCTTCTTAATTGTCCCATTCTACTCTTTATTTGATACTTTTGATTTATTAAATTATTCAAGTCATTGTGGATGTTAATGACTTGAGCTTTCTTGTTGCTGGTTGATTCATGTACCATATCAAAATTCTTAGAAATATCCATCAATTTTTCTTCCAATTCCTTGATCTTTTCTTCTGTCTTCTTTGTAACTTCCGGCCATGATAGAAAAAATTTATATACATCACCAGCTTCTACAATAGCACAATGAATATTTTGTATTCCATTATCTAGTTGAGCCTTATCATGGTCTATCAACTTTGTCAACTCATCTAGCCTTTTCTCATTCAACTCTTGTCTGACTTTTGTTTCAGCAGATTTTTCAAGAGATTCAAAGTGTGTACTTACAAAATGAATTAGTCCTGAGTTGACAAGTGGTAGATAGAGAGGTATCCTTCTGGTAAGTTGGCACCAACTTTTCCAAAATGTTGGATGCATCATTTATGAGTTCACTATCCTCAATGTGGAACTTCAAAATCTCTTTTCTTGATTTAGCTTGGACAACTGAAGCCAACTTGAAAATTTGAGCAGGAGACATTGTTTCTAGGTTTATTGGACCTTGGATTGATTCAAGCTCATCTAGAACTAATTCTTCTTTTTTCGAAAGCTCTTTTACTATCTCCACAGTGTCTCTTGCTTCTTCTTTAGACACTTCTTCTTCTTGATTTTGTTCTGGAGGTTCCATGTCCATATTCTCTTGTTGACCAATATTTTTCTCCAGTGTAGGGCTTTCCTCAACTCGATCAAGTTCTTGATTATCAACTTTGATCTTCTCATCAATTTTCTCCTTGTTTTCTGGATCATCAGTCTGTTGTCCTGGAAGACTTGTTTCAGTTTGATCCTTTTCAGCAAGAGGGGTTTGATCAGATTCTCCCTTTTGCTTTTTTGTTACTCTGTCTTTTACCAGAGGATTTGTATTAGTTTGCTCCAAGCCTTGATCCATGCCAACTTCTGGAATAGATGTTTCATCTCCAACATTTGTTTTTTTGTTGTCATAGATTGTAGGAATATTGTTTTTCTTCAATGCAGCCAAGGTGATCTCCTTTGTTTCTTTGACCACTTTATCAATTTCTCCCAACATCAATGAGTTCATTCTTCTCTTGGTCCTGAAGGCATCCTTGATTTCTTTTGAGATTTTGGCCTTCTCCTCAGGAGTGATCTCCAGGCATAATCGTATCAATGAGTGTTCTCTCAGCTCAACATCTTTTTCCATAGCTGTTTCTCTTCTTGTACTCATTATGTTGCCCAAGCTGTGTGGTAAATCAATAATAATTTCAATCAGTGCCTTATTGTAGATGTTTAGATATTCTACAATAGCAGTCTCAATGATCCTCTTATCTAGATCATTGTATTCATCATACAACTGAGCAATGGGTTTCAGGTTGCCATCCATTGTTATGGCTTTGAGAACATCCTCAAGGCTTATAGTTGCTTCCTCTGTCTGAGGCTCATCTAGATTTAACCTTTTCCCAGATCTACTTGTACCAAAGGGTTTCTTTTTGCTAGTTCCTAAGGCTTTTGTGGTCTCAGTATTCATCTTCTTTACTTCCTCATCTAATTATGTTGATTTTTCATCAACAATTATACTTACATGCATTCTCTTGGCCTTAGTCTTCTTTCTTTTGGAACTATTGGGAGGTGTTTCCACATTTGCATATGGTGTGGAACCGAAGGGAGTGGATGTGGCTTTTATAGAGGTGGAGGCTCTAGTTTTTCTTTTTTAATTCTCTGGCCTTTTTGGCTCACCTTTTGGTTCTTCTAGAGCTCCAGACGATTCACCTTTTCTCTTTTCTTTTGCTTCCTTAATAGATTGTGCCTTTTCCCTTGCCTTTGCCACTTCTTCTTTTGTGAATCCATGTTTTATGGCAATTACTTCTGCCACTTTCCTCATTTTCCTTAAGATTTTAGGTTTTCTTACCTCAACATGAATTTTAGCATGTAATTCCTCATAAGTCCCAAATGTTTCTTCCTTGAGATCTATGGGTTTACTTAGCATATATTCGGCATAGTTTTCCAGTACAACTCCATCTACCTCATATCCCATAGGCATAACCCAGACCGTTCTGGGCTCAACGGCCTCCATCAAACACTGATCTTTTGTCATAATAAAGCAGATTATATCCTTGTATTTTTCAACAACTATTTTGGGGATTCTTTCTCTGGCTTGCATTGATCTTTGGAAGTTCTTGAAATAACCCCATAGGGCTATATTCTGTGCATCAATGGTGCCTATGCTACTCAATAAATTTCTAATTTGGACCATAACAGGTTTGTCATTGGTCCAGAATAGGTTGTTCATACCAGGCAACTCTTGCATAAAATAGAAAAATAAACACATGATTAGTGTGCCAAATTTGAATGGGTATTTACCTTCTTTTGTCTTCTTTAGGTTATCCATTACTTGCTGTCGAAGCAATTCACAGATGTCATAATCAACATTTTCCTTAATCATTTGATAGGCTGTATATATGGCTGTGCCTGAAACAGAGTTTTCTCGGTTAGTGAAATAAACTTTGTATCCCAACACCATTGAGGCAAATCTCATAGTATGATCCTCAATATCATTTATTGTCAAGGCTCTCTTATCAAATTTTTCTTTGGTAGCAGCCATTAGTGTATCATTTTTCACGACTTTCATTAGTGGCACTAATTCAGTAGAGAATAATCTAGTGACTACCCTTATAGAATCTTTCGTAATCTTGAAGGGTCTCTCAAGCCATAGAATTCATCATGAACCCTGCTTAACACATACCGAACCCATTCATCCTCCATAAACATAGGGAAATCCAAGGACTAAATAAATTTATTTTCTTCCAATGCTTGATATTCATTCTTCAGATCGAGATTATAATTACTCAAGTGTTTTATGTAGAGATCAGTAAACCTGCTATCACCAAATTCCTCTAGGGTGACATGAATATATGCCCTAACATCCTCTGCATACATGACTTCGTGAGGAATATTTGAGAATGCACCCAACTAATCGACTTCAGTTGATTTGAATAGGTGTTTCTTAAATTTTGGTCGAGGTCGTTCAGTAATATCAACAACTTGTGGTGATGCCATCTCAAAATTATGACAGATTCACAAGTAGGGTTTGAACGGAAGTACCTTGTTTTGCCGAATTAGGGTTTCCTTTCTCTAAATTTCTCCAAGCGCTTCAATTTTTGGTTGTCGCTACTCAAGGTTTGCTTCAGTCTCTCTAAATACTTGATAGCTTTGAGTACAAAGTGATTTTGAGGCCAAACAAGTTCCCCTTTTATTCTTCACAAGACTTAAACTAAGTCATCATAAATGTTCATTCTCGAAAAGTTGTTAAAACCCTTTACTGAAGAATATAGTCGATTAGGATTGCTCTGCAATATGTCGCATTGAACCTTTTTCTTCTAGTTTTTTTTTTAAGAGATGTGTCACATCAGATTTCATCATACACATTCGTGCCAGAATCTGGCACCCACTTTCTGGCTGGGGGATTTGGATTTTCAACATTTCTCCCCCTAAGTCAGAGCTCTCAATTTACTTCCCATAGGAAGTGTCCACACCAGATGCTGGTGCAGATCCATCCTTAACCTCATTTACATCCATTTTAATCTAGATCATACTCATCTCATTCTTGGTTTTCATTGGATCAACCTTTTCTTTTCCCTTATCATTCCTCTGCTTTGTTTTTCTTTCTTCAGCATAGTAACTTCTGTTCATATTCTTGCTTCTACAGAATCTTCTAACATGTCCAAATTTGTTGCAACTGAAACATTCAATGTTTCCTTATCCTTGATTTCTTCCTCTGAATGAATTCATCCTTGATCTGCATTGATTAGCCATGTGTCCAAATCTATTGCACGTGAAACACTTTCCATTGAAGAATTGACCATTCTTAGAATAGTTTGGCATATTTCTTGACATACTTCTGCACTCATTTGCTTTATGTCCAATCTTCTTGCAATTAAAACATTTACCAGAGAAAGATGGAGCATTTTGATTCATTCTACTTCTACACTGAGCAGCCCTATGACCATACTTATTGTATTTATAACAGTGACCATTGAAGGATGGGTACTTCTAAGAATTTCCAACTGTCTAATGTGAGGTCTTCTAGGTCTTCTTCTTTGATTTTTGAACTGGTATCCTTTGTTTTGCCTTGACTCATTGTTTATTTGAATAGATTTTGAACTTTCTCCTTTCTCAAATCCTAAACCTTGCTTGTCATCAACACTCTTCTGGCTAGCAATCATTTCATCAAGCTTTGCAATACTTATCTTGAATTTTCCTTCAAAGCTTCTAGCCTTTTCCAGATCCCTTTTTAAACTTACAATTTCTTTTTCAAGTTTTGCACAATCTTCTAATCCGTTCTTCACAATTAGATTTAGATCATCTTCTGCTCTTGTTCTTTCTATAATTTCTGCTTCCAATTCATTCAGGGCTTCATTTGCTGATATCAATTGATCATTAACTTCTTTGTATATGTCTTTGAACTTCTTGACTTACTCTTTTAGCTTGGAGATGCATTCATCAAATTGTTGCAAATTTTCTTTCAGATCCCTAACTTCTGCTTCAAAATTTTCAAGATCCATAAGAGCTTCTTCTAGTTTCTTGTTGCTTTCATCATTTCCAAATCTTCTTGTTGCCATGATCGCACTATCCCAGATCTTCCTTAAGCTGATAGACTTTTTCCAAGGAACCTCGCTCTGATACCAATTGTTGAATGTCAGGAACACTGAGAGGGGGGGTAAATCAGTGTTCTAAAAGTCTTTTCATGCACTTTAAATTTCAACCATTTCCCAAAATTAATTAAACAAAGGCACAACATGCATATGAACAACAACCATAAAAACATGACACATGGACACCAAGATTTTTACGTGGAAAACCCAAATTGGGAAAAACCACGGAGATGATTAGCTCTCAAATATATATTGCAATCTTTACAAATAATGATGTTTAGTCTTAGTCACTCCACGAGCCCGGAACATGCTGGCTCACTACCATGAAGTATAACTAGGTCTAGCAGGCTCATTGTCTCAACCCTAAACCTAGCAAGATTACAATAAAGGTTGTTAAACCCTATTGGAGGCTCACTGCCAAGCTCACTGCCTTGATGATGAAGGCTCACTACCAGGTGAGTGAGTGCAAGATCATGATGGGCTAAACAGTGGCAATGGAGAAAAAACTTGCTGGATGAAAAAGTGCTAACATTTAAACTAATATTTAGATTTGGATGGAAAGGATGTTAATATTTCTATCTCAAATATGGATTCCCTCCAAAAATACCTTAGTATTACCTCATATTTAGGCAAGTGGGAGCCCCAAAACTTGCCAAAGAAACTTGCAAAACCACCCATTTAGTGTTATCTTGAAATTTGCACAATTTCATCATTGAAGCTGACAGACTTTTTTGTAACTAAATTTAATTAAATGAAAAGGGTTTATAGAGGAAGCTATTAAAATTCTAAAAATATAATATATGCCTCATATAATTTTAATTGGTAATTATTGTTAATTTTCTACATACGCTATGTCTGATTTCCTAATAGATATACATGTTGAAAAACATCCATAACTTTCAACATATTAATCCTTTTTTAAATCCAAAAGATGCGTCACATTCTAGGATTTATTGGGTATACATTAAAATTTAAAATTTTTGAGTTTCATATATTTTTGATTAAGTTAGGTTGGCTGGAAAATTAATGTTTAATATTTTAAAAAAGTCACAGTAAAAAAATCATAAATAATTATTAATTTACTTAAAAAATTCAAAAAAATATGTGTCACATCCGGTCATGTGTCCTTTACTTAAATCCAAATCATGGAGGAAAAATATTATTTTTTTCTCATACTCAGGTTAGCCGAAATGACACCTACTTTTTACGTTTTTCTAAAAATTCTAGTAGTGCTTCATTGAAATATCTAATTTTCACCAAACTATTTTTAAAATTTTCAAAAAAAAATTAGTAGGCCATAAACTACATTCAATTTATTACAAATTTTATTACTACCTTATTTCTAGATTGTGTAGATAACTCATTCAAGTTTTGACATGAAGTTACTTAAGTCTGTTTTTCACATTTACATTGCCACTTAGGGGTAGTGTTTGGCCCATCATGATCTTGCACTCACCCAAGTACAAAGAAAATTGCACATGAAAATTGAATACTGCATAAGCATCTGTCACTATGCCAGGGTGCAGTCATTTAGCAACTAAATTCTGAATCCCAAGTCTTCATTATCACTGATCTGTGTCACTACTCTTCTATTCGCATATTCACATCCATCTACCACATTTCACACTGCTTCTAAACCAAAATTTGTCACTCTTATATATCTACATCATGATTTGATCCAAAATCAGGTCAGCATCCAAGAAGTGAAACGTGTACATAGAAAGGTGTAGCTTGTCGGCTCAAACCAATGCACTGTATGTTATGCAAACCCAAATCTTTGCCCAAATGTGTTCAAATAGGTCGGCTCCAATCATTTAATCACTTAAATAAATCCTTCACACACTATCTCTTCTTTGCACAATGATTTATCATACTAGTCGGTCTATTCCTTAAGAGCATGCTTAACAGGTTCATTTGTAGACTTACAATTTTTACTACGGATTATAAAACACTTCCAAAATCATATCAAGGAATCTTTGTACATTCCCACTCTTACCCTCAGAACCACAAGGCATGATATCATCTTACGGAGAAATGCAGACCATTACAATGTGCCCTGTTCACTGTCTCTGCTATGCCTATGTTCATCTGGACTTAGATAATTCTTCCAAATGACTTCCCGAGGAAGTCAGGACTTGATCTTTGGAACACAACAACTTCAAGTACTTATAAATATCATACCTAATCTGCATTTCCAGATGATCATCTGTGGAGGCATACTGACCCACTTACTGTCCTCTACTCTATGTATACCCATACTTAGCCATTTTCTGTCAACCAAACCTGAAATCCAATATGTCCTTCTGAAGTTATCTCTTCTTGTTATGGTGATAAGATCTCTAAGCCTTGTTGCCATCAATGAAAACATACCGGAGCAGTGTCTCTTGCCAACAACCAAGGTATCATCTCTCAAGCAAAATGTAACTCAAAATAGAGTGCAAGTAATAAAAAGAAGTGCCATTAAAACAAAGTGTCGCCAATTAAATTCAAAGGCATAAATGTTAGGTTTCAACAAAAAATGTAGAGTCACAGCAGATATCATCAAAGGGATAGTCATTAGCGGATGAGAGAAAAGTCACCAAAGAGGTCTAAGAACAGTCAAAAGGGTCAAGAAGTCATTGAAGACTATAGAAGAGCAGTAGCTGACAAATTATGTTAAGAGAGACAGTCAAGTCAAAAGAAGAACAATCATCCACCTTGTGCCACTATTCAAGAAAGCTTGTATATATAGAGAAATCATGAAATAAAGAAAAGTTGTGAATATTTATCTAGGAAGAAACATGTCTTAGCAGTCATATCACAATGATTCTAAAAGTTAGAGACACAGATCACAGGTCAGAGTAGTTTGAACACTGTAGGGTATAGTCCAAAAAGTTGAATTACAGTCCCTTGACGATTGTCAAACCAAGCCTATCAAGCCAATATACAGGTTAGAAGAAGATGACAGTGACACAAAGTGATAGGATTGTCAAATTGAGGCAACAAGCCAACAAATGATGAAGGAAATAACCAGAGAGCGACTGTGAAAGAGTTAGGAACAACCATCATGTTTTAGAGTTTCCAAAAGTGAAGGAGTAGTCCAAATGACTGTCTTAGCATGGTATGGAGGGTATAACAATCATTATTATGACTTATTACTGACTTATACAACCAATATTGTCATGAGAATGATTGTTCTAGCAGTATGAAGACTGTGAAAGAGATAGAAACAATCATCATGTTTTAGAGTTTCCAAAAGTGAAGGAGTAGCCCAAATGACTATCTTAGCATGGCATGGAGGGTATAAAAGTCATTATTATGACTGATTACTGACTGATATAGCCAAGATTGTCGTGAGAATGATTGTTCTAGCAGTATGAAGATAGCCATAAGGAAAGCACAAGATATGAAGGAAGTAGTCTTTTAGACTACTAATACAAGTCTTAGAAACTAAGGGAACAACCATCAAAGAAGATATTCCACAGTCATAGATATGCAAGAAGTGACTACCAAGAAGGCCACTCTTGTCTCTAGTCTTTCTTAACAGGTTCACCATTTCAGTTATGCAAAGGAAAGAACTGAGCTAATATTGTAAACCCTTCTCGCTTTGTTTTCAAACCAAAGAGGCAACAATCCCCTATCACTAGATGCAGATGCACAGTAGAATAATAGAGAAGCATAATGTTACCCTCATGAAAAGAAGCAGTAAATCTTTATAGTTTGCATCCAAAGAGAGCAAGGTTCTTGTTCTTTTTTACCATCAAGACAACAGAGCAACAATTGTATAAACAGTGAAGAAAAGGAATTCTTTTACTGGTCACTCACAGAGCCTTCAAAGAAAAGAACTAGGAGAGGAAAACAAGTTTTCTTTACTGTTTGTCCAATAAGGGATCATACACAAGAAGATGTGCATAGAACCCCACCTTTTCAAGAGCACATTCCATAGTCGGTATCAAGTAGAAAAGATGCCAAAGGAACAAATGTAATAGCAGAGATAAGAAATGGAAACGCTAACAAGGGTTGTAGAATGAAAGCTAGGGCCCTTGTCTTTCACAGTGCTAGCTATACAGAGCTTTCATGATAGAGAACATTCACAAGAACATAGAGAGGTAACCTTTCAAAGGAAGTATACAGAAAATCACCTCTTCAACTGTATTTTCCAGCAAATGGAGAATATACACGAAGGAGAGATACTTACCAGTGAAATAGCCTTCTGAAACAATCTTTGAAGAGCCTTCATAAAACCTTCAAAACCCCATGGCGACGCTCAAAACCTCAGAAGATGAAAAAGCATAGAAGAATAATGTGGAAATGAAAGTCTTTTAGGGTTTCACAAAGTTTTGCTATGTATGCCCTAATCCTCATGGGTTTCCTAAAGTCTTTTTTACTTTTGAAAGGAGAAAATCATTTAAACTAAGTATTATGCCCGAGTTCAACACTTTTTGAAGTGTGAATGGCTAGGAAGCATCGTGAGGCCATGGGATTTTAAGGTAAATCCAAGACAAATGAATGGTTAAAGAAAGAAAGCATCATCATAGGCTCTTAGGTCATTTTCAAAGGTTATTAAGGTCAAAATTGAACTCATTTATGAAACCCCTTTTTCTTTTTGCATAAGTTGAAGACAAAATATTGTATTTTAAACAAATATTAAGGGTAATAATTATAAATTACCTTAATATTTGTTTCACAAAACCAAGAAGATAATTGTAAAACACTTATTAAGGTGAAGTATGCACATGAATGACTCTTAATATTTGTCAAAAATAATATATTTTTGCCCTCTAATTATGCAAGGGAGTGAAGTGGAGACAAATTGAGGTGGCAAACTCATGTAGGAGGAGTTTCTCTTTCTATTTTTGACTTGGAGTCAAATATGCCTATTTTTGGCATTTTTTTGGTCAAACAACTTGAGAGGGGGAGTCATGAGCTAAAATATCTCAATTTGAAGCAGTTGTGGACCCTATTTTTTAGGCTTTTTCCTCTTTCTTGCCCAACAGCTAAAAGTTTCCTTTTCATCCTATTCATGCATCATTTGGAGTCCAGTTAGACTAGAGTTGAGTCTCCTTGGCTTTTGGAGACATATTTTTGTATTATAGGAGAAAGACCTTATGCTTTTTTCCTAGTTCTTGCTTGTTTCTTGCCTTTGCACATTGCAGAGAGATATTTAGTATTGTAACTCATCTTTTACAGGTTTTATACAGTAGTAGCTTCATTTTTTCAGCATATTTATAGTTTTACAGTTATTGTGGAGTTTTCCTTCCATTTCTCAATCAAATCAGGTGTTCTTCTTCAATTCATGTGTCTTGTCCCTTTTTAAATGATTTGATAAAGATTTATTGTGTTTAAATGAAAACCTTTAATTTTTATGTCTCGTTCATTGAATGCAAGTATACAAAGGTGCATTTTTTTTACCACAGGTTACAGATTGTGCAAGTGATTTCATGCCTTTCTGTGAAACATTTTTGTGATAAGATTGTTCAGTTTGAGTTGTATGAGCAGATGTTATTGGGAATAGTTGTGAATCAGTTGCGAGTTAGATTACAATCATTGGTGCATCACACCTTAGTATAAAAGTTTAGTTTATTTAATCATCCTTCTATCTATTTTCCACAAAGTATATCAGATCTAAGGAGCATTTAAAGGGAGCCAGCTCTTACGGAGGTTCATTCTCATCATAGACAACCCATAGTCTGAGAATGTTCTCATGTTGCATAGGATTGCCAAGTTTTAAGGCTTAGCATTCAAGGTGCAATCCTTCGTGACAACAAGTTTATTATTTAATTTTTTTAAATATTTATTTCCATTCATATTCTAATGGAAAAAATTGTATACTCATGTCCTTTTATTTTATGTTTTAGGTTTACTCTAATTAGGTTGTCATTTATATATTGATTAGTATTTAAGTTTGTTGGGAAAGCGAGGATCAACAAGCAACAATACAACCACAAAGCTATTTTGCACACAATAAGCCAAATTACATTGCCAAAAGATAAATGAAATGTACATAAGAGACTTTCTTAAATAGGAAAGGTAGAGGAGGTGAGAAGGTCATACACAACAACTGAGAAACCCTCCATAGGTGCAACAATTTTGTCTTGCTCAAGTGACACATGTTTGAGAAAGTGGTAAGTTTGCATGAAGTAGGTGTCTCACAAAGGTGAGTACACATGTCTTCACCACATGAGGTGAGACAAAAAGGTAAGAAGCCCAAAGTTGGACTTAGGCTAGCATGAATATAAATATCCTAGACATGCTTAAAGCTAACTAGATATATAATGTCATTTTTCACACTAACACCCCCTTAAGTGCAACTTAAGGAGTAGTGAAACAATGATAGGTCCTGGAAACTAGGCCTGATGAGGTACCCATGTACAAATGCATCTCTCATAAAGTGGAGAAAGAAAGAAAACCCTATGGAAAAAAATTTTCCTCCAAAAGAGAAAAAACAAGAAAGTGTACTAGAGACTGTACAAAATACCCGAAGGTGATAATCCTGCTATGAAGAATCTCTAGAAGCCTTATATGAAGCAACTTTGAACTTTGATGTAGCAATATGTGATAATGGCGGTGATGTCAGGTTCTAGAATCAAGAATCCATGTTCCAGATTCAGAGACTGTAGATGCAGAAAGAGCATGGCCCTTAAATGTTTCTAGTGTTGATGACGACTCTTGATTAGATTCATGATCCTTTATATTATGTTTTTCAAGAAGATTGGTAAGATTATTGATCTTCTTCAAACATTTCTACTCACTATGCCCAGTTTTATTGCAATATGTACACTTAGATTTTTCTTTGCCTTGATTTGAAGAGCTTAGAGTGTTTGATTTTGAGGATTCAACTTTCTTATCTTTCTTTATTTCTTTGTCCTTTTGTTTTTCTCCTTTGTTATTTTTCCAATTTCCAACAACAAGAGCATGTGGTTTATAATTCTTCATGGCACCAATTTGTATCAATTTATCCTGTTCCCTTGTTAAGTTAACAATGAATTCATCCAAAGTAGGCATTTTCCATGTAGCACCAAAAGGCCTTTTGGTGGTATAAAAAGAAGATCTGCAAAGATAGAATATTTAGGACCTAGTTTGGAAAGCATAGAAAGTATGAGTTGATCTTCTTTTTTTATCTATTCCACATTCCCTTAACTACAGTCTCAATGATTTGAAATTTGTGAAATAATCTTCTAAGGTATCAAAATCTCTAGGGCTCAAACTGACGAGCTCATTTTCTAACTCATGACTTTTTAATTCATCAACCTTCCCAAAGAATTGTTTTGAGGTTTTCCATACCTCATTGGGTGCTTTCAAGGTTTCAACATGACACAAAAGTTCAGGAGATAGATTTAGACATAAGAACCTAAAGGCCTGATCACATTTATTGAACCATTTTTCTTTATCTTTGATAGCATTTGGCTCTTTCTTTGTGCCTGTCATCACTATATATAACCCTTTATCCTTTAGCATAAGTTGAATATTGAGTTTCCACTCATGATATTTAAAGGGTGTTAGAGGTTTGATAGGATAATTTGGATCCATAATTTAATTAGATTGTTTTCAGATTTGTTTTTGAAATGTAAAAAGAAATATTGAGGAAGAAATGGAAGTGCACACAAGACATGACTCTAGATACCCCCTGTAACTCAATATTTTTATCCCCCCTGAATTTTGGCACTTTATAACAGTAGTGCATGAAGCAAGTCTAGTTGGAACAAAAAATGACACTTTATAACAATAGTGTAAAATCATTTCCAATAGATTAGTCTCAAAAAATTATTCACTTTCTAAAAAAATGACACTCAATTTCGAGTTGCCAATCAAAAGATACAATTGTTTTTCAAGTGACTTAACTTGTTGACAAAGAAGGGAAATAAAGTTTGAGAAAATGGGATAGTTCCCAAATCGTCTCAACACAACTTTGTTGGTGTTGGAACCAGCTTCCCATCAACTAGATAAATATGCCCAATTTCTCCTTTGTGGGTGAAAGTTACGACAAAATGAAAAAATGTCCTCCTTTGGCAAGTGAAGAGAACTTTGAATGAGCTTGGTTATTTTACATGGCATAAATGATATCTCCTAGTAGTTTGTCTCAGGGTTATAATTGTTGTGAAGGTTACACTAACAATTAAATGTCATAGTTTATTGCAGTGTTAAGTTAAATGCTATGTGTAACTACTAGTGGTTACTTACAATGCTAATGCTTACAGTGGGCATGTTACATAAAGCATGAAATAAAACTTAACATAAAAATTAAATAGTGACAACTTCAATGCAGGGTTTGACGTCAACCAATCAATGTCAAACAATTGTGTAGAGTCTGAGCTAGTGGAATTGGTGGTGCATATGGTATGGGCACCTCAGTATAGTCGTTCGGGCACCTTTAACCAGGTTGCGCTTCTATACAGGCCACTATTGAGCCTTTTTAAAGACCCTGCCTTTCCATAGATCATGGATTAGCCTTTCAATAAGGCTTGTGGTCTTGTAAAAATGCCCTGGTCAATTCGCTCTTGGGGGTTCGCTCTACTTTGCCACAAATTGACCTCCTCATAGCCGTGGGACTTTGCAAATCAAGAACCAATCGAACTAGAGATGCCTCTTATATTTGATGCCTTCTCATAAGATTGAGGAAATGAATCGACCCTCTAGAGGATGAGACTTGCAATCAAACAAATTGAAAGAACAACAAAAAGATGGGAGATTTCAACTTGCAAAAGTCTTCAATGGAGATGCTGTCAAAACTATTAATGGTGACCTGACTGGTGAGCGGTTGGTGGGTAGGGAACAAGTTCAAACAAGGAGCTTATATCAATAGAAGGGCATCAATCTGTGCCATTAATCCAGAAAGGACATATATTTGACTTGCCCAACAACATAGAAAGGAGAAGAAGGGCACAATGGGAGATAGGCAAGAATATATATGGAAGGAGGAAAGGCAGCCTGTACCAAAATAATATTGTACACATTAAAATGTAGATCACAAATAAAAATTTTAATGCAATGAAAAACCTTAAATCTACATTCAATATGACCTCCGATCAAGCAAGAAATTGAAACATAAAATGAATAAACAAAACTAGATTACCCATAGTTCAATTCTTGTTACACCATGAGGGTGGATGTGCTCAGATGTTGATTGTGGTAAGCTTGTGATCAATCATTTCATTATCATGACTATTGTTATCAAGATTTTTATCATGATCCACAAGACTATCATCATCATCGACAAATGGAGGACCACCTTTGATTGTGATTTTGGGCTTGATAATGGATTTATTGATAGTTGTAGGACTAGGAGTTTTGATTTGCATGATAAAGTTTTCAAACCAAGGATCTCTAGTGTGCATGATGGAGCATTACAAAGGTTATTTGGGTCCAACTAGGAGCTAGGATGCAAATTTGGACTTGGTATGGACTCTGCGAGCAAGATGAGTTTAAAATGATGACTTGGATAATGAGAATTGGGAAGATTTTAACTTTGTTACAAGAGAGGATTCAATCGTGGTCTATGAAAAGCTGGTTGATTGGGTTCAACTACAAGCTTCCATTTTGGATGTGTGCAAGGATTTGTTTGCAAGAATTTGACTAAAAAATGGATTGATAACAAACAAGAAGACACGATGCTTGATTGACACTTCAAGGTGACAAAAGGCTTATGGGATTTCACTAGTTTCAAACAAAGAAGACACCCAATCACTTGATCACAAACCTAAGATTACTCAAGTAGGTGTGACATATCTTCTGGATCTCATGAAATGACCATGGGTCAACCCCAACTCAAAATAGAGAAGAGATTCTCATCACCATTAATACCATAATGCTATAGCTTGGATAGATAGGGAATATATGGTCCTGGACCACCATATACCCCTTACCTTTGAGACTTTTATCCTACCCAACGTAGTCCCTATCTCAAGTATAATGGTACATGTGAGCATCTTCCTCTCCTACTACAGCGACATGTACCATAAAATATGATGGTTGATGGTCTTAATCTAGGTTTGACAAGGTTTATAAGGAGTCCCCTATATACACAAAGTACGTAGGGCCCAAACCATGAATATGATTCCACAGCGATGAGCCACAAACATCACCAAACCAAGTCTTGGTAGACCTAGGGTCTCGAGGATCAATTTGGACTTATCAGGTTCACCATTAAGGTACAACTTTAGCTCTCCCTTCTTTATATACCTCACCGGCACATGTGGTTGAGGTCGTCTCTAAGGGTGATGAAATCTCCTAGCAGGCCTCCTAAAGGGAAGGGATACTATTCACTTTTGATCTCCAAGATCGTGCTAAATGCAAGGAGAGAGCATATGTGAGATAGCACCCTGGGATCAGACAAATAACAAAAAGGAAAATGATGGAATTTTGATCCCCAAGGACACTCAAGAGTGTGATGGGAGAGCATACATCCATCAAGATCCTAAAAACATGGCAAAACAAGTTCTTTCCCAATTATTTTAATTTAGTGCATCTAAACTAGTGGAGAAAATTCAAATCTTTGATTGCAATGCTACAGAAAATAGTTAGTAGTTTGCAAAATTTTGTCTTGGACAAGAATAAGGCTACAAAAAAAGTATTAGTACAAGACAAGTAATCCTGCAAAAAACCACACAAAACATTAAATACTCGGCAAAAAATAAAAAAGTGTTTGATGCTTCAAAACAAAAAGGCTGACTTTCAGATGAGTATACGCGCAAATCTGAGATGCTTCTTGGAACTAGTCTTATGTCACTACAAAGAGCTCTGAGATATCTTTCCAATGTGAGTGGTAGTCATCAGCCAAGCTTTGAATAACAAAGATTGTCCTCCTACAAACAACAGTTTTAACCTGAGAATAAAGAAATGTCATAGCAGTAAATACATGTACTATTGCATAAATGAACCAAACGATGAAATAAATCATTGTTTACCCCACAGACTATTATATTGCATAAGAGATATTTGTCAATCACTGGATAACATCTTTCCACAGAGAGAAAATGACCAAAGAAAATGATTATGCAGAGAAGTGTAGAATGTACCATATAACCAGGAAAGGGAGTTAAACCTCAAAAACTAATTTTTTTTTCAAAAAATTATAACTTTTCTAAAACTATGGTATCATATATTTTTCTTCATCTGCGAGAAATTGTGGAATTAGTAGTGGAATCAGATTTTGGCCAAGAAGAGACCAACAAAAGATGACCTCCAAGACTTATTGAAAAATGCACCAAAAACCTACACAAACTCACCAAAAACACTTGCAAAGAAAACAATTAACAAGGACATGTTCACGTCAGGTTCAACAAAATGTACACATTAAAATGTAGATCACATGAAAAGAATTAAACTCAATGAGAAACCTTAATTTTCATTCAATACGACCTCCGATCAAGCAAGGAAATCAACAAGAAATTCATGAAACAAACACATATTACACCCATGATCTCTTGTTGCATCGTAATGGCAGATTTGCTCATAGGAGATATGATTGTGGTTGCTCGACTCATCAGCATGACGTTGTTTGAATGATCATTGATGGAAATGAACTCTGAAAAGGTCAATTTATAGACCTTCTAAGAAGCAAATCAATGGTGAGGATTCGATGAATGATGAACAGTTTACCAGAGTTGGTTGAGTTGGTTGCAAGATCAAAGGTGGAGGATAAAAGGGATTTATTATTGATTTTTAATATTTGTGGGGGATAGTTATGAAGTAGTTAGGTTGAAAATAAAAGAATTTTAATATTTATTTTATTTGGTTTGTGAGAGAAAAAGGGGAATTTAATTAATAAAAATTAATTAAATCATATGGTGAGGGGACATAAGTTATTTAGGCTAGGAAATGGGTTAGGAATTATGTAAAATGATTAGGATTAGGGATAAAATTAGGGATAATGAGAGATAATTAGGGATCAAGTCCTGGTAATTGAGATAATTGAATAGTGGATAAAATCATGATGATAAGAGGATAATTGACCTATATGAGGGCATTTAGGATGGTTTAGGGAAATTAGGGGACAATTGATCAAATTAGGGGAGAAATGGTCGATTTGAGGATAAAATGATTGATTTAGGGAATCAGGACTTGATTGGGATAAAGTGGTCAATTTTAGGTGTCTACAAATACCATAACCAAAAAATCCTGCAATATGCCAAAAAATGGTCAAACAGGAAAAAAATTTCCCAAAACAAACCAGGCAATAATTTGGAACCCATGACTTGGTGAATAATTATGGCTTCTTCGAACAGAGGTGACAACAAACATGGCCAAATAGAGATGACTTCGTCCCTACAAATGGAGATCATGATCTGCAAAGAGTGTCAAATCTCCTTTTGTTCAATTGCAACCAAAACCCAAATGTATTGAGCAAAAATGATGGGATGAATTCTGACATATGCTTTGATACCACTTGAAGGAAATGGAGACACCCTCTACTTTCCAAAACTCACACATGCAAAGATTAAACAAGAAAAATATTCTTCATTTAATTTGCCAATTCAAATACATGATTTCATTGATTCAATATATAACATAAACCAAATATGCATACAAGAATTACAAAACTTAACACTCATTGGCCTTCTCTACACAATCACTATTCACACTGGCTCTTTGCACACCTTGCACACTCTCAGCTGCTCCAATCTACACACTCATTCTAGCTGTGTTCTATCTTCAACTCTACAACTCGCTATTGCTCCAATCTGCCTCTGTGACAATGCCTTCATTCCCAAGGCTTCCCTCTTTTCTTGGTCAACCTTCTTTTCTGTCTGTGGTCGAACCCTCTTTTCTTATCTTTGGCTGACTCTCCTACAATCCTCTATTTTATGACAATCTGCATTATATATATATATATATATATATATATATATATATATATATATATATATATCGATGTCTATGTCTCCAAAAGTTGACCCTCTACCTTAAGTTATGTTTTCTTATTCCTCTCTCAAGAGGTGATTAACCTCCCTTACGCTGTCTCTTTTTACCATTCCATGCAAATAGAAGATGAGGTGCCAAATAATTTCAAGAATGTTAATTAACGGTTACGTTTTTCTATCTGTCCACCATGGCATGAATAAAAACTTATTTTTAACATGCCTCAGATAAGGCGTTTCATCTTCCCCAAGGAATTTAGAATCTTGCTATTTCTATTTTTATTCTCAACATAAAATCTACCTCAAAATAGGCATTACAAATCAGCTTTCATGAATAGTATTTCCATCTGTTAAAAAGCCTCTAAAAGAGGCATTCAAAATCCCACCAATGCGTTCCTTTCCTACCCAACCATCGACCTCCTGCTATTAATCTCAAACCATCAACAACAGACTTTAGTAATTGATCTCCTACTATTTATCTTTCCACTTCTTTTGAATTCTACCAACTGTCTATGGCACTGCTGACTGTGAAAGAATGGTTGACAGTTAAAAAGACTCTTTTGAATTCAAGTTCCTGCCGCTCGGGTGACAGGAGTCCAACATCTACTGCTTGAGATAGGAAGATGAAATGCATTGCAAGAGAAAGCTTCACCAACAAACACTCAATCCACCAAAACACTATAGAAATCCCAAAAATTTGAAATGAAATTCAAACCAAAATTTGGATGGAGAGTGATGCCCCTGCATCAGACTCCCTAAGGGACAAAAGAATGTGCTCCTGCACATGAAGTAATACTCTGCAACTTACTCTCTATTTATTTTCTTTCTCTTTTTCCAACAATGCTCAGGTACATTCATCAAGCTCTTTTGACAGTGCTGCTCCAATCTCCTTGTTCAAAACCTATGGCTATGCTGTAATCTTCTTGCCCACTCATCCTCCTACCAACTAGTATAAATCATTAAAGAAAAATGCAGGTTTTTCATATCCTCAAACTCATACCCTTCATCAATTTGACTATCAAATTCATCTAATTCACCTTTCCATAATGGCCCATTTTGTGTCTTCCCATACAAATCATAATTCTCCATATCCTCACAACAATACAAATAATCTTCACCGTATGTCTTTCCAAAAATTACACTAGATCTAGACCAACAACATAATGTAAAACTATGCCTTCCCAACAATCTAAATTTTTTATCTCTTCCTATAGTTCTATTGCAACTTCATCATCACAGGCTCCCTCCGCTCTTTTTGCATCCTCAGCTGCTCCATTTGGCTTCATGTTTTCATCAGCATACTGCTCCATCTTCTTTATTGCATACTCACAAAAATCCACTCTAGTTGCACAAAAAGAAATTGAAAAGGAAAATACAACCTCATTATCTGCTACCCATTTATATAAAACAATGTCTTCACCTTCATTTCCTTTGTATCCTTTTTCATCTGTCAGATCTTCATAAATTCTTTCACATTCAATCTTTATTGCTGCAACTTCTGTAATCTCATTCGTTCCTTCTTCATTTCCTTCTACTTTTTCTTCATCCTCCATGACTCCATTATCCTAGGTTTCCGCTACTTATTCTTTCTTTCCACCATCCCAATGGTCCAACCTACATCCATATTTATTCTTTCTACTCTATTTAAGTTCCTTCTTTCTCTTGTATCTTTGCTTCCTCATTTCTTTCCCATCTGCCAGCCTCCACATTTCCATCTCATATTCCTTCATCTCCCAATCACTATTCAATTCCTCAATCTTGGTTTCTTCTTTCAAATTACAAATTTCATGCAAAGCCTTATTAAAATCAGCTTGCTTACCTTTTCCCTGACATGTGTCCTCCTCAAGATTCTTCCAATCTATTCTTGTAACCATTTCAGCCTCATTCTTTCCTCTTGCTTCCACTTCTACAGGCATGTCCTCTTCATGGAGTGCCTTCCCTTCATCCCATTTCTTGAACTCTGCTTCCTCATAATTTACAACTTCACTTTTCTTTACTGTTGTACCAATCCCATTTGCTTCTGTCCTAGCTTTCACCTTCCATACTTTATTTCCTATAGCTCTAGGTTGTTGTCTTTTTATGGCTACACCTAATACCTCTTATTTGTGCTTCCCTTCTGGCCAACTTGTTTTCTCTTCTTGTCTTCTCTTATATTCAGTCATGTCTTTCATGCTTGGTATTTGATTGTTGTCATAAACCCTATCACAGGTACTTATTTCCTTACACCTTTGATGTTGTCTCTTCACAACTAATGTGTTCTGCCAACATGGTAATATATACCCCAAATTCACCAAACTCCTTCTCTCATGAACTTGTTCATCTACATCTTTACTTCTACACTTATGATTAGAAATAACATTATAATCTCTATTTACATAACCAAAATCAGCATTGCAACTTTCTTTTACCTGCTATCCCAATTTCTCATCAACATTGGCTTCTTTGTTTTCCATCTCTTCCTCTACAAGAGCAACTTGTACTACATCTGCAACTTCTTCCAAGGCATAAAAAATTTTGGAACTGCCCTCTCATCTTCATCATCAAACTGGAAATCTTTAGCATCATACTCTTCATTCTCAGGCACTTTTTCTGTGTTTATCAACTGTTCACCTTTAGGGGCTTCTTTATCTTTATCAACAACATTTCCTAGGGCTTCTTGAAATTCATAATTATCCTCAACATCTACAGTATCATTTGAAATCAATAAAATACTATTCTCTTCTTCACATTTAAATTCCTTATATTGTACCTCTTCCTGCTGTACTGTAGCAATTCGTTCATGCATACTAGCTGCTGCAATTTCTTTTCTTCTTCTCTCATCTTCGCCTATATTCAAGGGTGCTCTACTAGTCCTTTCTCTCATCCATTTCAAGGTCTCATTTTGGAGCTTCCTTGTAAAGCTCTTCATTCTTGCAAACACATACTTAAAGACAACATTAGACAATAAAATCAAAGACCACAATGTCTCCATAAGTGCCTCCTTAATGGACACTTCCCTCTTTTCCTTACTTTCTTCTTCAAACGCTTTCTTTTGCACTTCGTCTTTTCTCATTTCCTTTAAGTCCTTCACTATGAGAACTCATCTAACCTCTTTTGGTCTTTGTTTCTCTATAGGCAACTCCTTGTTGTCTCAACTTCTGTGGGTACTCTTCCCTCTTCTCAAGGCTTTCATCTTTTGCCTTTTCCTTCTCTCCATGATCATCTTCATAGGCCACTTTAATTTCTTCTCCATTGGCCATACCCAAAAATACTCTCGGCTTTCTCCTTCCAACCTTTGTTGTCTTGCAATCATGTACTGCTTTAAGTCTCTTCTTAATGGATGTAGAGGCAAATTGGATGGGAATGGATAGACAAACTAGACAAGGTTCTCTTACACCTACAAGCCCAAAAATGAAGATCTTTACACAAAAGTGGGAACAATAGTTAAGGGCTTTGAATTCTTCATGGAAATGGTGTTTAGAAATGTACTAGAACCCATCCCATCCATTGGAAAAGGTGGATCAAACTTCAAACTAGTACTTCCTTCACAAACCCCCAAAATGGCTTGTAGCCCTTCAAAATGACAACAGTCCTAATAAATTTTTATGCAGACCTTCAAACCTAGATCTTAGAGGATCAATAGATACCCATTATGGCCCTCTATCACATATCCCAAACTTGGCATAGGTTGTTTTGGACAGAATATCTCAACCAATAACCCCTGTTAGTGACCTAAAGCCCCAATTAGGCCAAAAATACAAAGAGACCCCCCTAAAATTCATGCACAGAACTCAACCAAAGGTTTGAACATTTATAACACATGCCAAAACTATGGATTTTAAGGGTTTTGTGGTCAGGATGCGAGACAATTTCATTCTATGCTTGTTTTCCCACTTCAAATACAAGAATAACAAGGAAAATAACAAATGAGTTTTTTTTTTATACCAATAGACTTCATGACATTACAAATCATGTATGAACATTACAAATAAGCAAAAATGCACTTTAACCTCATAAGATGTCTTTATGCTTGGGTGCCCCTACACCATACAACTGGCCTTGAAACCTTTCCAAGTCCCTTGGAAACAATGGAACAACAACTTGCAACAATTCTTTGTCTTGGATTGATCCTCTCTCTGAAAACTCCCTTATCCTTGCCTTGGTGTCATTTTTTGCCCTTACCTCTGCCTCTTGCCATTGCCATCAAGTTCATCTTCAGAAGGACATAGGACTATCCTTGCATTACCTTTCCATCTTCACCTTCTCACCCACTCCTATTAGTGGAGTACTTTACTGGCTGCAACTTCAAGTGCCTTTTCCAGTCAGATGTCAATCTCTCCTTGTTGATGGACCACACCAACAACAAACCATCCATCTCACCCAACAGCAGATCCTGGAAGATTCCTCACTCTCTTTTCACATTGCACCTTCTACCCAGCTTGATCTCTATTAGAAAATGGTCATGACAGACCTCCTCTTGTTTGCCCACACAACCTCAGAAACCTCCTTCTTGAAGCTATATGGAACAAGCACCTACAACCAAACAACTTAGCAACACAAAATCCAAAACTTTTAGCAAGGCCCTGGTGTGGATTGCCTCCTTCAGTGGTCTATCTACACACTCAAGATCTTCTCGCTCTGATACCACTATAATGTAGAGGCTTAATTGGATAGGAAAGGATAGACAAACTAGACAAGGTTCTCTTACACCTACAAGCCCAAAAATGAAGATCTTTACACAAAAGTGGGAATAGAAGTTAAGGGCTTTGAATTCTTCATGGAAATGGTGTTTAGGCATGTACTAGAACCCATCCCATCCATTGGTAAAGGTGGATCAAACATCAAACTAGTACTTCCTTCACAAACCCCCAAAATGGCTTATAGCCCTTCAAAATGACAACAATCCTAATTACTTTTTATGCAGAACTTCAAACCTAGATCTTAGAGAATCAGTAGATACCCATTATGGCCCTCTATCACATATCCCAAACTTGGCATAGGTTGTTTTGGACAGAATATCTCAACCAATAACCCTTGTCAGTGACCTAAAGCCCCAATTAGGCCAAAAATACAAAGAGACCCCCCTAAAATTCATGTACAGAACTCAACCAAAGGTTTGAACATTTAAGGGTTTTGTGGTCAGGATGTGAGACAATTTCATTCTGTAATTGTTTTCCCACTTCAAATGCAAGAATAACAAGGAAAATGCTGCTACAGTCACCTAGGGCATCATTTTAAACACACCAAAACAACTTTTTCAGTCGTGAGCCTTTGTCAACATGTCAATAACTCCCTCTACTTCCATTCCAACTATTTTTAGAGGATTCCCACGGTGGAATGAGGTTTTATGACATTTTTCCTACCAAAACCCTAGTTGACCTAGTTAACAGAGTAGTTTTAGAAAAAATGTGATATCTTCCTCTAGGAATCAAGTTAAGACCTCATACCAAATTCATTTGAAAGGTAACTCAATCCTCTTTCCAACCATATATCGTTTTCCCCTGTATCTATCCATACAAAACCGTACCAAATGCTACAACAGGACTGTTGCAGGGAAAATCTAAAAATTACAATCCATAAAACACTCATATCTCCCTCAATATTGTACCAAATTAGATGATACTTGAACCAAAATGAATCTTATTCATCCTACTTCAATATCACATTAATATTATACAGGTTCTAGGTTGTACATGGTGTTGGCAAGAGACACTATATGGACTCATGAATGTTGTCATTGATGGCAACAAAGGTTATCCCACACATCCGCAAGACATGATAGGTCCTCACCAGAAGTTAGATTGAAGAAGTGTTGAGGTTCGGTAAGTACGAACAGAGCAGTCAGTAAGGTCCAACAGACAGGTCTAGATCTCTTAGTAGAAGTATCTCAGTGAAGTGCAGATTTGGGGAAGTCAAGAGAAGTATCTTGACTGATAGATTCCAGGGTTTGAGCCTCTGGTGTGGAAATGATAAAGAGATATAAATGCTTGAGTGTCGGGTTCCCAAGTGACAGTGTGAACAGAGGAAGAACTAACTGCAGAACATCAGACATTATTCCAGATGTGTTACTAATGATGGAAAAGGTTCTTAAGGCATAAGTTATGTTTGGCCAACATAATTGATGACTTCTACAAGTATATGATTGATCCGCATTACTTGGTGTGCAAGGATTCAGCCGACAGATTAGAGTTTGAGGAAATTATTAACTGTTTCGAATGCCGACTAGAAAGGTGATGAAATCACTTTTGCATATATATATATATATATATATAAGATGGTTTTAGTTATGAGTGGTGTCATGGTTTTGAGTAATGTGCGAAAAAAAGTAGTAGACCTGAGTAAAAGCAGAAAGGAAGGTTCGGTATGTGAAAGGAGAGCAACACAAAAGAAGAGGAAAGATGAAGTGCAGCAGATCAGTGTACTGAGCCTAACCGGAACTAAACTCCAGCATATGTTGATGCTCCTTATCAGTTCAAGTATTGTATTACACTCTTTATAAATTGTAGACAATGTGTCTCTTGTAGGCGGTGTGCCTTTTGTGAGCAGTGTGCTCGGGCAGTGAGCCCTAATTGGCAAGTGCCATTTTGTATTTCCATTCTTCTAACAAAGAATACAATCTTGGGTTAATCACCCCGTGGTTTTTTCCCTTAACAGGGTTTCCACGTCAAAAATATTGTGTCATGTGTATTTCCATTTCATGGTTATGTTTTCTTATTTGAATTATTGTTGCATTGATTATTAAGAAAGTTTAGAAAGTAGAATTTATTAGGATAACTGATTCACCCCCCCTCTTAGTTATCAACAATTGGTATCAGAGCCAAGTTCCTCCTAACAGAGTCTAATAGCTTGAGGAAGATCTAGGAATTCAAATGGATGTATATGGGTTAAAGGAGCAACTCAAGACTACCCTTGATGATCTTGAGCAGTCAAACTCTGAAGTCAATGAATTAAAGGAAAGGCTCAAACAGGCTGATGATTTCATGAGAGAACTAAAAGACAAATTAAGTCTCTCTATGAAAAAGAGAAAGGAGCTACTTCAGCAATTGGCAAGTCAAGGTGAAGCCAATGATACAAATGAAGATCTGAAGGAGAAAACCAAGTTATGTGAAAAGTTATCAAAAGAAATCATTATGGTAAGACATGAAATGGAATTAGGAGTTATGAAGTTTACCCAAGAGGTTGAAGAGAAAAGAAAAACTGAAGATGATCTAAGACAATCCCTCAAGGAGAAATCAGAAGATTGCCACAAGATGGATAGAATTATCAGACATCTTGAATCTGATCTTGAAGATGCTAAAGATAATGAAGAAAAACTTGAGGATCAAATTATCTCTCTTAAAAGGGATCTTCAAACAGCAAATGAATATAAAGAGAAATTCAAGATAAGTTCTGCTCAACTTGAAGTTCTTCTTGAAAGTCAAAAGAGGGTAGATGACAAGTGTGGTTTGGGATATGAGAAAGGAGAAAGCTCTGGATCCGGTCAGAAGAATTTTAGATCAGAAAATCCAAGAAACAGGCCTAGAAGACCTTCGATAAGACAGCCTAATGCTCAAAGATATCCATCCTTCAATGGATATTGCCACAACTGCAATAACTTTGGTCATAGAGCTAATCAGTGCAAAAAGAGAATGAATCAGACTAATACATCCTTCTCCGGACAGTGTTTTAACTGTAAAAGGTACGGTCACAAATCCCATGAATGCAGAAATATGTAGATGATCAATTCATTCAATGGTAGATGCTTTGCATGCAATAGAATGGGTCACAAGGCTAATCAATGCAGATCAAGAGGATATCAATCAAATATGCAAAGAAATGTTGTTTGCCAAATTTACAATAGATCCGGTCATATTGCAAAATTCTGTAGAAGCAAGAATCAGGACAGAAGAGGTCCGGTATATCATAATCAGAATCAAAATAAGGGAAAACAAAAGGTGAATGTGGATGAAGTTCAAAGTGAGATGAACAAGATTTAGGTGAAGAAAAGTACAAAGAATGTAGGGGATGGATCCACACCAGACTCTGGTGTTGATATTCCTTCCAGAAATTAAAAAGTGAGCTCTGGCTCAGGGGGAGACACAGAAAACCTTGTTCCCCCAGCCAGCCAATTGGTGCTGGAACTGGCACAAGGAGAGTTGCGGATTAAAGGGCTCATAAGAGAAACATCTAAGTAAACTATGGTTAAGATTTGGAAGATCCGCAAGATGTTTAAAATCAAGATTGATCCAGTTCTTCAAGTCATTCGAATAAGGCAAACTGGAATGACTTAGGTCGAGCATTTAATGCAACTTGATATTAGGGTTTGCGGAGCAATATAAGGGTTTTCTCATTAAGCATTTGTTCATTCTGCTTTCAAGAAGAAATGAAAAGAAGCTCTGCAACAGAAATTCCTCAAGCCCATCAAAAGTTCATCTGCAGAATCCGGTTCATCCAGCAATTGATTCGGCTCACTTCGTAGAACCTAGAAGCGCAAAAGGTATTTTCCATTCTCAATATCTCTCTGCAAATCTTTTGAAAGATGGATACACCAAATATTGTGAAAATCTCTGATAGACCTCTCTCTAAATTCAAGAAACATCCATACAAATCCTTGGAAGTAGATCCCCTAGGAGCATTTTCCAGTGTTCCACATGGTGTGTTGCATACAGAAGTTATTAGGGTTTACATACACGCGAATATTGAAGAGTTTGGGGAATTCAAACTAAGAGACATCTATCACAAACAATTGATAGATGATGCTTTTGAACTTAAACCACAATATAAGGGCATCCAGGAGAAACATTTTGATCAGTACATTCATTTCCCCTGCTTTGAAGAAGATGAATGGGTCCGGTATGTACTAAGTAGGGTGCATGATAACTTCCTATGGCTGAACGGGCCTTGCAAGATCACTAAGGAAGCAATTAGGGCAATAACTGGTTGACACTCCTCTGAAGGGATACCTGTCCTTAAATTTGTCAAAAACCACATTGTAACTGAGGCCACTGGATCAAAATTTGATAAGAGGGAAATGACCATTAAAGACATCATTGACCCGGATATCAAGTTTGCATCCATGATAATAGGGTATAAGATATATCACTCCAGTAGGGAAAATTTAGTATCCAAAACTGCAGTGTATACTGCCTATGAGATGCTGAGAAAGAATGCAGAGTATGATCTTTGTGAACTCCTTCTGAGTCAACTGATGGAAAACATATAGAAGATAAAAAAGGACAAGAAGAACTTCTTTAAATATTGTGGACTGATATTGTGTCTATTTTTCTACTTCATGAATGAGCTACCCGGATCTAGTGGCTGGATATGGCAAAATAACAGACCGGTTGCCATACAAATCAGGGATTACTTGCATGGACTTGGTGATGTTAAGGCACATAATACAACACTTTGGGGATATTTCAAGAACTTTCAGAGTATGATGCAAGCAAGAGAGAGAATCCCCCAAGCTTTAGTTGAAAAGTATAAGGATACTGTTTGCTTCATGGTAGAAACTGATCAGTGCCTTATGGAGGCAATGGAACCAAGAATGGTATGGATCATGCTGATGGGTATGAAGTTGATAAGAAAATTGTTGAGCTGCATATTGAACACATTTTAAGTCAGCCAAAAGATCCCAAGGCAGAAAGGTTTGGAACCTTTGAGGAGCTAAGTGTAAAGATTCATGTGGAACTCAGACAACCAGAGATCAAGAGGAAGGTGAGAAAAGAAGTTGAAGATGTTGCAAAAGGCTTTGGCATCTCAAAGGAGACACTTGATGCCAACAAGGAAAAGATGGAAAGGGCTGAGGAAGAGAAGAAAAAGGCAGAAAAGAAAAGTGAGGAAAGTGTTCTGGTGAAATCTTCTACCCGGACTACATCATCAAAGAGATCTGCACCTACCACTGCCAAAAGCTCAAGGCCATCAAAATCGGAAACAAAATCATCCAGCAAAGGAGAGAAAAGAACAAAGACAAAAGCCACAAGGGCTTATGCTAGTCAAAGGGATGAAGAGGAGACTGAATTTGATGAAGAAATCAGGAAAATGAAGAAAAAGAAGAAAATATCTAGTGAACCCTCTACCGGACAAAAGGAAGAAGAAAAGACAGAGGAATATGTTGAAAAACCCACTCTTCACATTGATGACATAATCAAATCAGTCACAATGGATGGAAATCTTCAGCCAATGGTTGAATTCTATGATGATTATGGTGAAGCAGATTAGAAAATATTGCAAGATGCCATAGTCAGGTACCTAAATATCGACAACAAAGCATTTATTGAAATTATATCTCTGGTCCCTAAAAGCTTGGAGAAGGAACTAGAAATAAGAAAGAACAATGCCCAAGGCAAAGACATAGAAATTCGGGAATCGATAGCAATTCAGCTATATCCTTCAATTGATCCCAAGACAATGAATATGGTATTCAAAGATTGTAAGGATGAGTTTAGGAGCAAAGCAAGGATGAATCAACTTATGCTCAGAGAGACTGACAAAGTTGCAAAAGAGACAGAAGAGATCCTCCGGAATGCATTCAAAATATTCAAAATTCCAATTATAGAGAAATTGGGTACTGACCCCTCGACCACAAGTGTTGCAGAAGAGTTTACTGAGAAAATGATAGAAGAGGTAATGAATACCGATGCAGAAACAACTATGGACTTGGAATCCTCAACTCCAGAAGAGGTGGTCCATGATCAAACTAACATTTCTCCTCTGGTTTCCCCCGTTGACTCCGGATCTAAAGAAGAAATAATAAAGGAGAAAGAAAAAGAGGTTGAAAGTAAAGAAGGAAGTCAAGCTGAAAAGAACATAAGTGACACTGCAGAAGAGAAAAAGAATCTGTCTCCGGCAAGAGACACTGCAGAATCTGTCAAGGACTTCTTGACAAAAGTAACTAATGAGATGGATGAATTGGAATTACTAAAAGGGCCATTAGATTTTGACTCTCTATCTCCAGTACAAATAATGAAGATAGATTCATTTGCAAATGCGAAGGTCAAAGAGAAACTACTGAAATCTCACATGGAAGACTGTGAGCATATAGAGGTAGCGTCCGGAGTATTGGAAAAGATCATGCCATCTTATTAGAAGGATCCCATAGCCTCCTCTTCCAGTAATCTCAAAACTCTAGTCAATAGTGTTAGCACACATTTTGATTCTCTAGAGAAATCAGCTGAGGAGAAGGTCAGGGAAGAGTTTTTGGATAAAAGATTCTCCGAGATGCAAGGGATAATTTCAAATGACAGAAAAGTTATGGGTATTGGGATAAAAAGTTTGGAAAATGCCCTTAAGGATAGAGGTGATGTATACAAATTTTGTATATCCTAGTCTAAAACAACAGTGGAGATTGAGAAGAAAATGAAAGAACAGGATGATAAACTGATAAAACTTTCTCAAAATTTTGATCCACTTACTACATCCATAATAAATCAAGAATGTCAAACGGTTGTAGTTTTGAATGAAATTAAGAAGCTTGAAAAAGAGAAGAAAAATAGAATTAGTAGGTTGAGTGAGCTCAGAGGGATAATTGTCCCTAAGTTAGAGGCCATGCATGAGGCCATAAACAAAGCTCAAATCACAGCCCGGACCAATGATCCAATAGATCTAAAAAGGGTAGATGCGTTTGCATTCCTGTTGAGCGGTCATATATCAATTTTGGATAGAATGAAGCAAAGTTGGGCTACATAATTCATTCAATTAAAAACAACTTTTCCAGACATACTTCAGTAGATGTAAGTATGCCATATGTATATACTTATGCAGACAAGTATAGTTAAAATTTTGAAAATTTTGATGTGCGGACCCTACCCTTTGCCATTGATGTCAAATGGGGAGTGAGGAGCAGTGAAAAATGAGGAATCCAACTAAGGGGGAGCTTCGGTAAATGTACATAGAGACAAAGCATTAGCTAAGGGGGAGTATAGTGTGACACTTAGTCATTTTTCACTAAGTGTTGCCATCAATGCCAAAGGGGGATCATGTTGGAAAGAGACACTATATGGACTCATGAATGTTGTCATTAATGGCAACAAAGGTTATCCCACACATCTGCAAGACATGATAGGTCCTCACCGGAAGTCAGATTGAAGAAGTGTTGAGGTCCGGTAAGTAAGAATAGAGTAGTCAGTAAGGTCCGACAGAGAGGTCCGGATCTCTCAGTAGAAGTATCTCAGTGAAGTGCGGATTTGGGGAAGTCAAGAGGAGTATCTTGACTGATAGATTCTAGGGTTTGAGCCTCTGGTGTGGAAAGGATAAAGAGATATGAATGCTTGAGTGTCGGGTTCCCAAGTGACAGTGTGAACAATGGAAGAACTGACTGGCAGAACATCAGACATTATTCTAGATGTGTTACTGATGATGGAAAAGGTTCTTAAGGCATAAGTTATGTTTGGCCAACATAATTGATGACTTCTACAAGTATATGATTGATCCGCATTACTTGGTGTGTAAGGATTCAGCCGACAGATCAGAGTTTGGGGAATTTATTAACTGTTCTGGATGCCGACTAGAAAGGTGATGAAATCACTTTTGCATATATATAAGATGGTTTTAGTTATGAGTGGTGTCGTGGTTTTGAGTAATGTGCGAAAAAAAGTAGTAGACCCGAGTAAAAGTAGAAAGGAAGGTTCGGTATGTGAAAGGAGAGCAGCACAAAAGAAGAGGAAAGATGAAGTGCAACAGATTAGTGTACTGAGCCTAACCGGAACTGAACTCCAGCATATGTTGATGCTCCTTATCAGTTCAAGTATTGTATTACACTCTTTATAAATTGTAGACAGTGTGTCTCTTGTAGGCAGTGTGCCTTTTGTGAGCAATGTGCTTGGGCAGTGAGCCCTAATTGGCAAGTGCCATTTTGTATTTCCATTCTTCTAACAGAGAATACAATCTTGGGTTAATCACCTCGTGGTTTTTTCCCTTAACAGGGTTTCCACATCAAAAATATTGTGTCATGTGTATTTCCATTTCATGGTTATGTTTACTTATTTGAATTAATGCTGCATTGATTATTAAGAAAGTTTAGAAAGCAGAAATTATTAGGATAACTGATTCACCCCCCCCTCTCAGTTATCAACACATGGCCATACAAGGCCTGGAACCGGAGAAAAAATAGTTAGAACTGCAGAATAAGGGCTTAAAACCACAAGTTTTAAATCCAATTCACATATATTCATTTTGGTTTGAGTTTTACATGCTTAAATAGGTGTCCACATACATAATATCAACCTCCACATTAGTTTAACTGAACAACTACCCTCTTTTAACACAATGACTCTTCATTTCCCCCAATCTTGCCTTGACAACTTTACAACTTTTGCCATTTTTCAATGTTGACAACTTTATACAAAATCTCCATCCTAGACCACCTTTAACATGACAAAACGGACTAATTATGACCATTTACAACCTCTCAAACCTTTCCTTGGGCATTTTGACCCTTTGACCAACCTTGACCATATTAGGACCTTTTAGGTCTCTTGGCACAAAAATGGCTTTCCAAGCTTTACAAATGAGTTTTTTTTTATACCAATAGACTTCATGACATTACAAATCATGTATGAACATTACAAATAAGCAAAAATGCCCTTTGACCTCATAAAATGTCTTTATGCTTGGGTGCCCCTACACCATTAATTCTGCCAGCTCTCTTTCAAAATCTACATTTTGCTTCTTCATATTTTCTTCCCTCTATTACCTGTAGGTCCTGGCTAAGTTACCTCACTTCGGCGATCTACTCAGCACTCAAAACCTCCTACACTTTGATACCACTTGATGGTACGAATTCTGACATATTCTATGATACCACTTGAAGGAAATGGAGACACCCTCCACTTTCCAAAACTCACACATGCAAAGATTAAACAAGAAAAATATTCTTCATTTAATTTGCCAATTCAAATACATGATTTCATTGATTCAATATATAACATAAACCAAATCTGCATACATCTTGAATTACAAAACTTAGCACTCATTGGCCTTCTCTACACAATCGCTATTCACACTAGCTCTTCGCACACCTTGCACATTCTCAGCTGCTCCAATCTACACACTCATTCTGGCTGTGTTATATCTTCAACTCTATAATTTGCTATTGATCCAATATGCCTCTGTGACAATGCCTTCATTCCCAAGGCTTCCCTCTTTTCTTGGTCAACCTTCTTTTATGTCTATGGTTGTACCCTCTTTTCCTATCTCTGGTTGACTCTCCTACGCTCCTCTATTTTATGACAATTTGCATAATCTGTGTCTCCAAAAGCTGACCCTCTACCTTAAGTTCTATTTTCTTATTCTTCTCTCAAGAGGAAATTAACCTCCTTTATGCAGTCTCTTTTTAACATTCCATGTGAATGGAAGATGAGGCACCAAACAATTTCAAGAATGCTAATTAACAGTTATGTTTTCCTATATGTCCACAGTGGCATAAATAAAAACCTATTTTTAACATGCCTCAGATGAGGCGTTTCATCTACCCCAAGGCATTTAGAATCTTGCTATTTCTATTTTTTTTCTCAACATAAAATCTACTTCAAAAAGGCTATACAAATCAGATATCATGAATAGTATTTCTAGATGTTAAAAAGCCTCTAAAAGAGGTGTTCAAATTCCCACCAATGTGTTCCTTTCCTTTCCAACCCTCGACCTCCCACTATTAATCTCAAACCATCCACAACAGACTCTAGTAATTGATCTCCTGATGTTTATCTTTCCACTTCTTTCAAATTATGCCAACTATCTATGGCACCACCGACTGTTAGAATGGTTGACAGTTAAAAAGACTTTCGAATTCAAGTTCTTGCCACTCAAGTGACAGGGGTCCAACATCTGTTGCTTGCAACAGGAAGATAAAATGCATTGCGATAGAAAGATTCACCAACAAACACTCAATCCACCAAAACACTACAGAAATCCCAAAAAATTGAAATGAAATTCAAACCAAAATTTCGATGGAGAGAGATGCCCTTGTTGGTTTTTCTTCTGAATCAGCATTAGGGTTTGCCAGTTCTAATGCACAGGCAGATTCAACCAACTAAATACAGGAGGTTGCATGAGCTCCTCCCCTTCACTTCTGGTTCTGCTGCACCAAGGGGGGTGTCCCTATTCGATAAAAGTATGACCTTGACTAGCTCAATGACAGAAGGATTTGACTTGACATCATTAGGCAGAATACTCTCATGTATGGACCAAGATTTGTGTAACAAATCACAAGGTTGGCAACATTCTTGGACATATGTGTCTGGTTAGGGATGAGAGCATGCAGGGGTTTCCTACTCCTACTCCTACAACTAATAGGTGGAAGGATGAAATGATTTGATTTGATGTTTGGAGTTATGGGACTTTCCTAGACCCATTGAACAGACAGATTCCCAAACTAGTGCCTTATCTGGGCAGCAGAGTCAAATCTAAGAATGTAAATGTCTCCCTATGACAACATGAATTCATATCCAGAGGACTTGAGAAGAATGCTACTGCCTAACAACAACATGTCCAAGAAAGAGTATTACTTATGATCATACTTAACAGATCCTATGATGTAATCTATTTTCCTTTGTATCTGATCAAAAGCCTATTTAACCACTCCTTGAGTAGATGCAATAAATCAGACACACAGTATGCATACACTAAAAAACTTGGAAGTCCTTGACAACCTTGTTTGAAAGGAAAACAAATGACATACAGGAGACAATCAGAAACAATACACACACCAGGTGTTTTCCATTTAAAATCAATCTGCATAGAAAATCATCATACAGAAAATTATCATTTACAAGCCAAGATAGACTGGTACACCAGACCAAGGACCAAATCTGTAGCAAAAATGCCTTCCAAAATGTGAACACCTTATGTTCAGAGTCATAGAAAAAAGCCCAAAAACCTCCAACCCCTAAAAAGTAACATAGTTAGACCTTTTATACAGAACCGTGTACTTAGCCAAAAATTAATTACAAAGCAAATTAAAAATTTGCCAGACTCAAAGCATGAGGAAAGGCGCCCAGAAAAATTCAACGCTATGGGGGAGATAGAGAGGATGGAGTAGATGGAAACAGAGTCCCCACCGCCGTTCAAGGACATCCATCTTCAATCGATTAGCTAGCCAGTCATTCAGGCCATACCTCTACAGCTTCATGCCATTAATGTTGTGCCAAACCCGCAACTTCCTTGGAAACCGTTACAACGCTCCTATGGAAAATTCTCGCCAAAATGTAGCATCCAAATATTCAAAAACATAGAAAATAATAGTCCCACATGCACCCCATGGAAACCATTCTAACACCTTATAAGCGTGGCCATGAGGAAACTAAGTGTCAAGCGCTTTTGCCCAGCTCAACCCACAAACCGTCTGCCAATAGCTCATCGGCCTAACTCCTACCGATAGCCCACTTCCTTCAGTGAGACCGCCTCCATTGGCTCACCTAAAAATTCTCCCACCGATCACATCGATCTCACCGACGAAGCCTCCACAATCCTCAGTCGGCCAGACAAAGACCATCAGCGAACCACAAAACTCCCTCGCCGACGACCATACACACGCCAATGACACCATCAGCCAGACCAAACGCATCGGAAGAAGCAAAATTTCCTTCGCCGATAGACAAATACCCATTGGCCAGATACAAACCGTCGGAATGACCTCCATCGGCTAGCTCGATATGCAATATTATGCCGATGGACACCTTCAAAACCGCACATCACCCTCTGTCAACGAGACAAACCACATCGGAGCACAAATCAATTGCTGCACCGATGAGCGATGTCATTCCGATGGCATCCTCCATCAAGGTGACCTCCTCCCGTCGGTGGAACTCAAAATAACTCTGCCGATATTACACGTTACGCCGATGGCAACCCCATCGGCCAGATCAAACACATCAGAGGGTCTCAAAAATCTTTCGCCGATAACATCGATCACTCCGATGAGCATTTCTTTCGGCAAGACACACGCCGATGACACCCCATCGGCCAAACCACCCACTGTCGCCCCAACTCAAAATTCCTTTGCCGACAGCCAACACTACACCGATAACACTTCATCGGTGATACTTCACAATAGTCACCCCAATGGCACATTATGATGACCCCCTCCCATCAGAATATGATGCTGATGCTGAAACATGCTGAGGAGGCCCCAAAACTTAGAAAAATTTTGGATTTTTCTGGGAAGGTGCCTGCATGAAAATTTACTTGAAAACTGACAGTCAATTCAGGCACCAACAACCCCTACATCAAAAAATTTCCCAAATTTGTCTTCAAACCCTCAAACAAGAAATACGTCATGAGGCCAAAAAATGGTTCCTGAACAAAACACGAACTAGCGGCTAGAAAATCTTAGCCAGAGAGGAAAACAAAGGCCGATAGTTTTGGACTGAGGTTTGTCATTGATGTCAAAAGGTCATTCATGGTTCATGTCAAGTGATGTTCATGTCATGCTTTTGCGTCAAGAGTTGCTCATGTCTTCATATGGTGTTCATATAGTGACTTGATGTTCATGCCTTAGGATCATGCTTCAGGAGTTGACTTGATATTGTTGATCTTTCAAGGTCTCAAGGTCTATTGTGTTGGTGACTGATTTGTCCTTACAAATCATTGGATTGTCATTGATGGTGGTGCAAGCAACAATGAAGGTACTTTTTTGATACTTATGACAGAGGTACTTCTTATGAGAAATCGATATGATTCTTATGATGTGCTCATTCATAGGTGTTTAGTGGCACATTGTGTTGGAGATTGTTGGAAAGTGCACATGCTATAGGTTGATGTAGGTTGGCAGAGTATGTTGGTCACAATGTTGGTCATGCATGACATGTTGCAGAATTGGTTGAGTGTATCATTTGTATGATGGTCACACATTTGTATGTTGTTGTTGATCACATATTGATCATCCACCTTCAAGAATGTTATCATAATACAGGTTAATGGTGTTTCATCCTTCATGTCTTGCAAAGTGATGCTCTTCATAGTGAGGTAATTGATTCACATTGATATCAAAGGTAATGGTGTTGATTTGCAGTGATTGTATTTGTTGATGTCAAAGCTCTCCAAGTCAGTAATTATCAAGACTTCAAATCTTGTCAATGATGATCATAGTTGGTGATTTGGTGTTGGTGTCTTTGCAAAGGTAATGTGAACTTACCTTGAGAAGTCTTTTTGCAGTTATATTAGAGGCATATTGATGCACTGTTGATGCAGGACCTTGATCAAGAAGATTAGGATTGATCTTTCTCTTATAAAAATATAATTTACAAGCTTTGAACTATAAATATCCTAATGGTCTAAACCCTTGTTCATGTGCTCTAAACACCTAAACCTAGCTGCCACTCAAAGAAATCACTTTTGTTATAATTGGAAGGTGATTCCCTATCATAGGTTGTATGCAACTTAAGTTGCGTCTTGAGGGTGTCGACATCATTGGGGGACTGATCCCCTCTACTTATGGTTACTAGTTCCACTAGTCATGTATCCTATCCACGGGTACCGAAAGCTAATCTATGGCCCATTTTCAAAGTTGTGGGCATGCAATGCATAATCTATGGTCTATGTTTAAATTTTGAAACCCCGCTCTAAAGCCTTCAGTTTGATGTGCTTTTGACCAAACTCTTTGACAGTGTGCAAATGCTTCTATAGGCTAAAAATAACCTTGCAAAACATAGATTTTTTACCTACCTGACATCCAATAAGCACATAAAAGTCTTTTCTTTTTTTAGATACACTCTTCTCGTGCTCTTGAAGACTTTAAAGAGGGATGGTTTGCTTTTTTCTAAAAAAGGCAGAAGTTTTAGTGGAGAATAAATATTTTTTTGATATATGTCTTCATGAAGATAATGAATAATTTTGAGTGGATCTGAATATTGGCAAATGTTTTTTTATTTTTTTGACAGAGTTTTTTTTTATGAAAAGCAAGACAGAGTGCTTTGGATAAGTGGGAGCTAATAAAAGAAATTGTTTTAATGAAGAAATTGAAGAGGATGCAGAGTGGGGTTTAATGGAGGAAGATGTTTTTCTTTGAGACTTAAATTTTTACAAGGTATGGACATTTTGGTGTGGACTGAAATAAACAGAAGAATTTATTTTTGACAGAGAATTGTAAATGGGTAATGATGTGTGGGTTTACGCATGAGATTATGAAGGTGAAATATGTGACTGATATTTAAAATTGTTTGGTCTGAGAATTGAGGAGGATGAGAGTTATTTTTGCAGGTGATCTATGCACAGAATGAAGACATTATGCAGTTGTATATGCAGAGTTTGAATCCAGATAAATGGACCTCCTGATTGAGAAAAAATTGATATGTTATTGTAGGTGAATCAAGCACAGTGAGAGGATATTATGGAGTAGATATGCAAAGAAAAAATGTAGATGAATTGATTTCCAGGTTGAAGAAGAATGATATATTGTTATGAGCATTGTAGTGAAACAGAGGAACCCTTTGTAAATCTTTTATTTTCCTTCTGAGATTATTTGTTTTTCCAGTGAGGCATATGATCAGTAACCAGTGAGGTTTTTTGCCAGTGAGGTTTGTGATTGAGGCACAAGCTGTAACTGGTGAGCTTTGCGAGTGAGGCATTATCTATAACCAGTGAGGCATAGACTGTAACTAGTGAGGTTTGCCAATGATGCTTAATGGAGATCAAGTTTATATTGGTTTTTACCCTTTTAGGGTTTTCCACTCAATCACCTGTGTTATGTGTTGATTCTTATCTATCTCTTGTGCTTTGTTAATGGTTTCATGTACTAATGAATTTGTCTTGTTTTTCATGATCATGTTAGATTTTTTTATTGTGTGAAGATCTTGTTTCAAGAATTAGTTTTATCAGATCACTGATTCACCTCCCTCTCAGTGATCCTTAGTATTCCAACAATTGGTATCAGAGCAATAGGTTCCTTGAAGTAAGTTTAACCAACTTAGGTTATCCTGGTAGTGGAATACACATTATGGCTAATCAAGAGGGTCATTCTACTTCTAGAGCACCTCTTTTTGATGGGTCAAGTTATTCCTTCTGGAGTTTCAGAATGGAGTCCTATTTGTCGTCTCTAGGTTATGATGTTTGGGTTGCGGTTGAAAATGGGTATGTTGTGCCTTCTCAGCCACCTTCCACTTTTGATGAAAATAAATCCTATGAGTGTAATGCCAAGGAAAAGAATGCCATTTGTTGTGGATTGAAAAATGAGATCCTTGTCAAGGTTATGCATTGCAAAACTACAAAAGAAGTATGGGACAAGTTGGCAAGTATGTATAAAGGAGATGACAAGATTAAAGAAGCAAAGTTGCAAGCCTATAGAGCAAAATTTGAAGGGTTGAAAATGAATGAGGAAGAGAAAATTGTTGATTACCTTCTCAGGGTACATGAAACAGTCAATGCAATTCGTGTTCTTGGTGAAACCCTAGATGAAATAGTGGTGGTCAAGAAGGTGTTAAGATATTTAACATCCAAATATGATTCCAAGGTATCTGTTGTTGAAGAAAGAGATTTGAAGAAGCTTACCCTAGATAAATTGCATGCAAATTCACAGCATATGAAATGACAATTTGTCATGATGAACCAACAAGAAAAGAGGCAGCCTTGAAGACTGAAAAAAAGAAACAAAGAGGCTGATTCAAATTTGGAGAATTTGGATGTTCAAGAGTCCAATTTTTTCAGAAGGTTGAAGAAAGGATCAAGTAAATACAAAGGGAAGCTTTCATTCAAGCACTTTAGGTGTGGTAAGATAGGACATTGTGCTACTCAGTGTCCCTATAAAGAATTTGAAAGTGATGATGAGGACAATAGGAGACAAGGAAAGAAAAAGAAAAACTTCATCAAAAAGAAGAAAAGTTTGTTCATCAAGGAGGCTGATGAAACTAATAGTAGTTCTAAAGATTCTCCTTAAGAAGGAGAGGAAATTTTATTTATGACTGTTGTTAGTCTAAGTGAAGATTAGAAAGAAAAGGATGAAGATCAATCTGATATGGATGAAGAAAATGATGAAGAAGAGGTTGATCTTGAAGGAGAATTGATGTGTGCTCTTGGAGAGATAAAAAGACTTAAAAAGGAAGCAATCATGAATATAAATCAGACCCAAAAGGAAATTGAGAATATGAGACTTAAAAGTTAGTTGCAGACTTAAAACTTCAACTTGAAGAGAGCAAAAAATATTATAGATGTCGCCAAAATGGAGTTAGACACAAAGAAAAAGGAGTGTGAGTTTAGAGGTTGAAGTTTTAGCCTTGAGGAAAAGGCTTGATTTGTGTGATAGCAGTGATAAGCTAGTAGACCTCTTGGGCAAACAAAAAGGCCACAAAGACAATAGTGGTTCAAGGTTTGAAGGCCAATGTTCATATTCCAATGATTCTCAAGAGAAAAGAGTTGAAGGAAGACATAAAAGTTCACCAAAATTAGATCACACTCAACATGTTGATGCTGATGGTTCCATCAATGTCACAAACAAAAGGTTCAAGTAATCATCAAGTACAAAAAGGAACAATCCATTCAAGTATAATCTATATTTCCATGGTTATTTATTTTGTTGTAATCAATATGGGCATAAGGCTAGTGAATGTAGAGTTGTATCTAGAAGGAGATCAAGTCCTATAAGAAGACATCCTTTTGGGATCTTGAGTATGTTGAGATGCTTTAACTGTGACAACTTTGGACATATAGCTAAGTTTTGCAGACCCATCTTGGATGTACAACAAAGGAATGCTGGTGTTCACTCCAAAGTGACATCTCCTAGTGCTAATAAGAATAAGGATAAGACTAAATCTATTTGGAAACCAAAGATAGTTGACAAGAAAGTTGAAGCTATGCTTTTTCAAACTTCCCTACATGAACAAAAAGGAAGAAATCCAGAGAAAAACAAGGAAGATCCTAAACTTGTGCATATTCCACAAGTCACATCATCAGTTGCATGAGATGTAGCATAAGGATAGGGGGAGTTGTTCAATATCTTATCATTTACCCCCAAGGTGAAAATCAGGAGGTTGTAGCAGTCAAGGAGCAAGTGGAAATATGTCATCATAGTGAGTAGACTTCTTAAGATATTAAGGTATGATCTAGATCATTCAAATGTGTTACAAGTTGGACAACTCTGTCATTAGATCAGTCATTGGGATATCTTTGTTTGAATAAGTACAGTGATGTTTAGAGAAGTCACATGTTCATTTGATATTGTTATTGCATGAAATGATTTTGTGCTATAAGATGTCTATGCTTCTAAGTGTGAGGAGTTGTCATGTGTCCAAACTCAATGAAAGGAGAGTTAAATATGCATGAGACAACTATCTTGAGGCATTCTAGAGCACAGTGACATGTTGACCAAAGTTGCCTTATTATGTTTGATAAGTGACTCAGGGGGATCATGTATCTCAATAGTTTTTCATGTTCAACACTTCCTACAAAAACACTGATATATTTTTTCATATGGCAGTGGTCTTCTTTAGTATCAGTGGTTTTCACATTGGTATGCTTGTATTTTTCATGGTTTCATGGTGTTGTTGGGTATGTCATTATTTGAATAATGTATTAGTTTGTGCAAGGACTGCTCAAGACAGTTACTATGACAATCATATTCTTATATGCATTTCACTCTTTTTGGCTTTCACAAGCAACAATAATATTTCAAAAGGATAGTCATTGTCACAGTTGACAGGGGTCTTGAAAAATTATCTTGACTATCTTTCTTTGGTTTGATAACAGAATTGTGACAGTCCTACAGACATGAAGTATTTGACAGTGATAAAATGCTTATTTCTTCTCCTCTTCAATGCCATGATTGTTTTTTCATGAGCAGGGCTTACTGACAGAAATTGTAGGGTAAAATTAGACTCTACATCTTTTTAGAATAGGGTATGGCATCCAAAATAGGGTAAAATTAGTCATAACAGTCATTGATATCTTAGTTGAACACTCAATGATCAGTACATGGAGAGGTTTAACATCTATGATAGTGTTTGTTATGCATGAAGGATAATCATATCTTTAAAGAATAGAGGTTGAGGTGTTTGACTATTTGAGACAAGTGACATGGTCTTTATGGAAATATCCTTTCAAGAAATATGGTCTAATGGCCTATCATGATATGATTGTAGGAGATTGTAAGTGACATGAACTATGCAAATGTTCATATTCACCTTATGTTTCTGCAGGGGTCTTATCAATGAGAGTAAGTATTCCTTTGTCACTTGATGTCAAAGGGAGAGAGATAGAGAAAGTTGGAAAGGTTTTGCCATCAATGCCAAAGGGGGATTTTGTTGGACTAAGGTTAGTCATTGATGTCAAAAGGTCATTCATGGTTCATGTCAAGTGATGTTCATGTCATGCTTCTACATCAGGAGTTTCTCATGTCTTCATATGGTGTTCATACAGTGACTTGATGTTCATGCCTCAAGATTATGCTTCAGGAGTTGACTTGAAATTGTTGTTCTTTCAAGGTCTCGAGGTCTATTGTGTTGGTGATTGATTCGTCCTTACAAATCATTGGGTTGTCATTGATGGTGGTGCAAGGAATAGTGAAGGTACTTGTTCATTCCTTGTTGATACTTATGACAGAGGTACTTATGACAAATCAATATCATTCTTATGAGGTGCTCATTCAGAGGTGTTCAGTGGCACATTATGTTGGAGATTGTTGGAAAGTGCACATGTTACAGGTTTATGTAGGTTGGCAGAATATGTTGATCACAATGTTGGTCACGCATGACATGTTGCAGAATTGGTTGAGTGTATCATTTGTATGATGGTCACACATTTGTATGTTGTTGTTGATCACATATTCATCATCCACCTTCAAGAATATTATCATAATACAGGTTGATGGTGTTTCATCCTTCATGTCTTGCAAAGTGATGCTCTTCATAGCGAGGTGATTGATTCACATTGATATCAAAGGTAATGGTGTTGATCTATAGTAATTGTATTTGCTGATGTCAAAGCTCTCCAAGTCAATAATTATCAATACTTCAAAGCTTGTCAATGATGATCATAGTTGGTGATTTGGTGTTGGTGTCTTTGCAAAGGTATTGTGAACTTACCTTGAGAAGTCTTTTTGCACTTATATCAGAGGCATAGTGATGCATTGTTGATAAAGGACCTTGATCAAGAAAATTAGGGTTTATCTTTCTCTTATAAAAATCTAATTTACAAGATTTGAACTCTAAATATTCTAATGGTCTAAACCCTTGTTCATGTTCTCTAAACCCCTAAACCTAACTGTCACTCAAAGAAAGCACTTTTTGTTATAATTGGAAGGTAACTCCCTATCGTAGGTTGTATGTAACTTAAGTTACATCTTGATGGTGTCGACATCATTGGGGGACCAACCCCCTCTACCTATGGTTACCAGTTCCACCAGTCGTGTATCCTATCCATGGGCACCAAAAGCTAATCTATGGCTCAATTTCAAAGTTGTTGTCAGTGCACGATGCATAATCTATGGTCTATGTTTAAAGTTTGAAACCCCACTCTGAAGCCTTCAGTTTGACGTGCTTTTGACTGTCAAAAATATTTGACAGCATGCAGAGCCTTCTATAGGCCAAAAATAACATGCAATAAGCACATAAAAGTCTTTTTCTTTTTTTAGACACACTCTTCTCATGCTCTTGAATACTTTAAAGAGGGATGATTTGTTTCTTTCTAAAAAAGGTAGAAGTTTTAGTTGAGTATATAAATATTTTTTGATAAATGTCTTCATGTAGATAATGGATAATTTTGAGTGGATCCGAATATTGGCAAATGTATTTTATTTTTTTGACAGAGTTTTTTTTTATGAAAAGGAAGACAGAGTGCTTTGGATAAGTGGGAGCTAATAAAATAAATTGTTTTAATGAAGAAATTGAAGAGGATGCAAAGTGGGGTTTAATGGAGGAAGATGTTTTTCTTTGAGACTTAATTTTTTATAGGGTATGGACATTTTGGTGTGGACTGAAATAGACAAAAGAATTTATTTTTGACAAAGAATTGTAAATGGGTAATGATGTGTGGGTTTATGCATGAGATTATGAAGGTGAAATATGTGATTGATATTTAAAATTGTTTGGTTCGAGAATTGAGGAGGATGAGAGTTCTTTTTGTAGGTGATCTATGCACAGAATGAAGACAATAGGCAGCTGTATATGTAGAGTTCGAATGCAGATAAATGGTCCTCCTGATTGAGAGAAAAATGATATGTTATTGCAGGTGAATCAAGCATAGTGAGAGGATATTATGGAGCAGATGTGCAGATGAATTGATTTCTAGGCTAAAGAAGAATTATATGTTGTTATGACCATTGTAGTGAAACAGAGAAACCCTCTGTAAATCTTTTGTTTTTCTTCTAAGATTATTTGTTTTGCTAGTGAGGCATACGATTAGTAACCAGTGAGGTTTTTTCCAGTGAGGCATATGATCAATAACCAGTGAGGTTTTTTGCGATTGAGGCATGTATATGTAACCAGTGAGGTTTGCCAATGAGGCATTGTCTATAACAAGTGAGGTTTTCTAGTGAGGCACAAACTGTAACCAGTGAGGTTTTCCATTGAGGCATTGTTTGTAACCAGTGAGGTTTGCCAATGAGGCACAGACTGTAACCAGTGAGGTTTGCCAGTTAGGCTTAATGGAGATCAAGTTTATAGTGGTTTTTACCCTTTTGGGGTTTTCCACTCAATCACTTGTGTTATGTGTTGATTCATATCTATCTCTTGTGCTTTGTTAATGGTTTCATGTCCTGATGAATTTGTCTTGTGTTTCATGATCATGTTAGATTGTTTCATTGTGTGAAGATATTGTTTGAAGAATTAGTTTTTATCAGATCACTAATTCACCCCCCTCCTCTTAGTGATCCTTAGTATTCCAATAGATAGGCCAAAAAATTTGAAAAAACCCTTAAATGTTTTCCAACAAAATGACCAAATTCAGGTCAAAAACTAAAATTTTTCCAAGAAATCTTTCCCAAAGTCATATTTTTCTTAAAAAAAATATTTTTTCAACAAAAATTCCTAGCTATACGAGGATCATTTTACTTGGCTAGGTGTGGGATTTGCTGTAACGGGCAAAATTTTGCATGTAAAGCTCTAATACCATCTTGGGAAAAGTGAGGATCAACAAGCAACAATACAACCACAAAGCTATTTTGCACACAATAAGCCAAATTAAATTTCCAAAAAATAAATGAAATGTACATAAGAGCCTTTCTTAAATAGTAAAGTTAGAGGAGGTCAGAAGGTTGTACACAACTAAGCAACCCTCCATAGGTGCAACACTTGTCTTGCTCAAGTGGCACATGTTTGAGCAAGTGGAAAGTTTGCATGAAGTAGGTGTCTGACAAAGGTGAGTCCACATGTCTTCACCACATGAGGTGAGAAAAAATGATAAGAATCCTAAAGTTGGACTTAAGCTAGTGTAAATATAAATCTCCTGGACATGCTAAAAGCTAACTAGATAGATAATGTCATTTTTCACACTAACAAAGGTGGCAAATTTTTACATGGAATTTGGCCAATAATTTTATCCTAATCTTATTCCATCTCCACACATCCCAAGGGTTTGAACTTGATCAACCATCTCCACCATTCATCATCCTAGTCACAACTCACAAATGCAAAATCGACCTAGGTCACTTGCATGCATGCATATTTAAAACCCACACTATCAAATTTAAACTTTTAAGTTGGATCAATATTTTCCTCCCTTATTAGCCATTACATGAGTTTATTATAGTGCAACTTATTTCAAAATATATGCTAGGTTAGTTTAATTAAGAACATACCTTAATTAATTTAGATTGTGAAAGAATAATCAAAAGAGTATTCACATGAGAGCATAATAGCAACATAGAGCATCCTACCAAGGTAGCCATTAGCTTGTCTCATTATTTTAGGCATACTACATGGATTCTTAATGTAATTAATCAAGTGGTTCATTATCATTTAGTTAGTCCACCTAGTGGCTTAGCCAAGGAGAACATGACCCTCACTTAGCAAGTTCCTAAATGGTGTCTATAAACACCACTCCACTTGATCCATGTGCTACTACACAAATATATTCACTATCATTAATAATCTATAAAATAATATTTAACCTCACATGCAACTCCATTCACCAATCACCATGCACATAGGGCCATGAATCATGTCACACAAACACATGCAACTCCCTATAAAATGTACTGCCTATGCTATATTGAAAACCATGTTGCACTATCACACACAACTCCTTTTATGCAACACTTAGAACCATGTTGCACTATCACACACAACTCCTTCCTTTATGCAACACTTAGAACCATGTTGCACAACTTATTATACACATCCCAAATCTTACATAACCCTTTGCATTGTGCAACACTCATGCAATGCCAAAGATTATGTCACACAACTTTATATACATCTATGTTTGAGTTCCATGCCACATTTGCAACTATGCATGTTAGAGCACACACAACACATAGTTTATAATTTTATGTAGAATGTCACACAACATTTCAAAACACTACGCAACAATCCAACACAACTTTTGGAGTCATTCCATGATACACCATCTATCAGCATAAGGAACAACTAGAAACATATGCATAAAAAGATGAAGCATTACATATGGAAGCCCAACTATTTCAACTTCCATAGTAACCTTTTTTCTCTTGAACATACATAATATATAAATGTATATCTATAGAATAAACAAAGAAGTGTCAGCATAGATTTCTAGACAAGAAAAATAGGAAATATAGGAGGAAATACATAGACATATATCTTCCTTGAGAGTATGGCATGTACACAACATGTAGATTAATAAAATAGTTTTCTCCCATTCTTATATTCTCCCATGTCTTTAAATCTTTGTATCTATATTGTTTCCACACACATATAACACATCTAGGTCCTCAGCGAGAGCATTGCCTCTTCAACCACTTAGAATCTAGTTCATTGGCATCAAAATGATTCATCTTGCATGTCCATGGATTGAGATTAGATTATGTGGGGATCAATGTTAAACCACAAGACCCATTCTAGATTAATTTCCAAGTCATTTTAAATGAGTTCGAATGACAAAAGAGCAAGATGCAGTGAATATGCAATAATCATTACAAATCCACTTCAATACCATCAAACACTTTGTTCAACTAGTTCATTGAAGTCCTTGAATAGGTAGTTCAATTATTAGGTAAGGAATTTAGTGGCTAAGTCCACTTAGATTCTAAGTGACTTTAGATATTCCTATTAGTATGTGTATACACCAATGCCTTCAATAACCTAAATGCAAAGTTGGGCACATTCTTGTTAGAGCATCATAGATTCCTAAACTATTGTTGTTACCTAATTGTGCAGTTTACCCAATTAGGCCTAGATGGAATAACACAGAGTTACATGGGGGACAACCAAACCTAGAAGGCCTACTATGCAGTTAGAAGGTCTTCCCATTCATTACCATCACTCGAATCATGTAACAACTCAACAAGAGTTGTTCCATGAGCCAGACAAGGGTGGGGGAAGACATCCCACCTGAATAGGAAGCATCCTAAGGTTGATAGGAAGACATGAGTGCATTTTGTTCAAATGAGAAAGGTACACACACTTGCTGAACTTATCTATGATTATAAAAAAATTTAGAACATGCAATCATACACAGATGTATTTAATTATGGAATTGATTATTTTACAAAAGAACAATGTACAAATCATTGCATAAAAGTTGCTATTTATATTCATAAAAGAAGATATGTTCATAGTTTCCCACACAAGCCATGGGAATAGCCATACAAATGGAATGAACAATAGCATATACATGTGAAGTAAGAGAAACATATAGAAAGGAAAGGGGATCCATCATTGCCTGAACAATGAATCCCCATGGATGGTTGTCTTCAAGTTCTTCTCCATTGATCCTAAAAGGCCCCTGCAAGAGAACGGGGGAAAGGGGGTTAGAGCTCAAGATGCCTTCAAAATCTATATGTATTAACATTAGATATACATGCCATCATACATGCCATCATCCATAAGCATCAAAGGAAGAATAGTAAAAAGACAAAGAGTCACTCAGATGCAAGCATGCAACCATAAGGATTTAGGAATAAATAGAAACATACAAGCACAAGAGAGGATCCTTGCCTCTGTACTATTTTACTAATGTGTGTGTTGAGTGTACATGTACAAGTGCTCGCAAAAATCTCATCATTAGCAGTTTAAGGTCAAACCAAACATGTAGATTTGTGAAAAGTCTAGAGAAGCTACAAAGGACAGTCACAAGGAATTCAGAGAGAGCTTGACATACATGCAATAGTGAGAGAATGAAAGAACAGTGGCAGTGATATCCAAGATCCTAGCTTGCACATAGGTTATAAGAGAGGGTCTACAATTGTTATGAACATGATGAGCATAAGATAACAGTGAACAAAGGTATATGAAGAAGATCATGCATAAGCAAGAGCCAAAGAAGAAGCTACAATAAGTTATGAAGAATTTAAAATTGCATGATAAAGGCTTTGCAAAATAGTTAGTAGGTCTATGACTGTTATAAACATGAGCAACGCATTATTTCAATGACCAAGGAGAGTGGGCTATGAGTTCAAGAATGTCACAGTGGTATCTAGAGAAGGTGAAAGTCTTGTGTTTCAAGGAACAAATATCAAGAAGTTACAATCAACATTTGAAGATTATAGTGGTGTAGTGGACAAGTTCAATTGGTAGAAGTATCATAATAGTCATTATGCAAGTTTCAAATGTATTCATCATGCATGATAGGATTCAAAGAAATCATGTCTAAAGTGACTATGAGCTTAAATTAACATCAAGGCATTCATACTGACTGTAAATCAATATGAATGGATCCATAACAAACATAACAAATGATGTTATAAGTGACAGTGAGCATTGGAAGGATATCAGAAGTATAGTGACAAGACTTATGAAAAAGGGTTTTGCATAGGTTGTGAGGCTTCTATATGTCACTTCCACAATTTTAAATCATCTACATCAATAGGATTTTTACAGTCAAGAGACCAAAAACTCACTATCGAGGCATTAAAATGTTTAAGCCAGTGAGTCAAGAAAATAGTACAATGAGATGTATCTAAACCAAATGCAATAAAAGGAGTGTCATAGTGCCATCAAATACCATATACAACCATGAATGACAGACAAGGAGCATGGACAAAGGTCTTAAGGTGACCTGAGGCTTGTTATGGCTGCCAAGCCAAGGTATAACATCAAAAGAGCATTTGGCATACTTTGATAAAAATAATAGAGAAGCATCATGTGCTACAGAGTAAGAAATAATAAACACAGAGCAGCTAGAACCATCAAACTTATGAGCACTAAGTAGGACAAAGGAGAGTAGCAATGATAAAATCACACATGTAAAAACCTTATCTCAACCCTTATCATAGTCATGTTGTTACTCTTTTCAAGAGCAGAGATTCACTACTATTACCACAACCAAGGAGCCCTAAAAGAAGATACAAGATATATTATAATCACAGTGAACAATGGAGAGGTCTTGAGAGAAGCAGAGGTCTAAATGGGTTATGAAACCCTAAAACAAAAATAGAGTGACAAATATTTTGTAAGGTTAATCTTAGTTACATAAACACAAAGGAGGTTAGTATGAAACCCTACAATGACACTCCCTCATAGTTAGGTCACTGTCGTGCATTAAGAGCATTGTCATAGTCAAGCTTGCAAAGAAATCCATTGTTATACGCTTAATAACAAGGATGGGAAATTACAAATATGTTACTGTGAAGAAGTTCTTACAAATGAATAGCAACAAAGAGCACCTCGGGAATATATCAAAAGATCATAGAAGACCATAAAAACCAACATAGATTTGATCAACAGAAGCAAACTCACCATTTCATTACCACAGAGAGAGATTTAGCTCCATCAACAGAGCATTAAATGAGGACCAGGAGCAGCAACATGGTGGCATAGGGCAGAAGGAGGAAAACCAAAGTGTGGAAATGAAACTAATTTTAGGGGTTTCTCTTCCTTTTACCTCACCTTGGCCAAGGTGTTTTCTTTGCCTTAGGTTTCATTTTTACGAAAATCTAATACATGGCATGGTAAAAACTTGTTTAAAGTGTTTAACCTAGTTTTTTCACCTAGGGGTTGACCATTTTTTAGTCTCCCTCTTCCCTTTTGTATGTTTTTGAACCAATTGTAATGTATTTTAACACTTATTAAGTGCAATATATTTATAAATTGCCTTAATATTTGTTACTAAAAACCTGAGAAAGAGAAAGAGGCATCACATAACACTTATTAAGGGAAGTCATAAACCTTTTAGATTGTCCTTAATACTTGTTCAAATAAAGTATTTTTGCCCTGAAATCATGCAAAGGAGAGTGAAGTGGAGTTAAACTGAGGTGACACACTCATGCAAAAGGAGTTTCTTTTTCTATTTTTGACTTAGAGTCAAACAGGCCTATTTTTGGCATTTTTTTGGTCAAACACCTTTGAGAGGAGTCATGAGCTAAAATAGCTCAATTTGGAGAAGTTGTGGACCCTATTTTTTAGGCTTTTTCCTCATGCTCTTCCAACAACTATGAGTTGTTTTTTCAGCCTATTCATGCATCATTTGGAGTCCAATTAGACTGGAGTTGAGTCCCCTTGGCTTTTGGGGATAGATTTTTGTATTATAGGAGAAAAAGCTTATGCTTTTTTCTCAGTTCTTGCTTTTTCTCTTGCTTTTGCACATTGTAGAGACAGATTTAGTATTGTAACTTAGCATATTTTATAGGTTTTTATACAGCAACAATTTACTTTTTAGCTTTTTTTCATAGTTATTGCAGATTTTTCCTTCTATTTTCCAATAAAATCAGGTGTTCTTCTTGGATTCAGGTGTCTTGTCTCTTTTTGAATGACTTGATAAAAATTTATTGTGTTTTAAATTAAAACCTTTAAGTTTTATGTCTCATTCTATTGAAGCAAGTATACAATAGTGCAGATCTTAACACGGGTTATAGATTGCACGGGTGATTCTTTTACTTTTCTAAGTTGTGAGAACATTGGTTTTCCTTCAGCAAGAAGTAGATTGATTTCATGCTTTTCTATGAAATATTTATGTGATAAGATTGTGCAGTTTGAGTTGTAAGAATAGAGATATTGAGAAATAGTTGTGAATCAGTTACAAGTTAAAATTCAATCATTAGTGCATCACCCCTTAGGTAAATTTTAGTTTTATTAATCATCCTTCTATCTCTTTTCCATGAAAGCATATCAGATCCAAGGGGCATTTTAAGGGAGCTGACTCTTCCAGAGGTTCATTCTCATCATAGACAACCCATAGTTTGAGAATGTTCCCATGTTACACGAGATTGCCAAGCTTTAAGACTTAACATTCAGGGCACAATCCTTCTTGACAATAGTTTTTGGCACACCCGGTGGGATAGATTAGACTACTATAGTCCTCAAGTTCTCATCCATTGTTGATATTTAGTGTGTATATCAGCAATATCAACCTTTGGAGGTAGTATCTCACACACCTGGCAACTCTATAGGTTCAAATCTACTATTTTTAGTAGTCAAGAAGCTTAAAGATCATCAATGATCAAGATTTAGGTGATATTCTTGGTTCTTTCCTTTATGGAATCCTTCCAATCACTTGGTGACTCTGCTGGTATGTGTATAATTTTTTGAGTCAAGCATGCTTTTCCTTGTTTTAAAAAGATATTTTCATGAAATCCCAACTCCTTTCCATGTTATGGCATGACAAACTATCAAGGAAAATATGTTCCTATCCCTTCATTTCCACAAAATGCAATCTTAGAGCCTTTTCAATACCCATATAAGATTGAAAGTGTTACTAGAGTCATCCCAAACAGCCATGCAACAGTAGTATATCAGCATGCTCATCATGCTTACCTCCCAGCCACCACTACTCAACCTTCTTGGCAGCCTAGCCATGCCTATTATTAGCCATAGGAAGACTATGTTAATCCTCACCAGTAGGTTTACCCTCATAGTCAACCTCAGGACACTGAGTTGACTGAGTTGGGTGCAATCAAGAGCATGATACTAGATTTTCAAAAAAGGTTGGATGTCATTAAAAGAGAACAAGAGTATGACATACAATAGGAAGAGCTTGCTTATTAAGTCTATCTCCAACAACAGGAAATGAAGGCACTAGTAAGGTATGAAGAGGAATGTTTTTCTAGACATGTTGTAACTAAGGAAGAGAAAATAAAACAATTACTTTTTTGTGCACAAAGGCTAGAAGTCCAACCGGGTTCTTATATTCCTAGCTTCATACAAACCCCTCTTATAGTCATAGATCAACCATTGAAAGAGGAGATTTTAGGGCCCAAAATCCCAAGTTTCAATTAGGGAAAGATTTCAGAATCAACAAGTGAGTCCCCTCATTTTAAGATTCAAAGTTTCAGATGTTCTGATTTTGTTCAAAAGCTTGATTGCATTCAAAACCAGACCATTAGTCCTCAGTTTCAGTCATCTCAAAGCTTGAACCGAGTCATGAAAGTTTTGAATAGCCATGGTAGCCTTCTTGGACTAAGCATCCTGATTATAAAATGCCAAACCTTTTTAAAGCCACTCCTTGCATACCAATCCAAAATCAGGAAGAGGGAAAGGTTGTAGAATCTAAGTCAATCAAGATTCCAAGTTTTAGGAGTGCTCCTTCAATCCAGTAGCCAATTCATAGCCAAGAGTAGTCCATAATGCCACATAATGAGCTTAGCAATCAACATATTTATCCTACTTCAGAAGCTGAAGGTTCTTGTAATCCTTTTCGTGCCACCAAATCAGAAAAATTAGACATGGAACAAGATCTCAGCTAGTTGGAGGAATTTTCTTTCTTCTATATAGAAAAACTTGAGGCTGATATAACAAATAAAAATTTGTTGGAAGAGGCTAACTCATTATTTGAACATTTGCCTTCCTTCATTGAAGAAGAAAAGTCCAATTTGGATGGTATTTCTTTGGATAATAATGGAAATTTGGATCTTGAATCAGCTATTCCTAAGAACCTTCAAAGAGCTGACAGCTTTGATGAGTTATTGGCTACCATAACAGAAGAAGATGATCCATTGACCATGAATGAGGAATTGACATGGCAAGTTATCATGCAAGGTGAAAGTAATGATATTATTTCTAATCATTCATATTGTCTTCTCACTTGTCCAAACTTAGATATGAAACAGGACAACCATGAAGAAAAGGAGGAAAGGTTTGTAGAATGCAACCATGACAATATTATATCAACTTTCTTGGGTTCTTTGAAGGAAGAAGAGGAAGACCATAAAGTTCCAAATCAGCTACTTATCCCACAAGAACAACAAGAGAGTAAGATAAAGTACACCATCCTTCCAAAGGAAGAACAAGAAGAAATCAGCCCAAAGCTTTGAAGAGGATGTCCTATCAGGCATCTATCTAGGATGGAACCCAACAATGCATCACAGGTCATTCTTACATCTGAGCATGAGGATTCTATTCAAAGGAGGCATATCCAGCTATCCTATCCACTTCAGAATAGCAGCATGAATGGTCAACATAAGTGGGTAAGTGGATTTATTTTTACTATTCAAGATGATTTGCAACAACTGGTTGGACATTTGTCACTTTTTCACCTCTTCTTGGCTTCTCAGCAACATGTAAAATACTGCAAGTTGCAAAGAAAAGGCAGCTATTTCAGGGAACTAGTTAATGGTATTGTTTAGCCAACTTGTTTCACTTGTATAGATTAGGTAGGTAGGCCATTTGTTTCAGTTCGGTTTTGTTTTCCAAGGAGTGTTGCTACATAGTTTGCTAGCCCTATTTAGAGCCAGTATTGTTTTATTTTTAATTTGTTTTGCTGTTGTTCATTTTCTAGTAGCTGAGTTTCAAAATATTTTCTGAGTTGCAAAGGCCAAGGAAAGACTATATTGCCCAAAAGATATACTAGGCAACTAGCCATGAGATTTTAGCAGACAAACACCCCTGAGAGGTCACCAAAAATGTTAATTGTGCATTTTTGCCCAATTAGGCCTGGATGGAATAACACAAAGTTACAGGGTGACAACCAAATCTAGAAGGCCTACTATGCAGTTAGAAGGTCTTCCCAATCATCACCATCACTTGAATCATGTAACAACTCAACAAGAGTTGTTCCATGAGACAGACAAGGGTGGGGGAAGACATCCCACCTGAAGAGGAAGCATCCTAAGGTTGACAAGAAGACATGAGTGCATTTTATTCAAATGAGAAAGGTACACATACTTGTTAAACTTATCTATGATTATAACACATTTTAGAACATGCAATAGTATACAGATGTATTTCATTATGTAATTGAGTGTTTTACAAAAGAGCAATAAAAGCTATTGTTTATATTCATAAGAGAAGATATGTTCATAGTTTCCCACACAAGCTGTGGGAATAACTGTACAAATGGAATGAATAATAACATATACATGTTAAGTAAGAGAAACATATAGAAAGGGAAGGGGATCCATCATTGCCTGAACAACGAATCCCCACGGATGGTTGTCTCCAAGTTCTTCTCCATCACTCTTAAAAGGCTCGTGCAAGAGAAAGAGAGAAAGGAGGTTAGAGCTCAGGATGCCTTCAAAATCTATATGTAAATTAACATCAGATATACATGCCATCATCCATAAGCATCAAAGGAAGAATAGTAAAAAGACAGAGTCACTCAGATGCAAGCGTGCAACCATAAGGATTCAGGAATGAGTAGAAACATACAAGCACAAGAGAGGCTCCTTACCTCTATACTATTTTCCTAATGTGTGTGTTGAGTGTATAGGTACAGGTGCTCACAAACATCTCATCATTGGCATTTTAAGGTCAAACTAAACATGTAGATTTGTGAAAAGTCTAGAATAGCTACAAAGGATAGTCACAAGGAAGTCAAAGAGAGCTTGACATACATGCAACAATGAGAGAATGGAAGGATAGTGGTAGTGATATCTAAGATCCTAGCTTGCACATAGGTTATAAGAGAGGGTCTACAACTATTATGAACATGATGAACATAAGATAACAGTGAATAGAGGTATATGAAGAAGATCATGCATAAGCAAGGGTCAAAGATGAAGCTCTAGTAAGTTATGAAGAATTTAAAATTGCATGATAAAGAATTTGCAAAAAAATTATTAGGTCTATAACTGTCATAAACATGAAGAACACATTATTTTAGTGACCAAGGAGAGTGAGCTATGAGTTCAAGAATGACACAGTGGCATCTAGAGAAGGTGAAATTCTTGTATTTCAAGGAATAGACATCAAGAAGTTACAATCAACATTTGAAGATTACAATGGTGTAGTGAACAAGTTCAATGGGCAAAAGTATCATAACAGTCATCATGCAATTTTCAAATGTGTTCATCATGCATAATAGGATTCAAAGAAAGCCTGTATAAAGTGACTATGAGCTTAAGTTAACATTAAGGTAGCCATACTAACTATAATTCACTATGAATGGATCCATAACAAACATAACAAATGGTGTTATAAGTGATAGTCAACACTAGAAGGATATCAAAAGTATAGTGACAAGCCTTATGAAAGAGGGTTTTGCATAGGTTTGTGAGGTTTCTATATGTCACTTCCATAAATTTAAATCATCTACATCAATAGGGTTTTTACAGTCAAGAGACTGAAAACTCATTGTCAAGGCACTGAAATGTTTAATCTAGTGAGTCAAGAAAATAGAACAGTGAGATGTATCTAAACCAAATGTAAGAAAGGAGTGTCACAGTGCCATCAAACACCATATACAACCATGAATGATAGACAAGGAGCATGAACAAAGATATTAAGGTGACCTGAAGCTTGTTATGGTTTCCAAGCTAAGGTATAACATTAAAAAAGCATCTGGCATACTTTGATAAAAATAATAGAGAAGCACTGTGTGCTACAGATTAAGCAATGATAAACATAGAGCAGCTAGAACCATCAAAGTCATACTCTGAGCACTAAGTAGGACAAAGGAGGGTAGCAATGAGAAACTCACACATGTAAAAACCTTATCTCAACCCTTATCATAGTCATGTTGTCACTCTTTTCAGGAGCAAAGATTCACTATTATTACCACAACCAAAGAGCCCTAAAAGCAAATACAAGATATATTGTAATCACAGTGAATAATGGAGAGGTCTTGAGAGTAATAGAGGTTTGAATTGGTTATGAAACCCTAAAACACAAATACAGTGACAAATGTTTTGTAAGGTTTATCTCAGTTACATGAACACAAAGGAGGTTAGTATGAAACCCTACAATCACACTCCCTCACAGTTAGGTCACTATCTTGCATTAAGAGCATTATCACAGTCAAGCTTACAAATAAATCCATTGTTATATGCTCAACAATAGGGATGGGAAATAACAAATATGTTACTGTGAAGTTCTTACAAATGAATAGCTACAAAGAGCATCAAATGCATCAAAAGATCATAGAAGACCATAAAAACAAACAGAGATTTAATCAATAGAAGCAAATTCACCATTTCATTATCACAGAGAGAGGTTGAGCTCCATCAATAGAGCATAAAATGAGGACCAGGAGTAGCATCATGGTGGGATAGGGTAGAAGGAGGAAAACCAAAGTGTGAAAATGAAACTATTTTTAGGGGTTTCTCTTCCTTTTTACCTCACCTTTCCCTAGGTGTTTTCTTTGCCTTAGGTTTGATTTTAATGAAAATCTAATACATGGTGTGGTAAACACTCGTTTAAAGTGTTTTACCTAGTGTTTTCACTTAGTGGTTGACCATTTTTGAGTCACCCTCTTCTCTTTTGCATGTTTTAGAACCAATTGTAATGTATTTTAACACTTATTAAGTGCAATATCTTTATAAATTGCCTTAATATTTGTTACATAAAAACCCGAGAAAGAGAAAGATGCATCACATAACACGTATTAAGGTAACCCATAAACCTGTTAGATTATCCTTAATACTTGATCAAATAAAGCATTTTTTCCCTCAAATAATGCAAAGGAGAGTGAAGTGGAGTAAAAATGAGGTGAAAAACTCATACAAAAGGAGTTTCTTTTTCTATTTTTAACTTGGAGTCAAACAGGCCTATTTTTGGTAGTTTTTTGGTCAAACACCTTGAGAGGAGGAGTCATGAGCTAAAATAGCTCAATTTGGAGCAGTTGTGGACCCTATTTTTTAGGATTTTTCCACATGCTTGCCCAACAACTAGGATTTGGTTTTTTATCCTATTCATGCATCATTTGGAGTCCAGTTAGACTAGAGTTGAGTCCCCTTGGCTTTTGGAGACAGATTTTTGTATTATAGGAGAAAAAGCTTATGCTTTTTTCTTGCTTCTTGATTTTTCTCTTGCTTTTGCACATTGCAGAGACAGATTCAATATTGTAACTCAACATATTTTATAGCTTTTTATACAACAATAGTTTACTTTTTCAGCATTTTTTCATAGTTATTGTAGAGTTTTCCTTCTATTTTCCAATAAAATTAGGTGTTCTTCTTGGATTTAGGTGTCTTGTCTCTTTTTGAATGATTTGATAAAGATTTATTGTGTTTTTCTTTAAGTTTTTTATCTCATTCTATTGAAGCAAGTATACAACAATGCAAATTTTAACACAGGTTACAAATTGCGTGGGTGATTCTTTTACTATTCTAAGTTGTGAGAACATTGGTTTTCCTTTAGAAAGAAGTAGATTGATTTCATACTTTTGAAATACTTATGTGATAAGATTGTTTAGTTTGAGTTGTAAGAACAAATATATTGAGAAATAGCTGTGAATTAGTTGCAAGTTAAAATTCAATCATTGGTGCATCACCCCTTAGGATAAATTTTAGTTTTATTAATCATCCTTTTATCTCTTTTTCATGAAAGCGTATCATATCCAAGGGGCATTTAAAGGGATCTGGCTCTTCCAGAAGTTCATTCTCATCGTAGATAACTCAGTCTAAGAATGTTCCCATGTTGCACAAGATTGCCAAGCTTTAAGGCTTAGCATTCAAGGCGCAATCCTTCGTGACAACAATTACAATGGCCTATATGATTATTCATTCAATCTAAATTGAACTTGTATTAGGTTAAGATGGTGGGAGAATGATGGGAATGAAATGCTTAATATAATCGACCAATAGATTGGGATATTGGGACACCTTAAGATTATATGATCATATATAATTATATTTGTTACACAATTCAATCAAGAAAAATTAAATGAAGCACATGAAATAATACACAAGTCATAGATACACGAGACAAATATTTATATGGGAAACTTAGGAAAGATGTATTTAGGAACAAAGGTCACTTTCACACTATCTCAATTTGTAGACTAATAGTATACAGCCTCCAACTAGCACATACACCTTTAGGATACAACACATCAAATAAATATCACACTATCTAACCTTGTCACACTCATACATATATATAGATATAGGCTCTTTCATGGAATACGAACTATCTAACTACCATGTAAAATACAACTAGCCACAAAACCATCTAATGACTATGCCATGACATCAACATGTCATACATAACATGTAACATGACCTTTGCATGTGAATGACCACTACACATAATAAGCCATTTCCATTCATTATCAATCAAAGGTTGTTGACCTACTTCTCTTTAACCATGTACATATCTTGATAAGGGTGTACTCCACCCAACACACTCACAACAATAAAAAGAGAACAACAGTGATTTACGTGGGCAAAACCCTTTCGGGAGAAGAACCCCACACTGAAAAACAACTCAATATATTATTCAAAAATCTTGACAAGATTACAACATGCTTGCAAAGAAAACTTCCACAAGATTTTCACCAACCAGAAATCTAGATGCAACTCAACATCTATCTTACTCTCACCCCAACCTTTATCTCAAGCACTTGATATATAGGAGATACAATATAGGAAACCATCAATAGTAATTATAAAACCATGAGATAAAACCACCCAAAAGTGGTGTCCAAATAATATCCAATAAAATATGCCTTATGATATGTCAAATCATACACCAATATATGTAACTTCCCCATTTATATAGCTCTTTTAAGTGTCCAACATGTTTTCACATTTTCCAAAATGGGAGGCCCAAATTTAGGAGGCCATAACTTTTGATCCAGGTGTCCGATTGATGAACTATTTGATGCATTAGAAAGCTCATGAAGAGAGCTATCAAGATATAACCCACTTTACTAGTAATGACAACTTTCAAGACAAATCAAGGCCTCTAAGTGCCTCAAAATTGATTTCAAAACTTTTCTGAGAGTTTCAAAAATGAAAAATTTAATATTTTGCAATCTAGGCATGATCTCAAGTTGAAACTCGCCCAAAAGGTTTATTTGGAAATTCTGTAGTTTTCAAGAAATTTTTGGGTCCATCTATGCTCAAATATAGACTTACTAAAAATAGTAAGACCTATCATTTTTAGCCCTTTTAGGAATTTTTTAATGTTCCAAACCATTCTTCAAGATAATTGGTATTCGCAAAAAATAAAATTGGAAAGAACAAAAACAAAATCATATTTCTTCGTGACACAAGATTTATCTTATACTTATGGATGCTCCTGCATCAGACACCCATGGTAATTTGAGAAGTGACCTTGTCACGTCTCTAGTGTTTGAGGAAAACCAATGCAGTCAACCTCTGATTTGGATAACCATGATGAATCTTCAACAGGCCTTCCTCTCCATTTGACCAAGTACTCTTCATATTGTTTGTTTCTTTTGCTCCTACCCAAATGACTATCTAAGATTTCTTCAATTTCTTCCTTCTTTGAAATAGGTGCTAGAATGTCATTATCCTCCTGCTTTTCCATCTTCTGTACTTCCATCATGATATTATGTCAAATTAACAATATAAAACACATGTGAAATATTGATCCCACTCCCAACTCAACTTCATAGGCATTCCCTAATTCATTATTCTTCAAAATTATGCAAGGCCCAAATTTCTTCATCTTCAGCTTGGTATATGTTCCTACAGGGAACCTTTCCTTTCTAAGGTGGACCATGACCTTATCTCCAACATTGAACTCTTTGAATCATCTTTTCTAATTTGCCTTCTCCTTATACTAATTATTCATTTTATGGATATGTTTCCTTACCTCCTCATGTAGATTCTTCATGTGTTTTGCAAAATCTTTTGCATCTACACTCCTCTTCTCCTCCTTATCCATCTTCCTCAACTCTAAAACATTTATGTAACTACTTCTATATAACATCTGGAATGGTGATTTTCCTATACTCTTGTTAACTGATTTGTTGTATGCGAACTTGAAGCCTTTGTAAAAAGTAAGTCCCATCCATTTGGCTTTTCTGCTACTAAACATCTCACAAGGTTGCCCAAACTTCTATTTACAACTTATGTATGACCATCAATTTATGGATGATGTGTAGAACTAAACTTCAAATTTGTCTTCAACTTCTTCCACAATGTCCTCCAAAAATATCCAACAAATTTTGTATCTTTATCTAAAACAATACTCTTCAATAGACCATGTAGTCTAACCACTTCCTTGAAAAATATCTCTGCAATATGAATTGCATAATTTGTCTTCTCGCAAGGAATGAAATGTTCCATATTGGAAAATCTATCAACCACCACAAAAATGAAATCATGACCTCTCTGAGTCCTTAGAAAACCATGTATAGAATCCATGCTAATGTCTTCCCATGGTCTTTCAGGGACAAGTAAATGCTGATATAAACCAGTATTTTGACTCACTCCCTTAGACATCTAACATAACCTACAACTTTATACAAAATTTTTCACATCCTGATATAACTGTGGCCAATAATACTTCTCACTTACTAAGGTAATTGTCTTGTCTATTCCAAAATGTCCTGCTAATCATCCACTATGTTTTTCTTTTATCAAGTTCACTGTCATGGAACTTCTTGGAATGCATAAATGACTTCCTCTAAATATCATGTCATCTTGGATTATGTAATCCAACCACTATGTTCTATCCATGGTGATAGGTTCTAGGCAAGATTTCCATGCCTCTGAAAAATTTGGATCTTTTGGATATAAATGTTTGAGTTATTCAAACTCAACAACTTCAATTCTCATCTCTACCAACAAATTTTGCCTCCTACTCAAGGCATCTGCAACTCTGTTAGACTTCCCACTTCTATGCTTCAACGCAACTATATAGCTTTGTGAAAAATTGACCAATTTCAAATATCTTTGATTCAACTTCACTTGGCTATTCAAATATTGTAAGGCTTGATGATCAGTGTACAAAACAAATTCGTTAGGAAAAAGATAATGTCTCCATTTATTAAATGCTTGAATAATAGCATAAAATTCCTAATCATAAACATAATACTTCTTCCTAGCATCATTGAGTTTTTTACTAAAATATGCAATGAGTCTTCCTTTTTTACTTAATACAACTCCTATGGCATTGCCACTAGCATCACAATCTACTTGAAATGCCTTGTTAAAATCTAGAAGTGCTAAAACATGTTTCTCTATAACTTTTTTCTTCAACAAATCAAAACTATTGGTTGATTGTATAGTCCATTTAAATTCTTTTCTATCTCCTCTCATTTTTCAATTAAAGGTGCATATATGCTACAGAAATTCCTAATGAATTTTCTGTAAAAATTAGCCAATCCATGAAATGATCTTACCTCAGTAATACTCCTTGGTGTAGGCCAATCTATGATATCTCTTACCTTCTCTAGATCCATCTTAAGACCCTTAGCTAAGATCACAAATCTCAGGTACACTAGCTCCTTCTTCACAAAGTTACACTTCTTCAAGTTTATCAAAAGTTTCTCTTCCCTCAACCTCTCAAAAACTCTATGAACATTCATCAAAGGTTCCTCCAAGGTCTTTCTAAAAACTAGAATATCATCCAAATAAACAATAACAAACTTACGCAAAAATTCTTAAAGTACCTCGTTCATGAGCCTCATGAAAGTTCTCAGTGTATTGTTTAGTATGAATTACATTAATAACCACTCATATAGTCCTTCTTTTACCTTGAATGTTGTCTTCCATTCATATCCTTCCTCTATCCTAATTTGGTGATACTTTCTCTTCAAATCTATCTTTGTGAAGTACTTCACTCCACTCAGGTAGTCCATGATATCATCCATCCTTGGCAAAGGAAATTTGTACTTGATTGTTATTTTGTTGATGGCTCTAGAATCAATACACATTCTCTATTCTCCATCCTTATTAGGTGCTAGTACTGCATGTACTACACATGGAATCAAACTCTCTCTAATTAGCCCCCTTTTCAACAATTCCTAAACTTGTCTGTTAGCTCCTCATTTTTTGTATGAGTCACTCTATGGGCTACCGTGTTAGGAAAACTAGCTCCTTGTATGAAATCCATCTAATGAATTATGCTTCTCACTGGTGTCAAACCTTTAGATACATTATCTAAAACAATATCTTTGAATTCATCCACATATCTACAATTTTTGCAAGTACATCTTCTCCTTCCTCTTGATTGATTTTAGGAATCAAGGAAAATAACATATGTTCATGCTTCATTCCATAAAAAAAAATTGAACCATCTACCAAACAAATTCTAGCATTACCACATATCCTTTCCTTTGCTTCTCTCAAAGGTTTCGTCTTATGTATTACTTTATCCTTTTTTAGAGAATACGTGTTAGCACATTGCCATCATTGATAGCACATCTATCATATTGCCATGACCTTCCCAATAACAAGTGACATACATCCATTGGCATAATATCACATAACACCTCATCATGATAATCTCCAATCTTAAACTTTACCAAACACTATTTATTAACCAAAGCATTATGATCTTTTTGTAGCCAATCAATCCTATAGGGGCATGGATTCTTTATTCTCTTCAAATTCAACTTTTTAACCATCTCTTCAGAGACTAGATTATTTGTAGTTCCACTATCAATAATCACATCACAACACTTACCTCCTGATTTAATCCTTGTTTAGAATAGGCTCTTTCTTTGTGTTGGTTCTTCTTTTCCCTCTTTTTTTAGCAAGGCTCTTCTGATAACAAGAGCTTCTCCTCTTTCTACATCTTCTGAATGTTCAAATATAGACTCCTCACCAACTTGGGCAACTGTAGCATTACCCTCTAGTCTTTTGTTTGTGTCTCCCTAATTTTCTTGATAGTCATATACTCTATGCCCTTCTTCACTGCATCTAAAACAAGTTCCTATAAATCCTCCTCTTCCTAATATACCTCTTCCTCTTTGGCACCCATCATTATATCTTTGAGGGTGGTATGCATTTTCACCTCTATTATCTTGGTTGGTGCTTGCTATTAGGAATTAGGTGTTGTTATGTTGGAAAATGTAACCTTGGGGGATTTTTCCTATTAAGGTTTAGCTCTTGGGTCCTTTAGAATGTATTTAGTGCAGCTTGCATGATTTTGATGACTCCCGATGAGAAAACCCTAAAGTTTCATGGCAAATGGGACTCAAGGGATGCACTTAACATAAATCATGCTTGAAATAGGGGGGAGGACTTGGGTACCTGCACCCTAGTTCTACCCTATTTTAGGTCAAAACTAATTTCAAAGTGTCAGTTTATGACTGTTATTTAGGTCCTATGCTGACATGGTAAGTTTGAATTACGAATTTCTTAGTGGGACTATTTGTAGTTGTATATATAAGCATGATTAGTGATTCATTTGTAGATGGACATTTTGATCAACAAGCTTATGTTAAGGTGATTCAAGGCATTCATTGTGTTGCAGAGCAGTATTTTGTGTTGTTATTGTGCTTGTTTGTTGTAGATTTGGCATCCATCTCCTCATGGCATGAAGAGCATCTTATTTCCATGAGATCTTCACTACAAGGTGATATTAGTTGTGTTTTCTATCATTTATCATTTGGATTTTGCCTCTATCCTATAGGTATATGCACTCTTTATCTGACAATGGTGTTTAGAAGACTTGAATGTCTCTCTGAGGCTTGACTGAGGCAAGCCTCTAAACACCACAACCCCCAACCCATTTTTCTATGATTGCAGGTTATAGGTTCTAAAAGCAAAAGAAGTGGAGTTGAAGGAGAGTAGTGCAGACTGTCAGAATTGTAGATTAAAGAAGAAAATAGGGACCTAGACTCAGGCACCCGCTCATTAGTCCTCTGGATCCCGCAACTGGAAAATCTCTAGAATAGTAGGAACAGGTTGCAAACAAGATTCCCAGATCCCAATAGAAACTGTTGCATTGGACTAGGGCACCCACTCATTAGTCTGTGAATTTTCTATTTTCTAAACTTTGAAATCTGGTACACATTTGATATATCTGTGTGCGATCATTTTCTGTAATTTGTATGTTTGTTCACGAATTCATATAATTAGGGTCTTGAGCATAATTGGACTTAATTGAACAACAAAATCATAAAATTCTAATCTTCCCCTATGTTCCAAGTGATAGGAGATCTGTAGTAGACTTCCTACTTGGTTGAATGTCCTTGAATGTTTAGTGGTGAAAGGAGGATCAACAGAAACCATCAAAATCAATCCTAAATAAAAAGCCACCTCTTTTTCAATCCTAAACATTTTGGTAAACCTGTGTTGTTAGAATTTTTTGCACCTTGATGAGTGTTGTATTGCAGATTTACATTCATTTCATTCATTCATATCATTATTCATCTTATTGCATTTGAAAAATTACAAAAAAATTGAAAATTTTGAAAAACTTGGCATTTTTAGCTTGCATTTTCAAATAATTTAGATTAATTGGCATTGAATTTCAATAAATTTCTTTTATTATCATCAGATCTGATTTAGAAAATAGAAATGTTTCATTCATTAGTCATTTACATTGCATTTTCATGCTTAAATTGATAAAAATTGCTTGAAATTGTGCATTTTTCCATATAACCTAGTTTTGCATTAGCTAGGGGTTGTAGTCAAAATCTTGTTTCAGATTTTACTACAATTTTAAAACACTCATTAGGACTTATTTCTAACTTTAGTGTTACATCATAGTGGTTTTCTTGTAAAATTTCATGCCTAGGGTTTGAAAACCTTGCTTTTTCACTAGATTTTGGCCTTATTGTCTCTCTAGATTTGCATCATAGGCATGATGTAAGGGATTTTTATGGACTTATTGGATGATATCAGGGCTATTATCTTCTTCCCCTCCTAAAATTATTTACAACACCTTTTTATTGGGCCCTTACATTGAAAATTTGGTGAAAATTTGCATATTTTAGCTATATTTTCCCTAGGGTTTGACTTAGATTTGCACTCCAAGTGTGTTGTGATAGATTTTATGCCTTTAGATGACTATATTACTGTTTTAATCTTCTTCACTTCCTAAAATTCTTTACAACACCCTTTTTATTGGGTTTTTGCATTGAAAATTTGTGAAAAATTACATATTTTAGTGTATTTTCACTAGGTTTTGACTTGTCAACACTCTATGTTTGCATCAAAAGTGTGTTGTGAAGGACATTATTTCTTTATTAGACTGATAACAGACATATTACTTTCTTCACTTCATCAATTTCCTTACAACACCTTTTCTTTCACTTATTTGCATTGAAAAAAGGTGAAAAATCAAGCATTTTAGGTCATTTTCATACATAGTTTTGCACTTGTCTCTTGCATAACTTTTGAAAAGATTTTAAAATATGATTTTACATTCATATTACAAGAAATTGCACCATGGCATATTCATCTCATTTCTCTTTGGTATCTTTACATGCATATATCAAAAAACTTCAAGAGTTTCTACAAATTTCTTAATATGAATCCTCATGTTCTCACTTATATACAAGCTATGTATCACAAGGATATATTTAAATTCTCTTCATTTGAAATCCTTGACTATGTATCTGATTATGAAAACTTCATATCTCTCATGAGTACATACCCTTGGGTAGTAGAAGATTTAACAAGACATATTGAGAATAATGAGTGTGAAACTCCTCTTAACGGTTTGGAATAAATAGCTAAAACATATGGTGATGATGATGAAGATGATTCCATAAGTTATCCTATTTCTCCTATAGTTGAATGTCCAAGGATCTTATATGAAAAGACTATTTATAACTTTGTTAATGACACAATACCTAATCTCCCTACAAACACTATGCCTTCCTCTCATTCCAATGCTCTCCCTGGCCAAGATGTAGCATTAGTGGATGAGAAAAAGTCTCTCACATTAAATCCTTTAGGGATAGATATTGGGTATAATCAAGAGGAAAACAATGTTAATTCAATCTTCATTAATAGACTTTGTAGCAATATTCCTAAGATGATTGTGCGGGGGGCACCTAATGCACCTTCTTGCTTAAAACCAGTGATTACGGTTCCAAGTGCTCAACAACCACACCACAATGTGAATGCTCACACATACAATACCCACAATAATAAGAAAAGCAAGTAAGCACCTCATGTGCCTGTCTCTCTTCCATGTTCTCAACCTATGCTCCCCCTGCCACCCTGTCTTACTCATAAAAGTGGTCAAGAATATGATGTTGTCAAGCATCTTCACGCTACTCCAGCTAAGATCTCTCTTTGGGATTTAATACAAACATCACCTACATACCATGGAATGCTCCAAGAAGCTTTACAAAAGGTGATTGTACCACCTGCTATTAAGCCGAATGATTTAGCAGCTCTATTAGATTGTATGCATGCGACAAAAATAGATATTTTCTTTCAACCACATGAATTACCACCAATTGGAGTTCAAAACCAATGTGATCCTCTTATAATCTTTGTCACGGTAAATAAAAATTTGATAAAGCGAGTTATGATTGACAATGGATCATCTCTTAATGTTTGTGGTATTCATTTGTTACATAAGATTAAGGTTGATGCCTATTTGATTAAACCGGATATAATTAGCATTCGTGCCTTTGATAATGTTGGTAGACAATCCCTAGGTACCATAACTTTACCTAAAAAAGGTTGGACCTGTGACATTATCTACCCTTTTTCATGTCATGCCCAGTTTGCTTTCATATAATATGATTCTTGATAGACCGTGGATTCATGCCATGGGGGAAGTTCCATATACCCCTCATAAATCAATAAATTTTATCTATCAAGACAAGCTCTACATCATGAAAGTCAATCTTGAACCGGATAGTTGTTTGCATATTGAAAAGCAAAAACAATTTAACAATTATACGAATCTAAATAGCTTATGAGTTGAGGCATCAATACCTCTTGCCACAGATAATGTTGCGCAAGACTCTAGACCATCAAATGCACTCTTTGGTGATGATTGGGGCTCATTGGATTTTAATCCTTGTGGTATAGGGGAATATAGAATTAATAGCCTTGACACATTAAAAGTAGCATCGATCTCACCTAAGCAATCTTTTGAAGCACCTAAAGCCCCCTTGGTAGAAAATAAAGACAATACTCTCACTTATACTACACATTATGAGACCTATGAGGCTTCATTATCCACTAAAGAAATGGCATCCCTCTATGGTCGAGGATTTAAACTCCTTAATAACAACTGTGAATATGTAGGTAAGGGATGTGGTGTAAATCAACAAGGGATTCGAGTACCTATAGAATCTGCTTCAAGACATTACTCAAGCGACATTGGATATAATCCTTTTAAAGAAAAGAAAGCCTCTTGTCATCCTAAACTCAATGTTAATGCAATTTCAACAAGATCAAATCAACATGAGAGATATCTTAGATATATATGCTCTTAACATTGGATTCTATCAGGTAAGTATTTCTAACCATTTACCTCACATTTTGTGTTTTCCTCGTGATGTGTTATGTGTTGTTTACGCCTCCTAGGATGACCTTTGATTCTCTTGTAAGGTCCAGGATACTAGGAGACTGCCTCTGTTGTGGCCTTCTTCTATTTGTATCATCATTCTTCTATATTACTTCTCCTCTACTTTCATTGTTGTGTGTTGGTTGGTGACTTGGGGGCACCCTCCTACGTGACTGTCTGTAAGGCACTTGTTTCTCCTCTCTCGATTTATTGTTTCCCTTCCTCTAGTGTTTCTATCAAGCGGATAGATGATGAAAAACATATTATATTGATACAGACCTGGTGTCCCTTCAGCAAGAAATCAAAAAATGGACCAAGTCCATACATGACGATGGGGTTGTTATATATTATCCCACACTTGGCTAGTAGAATCACTCCATGTGATCTTGATGCTATCTTATTGCACTTACAAAACATAACAATACTGCTGCTCCATGCACTTCGTCTATCTTGAATCTTGCATTCCTCGACTCTCTATGTGAATAATCATATGCATTGTTGTTTATCATGATTATATGGATGCTAACACTTTTCTTGTAGGAGTGTGTTTGTGGGAACATTTGGCGATCGTAAAGTACATGTCACCTTCAGGGGCATGGGCTTTGCGAGAGCTCATGTTCCCTTGTGTGTTTTCTACCTACCTTAACATGCTTGATATTGGTACCTGATATCAACCACCTTAAGGTGGGGGCATATATAAGGTAAGATGTCTGATTTAGATGATAGTTAAGTGTGTTCAATGTTCTCAGGTGTAGTCTTAAAGACTGGTGGCGATGAGTCCCTCCTGCACTTTGAGATTTGTTTGAAATCTATTGCAATCATTTAAGCCCTCTACAGAGGCATGATATCATGTACGTCCTTTTCATCTTAAGCCCTCTATAGAGGAGGGGATGTTGTATTTCTCATGGAGAGTGCACATCCTATCATTTTCAAAAGTCCTCTGCAGAGGCGGGTAGCGGTTCTGTGACTAACTCAACCCTTAAGCGTGTCTTTGGTAATTGTTGTGGCAAAGCCCAATCATCAGTGTGTGCCTGTAATGTGCCTGAGATGGTGATGAACCTAGAAATAGGTACACTCCATCGCTTGTCTTTCATGTTTTCTTCGTGTCTTCCAAGTGTCTGTGTATTGCATGTTTGTTTCCAAGCATAGTTTAAAGACTGGTGGCGATGAGTCCCTCCTATGCTTTGGGATTTGTATGGCATGTTTATTCTCAAGTGCAGTCTTAAAGATTGGTGGCGATGAGTCTCTCCTACACTTTGAGATTTATTTGGCATGTATGTTGCCCCATATACAGTTTAAAGACTGGTGGCAATGAGTCCCTCCTACATTATGGGTGGTGTGTTTACTTTCCTTGTACTTGCATCCACATTTCATATATGAGAAAAAGAAAAGAAAAAGAAAATCATCACTGTCTTCACTGTATTCTTGTATTCACTATGTTTTGTGTGTCTTCAATACTATCTTCTCCATGTTTTGTGTGACTATAATTGTCTTCTCCATGTTTTGCATGCATGTTACTGTCTTCTCTGTGATTGGCGTGTCTCTCTGTGCTTGTTGACCGTACTTTAATGCATGTATTGGCCTTGTGTTTATACATACATTAATGTGGGGGCTAAATGTTATGTCAGAAAAAGTAACCTTGGGGGATTTTTCCTATTAAGGTTTAGCTCCCAGGTCCTTTAGAATGCATTTAGAGTATCTTGCATGATTTTGATGATTCCCGATGAGAAAACCCTAAAGTTTCATGGAAAATGGGACTTAGGGGATGCACTTAATATAAATCCTACTTGAAATAGGGGGGGTGGACTTGGGCGTATGCGCCCTAGTCTTGCCCTATTTTAGGTTAGGACCAATTTCAAATTATCGGTTTATGACGATTATTTAGGTCCTATGCTGACATGATAAGTTTGAATTATGAAATTCTTAGTAGGAATGTTTGTAGTTACATATATAAGCATGATTAGTGATTCATTTGTAAACTAGATGGATATTTTGATCAACAAGCTTATGTTAAGGTGATTCAAGGCATTCATTGTGTTGCAGAGCAGTATTTTCTATTTTTATTGTGCTTGTTTGTTGCAGATTTGGTATCCATCTCCTCATGGCATGAAGAGCATCTTCCTTCCATGAGATCTTCACTACAAGGTGATATCAATTGTGTTTTCTATCATTTATCATTTGGATTTTGCATCTATCCTACAGGGATACACACTCTTTATTTGATAATGGTGTTCGGAAGACTTGAATGTCTCTCTAGGGCTTGCTGAGGCAAGCCTCTAAACACCACAACTCCCAACCCATTTTTTTGTGATTGCAGGTTACATGTTGCGAAAGCAGAAGAAATGGAGTTACAGGACAATAGTGCAGACTATCAAAATTACAGATCAGAGAAGAAAATAGGGACCTGGACTTGAGTACCCGCTCATTAGTCCTCTGGGTCCCGTAACTGGAAAATCTCCAGAACAATAGGAACAGGTTGTAGACAAGGTTCCCAGATCCTTACAAAAAATGTGGCACTGGACTAGGGTGCCTGCTTATTAGTCCCTGACTTTTTTGTTTTCTAAACTTCAAAATTTGGTACGCATTTGATTGTCATTTGATATCTCTGTGTGCGATCATTTTCTGTAATTTGTCAGTTTGTTCATGAATTCATATAATTAGGGTTTTGAGCATAATTGGACTTAATTGAACAACAAAATCATACAATTCTAATCTTCCCCTATGTTCCAAGTGACAAGAGATCTGTAGTAGACTTCCTACTCGATTGAATGTCCTTGAATGTTTAGTGGTGAAACAAGGATCAACACAAACCATAAAAATCAACCCTAAACAAAAATCCACCTCTTTTTTATTCTAAACAGGTGTGTTGTACACCTTGCATAACATTGAATATTTTAATTATGTAAAATAAATATTTATTTGTGGTGCATCTTTGTTGATGCATTTAGCCACTTTAAATATTTATTTGCGACCCCACTTGTAAAAGTTGTATGTAACAATGGGAAATATTTAATGTGGGGTTGCACATTGGGAAAATATTTAATATTTGGAAAAATTAGTATCATAAAGTGAAAACTTAGTTGCAAATATTAAATGAGGGGTCATGTAGTTTTGTGTACCCATGATTTTGGGACACATGGTTTTCCCTATACTACATCTTATATTTGTGTAAGCTTGATTCTATAAAAGCATGCACATGGTTAGTAGTTGGGGTTGGCTAGTTGAGCTGGCTTGTCATTGTGTTGAGATTCTCTTGTAGGTTGCTTATGTGAGGAGAGGAAGCATGGATTTAGATGTGTGGTTACATGATTCTCATTTTCTTGTTCAAACGGAGTGCAATTAGGGAGCTTGATGATTTAGAAGTATTCATGGAGGCTTTGTATTGTAATATTTGTTCATGAGATAATACAATGGGTGTGGATGCTTTTGGAGGCTAGGTTTTTCCCTCATGGAGGGTTTTTTAGGGTATATCTTGTGTCATCTTGATGGTATGTTTGCCTATTCTTTTGCATATGCATCTCTGAATACTTGTTTGCATTGTTGGCAAATGGTTAGTGCTCCCTGTGGGATTCGTGACATGGACTAACCACCTCCTGTGGATTCATTAACTCTGGTGCTTGTATTAGAAATTGATAGGTCGACCTTTTGGTTTAACAAAAATTGTGGGCCAACAATTGGTATCAGAGTGAAAGGTCACGAGTTTGAATCCCCTTGGGTAATGCTAGGGGGAGTTTGTTAGAAAATGGTCAGTGTTCCCCAGGGGATTTGTTACATGGACTAATCGCCTCCTATGGATTCATTAACTCTGGTGCTTGTATCCTAAATTGATAGGTCGACCTTTTGGTTTAACGAAAATCATGGGCCAACATGCATAAATATCTCTCATCTAGGGTTATGTGGAAATTATCTTAATGACTACAAATTTACCACCATTTAGTATCAGAACTTAGTTGCCATGGTTGTGGGAGGAGATATCCCTAGTTTTATAACCTTGCTATGAGTATATTTTATGTATAGTTAAATCCATGGCTTTGTAGGAAATAAATGAAGGTGTTTTCAAGGTTATAGCTATGTTTGCAAACTTGGGTTGTTGCATATCTATGGTTTGATGGACATTTGGCAAGTGGGTTTCCTGTAAGGGCTCTTTTTGTGGGAGTTTTGGAGGCCTCTTAGACAAAAACAAACCTCACTATTGAGTCTAGAAGGCCCAAAAACCTATGTATCCATATAAAACTTGACTATGTTTGGAGTCAGAAATGTTTTGGTCATTTTAGGGTAGTGGAGAATCTTAGCAAGAATCTTTTATGTATAGTTGTATGGAATCCATATAGTAATGCATAGTCATAGTCATTAGAATCTATGGTACACGTCATTGTTTGCAAAATATTCTCCTACATCACCATTGCGCATAGCTGGCATCAAAGGTACGGTTGGAAAATTTAATATTTAAAAAAAAATTATATTTGTGGGGGGTGCCCATAAGGTGCAGACCCCCCACGTGGCAAGAAAGGTACTAGCCAAGCTGTGGGGTATTTGATGATTGGAGGGGGGTATTGTGTGTGCAAAGGTACACAGTTTGCAGAGGGTATATGCTGATGGTGGGTTTGATTGGTTGGAGGTCATAGTCTTGGTTGACCCCAGTTAATAGAAATAGGGCCAGTAGGACTTAAGCCCCTAGTCTCAGCCCCTAGTTGGGTCGGCCAAAGCCTAAGTCCCCATGGTATCTTTAAAAATTTAGAAGCTTGAAATATAAAATGAAATTTGATTATTGTTTTGGGTCCGCCACCAGAGCACAACTCTTGCACCACCTGTGCCTCACTAGGACACCACCGCCGCTGAGCTACCATTGGCCAACCACCAGCAGTCCACCCACCCATAGCCTAGAAGCCACCCAAGTTTGGTCTATAAGCATAATAGGGCAGATTTTTTTCAAGGGGCATAACTTTCACCCAAGGAGTAAGATTTTCAACTTCTTATAATCGACAGAAATCTCTTTCTGAGTAATACGTTGTGGTGTCAAGATGTTTTTATTTTATTGTACTATTTTTCTTAGAAAATTCTAGTTGGAAGCTAGGTTTACTTTTCAGGCTTGGATGGTCATATCTTGTGCATACGGTGCCTGATTTTGGACTTCTTATAGGCAATGGAAAGGATTTTATGTACACTACATAATGGATCACATTTGAAGATGTTGTTATGTGATTTTTTCACTTGAATTTTTATTTAAGCTATTTATTAGTTCCTTTGATTGTGGTACTTTGTGAGTTTGTGGAAAATCAAATTTAGAGTTGATTTGGTGTTTGAGTCATGGAAAACATACATGTTTATCTCTAATTATCCTTGGTTGAAATTATTACCAATGCATGGTTGAATTTATATGTTGCATTGTGAGATCTATGAGTTGTTTAGTGTTGTAGGTTGTATGTACTTATAGGTTGAATAGATAACTCAAATGTGGGTTGTCTATACCCATAGATATTTTAGTGTTTATGAATATTCTATTTGGTTAACTTGGTTTGGTCAACTAGTTTATTGGTTTGCTTGTCATTATGAGATAGAGGGAGAGTCCTAGACATGTTGACTATATGGTATAGTTGTGTGAGACTTGGTGGGAGTTTGATGCAGGTATATTAGGTGGTGATTATGGTGTCATGGAGGTTCTTAGTACCCTTGAGGAATTTGGCACAACATGGTTGTTATGAAGATACATTATTGGTGGTGTTGGATTGATTCCTATTTTACAGGTGGTGGTTTATCTTCTTGGTTTGAGGATCATGGTTTTACTCTACACTTTAGAAGTTGTTGATGTTACAGTGGGATTTCTTGATTATGTTGGAGCCATGGATGATCTTCATTTAGGAGATGGTTATCATAATGCCATGTGTAGCTTGGTGTCACAGTTCAATCGAAGCTTTAGAAATGATGTGGATTCATTACTTAGGTGATGGATAATCTTCTGCAGTGGTTGTTGGTGTCATGGAGGAGCTCTTGTGGTGTATTCATTGATGGAGGGTCTTAAGAAGGGAATGTCCAACCATGCAACTAGAGTAAACACAATTGAAACTACACAAAACATAATGTAATGGAAGATTATGCAAAATATATCATATAATCATAATGTTCATATGTCGGCAACATGCAAGCTACAATCAAAGGGCTCATAGGCTTGCTTTTTGGGTTACAACAGAAATGAAAGATGCGGCATTGAAGTGCCTTCTGGAAAATTTTTTAACTATCTATCTTATGATATCAACTAAAACTACTAACTTCCTAATGCATCTAAAAGATGTATATATATCATCCTCAAGCTCAAATGAGCCTCCACGTCAACCTCAAGAGGTTACAAACTCCATGGAATGATGAAATGTGTAGAAAACATGTAGGTTGGCCTACAACTCATGGTATTGCTCCGCAAATAAATGAAACTTGGTGCAAACCTCAAGGAAGGTCTATTTGATCCCAAATTGCCTTGTGATATGTTTCATTAGGTTCCATAAGTCACGAAAGTTCTCCACAAACCTTTCGTTCTCATGCTGACTGATAAATGCTCTGTTCTGTGAAAGCTAATGAACTTCTGACAGCGATAAATTTCTATAGGTGAATCTAAATCTCCTAAAATTCAAGTATGATGTAGTTGACATGGCATAGAAGCTAAATCATGAATGGTAAATGCGGTTAAAAATGTTGAACTACAAATGATTGAATTGCAACTAAAAATGCAAGAAAGAAAAGAAAGCAATTACTTTTTTGGTTGATGTAAGATTGCTCTTCAACCTAGGATGCTCTTACATCATCTTGGATCTTATTTCTTGTATACAATGTGATGCAGGAGCATCCCTGGTTCAAGAGCAATCTTGCATCAACCAAAAATATTTGCATTTCATTTTGTTTTCTTTCATTTTCACAGTTCATTAAAGTCAGCTCAGTCAGTAACAGTTTCTATATTTTGGTCTGCATTCTATCATAGTTTCATTTTAGAACTTGCAGAGCTAGACTTAGCATCTAGAGATCTTCATTCACATCATATCCAAAATTTAGATCATTTGGATCAGTTTTTGGAAAGATATTGCTATTAGAAGATTGACTATTTTATCAGAGCAGAGCATTCAAACAGTCTCAGACAATCAGCTGAAAGAGAAGACTTGTGGAGCATGGTGGTGCCCACCTAGGGTTGGGGTTCTGAATCGAGTTTGCAAAGCTTATATTTTTATTCTTTCAAACCCTTGATGCCTTAGATTTTATTTTCCCCTCGGCCTTCTACATTGTATCTTCTGTTTTGTTGTTGACCTCCTATAGCAGGTTTTGGGTTGCTTAAGTTACATTTTCATGCCTTTGCGCTCATTTGTTGACTGGCCCCTATGCATTGCTTTACCGATTTATCCTGTCGCATTTAAGAGAGAATGCTAAGTCCAAAATCACTTTATGCGGTGGTGAATTTTATTGTCTTTGTATGTACAAGTCCAAATGTACATTGGCGGGCCAAAAAATGTCAATCAGCTTTCAAAAAGTGAAAAAAATGTGATTGTATGCATTTTAAATGCATATCAGGTTTGTATATGCAATGAGGAATCTATCACAGATTCCAGGAATATTCCTTGCTTGTATGTGAGGGTTGCATTTGTATATTTGTGTTGTATGTTTAGACATGCAACGACTAGATACAAAGGGAAACATGCAAGTGAAAGATACATTGGATGCATACAATGAAATTGTACAAGGCAGAATGTACATCAAGTTTATACAATGCAAAATATGCAAAGGGCCAACATACATTCACTACAGTGGAAAGCATCATCGACAAAACAATGTACATTGGCGATCCATGCAGCAGTCTCCCCGATGGCCGATGCACATGCAAAGGAAAGTGATACAATGGGTGGGTCTTGCTGGCATACAAAGAGGTTTGTATGTGTTCGACGTACAAAGTAGAATGTATATCAAAATATGTAAGTGCGATATACATTCCCGAGATGCATTGGCCGGACCTGAAAGGGTATGCAATGTAGTGTAGCAGATTTCACAGTTGAGTATATTGTCTTTTCATTGATGTCAAAATATCAGGATATCAGGATGTTGCATTTCACAATTTTCACAAGATGCAGTTGACAGGATATCAAGATGTTGCATTTCACAGTTTTCACAAGATACCGTTGACAGGATATCAGGATGTTACATTTCACAGTTTTCACAAGATGCAGTTGACAGTGGTTTGGTATCATCTTAGTTTTTAGTGATGTGGTCTTCATGGTAATGATTTCAGTGATGTGGTCTTTAGTGAATAGTTTTGTTTCAGTTAAATGGTGTGGATATGTCATGTTAGTTCTATGTCATGTTATATAATTATCAATTGAATAAATGGTATGTGTGACATCTATGATATCTGATCTATAGTCATCTGTAGTTAGCAGATGTGGTCAGGTTAAGAACTTGGAGAAAAGTTAGATCATATGGTATGAAGATCAAATTGTCATATTTGTTTATTACCTTACAAAATCTAAACCTAGAAAGAAAAACCAAAATCAAACTGTCATAGTACTTTTATTCTATTCGACAGTTGACCGGCTGGAGCGGTGATTGTCACTTAAGTGACAACTTAAGGGGTGAAGACTCGTTAGTCTTACCGGCCCCGTTGCCTAGGGTGCCCGGTAACCGGTTACAGTTTTGTGTGCTCCGCGGGAAACGGCAAATCAACGACCATCTTTGAATCCTGATGTGGCGGGCACCGCAGATCGGAGGGTTATATTTTAAATGGAAAGTTTAGTCAAACGGTTAGTTCGTGCCTTTAAAGTTGACGTCCTCCATTGTTCAAAAAGGCAATAAAACTATTTTTCTTGACCTATCTCACCGAATTTCAAGGGCCACTGAAGTTGATTTTTGTGTGAAGGAAAGAGTAAGATTTAGAAGGTTTCTAATTGATAAGAAGATGAAAAGGCAGAGTTCTTCGAAGGGGTTTCATTTTTCTTGTTTTGTGTTTTTTGATTTTGATTAGAGAGAAGATGATAAGTTTGTAAAAAAATAATGTTGAAGTTGAACCGATTTTTGAAGATTTTGTTTTGATGAAAGTTTATTTTGTATATAGAGAGATTTTGTATTGTAGGTGAACAATAATTGCAGATAAGGGGATGATCTTGATGAGTGTGAAAATATTTTCAGAGCATGAGAAAATAAGTTGATTTTTGAGTTGAAGAGTTTTGAGAGAGGTGTTTTAGGATGAGAAAGATTTCTTGAGAAGATGAAAGATTTTATTATGAGATGAATGTTTGCAGGTATGATGGTGCAATTCAGATTGAAAGGTTTTTATGATTGAAGAGCAAAGCATTAATTTTTTGTTGATAGGAAGATGCAATCAAGATTGAAGTGTTACAGAGCAGATTGAAGTTTTGAAAGATAATCATTTTCAGAGAAGGTTAATTTTTCAATTTTGCAGTCAGAGAGTTTATTATATTGTGAATTGATTTTGGAATTGTATTGCAGAAGAAAAATACATTTATTTGATTCTTTTTGAAAGGGAGAAATAAGGTATTGTAATTATTGAAACAGGGAAATCCCCTGATTTGTTCTTTTCATTGAATGTTGATGTTGTAATGTCAGTGAGACAATTGTAATCAGAAATTTGTGTTAAGCCAGTGAGGCAGTTGAGTGGTTTTTATACCCCAGGAGGGTTTTCCACTCGAGAAATTTCTTGTGTCAAGTTTTTGTTTTGATACTCTGCATATTTTCTTTGTTCAATCTGAAGAATTCTACAATTGTGAATTTAAATTAAGAAAAGGAGTAAAAAGTGTTAAAATTGTTAACAACACTGATTCACCCCCCTCTCAGTGTTGAGTGTATTCCTACATGTAGTTGATAAAGGCAGGAGTCCGGATGAATGCATGTTTTTGTTTGTATGTTTGCATTGCATATGTGATATACAAGGCAAACATACAAAGGAATATATACAAGCCAGACCTGATTTACAAGTCAAAACTGACAAATTCAAAGTTGGCGTCTACGACTTGCATGTATATGGCATTGTATATGCCGATATACAAAATATTGAAGATACAAGGCCTGGAATTCAAAATTTTCCAATCTAATTGATAAAATGATTTGGAGTCTGGGTTGTATGTATATTGCATTTGTATGTGCAATATACAAGGCAATATGCAAGGAAAGATGAAGAGATACAAGCCGGAATTAATAGCAGTTTCAAAGTGTTTCATAATAGTCGAGATCCGCAACTTGTATGTAGGCAACTGTATGTATATGCATGTTCTTTTGCAAATACAAGGCAAAAAAAGGGCAAAATATGGCAGAAAGGGCAAAATGCATGTTTATGATGAAAAAAGTCAGTGATGAAAGCATAGGGTGTCTACGTGGCACGTTCTAATTGGTGGGTGACTTTTTAGCGCAGTTTGGAGCCATTGATCTTGGCGATGAGGGTATGGATCGACGGCTATGTTCAAATGTTCAAAGGTGAGGGTTTTCCCTGAACATCTACAAGCGCATTTTAGGCGAGAAGATTGCAAGGCACGCAGTCTGCTACATTTCCAAGGCCACAAGTTGGTATGCCATTAATGGCAGATGTTATAGAAGTGTGGTCGAAGACATGGAGGGACCAACTACCTGATTGAAGAGGAAAATCCCCAGGCGGCAGCGTGGGTCTCGAGTTCAACCACTCCTAGCCTTTCCTTCTGCTTGCTGCATTGATTGTTTTGGGCACCATTCCATGGTGCATTATATTTGGCAAAATTTTGATTTGACCATTGTACGATTCTGTTGAGGGCACATTCTGAGTATACTAGGATTGTGTGCCTCATTTTTGTGGTTGTTGAAAGCTGGACAAATTTGGGTGCTGTGATAAGATACAACTTCATTGGTGGCTCTATTTTGCTAATCTTGTGAGTTTATGAATCACATGTTGAATGTTTCATGTATAATCTTACTGGTTTCATGTTGATTTAAATGAGTAATGCTTCATTGCATGTATTCTATTATTTGTCTCCAAATTGAATGTGTTCTTCTTCTAAATTTGAATAGCTAAGGGGTGTTTAAGATTCTAGGATATGGGTTTGCCATGTTGAATGCTTGATCTTTTACTTCTGCTCAAGGAGTAGATTAAATGTTCGAGGTTGAGTGTTGGGAAGAATATATTGGAGTGAGGATGTTTGTAAGTAGAGATAACTGAATACTCAGTTTTGGGAGGTATCTGTAAGGCAAACACTACAAAACCCCCTTGAAACCCAGTTGTCGATTTGATTTTATGGTGATCATTCACATATGTATGTCTATTGACTCTGAGCCCTGAGATAGGCACTAGTCTGGTCATGTATTGAGGTTACAACCCAAGTTCGCAGTTTTGCATCCAAATACAAAACACAAATCCAAATTTCAAATCTCAACCACTAGGACATTAGAAGTAGTTTTAGGACCAAAATCCTCTATCTCACAACTGAACATAAGGCCCAAAGCTAGCCCCTTTGCACTTATTTCATAGTTTTGGTCTGCATAAGAGAGGATTTATCTGCTTTGTGTCAACATCCCAACAAGTTCATAGATGCATTTCATGGATGTTGATTAGGGAATACCCCCCTTGGTTCTACAGAGCCTAAAGAAGAAGAGGAGATATTTATTGAGTCTATCTCCTATACTATTTTCCCTGGCCTGAAAATCCTATTGATCAATGATGGCTACCTTGTAGGGATAACTGGGAAACATCCATTTGGGAAAAATACTAACAGATTTGGCGACTCCACTGGGGAATGCATTGTGTAAGAACCCTAGTTTTAAAAGAAATTATTTCCTAAGTTATAGGTGGCGACTCCAAACTAATCTCCCAGCCGGTGAAGTGAAAATTTGTATGCAAGGGAGAAGATCCCTGCGTAATCCTTTATTTGAAGAATTACCCAGAAAAATGATGTACAGGGAAAAAGGGATTGTTCAACCCAGTCAAGAAGGTTCTCCCAGCCCCAGAAATAATGATAATATCCAAGATAATCCAGGGTCTTTAGAGCGGACAATACCTTATTTTTCAAACACAGAAGCTGAAATCCAAGATGTATATGAAAGACAACAAGGTGTTAATTTGAGAATGAGATCAGAGGTGTTTTAGGAACGCCCTTTCTTAGATCCCTTTGATAGATTTGAAGAGACTGAGTCCCCAAGGGGTGATGATGATGACCAATATCTTCTATGCCCAAAGATGAAGAATTCGCTAAAGAAATCAAAAGCCTAAGAGCTGAATTAGAATATTTACAAGCTTTGAGGATTAGAGATGACATGAGACAAAAGGTGCAGGCTTTGAAAATTACTCAACATGATTTAGTTCCCACCCTTGACAATGCAAATGTGATGAGAAACCAACAAAGAAATGAAGTCTAGTGTCAACAAAATGATCAGAGACAAAATGTAAATAATGTTAGGGTACCAATGAACAATGTAAGAAATTAGAATGCTAATAGGAATGCAAATGTAAATCAGTTTGGTAGGCAGCCTATGCAGCTGGACAGATTCAGGTAGCTTGTTTTTTATGGTATTCCTGGCTACCCTAATCCCATTGACAAACATGTGAGGCCGCAGGTACCAAAGTTTTTAGGAAACAATACTGTGTCAGGGGAAGATCATTTAAAGGCCTTTCAGAATGTCATGGACAACTTTGAGGTTGAGCATGAAGATGTTTTTATGAAAATGTTTATGCAATCCTTAGTTGATGAAGCTAGAGAATGGTATAAAAGTTTGTCTGACCAGAGGAGGATCTTTAAAGAACAATATGGTGACAAAACTGACCCAATCTTTTTTGTAAATGAATTCACTAGTATTACTAAAGGGTCAAATGAGCAGGTTGTAGATTTTAATGCTAGGTTTACTAAAGTGTTGAACAAACTACCTTTTCATATGAGGCCTAATGAACCAATGTGTGTGGTGCTCTACATAAATGCTTTTGATGCTAAAATAGCTTATGGGTTAAAAGATAAGGTACCTGCTAGCCTTAGGGATGCTTTCAGAATTGCAACTAACATTGAAAATAATAGGAAAGCCTCTGGTAAGACAAACAGAAGGGATGATGTAAAGATTCTACAGAATCCAAATAAGTCTCAAAGCACTCAAGGTAATGCATCTACTTCTGAAGAAAAATTAGATAAGTTGACAAATGTTGTTAAGGACCTAAGTTACAGACTGGCTAAGAATGAAAAGGGGATGGGTCCTGACAGACAGGTTTACCAAAGGCAAGAGAGGAGACCATCATTGCATGATATGCCATATAACACTAATTGGCATAATGGTAAACCCATCCTCCCAAATAGCAATACAAATCAAAGAGCTCAAAATGTTAAGGAGACTCCTGATCCTTTGAAAAGGGCTATTAATATTGTTGATGACACCCCATGGTGCATAATATGTCAAATGCCTCACTCACAGTGGCAATGTATGATTGCTCAATCTTTATATAATAATGTTGTTACCTGTGATGAGTGCAATGAGCCACATTACATGCAAGATGATAATGTCAATATGTTGTCTACAAATGGGGAGCATATTTCTTATGAAGCTGATGAAAGCACGAGTTATGGGACTCAGGTCTGCCAGCAAATTTCATGTGATGAGGATGATGAAGATAATTATGCTTATGCTCAAGACTCACGCATCCTTTTGAACAACTTGAGGAGGCCTTCTGATGAAGAGATTAGAGCTCTCACAGCTGCAGCAGTGGCTTAGGTCAAAAGCAATTGTAACCTTAGAGGTAAGGCTCAGGTAAGTGATCCACGTCGACCAGAAAATACCTCGATAAGTCAGTCAATGCATAATCATAAAGAGGCTGAAGCACATAGGAAACAATGGAGCAATAATAAGCAAAATTTTAAGCAAAAAATGGGTCATGATTCTCAAAGACTAGAAAGTAAAGCTCCCCAAAATGAGGATCAAAGTAAGAATTCTCAGATCATCGATGACAGTCAAGGGGGCATAAAAATTAAAGCTGGATCATCTCAGGATAAAAATAAAACCATGGATTAGGTTACAACTGTTATACAAAATTATACTCCTTTTGACATAACTCAAGTCTTGTCCCAGATAAAGGTCTCTGTTCCATTGATGGAGTTGATGAAAGTTGAAGAATTCAGGAATAAAGCATTGTCCCTGATTTCAGGAGTACCTTGTTAAGCCAAGCGAAATGTTGAGACTCAGGGTAAGAAACAAGCCATGTGTGTGGATGAGGATGAGGTTCCTAAAGTATATATGGGAGTAACAATGAAAAAATTCTCTTCTCAGGTTGAACCATTTTATGTCTCCCTTATTATCAATGGAAAAGTGATTAAGAATTGTATGCTTGATTCAGGAGCATCAACAAATATTATGCCTTTGGCTATCATGCAACAAGCTGGGTTAAAAATAGATAAGGCGTGTGGAAAATGCTATGTAATGGATGCTAGGGAAGTGCCAGTCATAGGAATAATGAAGGATGTGGATTTTATGTTAGCTGCATATCCTAAGAAAACCTACAGAATGAACATAACAGTGGTTGACATAACGCCACAATATGGTATGTTGTTGTCAAGGAGGTGGGCAGCATTGATTGGTGGAAGTATGCAACTAGATCTATCATATGCCATGATCCCAATGAATGGCAAAGATGTCAAGCTGGTCAGAGAAGAAAGATCACTAGAAACAGTTGAGGATCAAGATTCAGAGGAACATATATGTTTTGTGGATACTGACTGTGAAAATTTTAGAGTTGTCTTAGATGATCAAGGAGGTAAAAGGAAAGATATTTGTATTCAATAGTTTGACCAACAGGGTCTATGGACCATGTATTTTGATGAAACTTGTTCAAAAGAAGGCTCTGGTGTTGGAGTTGTGTTTTTGTCTCCAGATGGTAAGCTTCTAAATGTGAGGACCGCCCTTTTTACTACTGTTGTTATGACTATTTACAGTACTGTTATTGTTACTTTCATATTTGTGGGATAGCAGTTCCCAGAATTTGTCAGACTATTTAACTTTATTATGTTTTCGAAAAAACTAATTGGGTGATGTTTGGATAAGTTTACTTTTCAGAAAAATGAATTAGATGATGATGGAAAATTGTAATATGATTTTAATTATGTTAAATTGTACTAGGGCATGAGAATGCATGTTTTATTTAAGTTGCTTCGGCTATGATGAATTTATGTGGTTACTGATCTTGTAATTGAGTGTGCAGGGATTACTAATCGAACCACAGATTTCGGAGATCATTCCACACCTTGTTATTTGTTATTCCCTGTTAAGCCGATCTGGTTCCACGAGGAACCAAGATCTCTTTGTGTTTGATGTCATGATGTAATGTGGTCTTTCGTATGGTCGAGTGGGTTAGGTTACCCTCATGTACCATTATTTTTATAATTAGTGTTGTAAAGAGATTGAATTTGAAATTTCTTATTTTATTTAAATTATGGGGCCCTTTTCTTGTGCCTTACCTTGACCAGGGGTGTCTTGTATGGGTTAAAGTTGACCCTGGGTTATACCCCATGGGTCCAGGGGCCCATTTGGCATGGGTAACCCTTGAGTAACCTCCATCTAGTCAACTTAACCTTCCCCTGAAGTTAAGTGGCGAAAATTGGAGGTAGGAGGGGACATGATGGGTTGTACCAACACCCAACCCATCCCCTCTACATTCCCCTAGATAAGAGATGCCATCCATTAGTGAAGGTCACCTCTTCTTTAGTGAGATTCCCCCATGTACTCTGGGGACACCCATGTGAATAAAGTAGAAAGAGGCATGGGTCACCTGTCTTGTTCCCATTTAACTCTTTTTTTTATTTCTCCCATGAGAAAGTGGAGTCACATGAGAGGAATAAGGAGTACCCTTGGGAATGGAGAGTGACATAAGCCACCAGGACAGAATAGTGGTTTTGGGGAAGGGTGAGGAGGTGACAAGTGTCACTTCCCCATTTCTCAAAATTAAAAAGAAAGAGAATTTGGGTTATTTATTTTCAAATTTTGGGATGAGAGGGAGTTAGTTGAATTTTGGGGAAAAACTTTCATTTTTTGCCTTACCAAAAATAGAGAAGTTAGTTTGGAAGATAGAGAAGGGAGAGGGAGTTGGTGGCTAAGGTTGGAAGTGAACTCTGTGGACTCTGCAACAACTTCATTCCAGGAGGGCTTTGCAAGGTTGGTCTGAATTTTACCTTTGTTTTTGTAAAACTGAAATGTGTATGAAATGTGTGTGAAATATGTGTTTAGATTTGTTTTCTGTGGGGTTCTTGTCGGGTTGTTTGACAGAGCGTCTCCCACTTGGGAGAAATGCTCATCAAGTTTGGGGTAGGGGAGGAGAGATCCTCCTCGGGTGCATACCTGTTTCCATCTTTTGGGATGTTGAAAGCCTTGAGGGCATGTATCTGTGACTGTATTTTTGACTTGAGAGTCCTATACAGATTACTTAAAAATTGTGATCACACTTGGTTGAGACCAAGAGAAATTTATATTAGTTCATTTATCTGTCAGGGTGACACTCTGGAGTCGAGTGTGTCCACTCTCCTGCCCCTTATGAAACTCACTGTAGTTGAGTTTCCGTATTGTGTAAAATACCCACGGGTGTATGTGTGCTTTGGGATTGTTGTTGTTTCTGTTGTGAAGTGGAGTGTTTGAGTACCCAGGTGTGAGTATGGTCTCCCTAGCTCGGGGGTGACCCACTTGCAGGTCTACGGTAGGGAGGAGAGCTAGATGAGTGGTATTTTCTTCTTTGTTTGTCTTTGATACGCAGGTTTTCTCTTGGAGCTTCTGGTTGGCTATTTATGAAGAAACAGTTCATCTTCTTTGTCATGAGAATTAGGCCTGGTTCATTTCATAGAGATGAAGAGAGAACACCTCTCTTGTTATTGTTGTAAATTAATGATATTCTGGGAGTGAAGAAAATCACCTCCCTGATCTTGTTATTATTGGACTTTTATTTGGTTGTCATAAGTTATCAGTTGTATACTGTTTGGGAGAAGAAAGTTCACATCTGGGAAGTTAAGTGGTGGTATTCATGATTGAGAAGCTGTAATATGAATGTGCTTAAATTTTTAAGTTGATGTTTGCAAACTTTGTTCAATAGCAATTTTTGTGTTTCAAGTATTACTGAAAGGAAAAGTTCATTATTGCAATCTGATATGAGTTGTTTACATTTGAAAGTTTGGAATTGCTTAACTAGTTGAAATGTTAGTTTTTATAGTTCAATGTTAAAATGGAAAAGACAGTTTTAAATGTTTGAGTTATTCTCCATATTTAGTGGATTCTGTTAATTTCTAGCATGTATATATATTCTGTTTGTACATTTAAGCATTCTTAAATGTTTATGAAAATGGAAATATATACTTATAATAAAGGGATAGCTATTTACCATTTCTACCAATTAAGTGAAATTGGGATATATATATATATATATATAGATATATATATATATCTAATTGTTATGACATTATCTTTATAACAGGTTGATTTGGAGAAAATGCATAAAGTAGTGAATTTGAGAAATTTAGGAATTATATAAATACATATAAGAATATTTTTATATAAATAAATTTATATATATATATATATATATATATATATATATATATATATATTTCACATTTTGAGTAATTATCATTTTATAGAATAATAGAGAAATTGAAAGTAATTATCATTTTTATGAGATTGAATGATATATATCAATATAAAAATAGATATATATATATATATAAATATATTATCATTGATATATATATATATATACATGAATATATATATATATATAAATATATTATTGTTGATAGAAAGCAACGAATAGCACCATAAGATTGACTGTCAAAGTTTAAGCCGCGGGAGAAAACACAGTCGCGGTTAGATTTGGGCGGTGGGGAGAAATCCCCACCGCAGGCCCTAATATATATACTTGGAGGTGTGGAGTGGGGCGGAGCCCCACCCACACCCCACATCGTGGGATGTGGGTGGGGCTCTGCCCCACTCCACATCCCCCCCTTCCCCTTATGCCTCCCGCGGCCTGCACAGGCCCGCCGCTCTGCGGCCACCGCCGACCCTGTCCGCTGCTCTGCGGCCACCGCCGACCCTGCTTCTCTGTCACTGCGGCCACCACCGCCCATGGCCGCCGTCGGCTGTGGAATCTAAAGCAACAAAAAAATGTTAGGGCTTTGGCCCTAACATATGATTGGTTTCTTTGGAAAATAAATACATTTTTATAGCTCTATATATAGGCATATATATATACTATATATGTCTATGTATATAGCTATATATATAATAAAATGATTATATATCTATCTATATATTTCTATATATATATATACATAGAGATATATACATATATAGTGGTAAACCAATTTCGTCCTATACATAGACATTAAAATATATATATATATATATTATATATAGATATATATATATATATATATATGTATATATATATATAATATACATAGGAGTAAATCTATGAACCATGTTATTGGGCCCTCGTTTTAAATCGTTATAAACTATGTCTCATGGACATAGAGAAAACAAAAAAAATAACAAATTATATTCACACAGTAGATGTTATTAAGTGTTGAACACAACAACCAAAGAAGATATATTACCATGTACAGGGTTTTATAAAGTGGAGAGCCTCCTACATCTATTTACAACGTTAAACGAGTCACAATCAGTGGATTAATAGTCATTAATAGTAACAACAGTAATAGTAACAACAGTAATTATAAACAAGAGAAAATAAAATTATAATGTAAAAGAGAGTTAAGGAATATTCAGTGATACTCTGGAAAGAGTTTCTCAGAAGTTTCAACTATCAACGTAATATCAATCACCCGGAAAATGAAGAGGAAAATTACAGATCACCTTGCTCAAAAGAACACTGGAAATAAACTTAAGAAGCCACCACTGACAATCCATGTGGCCATTTTAATCTCAACTGTAGCAAACGACCTCATAAGTAAACCTGTAAGAGAGTCCGAAGAAGAAAAACTAACATTGGAAAACACAGAGGAGAAAATGCGCGACATTTCCCAAATGGGATAAGAGAACTAAGTTGACGGACCCTTCTGCTAAATCTGCTTAGGAACAGGTTTAAGAAGTACATACGAAGAGGAGGAACCTAGATCGGGGAAGATTAGGAGACCGAGTCCAGCGAAATAGTAAACCAGCCTTTGTGACCTAGATCATCCTGAAATTAGGTTTAATATCAACAATAGCTGCAGTGATAACCCTGATTGACGTAAATCATGAAGAAAGGACTGGATGCACATAAAGAAAGCATAGAAAACGAAAGAGAGAGAGAGACCGAAATATAAACACACTAAATTAACAGAGAAATAGTCAAGGTAAGGGCGATAAAGATATAATCAAAATTAAGAACTTGTGAAAAGGGAAGAGAGAGCAACCAAACTGCCTTGTTGAAAATGCTAAGTCATAGGAGGAGTATGTTTCAGGAAACAAGAGAGGAGACAGACAACCGTGCCTGGCTGAAAAATGACTAAATAGGGAGATCACTAGCCGGTTTAGTCAGAACAAGGCGTCGTGGGAAGTTGTTACTCTATCAGCGAACCACGTGCGTAAATGAGTGCAGCGTAATTCCCACTAACGCCGTAAGGCATTATGCTACCGAAAATTGCCGAGGGTTCGATTTAAGAACTTTGGTAATCTCACTCTTGCAATGATGTTAGCAGCGTTGTATAGACCCTCTTGTTGATCTGTATGCTTCTGGTTGCACGCATTTGTACTTGTATTCCGCCGAAGAGTGTAGTGTTTCACCATGAGAGAACACCGTCGAGCATGCGTATGCATGCGAAGGGGGTTTTTAGGACAGTGTGAGAAAAGTTTTTCATATCTCGTGTCATAATCACATAACAGATGTGGCTATGACACGTGCGATGTGTGTTGTGACCACATGGAAAATGTGGGCATGACACTAAAGTTCTCTTTCCTGTTAAAGTTTGCTTGCACAAATAATATTGCAGAATATGAGGCTCTATTGCTAGGATTGAATGTTGCTTTGAAGCATGGGATCAAGATGCTCAAAGTATTTGGGGATTTAGAGTTAATTGTTTCCCAGGTTAGAGATAAGTATGCTTCAAAAAATAAGAGGTTAAAATAGTATAAACATGTTGTTTGGGATACAATTGAATTGTTTGATGTATTTTCAATAAATTGGATAGAAAGATCAAAAAATGTCATGGTAGATTTTTTAGCTGATGTGGCCATAAGGCCAGATGATGTCACTCTGTCTGATGTTACAAATGTTGAGCTTAAGTTTAGACCTGCAGTACCAGATAACATATGCAATTGGTAGGTGTTTGATGATGATAAAGATTTGTTAAGATTTTTACATTGCATAGATGAATATGAGAACCAGGAGATGGATTTTCAAAACTTTGTAGAGGTTGTGGATGGAAAAAGAAACTCTTTTGGAGAAAGAGGTAATTCAACTCAAAACAAATAAAATCCCTAGAGGGCTAGTTTCTTTAGAGAGCATTTGACAATAGAGACCAGTTTGTTACAAAGGCATCTCCTACAAATAAGAATGACTTGGAGGAGATAAACTTGGGGACATCTCATGCCCCCAAAAGGGTATACATTGGCAAATAGCTCAAGCCACAAATCAAGAGTATGTTGATTGCATTACTGAAAAGGTATAAGCATGTCTTTGCATGGTCATATGAGGACCTAAAAGCTTATAGAGAGGACTTATTCCAACATGAGATTCCTTTGAAGCCTGGAGCTAAGCCATTCAAACAGAAACAAAGACCTATTAACCCAACTCTGGCTCCAAAGATGCAAGAAGAGCTTACGAAGCTTAGGGAGGCTGGAATAATTGTGCCTATCAGACACTCAACTTGGGTGTCCAATCTTGTCCCAGTTAGAAAGAAAAATGGTGATATAAGGCTTTGTGTTGACTTTAGAAATCTAAATGTTTCTTCTTTGAAGGATAATTATCCATTGCCTAACATGGAAGCTATGCTGTAAAGAGTAACTGGTTGTGAGCTTTTATCCATGATGGATGGGTTTTTAGGATACAATCAGGTGAAGGTAAAAGAATCTGAACAATATAAAACTGCCTTCACCACTCCATGGGGGACATATGTATATGTAAGAATGCCATTTGGACTAACAAATGCAAGTGCTACATTTTAGAGGGCCATGGATGTTGCTTTTGCAGGATTGATTAACTCAATCTTGGCTGTATATCAGGATGATTTAACTACTTATTCAAAAAAGGAGGAGCAACATTGCATGCATCTAGAACAAATCTTTATTAGAGCATTAGAATATGACATTTCACTTAACCCAAAGAAATGTGCTTTTGGGGTAGTGGAAGGAAAACTATTGGGACACATTGTTTCCAAGGATGGAGTTAGGATTGATCCTGAAAGGGTTGCTACAATTGATAGGATTCAAATTCCCAAAATGGTGAAAGGTATTCAGTCATTCTTTGGACAAATTAATTTTGTTAGAAGTTTTGTTCCTAACTTTATGGAGACTACAAAAGATATTTCTAAAATGTTGAAAAAGGGTGAAACCATCAAATGGGGAAGTGAAGCAACTAAATCATTTCAGAACATTAAAGAAGCTATAAAGATGGCTCCTATGTTGAAATCTCCTAATTTTTATAAGCCACTTCAGTTGTTCTCATTTGCTTCTTTTCACATTGTTGCTGCATGTTTATTACAGAAAAATGAAGAGGGTTTTGAGCAGCCTATTGCTTTCTTTAGCATGTCATTGCAGGTAGCTGAGTTGAAATATGATATCATGGAGAAGCAGGCATATGCATTGGTTAAGGCAATCAAGAGCTTCAGGCCATACTTAGTAGGCTCTCAGATAGTTGCATATGTGCCCCATGCAGTAGTTAAAGACATTTTCACTCAGCAAGAAGTGATAGGAAGAAGATGTAGGTGGATTAATAAATTACAAGAGTTCAACATTGAGATACAGATCACAAAATTGGTGAGGGGACAAGGTTTGGCTTAAATGATGACATAGTCAAATCTGGAAGCATGCCAAGTGAATGTAGTTCAAAATGAAATTATTAATATGTTAGAATATGAATGGTACAAGGATATCGTGTATTATTTGTAGAATTTGAATTGTCCTTCCCATCTCAATGATAGTCAGAAAAGGACTTTAAAGCTACATGCTATCAAATACATAATTATTCAAGGAGATTTGTATTGGAAGAATCCTGATGGTGTGCTACTTAGGTGTGTGGATGAAAATCAAGTAGAGTCAAGTAACAAAAGCCCCATGAAAATCATCAAAAGAATAGTAGATAAAAAAAAAAGGGCTTGGGATTCAAAGTTAAAGATGGCATTATGGGCTGACAGAGTAACAGTGAAGAAAGCAATTGGAAGGTCTCCTTTTGAGCTAGTATATGGTACAACAACTAAGTTACCTATGAATAATCTCTTGCTAGTTTATAAATTCATGCAGGAAAATGAGGAAGAGATTGAGGAACCGATGAATGAAAGGATAAATCAACTAGTTGAGCTGGATGAAATCAGGAGAGAAGCACAAAAGACAAACATCAGGAAACAACAAAAGGTAAAATATTTGTTCTATAAAAGGGCTACAGAAAGGAAATTTTAGATAAGTGACTTGGTCCTTGTTTGGAATGCAAAGAACTAGGACAAGGGCAAACATGGTAAATTTGAGCCCTTATGGATGGGCCCATATCAAATCAGTAATACCCATGGAGAAGATTCTTACTTTCTCCAAGCCCTAACTGGTGAACTATTGGAATTGCCTATGCACGGTCAGTTCCTAAAGCCTTACCTTTCATAAGTAAATATCTTGTGTGTACATTGTAAATTAGGTGTAAATAGTCTGTACATGCCTTGATAGTTAGGTGTTTTGCATTTTGTGTTTTGCCTAGTCTATCCTGGAGTGGTCTGGTTCTCACTGCAGTCCCGTGCCTGCATGTCCCCAGTCAGAGCCAATGGTGGTGCTCACCTAGGGTTGGGGTTCTGAATCGAGTTTGCAAAGCTTATATTTTCATTCTTCTAAACCCTTGATGCCTTAGATTTTATTTTCCCCTCAGCCTTCTGCGTTGTATCTTTTGTTTTGTTGTTGACCTCTTGTAGCGGGTTCTGGGTTGCTTAAGTTACATTTTCATGCCTTTGCGCTCATTTGTTGACCGACCCCTATGCATTGCTTTACTGCTTTATCCTGTGTGTTTAAGAGAGAATGCTAAGTCCAAAATCACTTTATGTAGTGGTGAATTTTATTATCTTTGTATGTACAAGTCCAAATGTACATTGGCGGGCCGAAAAATGTCAATTGGCTTTCAAAAAGTGAAAAAATGTGATTGTATGCATTTTAACTACATATCGGGTTTGTATATGCAATAAGGAATCTATCGTAGATTCTAGGAATATTCCTTGCTTGTATGTGAGGGTTGAATTTGTATATTTGTGTTGTATGTTTAGACATGCAACGGCTAGATACAAAGGGAAACATGCAAGTGAAAGATACATTGGATGCATACAATGAAATTGTACAAGGCAGAATGTACATCAGGTTTATACAATGCAAAATATGCAAAGGGCCGACATACATTCGCTATAGTGGAAAGCATCATTGGCAAAACAATGTACATCGGTGATCCATGCAACAGTCTCCCCGACGATTGATGCACATGCAAAGGAAAGTGATACAATGGGTGGGGCTCGTTGGCATACAAAGAGGTTTGTATGTGTTCGGCATACAAAGTAGAATGTCTATCAAAATATGCAAGTGCGATATACATTCCCAAGATGCATTGGCCGGACTTGAAAGGGTATGCAATGTAGTTGATAAAGGCAAGAGTCTGGATGAATGCATGTTTTTGTTTATATGTTTGAAGTGCATATGTGATATACAAGGCAAACATACAAAGGAATATATACAAGCCGGACCCGATTTACAAGTCAAAACTGGCAAATTCAAAGTTGGGGTCTGTGGCTTGCGTGTGTATGGCATTGTATATGCCAATATACAAAAGATTGAAGATACAAGGCTCGAATTTCAAAATTTTCCAATCCAATTGATAAAATGATTTGGAGTCCGGGTTGTATGTATATTGCATTTGTATGTGCAATATACAAGGCAATATGCAAGGAAAGATGAAGAGATACAAGCCATAATTAATAGCAGTTTCAAAGTGTTTCATAATATTTGAGGTCCGCGGCTTGTATGCAGGAAATTGTATGTATATGCATGTTCTTTTGCATATACAAGGCAAAAAAAGGGGAAAATATGGCGGAAAGGGCAAAATGCATGTTTGTGATGAAAAAAGTCAGTGATGAAAGCACAGGGTGTCTACGTGGCACATTCTAATTGGTGGGCAACTTTTTAGTGCAGTTTGGACCCATTGATCTTGGTGATGAGGGTATGGATCGACGACTATGTTTAAATGTTCGAAGGCGAGGGTTTTCCCTAAACATCTACAGTCACATTTTAGGCGGGAAGATTGCAAGGCACGCAGTCTACTACGTTTCTAAGGCCGCGATTTGGTATGCCATTAATGTAAAATGTTACAAAAGTGTGGTCAAAGACATGGACAGACCAACTACCCGATTGAAGAGAAAAATCCCTAGGTGGCAGCGTGGGTCTCGAGTTCAACCACTCCCATCCTTTCCTTCTGCCGGTTGCATTGATTGTTTTGGGTGCCATTCCATGGTGCATTATATTTGGCAGAATTTTAATTTGATCATTGTATGGTTCTATTGAGGGCACATTCTGAGTATACTAGGATTGTGTGCCTCATTTTTGTGGTTGTTAAAAGCTGGACAAATTTGGGTGTTGTGATAAGATACAACTTCATTGGTGGCTCTGTTTTGGTTGTCTTGTGAGTTTATGAATCACATGTTGAATGTTTCATGTATAATCTTACTGGTTTCATGTTGATTTAAATGAGTAATGCTTCATTGCATGTATTCTATTATTTGTCTCCAAATTGAATGTGTTCTTCTTCTAAATCTGAATAGCTAAGGGGTGTTTAAGATTCTAGGATATGGGTTTGCCATGTTGAATGCTTGATCTTTTACTTCTGCTCAAGGAGTAGATTAAATGTTCGAGGTTGAGTGTTGGGAAGAATATATTGCAATGAGGATGTTTGTAAGCAGAGATAATTGAATACTCAATTTTGGGAGGTATCTATAAGGCAGACACTACAAAACCCCCTTGAAACCCAGTTGTTGATTTGAGTTTATGGTGATCATTCACATATGTATGTCTATTGACTTTGAGCCCTGAGATAGGCACCAGTCTAGTCATGTATTGAGGTTACAACCCAAGGTCGCAGTTTTGCATCCAAATTTCAAATCTAAACCATTAGGACATTAGAAGTAGTTTTAGGACCAAGATCCTCTGTCTCACAACTAAACATAAGGCCCAAAGCTAGCCCCTTTGCACTTATTTCATAGTTTTGGTCTGCATAAGAGAGAATTTATCTGCTTTGTGTCAACATCCCAACAAGTTCATAGATGCATTTCATGGATGTTGAATAGGGAATACCCCCTTGGTTCTGTAGAGCCTAAAGAAGAAGAGGAGATATTTATAGAGTCTATCTCCTGTACTATTGGCCCCTGGCTTGGAAATCCTATTGATCAATGATGGCTACCTTGTAGGGATAACTGGGAAACATCTAGTTGTGAAAAATGCTAACAGAGCACTTCCATGACTTGCGAAGCACTTCCATGAATTGTGGAGCTAAATGACACATCATTCAAGGTACTTTGGAATGTGGTTGACCTTCCCTAAGATTCGCATGTTGTTTCATTCACTTGCAGAGGATTTCCATATGTTTAGGTCTGACCTATCTGTATACACACATTACACCTCTTTCATTAGAGTTTGTAATCACTCTTGGCCAATGTGGAGGATTGTTGTGATCTAGAGATATATAATCATGTAATAGATGAATAGGAAAGTAGTTAGTGATAGTTAGTGATAGTTGGTGGATGATAGATAGTTCATGAGTTAGATTTTCTTCTATAAAGCACTTCAAAGCTATATCTGTTGTACTAGAGAATCAGGCTTGTGAGCCCTAATTTGTAAGCCTACATGTTGCCAATATGTTTGTATTTTGAATCTATGATATAATGAATGATTGAATCTGCATTTGCATTCTATAATTTTCTTTCATTGTGTTTACTCTTGCTACATAGTCTGGACTATTCACTCAGTGGACCATCCTAACCATGACTGTACCAAGTGGTATCAAAGCAAAGTTTGAATCCATTGGGAGCAAAGTGAGAGAAGTTTGTGAAGGCATTCTATAAGATCTTGTTGTGAACATATCATCGAACCCAGGGTAGACTACCTGTGTTGTCAACCGATCACCGATTGTGAGGTAGTTGTCTCCTTGTAGCGCTAAATTTGAGGCAGTTACACTTGATCCTAGGAAGAGATGCCACTAAGGAGAATACTTGTTGTTGGACCTATGGCTGGAAGAATGGATGAGATGGAAATGATGAGAACAATGCGAGTTTGATTCGATGCTGTTGAAGAAGATCAAAGAAGAGGACTTACACCTCAACCTAATGTTGAAAGTGATGATGAATAATTTCAATTCGCTGATCAAAATGAAGAAACCCTAGAAGAAGAAGAAGAATCAGATCAAGTGATGATGTTGTGAGCTATTTCAAGGATTGGAAAAAGACCTAGAGTCAATGTGCCAAACTATAATGGCAATTTGAATCCAGAGGAGTTGATTGATTGGATAAATGACCTAGAAGAATACTTTGAATATGAAGAAATTAAAGATTCAGAGAAGGTGAGATTTGAAAAGACAAAATTTAAAGGACATGCTACTATTTGGTGGAAATAATTTCAGTTGGATAGAAACAGAAGAGGAAAAGGAAAGATCACAAAGTGGGTTAGAATGGTGACGAAGGTGAAGAATTAGTTTATACCTGCTGACTATGAGTTGGAATTATTGAAAAGATTGCAAAACTTGAGACAAAAGGAGAAATCTATGAAGGAATACACTGAATAATTTCATAAGATGATTATAAAGACAAGAGATAGTGAAGCAAGCAAGGATAAAGTGGTAAGATACATCAATGGACTAAGATTGAAGATTCAAGAAGAACTAAGTTTGGTGAGGATGACAACATTGGAAGAAGCATATTAGTTTGCCTTGAGGGTTGAAGAAAAGTTGAACAAGAAGCATGAGAAGACATAGAGAGGTAGAGGAGGTAAATTTTAGAAAAGTAGAACATTTTTCAGAGTAGAAAGATCATTTGCGGAGCAAAGAAGATAAGATAACACATTCAAGAAGGAAGACAGAGATAGTGGTTCATACCGGAGAGATATAAAACTTTCTATCATAGAGGAAACCCTAATTAATATCAGAATGAAGGATACAAAAGAGATTGAAGAGGATTTGATAGGAGAACATTTAGAGGAACCTGTTTTAAGTGTGGAGTTGAAGGATAGAGCATTTGAATGTCATCAAGGAAATACAAGCAAGAAGATAGAGAACAATGGAAGAGCAACCTATGTAGAAGAACCTGTTGGATCACCTAGTTCAATTGGTAAACCTAGAAGGGAGAATCACTTGGACCATGAGGAGAGCATTATTTCAAGCAAAGACAAATGAGGAACCACTGTAGAGGAAAAGTTTGTTCCGGACCAGATGCAAATCAGGAAGTAAATGTTTTAAAGTTGTAATTGATAGTGGTAGTTCTAATAACTTGGTTTTAGAGGAGATGGTGACTAAGCTGAAGTTGGAAAGATTGAAACACCCTAAACCATATCAGATAGCATGGATTCAAGATGATCGTAAGGTACTAGTGAGTGAACAATGTTTGTTGAAATTTCATATTGGATCTTATCATGATGAAGTATTATGTGATATTATGCCTATGGATGTATGTCATATATTGTTGGGTAGACCATGGTAGTATTATAGAAAGGCTATACATGATGGGAGAAAGAATACCTACACTATAACATCAAATGGAAAGATAATTACCTTGATTTCTTTGGAAGATGAACCTAAGAGTGAAGTATGTGGGAATGCTAGAATCTATTTAGTTGATGGAAGGAAATTTTTGGATGGTTTGAGACATGAGAACATGTGTTATGCTTTGATTCATAAGAAGCCTGAAACCCTAAAGATAGAGATTGAAGAATCACAATCGGAGGAGCTAACAGAATTGCTGACAAAGTATGAAGACATCACATCAGATAATGTACCTAAAGGATTGTCACCAATTAGGAGTATCAGTCATCACATGGATCTTATACCTAGAGCTAGTTTGCCTAACAAAGCAACACACATAATGGCACCAATAGAGAATGAAGAATTGAATAGGTAGATACAAGAGTTGTTGAAGAAAGGTTTGATCAGAGAAAGTTTGAGTCCTTGTACAGTACCTGCAGTACTAGCACCGAAGAAGGATGGAGAATGGAGAATGTGTATAGACTCTAGATAAATAAACAAGATCACAATTAAGTATAGATTTCCATTGCATAGGATGAATGACATTATGGATTGTTTGAGTGGAGAAAAATATTTTACAAAGATAGACTTGAAGAGTGGATACCATCATATCAGAATCAGAGAAGGAGATGAATGGAAGACTTCTTTTAAGACAAATAAAGGATTGTATGAGTGGTTAGTAATGCCTTTTGGATTGATTAATGCACTGAGTACTTTCATGAGATTGATGAATGAAGTTTTGAAGAAATTCTTTATTAAGTTTGTTATTATATATTTGGATGATATTCTTATTTTCAATAATACAAAAGAAGAACATTTGTGGCATTTGAGACAAGTATTACAAAGACTAAGAGAAGAGAAATTGTTGATAAATATCAAGAAGTGAAGTTTCATGAAGGAAGAATTGGTATACTTGGGATTTGTGATTTCTACGGAAGGATTAAAGATGGACCCTAAGAAAGTTAGAGCAATTGTTTAGTGGCCTACACCTGAGAGCATTGGAGAAGTCAGATCATTTCATGGATTAGCTAGTTTCTACCAGAAGTTCATCAAAAAAATTAGTTTAGTATGTAACCCTATGACAGAAACAATGAGAGGTGACAAAAAAGACTTTAAGTGGACATCAGGAGTAGATAAAAGTTTTGAATTATTGAAGCAGAAAGTGATAGAGCAACTAATATTGGCATTACTGGATTTCAACAAAGCATTCCAAGTAGATTGTGATGCAAGTGGAAATGCAATAGGAGCAGTGTTAAATCAAGAAGGAAGACTAGTAGCATATTTCAGTGAGAAGTTGAATGATGCAAGAAGAAGATATTCAGTTTATGATCAAGAGTTCTATGCCATAATTCAAGCCATGAATAAGTGGAGACATTACTTGTTGCCTAAGGAGTTTGTGTTGTATATAGATCATCAAGCTTTACACTATCTAAATAGTCAAGGGAAGTTGAATCAGAGACACATGAGATGGGTAGAGTTCATGCAAAGTTACACTTTTGTACTGAAGCATAGGAGTGGAAAATCAAACAAAGTTGTAGATGCATTGAGTAGAACAAGGAACTTGTTGATAGTGATGAGAGTTGAAGTATTAGATTTTGAGGAGCTGAAGGACATGTATGAAGAAGATCTTGATTTTGCAAAACCTTGGAAAACATGTAAGGAACATGTTGTGACAGATAGGAGTAAGTACTTGCACTATTTCATTCAGGAGGATATGTTGTTCAAAGGAAATAAGTTGTGTATACCTAGGAGTTCAATGAGAGACAACTTGATCAAAGAGAAACATAGTGCTAGATTGGTAGGACATTTTGGAATTGATAAAAAAGTGGCTTTGGTAAGTGAACATTACTTTTAGCCTCATATATATAAGGATGTTAGGAAGTTTGTGCAAAGTTGTAGAGTATGTCAAGTTGCAAAAGGAAGTAGTCAAAATACTGGATTGTACAAATCTTTAGCAATACCAGAGAGACCTTGGGAAGACATCAACATGGATTTCATATTAGGATTGCCAAAGACACAGAGAGGACATGATTCAATAGTTGTAGTGGTAGATAGATTTTCAAAGATGACGCATTTCATACCTTGTAAGAACACAACTGATGCAGTTCATGTGGTTGACCTATTTTTCAAGGAGATTGTGAGATTGCATGGATTACCTAAGAGCACAATTTTAGACAGAGATACAAGATTCATTGGATATTTTTAGAGGACACTTTGGAAGAAGATGAAGATAGATTTGAAGTTCAGTTCATCATTTCATCCACAGACTAATGGACAGACAGAGGTAGTAAATAGGAGTTTGGGTAACTTGTTCAGATGCTTGGTTGGAGAGAAGGCAGGAAATTGGGATTTGATTCTATCACAAGTAGAGTTTACATATAATAATTTAGTGAATAGGAGCACCAGAAAGACACCATTTGAGATTGTGATAGGAACTAACCCTAGAGGAGTAGTAGAAGTGACAGACATCAACATGGAGGACAAGAGAAGTGTAGAAGCAAAAGAATTTGTTGGACACATGGAGATAGTACATAACCAGGTTAAGAAGCATTTGGAGGAGATGAACCGTAAGTATAAGGAACAAGAAGATGAGAGGAGAAGACATAAAGAATTTTTAGTGGGAGATGAGGTAATGGTATATCTGAGAAAAGAAAGATTTCCAGTTGGGACATATAACAAGTTAAAGATGAAGAAGTTTGGACCATGTAGGATAGTCAGAAAGTTTGATTCACGAAATGCATATGAAGTGGAGCTACCAGAGACATTGAGTATATCACCTATTTTCAACATTACAGACCTATATTAGTATCATGAAGTAGAGTTCAATGACAGCATTGAAGAAGACTTGAAGAAGCAGTTACCGCAACAAGTACTGGAACAGATTGAAGACATCTTGGACAACAGAATTGGATGCAATGCCAGAGGCAAGCAATGCAAAGAATATTTGGTAAAGTGGAAAGGCAGACTGCAAGATGACTCATCTTGGATTTCTTAGGTTGAGGTGGACCATCTTGGTTTCCCTCTAGCCCCAGCAAAGTGAGGGACTTACTTTTTCAATAACCCCAACTGTCTAATGCAGGAACATCCTTGGTTCAAGAGCAATCTTGCATCAACCAAAAATACTTGTATTTCATTTTGTTTTCTAAGTTCATTTTCCAATTTTAGTACAGTCAATTCAATCAATAGAAGTTTTTGTATTTTGGTCCACATTCTGCTACAATTTCATCTCAAACCTTGTGGAACTGGACTTAGCATCTAGACATATTCATTCACATCATATCCAAAATTTAGATCATTTGGATTAGTTTCTGGAAAGATATCACTATCAGAAGATCGATTGTTTTCTTAGAGTAGAGCATTCATACAGTCTCAAACAATTAGCTGAAGGAGAAGACTTTCGGAGCACGTCCATGACTTGTGGAGCTTTAAATGACACATCATTCAAGGTACTTTGTAACATGGCTGACTTTCCCTAAGATCCGCATGTTGTTTCATTCACTTGTAGAAGATTTCCATATGTTTAGGTCTGACCTATCTGTGTACACACATTACATATCTTTCATTGGAGTTTGTAATCACTCTTGGGTGACGTAGAGGATTCTTGTGATCTGGAGATGATATATAATCATGTAATAGATGCATAGGAAAGTAGTTAGTGATAGTTTGTGATAGTTAGTGATAGTTAGTGATAGTTAGTGGATGATAGATAGTTCATGAGTTAGATTTCCTTCTGTAAAGTGCTTTAAAGCTATATCTATTGTAGTGGAGAATCAAACCCATTAGCCCTAATATGTAAGCCTACATGTTGCTGACATGTTTGTATTTTGAATCTATGATATATTAAATGAATACATATGCATTTACATTCTATAATTGAGTTGCTTTCGTTGTGTTTACTCTTGCTACACAGTCTGGACTATTCACTTGGTGGACCCTTCTAATCGTGATTGCACCATAGTGAGAGTTCTTTGACATCTTGAGTTCTATTGACAGTGGATGGTTATCTTCATGTGGTTTGGAGTTGTTGACATCTTAGTACCATGGAGGACTCCTAGAGTCTTTGGTTAAGGTGTTGGTTATGATTTGTCAGTTTTAATAGTTGATCCTTTTTTTAAAAATGGATGTTATTGTGCCATGGTGGACTCTTGATTGCACATTAGAGTTTTGGCATGATACAGGTGCTCTTTGAAGCAAGATATGTTTTTTTGAGATATTGATCTTCTTTTGAGGAGATGTTATATCATGATATCATGTTTGGGTTCTTGATTATGCAGTTGGAGCTTTGACGATGACCTTGTTGGTTCTCTTGGTATTGAGTACATTGATCATGTTCTTGGGAGCTTCATGATAATATAGTACATTGCATTTGGAGTTTAGCATGGATCGATCAGTTGTACGTGCTCATGGATACTTGAAGACTTGGGTGAGATTAGAGATCTCTTATTCTTGGAGATCGTGTGTTAAGATGGTTAGTCTTTAATGAGATTTCAGTAGTAAGACCGAGGAACCTACACCTAGGTTGAACGTGAATTCAACATGGACCTATTGAGGAGATTGTCATTGAGGCTTGATGCATCCTAGAGGAGCGATCTCATTCTCATTCTTGGTTCTCTCAGCAGTGAATGATTTGATATTGTTATCTATGAAAATGGAGAATGAAGAAGACTGCTTGTACACTAGATCAAACCCTCTTCTCGAATAACATTCAAGGACAAGACTGAGACAAATCACTACCAAATGGAGGTGGACTTAGCTATATATCTTGCACTTAGGAGTGCTATGGAAAGATCTGATTTAACCAAGCCTTTTGTCAAATCCTAGGTCAATCAATGCACTAAACCCTAGATTTGCAAAAATCTAATCATAATAGAAAATGCACAACAGATACTCAGAGACTAATTTCACAAGAGTGATCAAGAAGATATTAGAACCTCTGTCTTGGAAGCTGGAATGTCAGAGGACTATTTCAAAAGCACCCAAGTCCTGAAAGGTGGAATTTCCCAAAACTGTAAACTAAAGAAATGTTACAGAGACTGCCCTAATGCTAGATTTGAAGTTTGCTAAAGCAGGACATTTTCAAAAGCACCCAATTCTTCTATAGAGGAATATTCTTGAAATGTTGTTGGATCCCGAAACACTTTTCCTTTCTCAGTCTTCTTGTATCTTCACTTTTCTAAATCTCGCACTTGTAACCTACACATAAGAAGAAAAGGGGTTTGGGGGTTATGGTGTTTAGGGATTTGCCTCAATCAAATCCCAAATAGAATTTAAGCTTCCCAACATTTTTGTTGGATAAAGAGAGTGTTCTCTAGCAGGACATAGCCTAAACACAAATCAATATGATGAAATCATAGGATGGTGAATACAAATGATATCACCTATGTGATGAAACCCTTAGGAGAATGAATGCTCTTCAACTCATAAGGAGAGATAGATGATAACTTTAAAACTTGCAACAACACACAATGACAATACAAATATGCTCTAGAATCATAATGAATGCTTTGAATGCTTTTTACTCCAATACTTATAGTTGGCTATCTCTATCTAGGTTCATAATGAATTCAAAAATACACTTATATATGCTTTCCCACTAACATTCATGAAATTAACCAAAAGATCTGACAAGGAGAAACCCTTTTAAAGGTCTTATACTGACATGCATTTAAATTTGCCCCAACCAATCAAGGAGGACTTGGGTATGGGTACCCAAGTCCCAAGGCACCTTTTGGTCTAGGGTAAGATAAAGTATGGGCCCGTTGTTCCCAATTTGTAGTGGTTTTAGAGGATTTTGCATCGAGATGAATATTTCTAGAATGTATAATGTTATCACGAGGACCTAATAGCTAAACAAGGAGGTAAAAAGGCAAGTGTCCACTTTTTACTCCATAACATTTATCCGCCACTTTAATGTGTGTATGATCTTACAATCAATACATGCATTAAAGTATAATTGAATCATATCAAACATATTAAACACTAGATCGAAGACACACCCTAAGTTTGGAAGACCATTTCTAGCTCCCAAGCTTAGGAAAACATAATTAAAAACTTGATAGTCACGTAAAACATAGTGAATACAGTAAGGAAGCACATAATACATAGAGAAGCCAAGAATATAGTCACGTAATACACAAGCCATACATGAAGAGAAGACATTATAAACAATTATATATTTAACCTTAACTAGGTGATGGGGGAGCTCATTGCTACACGCCACCATCAAAGGCACACAAAATACATGGTGTGGGGGGATCTCATTAATATGTGCCACCACTAAAAACATACAAGACACACCAAGAAGACATGAAAAACACATAGAATACAAAAGAACCATAAAGTATGTCATCGACATACTATACATCTTATACAAAACAAACATGGGTGATAGGGAGGAGCTCATCGCTACACTCCACTATTTAATACATGACAAACACACCTAATGGTTGAGATATGCTACCACAACCGCCAAAGACATGCTTAAGGGTGAATAACTCAATATCTAGCTTTTCCTCCACAAAGGACTTTCAAAAGGATGGGAAACCACTCAAGGGAAGACATAATCCCTCCTTCTGCAAAAGGGCTTTCAAAATGCAATGCCACCTGCATCCAAAGATGCTTTATGGTGAAAAGGAAGCATGTGCACAAAGTATACAAGCCCACATGCATTACAGTGAAAAGGAGGTATATGCAAAACAAAACAAAGTACATAACCCCACCTACATCTACATATGCCTTACGGTGAAAAGGAAGCATACACAAACACACATTATCAAATATATCTAAAATGTCCAAGCATTTACCACAATATATGTCCCCACCTTAAAGTAGTTGATCCCACTTTCCGGTAGCAATCATGTTTAAGGTAAGGTTGAAAACATGTGAGGGAACAAGAGCTTTCACAAAGCCCATGCCCCAAAGTGACATGTACTTAACAATCACCGAATGTTCCCAACAATCACACACATTAGTATCAAATTCTAATCATACACTTACCACATAAACAAACCAAGGCTACACTTATGCGTTCAGAACTGAGTATAGTTGTTAGGTTATACTTCAGGTATCTCAAAACTGAGTGTAGCAACAAGGTGAGATACAAAGCATTCCAAAGTTCCTAGAAGCATATTAGAGTATTGCAAAGGTTTGTTACAAGAAATTTTATAATACAATACATGATCACATCACAACACGAGATGATTCTACTAGTCAAGCTTCAATAACATATCAACCCCATCTTCATATATGGACTAGGGCCATTTTTATTCTTGTTATAGGGATACACAGTCCTTAACAGTATTTTTTTTTGGCATCCACTGACTACTAGAGCCACAAATAATGAAAACATGAAAAATGAGACAGGAGACAAAAGTGACTTAGGTTTACAACATGGGAAAATGCCCCCAAGACATCCTCCACAATATTATGCCCCCAAGGCACCACACAAAACAATTACAATAAGAGAGAGAAGAGTGGAAGAATAGAGAAACAAATAGAAGAAGTGTTGCAACAGAGGCAGTCTCCTTATATCTGATGCAGGAGCACCAAGGGCTTGGAGCCCATGTGTATATATGTTTGCATTTTGGTGTGATGTTTTGAATTTTAAAAATAGGGCAGAGCGGGAAGAAGTTTATGCATATTCAAATTTGGATCCATCAGAGTGAGAGAACCCATCGGGAAAGCCTTTAGAATTTATGCCAATCGATGGAGTCACACCGACGAAGGTAGTTTTGAAGAGAAGAGTCTCCATCGGGAAGAAGATGTATATCGGGAGATGTGAAGAATGTTCCGCCGATGGTTGAAGTCTTACCGACAGGGAAGCGGTGTTAAGCATATCGGCGTAAGACATGATATCGGGGAAGAAGTAAAGAGTCCCACCGATGGTCTCAGTCACAATGATGAAGGTAAAGCGGAGGATGTGCATTGGCATAAAGTTTGATATTAGACGATGAGGATTAAGTTACGCTGATAGTCTAAGTCAGATCAACGAAAGAGAGGCGAAGTATATTGGTGTAAGAAGTATGATCGGAAGTTTAGATGAAAGTTTGGGTGAAGAAGGAGGTCTGGCCGATGGTGTAGTTCGGTGTTTATTGTTTCGGTGTGAGATACGATATCAAAAATTAAAGAGAATGTCTGACCGATGTAGAAGTCTTACCGATGACTAATGGACGGTAAACACATCGGGGAGAGTTATAACGTCAAAATGCAAGAAAAAAAAGTCTCACTGAGGGTATTGGTCTTACCGATAGACAAGGGTGGTGAATCTCACATTGACATAAGTGTGTATATCGGAGAACAACAGAGAAGTTACTCCGACAACGTAAAGTCTTAGCGATTGATTCTATCCATCGGCAAGAGGTCCCACATCGGGCTAACAAACTTGAAGGATACCGATAATGATAAGTCTAGCTAACAATAGAGAAAGGAAGCATAGTTCGATGAGACATTAGAAATGTCTTGCCGATGACTGCCAGCAAAACCGTGATGGTGAAGATAGGGGTAAGTGACCGATCGGGGAGAAAAGTGAGTTCGGTGAAAGAAGTTATGAAGTGGCCAGTAGCAAATGTCCTGCCGACGGTAAAGCAAATGTGTATGTCGATAAGACAATAGCTTATCTAGCCGATGAAAAACGTGTAGGAGCAATACGAATAGAAGAAGCCCTAACCATCTGATAACGGACAAGGGTAGTTAATATATAAGGTCAGATTCATTTCTGTAAAGAGGTTGGAATGTTTTGAAGCCTGAGATGCTGCGAATGTCATAGAGAAACTTCTGATAATAAAAATATTGACAGTTGAATCCATTTGAATTTTGTCTGTAGAATACTTGCATAATTTGGTTTGCAGTAGAGTAGACAATTTAATTCATGTTAGTTTTATTTCTGGTTGTACATAATGACTCTAGTTTGATGTCCTCGCATATCCTTTGTACAATCATGGGGGGAAATCAAACAGAGTCTCTTTTTTTTGTTTTTATTTCTATTATTGTGAATGGGCTATCAGGGAGAGGCCATGTGAACTTGTACTAGGCGATCTGTGCCATAGCCCGGCTAGTATGCAAGTTATAGTCTAAGAGACAGGGGTGAAACAGAGTGGAAGAACTGAACACCAAACAATCAAAACCCTGGACCCAGAGAGGAGGGCTGATAACGGGCTCAAGAAGGCTATAAGCCTTGGAGATTAGGAATCTTGGAAGCAGTGAGGATAAAGAAGAATACCTCACACCAAGAAAGCATTGTCTGTATTGGGAACAATAGGCAAATAGGTCTTCACCTCTGTAATAGACTGTTTAGGTTGAATTAGGCATTTTGGGGTAGAAAATGTCTTTAAGCACTGGAATTGGTAGGGAGATTTGGGTATGTTTTAGGTCTTGAAGTGTTGGTTCAAGATAGGTTTGCTAAACCCATAGGCCTCCCCATCAATATCCTTGACCTTAAAAAGAGTATCAAGGGTCATCCAAGGAGACCTAAACAAAATTTAAAATAGTACAGGGGAACAGAACACAACACATACACATATAAATATAGCTATTTAAGAGGAGGCCAAACTTACGAGCATCTTAGAGAGGTGCTCCATCAAGTTTGGTAAAATGTCTGAGGAGCTCATACCTATTTGATGTTTATTTCCAAAATGGTCACAAGGTGCTTGTTTCTCAAGACCTTGTATGTTTGAAATCTTCTGATGCTTGCGGGGAAGAGAATCATTACCTTTTTCCATGAGTGATTCATGCCTTGCTCTTTTCCTTACTTTTTATTTCTTATTTTTCTTTGCTTGATGAATGAGCCTTTCACGATGAAATGTGATGCTTTTCATCATCACAACTTTCTCTTGCTTCAAGTGATTACATGTAGGCTACTCCATTTGCATATCTTGTGCATTTTGGTTATCTCCCAATCCATAAAGAGATAATAGAGGAGGAACCTCTACGTAGATACATTTTCCTCATGGGAAAAGTAGATCTTCATTTACCATCTTATCTACTTCTATCATGCCAATTATTTCATCATAGTCGAGATACTCATCTACAATATCGATTGTATTTTGTTCCACCATGTTGTTATGTTTAGGAAAAGGATCAGTGACAATTTGTAGGTTTTTTGTTACATCCCCAAACTTTGACTATGCTTTACTTTTAATTTCATGTAATTAGTGGATAAGTTATCATGGATTAATGATGTGATGCTTATTGAAAATGTCAAGATAAATCAGTGAATTTATGACTTATGATTAAATGTTATTGAGATTGTTTAAGTATGATGTATAAGGATTTATTGATGATACACTAATCATAGTTTGTGGGACTGTGAGTTGTAACCAGGAAATAGATTTCCACCTCTGAGAAAAGAAGGAGAGCATCATCGAAGAGAAGGGAATAGATGTTTGGAGAGGGACAGGTTTTGTCATTCGAGTTCCATGTTGTATATTTAGAGAAACTTCTTGACACGGGGTAAGTAGTAGTTAACTCTCCTTGTTTAAGTCAATCTCAACTTGACCATTGTCGCTTTGTCATTAAGGACAGGTTTTCTGCTGTCAAACTTTGTTTGATATGGTTCAGAGATGTTCAGGTAATATACTGATGTTTAGAGTTCAACCATTTTCTAATATATATATTTCTATTTTCTGTGAGTATCGATTTCATTATATTAACATTTGCACAAGGTTGTGAGGGGAGAGAAAAACCTCAACTACATACTCACTTTTGATGCATGATTATTTTTGTACATCCGTACTTGTGGTGTTGCTATCATTGTGTTAGTATAGGTTATATTTATTTAATATTTGTTTATTAATATATATTATGTGTAAGTGAAGTTGTATGTTTTAGTCTTGAGACCTTATCATATCATGATAAGCGTCAGTTCTTGTAATCCACTTCACTCATATAGTGGGCACGACGCCATGCTTTACAAAATGTGTAAAGATTGGAAAGCTTGTAGTTGAGTGTAGGAGTGGGCTTGCGTAATGGAGAACCTAATTATTTTTGCATGCTCCTTTTGGGAGCCTTAATAGGAAATTGGGTAGTTACTTCAGCATAGGGCAGAAGTAATGGAAAAAGGGAATCACAAGCTTCAGAAAAAGGTGGCGAGAAGAGTGAAGTGTTGATGTATAAAATTGCACAAGTTTCAGCACCAACATGGGAGATTCAGAGAATGTGGGATGACTCTCAGAATGACCTCGAGATTTTATAGAAGCTAGCTCTTCTTTTTAATGGGGGTGTTGGAAAGGGAAGAAAAAACAAGATTACAAAAATAAATGCCTAATCTACTACTATGGAGATGCACCAGATTCACTTCCTAACCAGTAGCACAGTGTCAAACCCTAAATGATTAACTAGGAAACCAAGGAGCATCAGCATGATTAATAACCCAGTTTATAACTCAAATTCAACAAAGGCCCAGAATAGAAAACAAGAAGCAAGAATAGAAACACATTTTGATCTACACAAAGCACACTTCTCTTTATTTGAATGGAAAACAAATTTACAAAGGCAAAAATAACTTGCACAAAATAAAATGTTACAATCCTCATGTGAAGCATACTGCTAAGGCAAAAAGAAAAAATATCTCTATGTTTGCTGCTCAAAAAAACTCTATGTAGAACTGTCTAGAACTCTGTCTTGAACCTGTATATTTATAGCCCAAAAAACAAAGAAAATATCTCTAATTGCCCAGAAAATCTCTTTGAAAATCCCATGACATCTGGCTCTAATTTTAGCTTTGGCAACTGAAACTCGTACTGAACTATTGTTTTGTTTCTCCACCATGGATGAAAAAATGCATCTGCCTCTAGTGCCTGACCTGTGTGAGAAAAACTAACTCCCGCTCTTCTCTTTGTGGCTGCCATGAAAATAAATGATGCGTGAGAAATTAGGGTTGCATTTGTTTCTTTTTCTCCCTATGAAGCATAGAGTTAAATGAGAGTCAAATAACAATCATATGAGTCATATTTTAATAAGGCTTCAACTTTATTGCTAGAGGAACCCACATGTTTATATGTCTCAACTAAAAAAACTCTAATCTTTATTTAAAACTCTCCTGTGACTTAGAAGATAATATTTAAATAAAGAATTTATCTCTGCTGAGGGCGGCCACCACATGAAAGACTCTTATTATTTAAATAACTTAGCATATAACTTCACGTGACTCTTTTTATGCATTTTATAGCAAAATGAAATAGAATTCATTTTTCTTCCTTCCGCAACCTCCATGTGGTGCACTGGCGCTCCTTTGGAGAAACATTTCATTTCTACCTTTCACATACCCACCATATTGACATCTAGCAGCATCTGCTAGTTTCTTGAGTAACTTATGAGAGATTGAAACTACATCTATGGTGGCTGTGTCACTGGGCATTGAAACCCTATCTCTTTGTTACTGGTATTTGGAGTCTTTATGAAATGGCAACCATGATTGTTGTAGCATATTCTATATGGTTCTTTTAGCTTGCGTGAGTTTCATATACTACTGTAATTTCATGGGGGGTGTTATATGAGAGGTGACACCTTGAATCTTGAAGGGTTGTATATCTATGTCAGAGGCCACACTACACTATTTGAATCCACAACATGAAATGCCATACTTATTTCTTATTGAAATGTGCCTACACTTCAAATGTATCGAGCCTCCTTATTCATCTGTAGCCGATCCTCAAAACTCATTAGTTATGTTTTTCATGAGAGTAGTGCCTTTCTTAAATGGCTATGCCTGAGTTTGAGATGCTTGGATTCTTCTAGGAATACCTCTAGACTTGCACCACATTTGTTAGGCTGAGCTTCATATTCTTCGTGGCTTTACTTAGAATCAGGCAACGCCACTGTTATTAGATGTTGGCTGCATAGCATATCTACAATGCCATTATTAATGATTGATCCTTCGTATTGAATGCCATTATGCATTACGCTTGAAGCTACTCCTCCTTTTGATAGCGTCCATTCTTTATTGAGAGGTTCTCAACTTCCAACCATGTCGTGACTCTTTGAAGGTTGTATATCTGTTACCTCATAACTACATGCTAACTTAGTAGCTGCGTGCCATGTTGCTTTGAATGGTTGAGCTTTGTGAGGTTTTGTGTCATTTGATGGTGCCCTAATCATACAAGTTGATATGAGTCTTACTAAAGTGGATGTTCCACAAATCTGTTGAGGTTTGGGTTTTTGCTTGGACGCCATCACTTCTTTATCCGATATGGCAATGACACAATTAGGAGATGGCAGTGTGATTGGATTTGTATGCCCACCTTCCTAAAGAGGCTTCACCTTGTATTAATGTCTATTGATATTCAAAGATGTATTCTCTTTTCTCAATCAGAGCCATGGTTATGCTCATAATTTGCAAAACACACCTGCTACTATGTTGACATGTAGAGGTTGAACATTCCTTTGGCTGATAGAACGTTGTCATTCTCTTTACTTGTAGCACCATTCTTTTGTGATATTGGCTATAGTGAAGTTTCTAAGAGTGCATTATTCTTTACAAATTGCACCTCTCATTCCTTATGTTGGTGGTCGAGTGTGATTTTGAGAGGCCATCTATTTGTTGCTTGTCCATGCTATTCCGAAACCTTTTTCATAATGTTGTCAAAATGCTTGTGAACATATTTCATCTGACACTCATAGCCCCGTAGGCCAAGATTATTGCAAAAGAATATATAGTCTCTCCAATTGAACTTCCCAGTGAGTTTCATTGCCTCCTACACAATCTTCCTACACTCTAAGCTTGAGCATCTGTACCAGAGCGATAGATGTTCATGGGTGTTGAGAACTCCTTGACCATCTCTAAAGAAGACATGACCTTCGATAACACTTTTGATCTAGGCTGAACCCTCTTGTTGGCCAAACTTTGATATTCCTAACAACACCATGAGACTTTGTTTTCAACCGGCAGTGCTTCAATGCCTGCGAAAACTTCATAATTTGTCTTTAGAAAGGCGCTTGGTATATAGAGACCACTTGTGCATATCTTCCATCTAGATACAAAGGAGCTTGTCAATATAAATTGAAGCTACACACATTCCTTTTACCAGGCTGAGCCTTTTATTGTTGCTATTGTGAATTTGGAGGTTGCATGGTCTACGGGAATGACTGCCTTATTTCATTGTAGTGCTCATGCAATGATCTTCAAAAGGTGGCACCCGAATCATATAGGTCATTCCATGGATTTGAAGTTGGCATATCCATTTAGAAGGGGTGCCTTAGATTTGAAGACAAGACCTATGTTTGTAGGCAACACTTGACTTTTAATGATTGTGTGCTTCATGACTCAAAACTTCATAGAATCTATTTGCCCCTAGAATTAATACCTTAAATATAAGACTCTCTTGACTCCATTTTGGAATAGGGGAATCTATATCCCTTTTCAATGAACACTCCCTGAGGAACAACCCGAAACAGAACTATTGCTTAATTAGACATGTATTAGAAAATTTTGAGATGGTGTGCAAAATTTGTGTTGATAACTGAGAGGGGGGGGGGTGAATCAGTTATCCTAATTATTTCCCTTGTTGAACTTTCCTCTTAATTGATGCAGCATAAAATCAAACATAAAACATTAACCATAAAACAAGAAACACATGACACAGTATTTTTGACGTGGAAACCCTGTTAAGGGAGAAAACCACGGGGTGATTAACCCAAAATTATTCTCTGTTAGAAGAATAGGAAATTACAAAAATGGCACTTGCCAATTAGGGCTCACTGCCCGAGCACACTGCTCACAAGAGGCCCACTGCCTACAAGAAGACACACTGTCTACAAAGTGATGAGAATCACAGTCTTGAACTGATTGGAAGCATCTGCATATGCTGGAGTTCAGTTCCGGTTAGGCTCAGTACACTGATCTGCTGCACTTCATCTTTCCTCTGTTCTTTATTCTGCTATCTTTCACATACCGGATCCTTTTTGCTACTTCTCCTCTTTATCTGGACTTATTCGCATATATCTCCACATCAACACACCCTTCACAACTAAATCCATCCTCTATATATATCCGCACAAGTAATTTCATCACCTTTCTAGTCGGCATCCGGAACAGTCTAGTTTCTTACAAACTCTCATTCTGTCGGCTGAATCCTTCCTCACCAAGCAATGCGGATCAAGCATATACTTGTAGATATCATTAATCATGTCGGCCAAACATGATTCATGCCTTCACAACCTCTGTCATCAACAGTAACCCATCCGGAAAGCAGTCTGATACTCTGCCAGTCAGTTCTTCCTCTGTTTTCACTGTCTCTCAGGAATCCGGTACTCAACCATTCATATCTTTTTCCTTGTCCATCACCGGAGGCTAAATCCTTGGAATATACCACTCAAGGTAGTCCTCTTGACTTCCCCAAATCCGCACTGCACCAAGACACTTCCTCTGAGAGATCCGGACCAATCTGTCGGACCTTGCCACATGCTCTGTTCTTCTTCACCGGACCACAACATTCTTTATTCTGACTTCCGGTAGAGACACATTATGACTTGCGGATATGTGGGATGACCTTTGTTGCCATCAATGACAACAACCATGAATCCATATAGTGTCTCTTGCCAACAATCTCCCCCTTTGGCATTGATGGCAACACTTAGTGAAAAATGACTAAGTGTTTTCACTATGCTCCCCCTTTGCTGATGCTCTGTCTTTATATACAATTTCTGGAACTCCCCCTTAGTTGGATTCCTCATTTTTCACTGCTCCTCACTCCCCCTTTGACATCAATGGCAAAGGGTAGGGTCCGCACACCAAAATTTTCAAAAATTTCCTATACATAGCCGCATATTTACATACTTACATATACTGAAGAATGTCTGCAAAGGATGTCTGCAATTGAATCATTTCTGTAGCCCAACTTTGCTTCATTCTGTCCAAAATTGAAATGTGACCACTTAACAAAAATGCAAACGCTTCTGCCCGCTTGAGATCTGTCGGATCTTTTGTTTGGGCGGTGGTCTGAGCATCACTGATGGCCTCATGCATAGTTTCCAACTTAGGGATTATAATCCTTCTAAGTTCTCCCATCCGGTTAGTGATGTTCTTTCTTTCCTTTTCAAGATTCTTTATTTCATTCAAGACTGCAATAGTCTGACATTCTTGATTTATTATAGAGGAAGAGAGAGGATCAAAACTTTGAGATAAGCTTTGTAGCTTATCCTGTTCCTCTTTTATTTTCTTGTCAAATGCTGCTGTTGCCTTTGACCAGGATATGCAAAATTTATAGATGTCACCGCCATCCTTAAGAGCATTCTCTAAGCTCTTTATTCCAATGCTTACAATCTTCCTATCCTTAGAGATTAATTTTAATATTTCTGAAAATCTTTTATCCAAAAATTCCTTCCGGACCTTTTCTTCAGCTGATTTTTCTAGAGAATCAAAATGTGTATCAACACTGTTGACTAAGGTTTTTAGATTACCGGAAGAGGAGGCTGTCAGATCTATCTGGATTGATGGCATAATTTTTACAAGTACTCCGGAAGCAGCTTCTATCAACTCACAGTCTTCCATATGAGACTTCAGGAGCTTTTCATTTGCCTTGGCATTTGCAAATGAGGCTATCTTCATTGTTTGTACCGGAGAGAGAGAGTCAAAATCAAATGGACCTTTTAGAAGCTCCGGTTCATCAATCTCTAGAGTTTCTTTACTCAAAAATTGTTGAACAGTTTGTGCAGTGTCTCTTGCCAGAGACAGATGTTTCTTTTCTTCTGCAGTCTTAGAACTGTCAACCTCTTTGTCTTTCACCACTGCTTCCTTCTCCTGTAGTTGCTCTTCTTCTTTGGATCCGGAGACTATAGGGGAAACCGGAGGAGAGATGCTAGTTTGTTCATGAGCCACTTCTTCTGGAGCAGAGGGTCCCAAGTCCTCAGCTGTTTCTGTACCTAAATCCTCTACAACCAGAAGATTGAACCTTTTGAAGGCCTTCCGGAGGATCTCTTCTGTTTCTTGGGCCACTTTGTCAGTCTCGCCAAGCATGAGTTGATTCATCCTGGCTTTGCTTCTGAACTCATCTTTGCAGTCTTTGAAGATAATGTTCATTGTCTTGGGATCAATTTGAGGATATAGCTGAATAGCTATCTGCTCCCGGATCTCAAGATCTTTAGCATGAGCATTATTCTTTCTTACTTCCATTTCCTTTTCTAGGCTTTTAGGAATAAGAGATATTATTTCAATGAAAGCCTTATTATATATGTTAAGATATTTTACTGTGGCCTCCTGCAGAGTCTTTTGGTCGGCCTCACTGAAGTCATCATATGATTCAGTCATTGGTTGAAGGTTTCCATCCACCGTGACCGACTTGATTATGCTCTCTAGAGACAGAGTGGGCTTCTCAACAGATACCTCTGCCATTTCCTCCTTGTCTTGGCCTGTGGAGGGCTTACCGGATCCTTTCTTCTTCTGTTTCTTTACTTCTCTTACTCCCTCATCTGATTCTGTTTCCTCTTCATCCTTTTGGCTTCCATAAGCCCTTGTGGCTTTTGTCTTGGATCTCTTACCGGATGCATGAACTTCCGGTTTTGAACTTTTGGTTGTGGGAGGTGCAGGTCTCTTTGATGATCTGGTCCGGGTGGGAGCTTCAACCGGAGCACTTTCTTTGCTTTTCTCTTCTTCCTCGGCCTTCCTCCTCTTTTCCCGGCTGGCATCAAGTGCCTCCTTTGAGATACCTAGGCCTTGAGCAATGTGCTCTACTTCTTTTCTTACCTTTCTTTTAATCTCAGGTTCCCTGAGTTCTACATGTATTTTTACACTCAGCTCCTCAAAGGTTCCAAACCTTTCTGCCTTAGGATCTTTGGGCTGACTCAGCATGTGTTGAACATGCAGCTCCACTATCTGTTCATCCACTTCATACCCCATGGGCATGATCCAGACAGTCCTTGGCTCCACTGCCTCCATTAGGCACTGATCAGTGTCAACCATAAAGCACACTGAGTCCTTGTATTTCTCAATGAGAGACTGGGGAATTCTCTCTCTTGCTTGCATCATGCTCTGAAAGTTTTTGAAGTATCCCCATAGAGCTGTATTTCTCGCTTTTGCATCCCCAAGTCCATGCAAATAGTCTCTTATCTGGACTGCAACAGGTTTGTCATTCTGCCATACCCATCCACTTGTTCCGGGTAGCTCATTCATGAAGTAGAAGAATAGACATACAATAAGAGTACCATACTTAAAGGAATTCTTCTTATCCTTCTTGATTTTCTGTATGTTTTCCATTAATTGGCTTAGCAGTAGTTCGCAGAGATCATATTCTGCATTCTTTCTTAGCATTTCATAAGCAGTGTATATTGCAGTTCCGGATACAGAATTCTCCCTGCTGGAGTGATAGATATTGTATCCTATTATCATTGATGCATATTTGATATCCGGATCCGAAATATCTTCAATGGTCATTGCCCTCTTGTCAAATTTTGATCCGGTGGCCTCAGTTACAACGTTGTTCTTGACAGATTTGAGGATAGGTACCCCTCCGGAAGAGTATAGGCCAGTTACTGCTCTAATTGCCTCTTTTGTGATCTTGCAGGGTCTATCTAGCCATAGAAAGTTGTCATGCATCCTGCTCAGTACATACCGGACCCATTCATCTTCTTCAAAACAGGGGAAATGAATAAATTGCTCAAATTGTTTCTTCTGAATATCCTTATACTCTGGTTTAAGCTCAAAAGCATTGTCTATCAGTTGCTTGTGATAGAGGTCTCTTAATTTGAATTCCCCAAATTCCTCAATGTTTGCATGTATGTAAACCCTAATGTCTTCGGTATGTAAAACTCCGTGAGGAACACTAGAGAAGGCTCCTAGTGGGTCTACCTCCAATGATTTGTAGGGATGTTTCTTGAATGAGGGGCGAGGTCTATCAGAGATCTTAACTATGTTTGGAGTAGCGATTCTTCAAAGATTTGCAGTGAGGTAATGAAAAACGGAGAATACCTTATGCGCCTTCGGTTTGCACGGAGTGGTTGGATTGATTTCTTTATGCAATAGCTTCGGCAGGAGATCCTTGGTGTGCTTGATGAACCTTGTTGCAGAGCTCCACTTTTCGCTTCTTCTCGAGTGTAGAATGAGCAAATGACCTTTGAGAAATCCCTTAAATTGCTCTGCGAACCCTAATATCTGTCTGCAATAAATGCTTCACCTACATCATTCCGGTTTGCCTTGTCTGGATAGCTTGGAGTATCCCGGATTAGTCCTGATTTGTGGATATCATCCGGATCCTTCAATCATGAATAAATCGAGGTAACATATTGCAAGATCATCCCAAACACTCTGTCCAATCCGCAGAACAAGATAGTGCATTTCCGGATCTTTCCGGACCTTTTTGTAATCCTTTATCATACCGGAGCATCTCCCTGAACAGATCTTATTTAATCGATCACAGCTTCTTCATAACTCCATGCAGACCTCTGAAAACTTGACTGAAGTATCTCAAGACTCATATCTACAAACCCTTTGATCCGCATCTTGTGCCACATCCGGCACCACTTGTTTGGCTGGGGGAACAAGATTTTCTTTGAGTCTCCCCCTGAGCCTGAGCTCACCTTTTAATTTCTGGAAGAAATATCAGCACCAGATTCTGGTGCGGATCCAACCTCTACATTCTCTGAACTTTTCTTCACCCAAATCTTGCTCATCTGATTCCTAACCTCATCCGCATTCATCTTTTGTTTACCCTTGTCTTGATTCTGATTATACACCGGACCTCTTTTGTCCTGATTCTTGTTTCTGCAGATTTTAGCATTATGACCGGACCTATTGCAGATTTGGCAAATAACATTTCTTTGCATATTTGACTGATATCCTCTTGATCTGCATTGATTAGCCCTATGACCTATTCTATTGCATGTGAAGCATCTACCTTTGAATGATTTGTTTACTTGCATAATTCTGCATTCATGGGATTTGTGTCCATACCTTTTGCAGTTGAAGCACTGTCCGGAGAAGAATGAATTAATCTGATTCATTCTCATTCTGCACTGATCAGCTTTGTGACCAAAGTGGTTGCAGCTGTGGCAGTATCCATTGAAGGATGGATATCTTTGAGCATTTGGCTGTCTTACTGGAGGTCTTCTAGGCCTGTTCCTTGGATTTTCTGATCCAAGATTCTTCTGACCGGATCCGGAGCTTTCTCCTTTCTCATATCCCAAACCATACTTGTCATCTGTCCTCTTTTGACTTCCAAGAAGAACTTCAAGTTGAGCAGAACTTATCTTGAATTTCTCTTTATATTCATTTGTTGTTTGAAGGTCTCTTTTGAGAGAGGCAATTTGATCCTCAAGTTTTCCTTCATTATCTTTGGCATCTTCAAGATCAGATTCAAGATGTCTGATAATCCTGTCCATCTGGTGGCATTCTTCTGATTTTTCTTTAAGAGATTGTCTTAGATTGTCTTCAGCCTTTCTTTTTTCTTCAATCTCTTGAGTAAATTTTATAGTTCCTGATTCCATTTCATGTCTTAACATAATGACTTCTTTTGATAACTTTTCACATAACTTGGTTTGCTCAGTCAATTCTTCATTTGTATTGCTTTCTTCACTTTGTCTTGCCAACTGTTGAAGCAGCTCCTTTCTCTTTTTCATAGAGAGACTTAATTTGTCTTTTAATTCTCTCATGAATTCATCAGCCTGTTTGAGTCTTTCCTTTAATTCACTGACTTCAGAATTTGACTGTTCAAGATCCTCAAGAGCAGTCTTGAGTTGCTCCCTTAAACCATATGCATCCATTTGAAATCCCAGATCTTCCTCAAGCTGTTAGGCTCTATTAGGAGGAACTTAGCTCTGATACCAATTGTTGATAACTGAGAGGGGGGGGGGGGTGAATCAGTTATCCTAATTATTTCCCTTGTTGAACTTTCCTCTTAATTGATGCAGCATAAAATCAAACATAAAACATTAACCATAAAACAAGAAACACATGACACAGTATTTTTGACGTGGAAACCCTGTTAAGGGAGAAAACCACGGGGTGATTAACCCAAAATTATTCTCTGTTAGAAGAATAGGAAATTACAAAAATGGCACTTGCCAATTAGGGCTCACTGCCCGAGCACACTGCTCACAAGAGGCCCACTGCCTACAAGAAGACACACTGTCTACAAAGTGATGAGAATCACAGTCTTGAACTGATTGGAAGCATCTGCATATGCTGGAGTTCAGTTCCGGTTAGGCTCAGTACACTGATCTGCTGCACTTCATCTTTCCTCTGTTCTTTATTCTGCTATCTTTCACATACCAGATCCTTTTTGCTACTTCTCCTCTTTATCTGGACTTATTCGCATATATCTCCACATCAACACACCCTTCACAACTAAATCCATCCTCTATATATATCCGCACAAGTAATTTCATCACCTTTCTAGTCGGCATCCGGAACAGTCTAGTTTCTTACAAACTCTCATTCTGTCGGCTGAATCCTTCCTCACCAAGCAATGCAGATCAAGCATATACTTGTAGATATCATTAATCATGTCGGCCAAACATGATTCATGCCTTCACAACCTCTGTCATCAACAGTAACCCATCCGGAAAGCAGTCTGATACTCTGCCAGTCAGTTCTTCCTCTGTTTTCACTGTCTCTCAGGAATCCGGTACTCAACCATTCATATCTTTTTCCTTGTCCATCACCGGAGGCTAAATCCTTGGAATATACCACTCAAGGTAGTCCTCTTGACTTCCCCAAATCCACACTGCACCAAGACACTTCCTCTGAGAGATCCGGACCAATCTGTCGGACCTTGCCACATGCTCTGTTCTTCTTCACCGGACCACAACATTCTTTATTCTGACTTCCGGTAGAGACACATTATGACTTGCGGATATGTGGGATGACCTTTGTTGCCATCAATGACAACAACCATGAATCCATATAGTGTCTCTTGCCAACAATTTGTACAACAGTTCTTGGCGACTAGCTGGGTAAGTGAGCTTGCTCATTGAGAACTCTAGAATCTTTGGTTTTGTAGGCCAGCCTTATCCAAGGCATAGATTCATTTAAGCAAAAACTAAAACATCCATAAGACTAACCAACATTTGTGGCACCAGATTGATACAAGCTACCCAGAAAAATGCATTGAAGCTAAAGTTGTAACACTACTGAACCTCTGAGACTAAATTACTGACATGTGAGATGCATGGGAACATGCCTATTCACAAGAGTGGAGAAATAACTTCTGGATCTAATTATTCTTCCCCATTTGATCCATAATGAATTGATGATAGACCAAATAAACTTCACAAATAAATAAAGAAAGAACTTGTATCTTTTCACCTTCCTTCTTTCCAGAGACCCTCTTTCAACATTGAAAGACCATTCAAAGTGATTTGCATGCTGCTCTTGCTTCAACGGAGGGTGGGAAGGGAATACCAATTGTTGGAGCTCATTTCTCTGCTTGCATATAAAGGATTCTGTTAACATAACTCCATCAGTGATCTTTTTTGTAGATTCCTTAATAGGATCATGACTCAAGACAACATCAAAAATAGGTGTGCAGGTGACAAAGCTGCCAATAATGGTCTTGAATTTGATTGGGATTTATTCTTGCAAGAAGGGTGTATAATGTGACTTAGTGTGTGACTCTTCACTTTTGCAAATGTCTCTTAAGACCATATTATCTTGTAGCTATGAGTCTTCATCAAGAAGAAGAAAATATCCATTTTCAAAAATAGAAAACATATCCGTTCTTGCATCTGCTTCTTCTTCACAATCTTCTTTATGATCTGCTATAGGAGGCCTTGTAAAACAACCATCCAATTGCTCAATTGTGGGATCTTCCTCATCCAGTAGCTGATACCCTTGTTGCAAAAGTGAGAATAAATCATCATTGTACTCTTCATTTTGTTCCTACATCTCTATGTTAATTATTTCAAGATGTGAAAAATAATTACAGAGATAAAAACACTCTGTATTTGTAGATTCAGAAATTTCCTTTACACCTTCTTCCTCAAGATGAGATATAGATGCAACATCACTCTTGACCCAATACTTTTCAGCTTCAAAGCCCCTCTTGAAGTACTTTTCATCTTCTAGAAGAGTTAATTCATAGGCATCCTCTGAATCTCCTTCATTACTTAACTAAAGTTTTGAATCACACCTTGCCACATGTGCCTGATGATCAAGATCATAGGGACACACTGAATAGACAGGGGTCACCTTGTCGCTTATATTTTGATTTTTGAGACTCAAACTTTCTTTAATATCGAAATGACAAAGAACCTAATCTATAACCTTTATCGAATGATTTGCAGCTACTAATCCTTGTAAAGCACAATTTTCAAAATAATTGGGTCTATTCTGTGCTTGAGGGAGAATCTCTTCCATAAACTGACCATATTGATATTGTTGTTCATAAAGATTTTGGGGCATGAAATATGGATCAACATGGTACATGCTTTTACATTTTAACTCATTTAGCTCATGGGTGAAGGATTTTATGAGTTCTTTTACCTCCTGTTGGTGTTTTTCCCAGACTGGATGCTTGTTCCCAGTCACCCCTACAAAGTAGCCATCAATGATCGATAGGATTCCTGGGCCAAGGGCCAACAGTATAGGAGATAGACTCTATAGATATCTCCTCTTCTTCTTTAGGCTCTGCAGAACCAAGGGGGGTATTCCCTATTCAACATCTACAACATATGCACATGAAACTACTCAGATGTTGAAACAAAGTAGATAAATCCTCTATGATGTAGACCAAAATTGTGGAATAAGTGCAAAGGTGTTAGCTTTGGGCCTATGCTCAGTTGTAGACGGAGGATTTTGGGTCCTAAAACTACTTCTAATATCCTAAAGGTTTGTATATGAAGTTTGAGTTTGATTTTATATATGGATGTAAAACTAGGACTTTGGGTTACAACAGAGATACCAGACCAAATCGGTGCCTATCCAGGGCTCAGAGTCAGTAGACATATATATGTGAATGTTTCCACAGATCTAAGACAGTAATCAGATTTCAAGGGGTTTCTAAAATGTCTGCCTTACAGACAATACCCAAGAGAGAGTATTTAGTTATTTCTGATTACAAACATCCTTACTGCAATGTATTCTTCTCAACACTTAATCCAAAACATTCAATCTACTCCTTGAGAAGAAGTAAGAGACTAAGTATTCAATATAGAGAACCTATATTCTAGAATCTATAACACCCCTTAGATGTTGAGAGTTAGAAGAAAAACACATTTAGTTTGGAGACAAATAACAAAACACGTGCAATGAAGCATTACTCATTTAAATCAACATGAAATTAATAATTCTGTGCATAATACATACAACATACAATTCATAAACTCGCAAGACACCTGAAACAGAGTCACCAGAAGATTGTATTCCTACTGCAGCACCAAAATTTATCCAGTTTTCAACCACACATGAGTAACATAATTTGGCTTTTTATACCAAGACCGTGTACCCAACAAAAAATAATTACAAGGCAAGGTCAAAAAATCCTACTAGGTACACTGCATTCAAAAATACCACTCAAAATCATAAATGCAGCAGGGGACAAAACAGGAAAGAGCAAGAGAAGGGCGAGGAGTAGTTGAGCTCGAGCCGTGTGCCACCGCTGGAAGACTCTCCGTCATAAACCAGGTACTTGGCTGTTCGACCATCGGCCCATGCCTGTCTGCAATCTTGCCATTAATGGCTCAATCACCCATAGCTCCTCTTGGAAACTGTCGCAGTGCACCCATGGAAATTTCCTGCTCAAAAAATGACTGCAGACGCAAGGAAAAAACCATCGCCGAAGGTTCAAAACTTGACCGTCGATCCAAAGTCCATCGTTGTGATCAACGGTCCCAAAATATGCATGAAGAGTTGCCAACCAATAATATCGTGCCATCAGGCACCTTGACCTTCTATCGCTGACCTTTTATCCTTTCATTTTGCCTCTATCGCTTTGTATATGCAAACCCAAATGCATATATAACATACAAGGCAGACGTCAAAAGTTATAAAACAAAATGAAATTCAGTTCGGGTCTGGCTTGTATCTCCATCCTGCATCCATTACTTTGTATATTACACATATACAAGTGCAAAACATATACAAGGCAGATTTCATTGCATCTATCCATCGGATTTGAAAAACCTTCAAGTCCAAGCCTTGTATCTTCATGAATTTGCATATCGACACATATACAAGTGCAAATATACAAGTGATGGGCCCAACCCATCTTCTCTTTCCTTTGCACATTTTTGAATGTATATCACATATACATTCTCCTTTGTATATGAGATACAAAGCCCTTTGTATGTGAGGCAGACCCTACCAAATGCATCTCTTGCCGCTTTGTATATTGCGGAACATACAAGGCCCCTTGTATATTTTGCTTGTATCTTCAATTGTATATCACCAAATATGCATGTGCCTATATGCATGCAAACAGGAAATCTTTCCTAGAATATGTGAAATACATTCTCTTTTGTATGTTGAACACATACAAACCCATTTGTATATCCGCGGTACTGTTCACTTTGCATGTCGCGGGCCTTTGTATATTTTTCAATGTACATTCCCTTGCACATACAAGCAAGGAATCTCCTCTAGAATATTCTTGCAATGTATCTTTTCCTTTGTATGTCTCGCTTGCATATTATACATACAAGCCCGATATACAAGCAAGGCCGATATACAAATGGTGAATATTCCCGAAATCTTTTAGAAGATTCCCCCAATGTATATGCAACCCGATATACATTGAGAAATGCATATAACTCAAATTTTTCACCATTTGTGGAAGCCGATTGGGATTTCACAAGCTTGTCAACAGATTTGAAGAATTGCACATACAAACTTAACATTTTCATGAGGATGAGATTTAACAACCAGAAACCCACCACATAAGGCCAACACTTGAATAGACAAAACAATGCAAGATCCCACGCCTTAGAAAATTTAGGATTTGAACGATAAAATCAGTAAAAGCTCAACCTTAAAACCCTAAACATAAATGAGTACTAACAAAGGCTCCGATTGGGGACGTATAGGCGCAAGACTGTAGCGAGGACCAGACTACTCCAAGGCAGACCAGACCAAACCCAAAACTCAAAACACGACCAACTATACAAGGCATGTACAAAATGTTTACACCTAATTTACAGTGTGCACATAAGGTACTCATTTATGAGAAAAAGGTCTTAAGGAATTTACCGTGCATAGGCAATTCTAGTAGTTCACCATTTAGGGCCTGAAGAAAATAAGAATCACCTCCATGAATAGTGCCAATTTGGTATGGTCCAGTCCATAAGGGCTCAAATTTGCTGTGTTTGCCCTTATCCGGGCTTTTTGCATTCCACATAAGGACCAGATCACCTATCTGAAACCTTCTCTCTGTAGCCCTTTTATCAAACAGATATTTCACCTTTTGTTGTGTCTTGATGTTTATGTTATGTGCTTCCCTTCTTATTTCATCTAGTACAACCAGCTGATTTATTCTTTCAATCATTGGGTCTCCAATCTCCTCATCATTCTTTTGGATGAATTTATAAACTGGCAGGAGGTTGTTCACAGGCAACCTAGCTGCTATACCATATACCAATTCAAAAGGAGATCTTCCAGTTGCTCTTTTCACTATCACCCTATCAGCCCATAATGCCAACTTTAGCTTTGAATCCCAAGATCTCTTGTTTTTACCTATCACCCTTCTGATGATTTTCATGAGACTTTTGTTGCTTGACTCTGCCTAACCATTCCCTTGTGGATGATATGGTGATGTATGAGACAAATAAATTCCATAATTGCTGCAAAAATCAATAAATTCACCAGACCTGAAGCACATAGCATTATCTACAGCCAATTTGGCTGGGACTCCAAATCTGATAATAATATTTTCTAGAATAAAATCTATCACCACCTTGCTTGTATCCTTTTTAGTTGGAATGGCCTCAATCCATTTAGTGAAATAATCGGTGGCAACCAGAATCCAACTGTGCCCCCCACTTGATTTTTCTGAGATTTCCCCTATAAAATCAATCCCCCATTGCTGAAATGGAGCCTCTATAGTTATAGTCCTAAGGGGTAATGCACCTTGATATCTTAGCTTTCTTGAGATCCTTTGGCAAGACTCACATTTTCTTACCATTTTATGTGTTTCTGAGAAGAGAGTTGGCCACCAATAGCCTGCTCTGAGAATTTTGTGGGCTGTTGTTTGGCTAGCATAATGTCCACCACACACTCCATCATGCATGTCACTTAGAGCATCCTTAGCCTAATTTTCATCCACACATCTAAGTAATACACCATCAGGATTTTTCCAATACAGCTCTCCTTGAACAATGATGTATTTAATAGCCTGCAGCTTCAAAGTTCTCCTCTGGACATCACTGAGGTGAGGACAATTTAAATTTTGTAAGTAATATACAATGTCCTTGTACCACTCATATTTTGACATATTTATAACTTCATTATGCACTACATTCACTTGGCATGCCTCCAGATTTGACTGTGTCATCAGTTTTGCCAAACCTTGTCCTCTCACTAATTTTGTGATTTGTATTTCAATGTTGAACTCCTGCAATTTGTTTATCCATTTGCATCTCCTTTCAGTTACCTCCTGCTGAGTGAAGATATCCTTGACTGTTGCATGAGGCACATACGCAATTACTTGAGAGCCTACCAAATATGGCCTAAAACTCTTGACTGCTCTAACCAGTGCATATGTCTGTTTCTCCATGATGTCATACTTCAACTCAGCAGCCTGTAATGACTTGCTAAAGAAAGCTATAGGTTGTTCAAATCCTTCTTCATTTTTCTACAATAAGCATGCAGCAATAGTATGGAAAGAAGCAAATGAGAACAACTGAAAGGGCTTAGAAAAATCAGGAGACTTTAGCATAGGAGCCATCTTTATAGCTTCTTTTATGTTCTAAAATGATTTGGTTGCTTCATCTTCCCATTTGACAGTTGCATTCTTCTTTAGCATTTTAGAAATATCTTTGGTGGTCTCTGCAAAGTTAGGCAAAAATCTTCTGACAAAATTAATTTGCCCAAAGAAGGACTGAACACCTTTCACTATTTTAGGGATCTGAATTTTGTCAATTGCAGCCACCCTCTCAGGATCAATCCCGACTCCATCTTTGGAAACAATGTGTCCAAGCAGTTTTCCTTCCACTACCCCAAAAGCACACTTCTTTGGGTTAAGTGAGATGCCATACTCTAATGCTCTAATAAAAATTTTCTCTAGATGCATACAGTGTTGCTCTTCCCTTTTTGAATAAGTTGTCAAGTCATCTTGATACACTGCCAAGATTGAATCAATCAGTCCTGCAAAAGCAACATCCATTTCCCTTTGAAATGTGGCACCTGCATTTGTTAGTCCAAATGGCATCCTCACATATACATAGGTTTCCCATGGAGTGGTGAAGGCGGTCTTGAATTATTCTTTCACTTTCACTTGATTGTACCCTGAAAATCCATCCATCATGGATAGAAGTTCACAGCCAGTCACCTTCTGCAACATGGCTTCCATGTTTGGCAATGGATAATTGTCCTTCAAAGAAGACATATTTAAATTTCTAAAGTCCACACACAGTCTTATGTCACCATTCTTTTTTCTAACTAGGACAAGGTTAGACACCCAAGTTGAATGTCTGATAGGCATAATTATTCCAGCCTCCCTAAGTTTCATAAGTTCTTCTTGCATTTTTGGAGCTAAGGTTGGATTTATAGGCCTCTATTTTTGTTTAAATGGTTTAGCTCCAGGCTTCAAATGGATTTCATGCTGAAATAAATCCTCTCTATAATCTTTCAGGTCCTCATATGACCAGGCAAAAACATGCTTATACCTTTTTAGTAATGCAATCAGCATAGTCTTGATATGTGGCTTGAGCTGTTTGCCAATGTATACCTTTTTGGGAGCATGAAATGTCCCCAAGTTTATCTCCTCTAGATCATTCTTATTTGTTGGAGATGTCTTTGCAACAAATTGGTCCCTATTGTCAAAAGCTCTCTCTAAAGCAACCAGCCCTCTAGGGATCTTATTTGTCTTGAGTCGAATTATTTCTTTCCCTAAGAGAGTGTCTTTCCCATCTACAACCTCTACAAAGTTTTGAAAATCCATTTCTTGGTTCTCATATTCATCAATACAATGTAAAAATCTTAGCAAATCCTTATCATCATTAAATACCTGTCAGCTGCATACATTGTCTAGCACCGCAGGTCTAAGCTTAACTTCAACATTTATAACATCTGATAGAGTTATATCATCTGGCCTTGTAGCTACATTAGCTAGAAAATTTGCCCTGACATTTTTTGATCTCTCTATCCAATTTATTGAAAATGCATCAAACAATTCAATTGTATCCCAAACAACATGCTTATACTGTTTTAATCTCTTATTTTTTGATGCATACTTATCTCTAACTTGGGAAACAATAAGCTCTGAATCACCAAACACTTTGAGCATCTTAATTCCATGCTTCAAGGCCACATTCAATCCTAACAACAGAGCCTCATACTCTGCAATATTATTTGTACAGGCAAACTTCAACAAGAAAGAGAATTTTAGAAGTTTACCAGCTGGAGATGGAAAAACAATGCCGGCACCAGAGCCTTCCTTCGAACAAGCTCCATCAAAATACATGGTCCATAGACCCTACTGGTCCGGCTCTTGAAAACATATGTCTCTCCCTTTACCCTCTTTATCATCTGAGACAACTCTGAAATTGTTGCAGTCAGTGTCTACAAAGCATATATGCTCCTCTGATTCTTGGTCCTCAACTGTCTCTGATGATCTTTCTTCTCTGATCAGTTTGACATCCTTGCCATTCATTGGGATTATGGCATATGATAGGTCCAATTGCATACTCCCACCAATCAACGCTGCCCATCTTCTTGACAACAACATGCCATACTGTGGCTTGATATCAACAACTGTTATGTTCATTTTGTAAGTTTTTTCTAGATATGTTGCCAGTCTGAAATCCACATCTTTCATGATTCCAATGACAGGTACTTCTCTTGCATCCATGGCATAGCATTTCCCACATGCCTTATCTATTTTTAACCCAGCTTGTTGCATGATGGCCAAAGGCATGATATTCATTGATGCTCTTAAGTCAAGCATACAATTCTTAATCACTTTTCCATTTATGACAAGGGAGACATAAAATGGTTCAACTTGTGAAGGGCATTTTGTCATGGTCATCCCTAAATACACCTCAGGAACCTCATCTTCATCGATGTATAGGGCTTGTTTATTACCCTGAGGTTCATCATTTTGATTAGTTTGATAGGGTACTCCTGAAATTAAGGACACTGCTTTATTTCTAAACTCTTCAACTTTCATCAGCTCCATCAGCGGAACAGAAACCTTTACCTGGGACAAGACCTGAGTTATGTCAAATGGAGCATAATTTTGTATAATAGTTGTAACTTGCTCCACTATTTTACCTTTATCCTGGGATGATCCAGCCTTAGTTTTTATGGCTGCTTGACTGTCATTCTTGCCCTGAGGATTTTTATTTTCTGGTCCTTGAGGATCATGACCTATTTTTTGCTTAAAGTTTTGCTTATTATTGCTCCATTATTTCTTATATGTTTCAGTCCCCTTATAATTTTGCACTGGCTGGCCTACAGAAGTATTCTCTAGTTGGTGTGAGTTGCTTACGTGAGCTTTACCTCTTAGGTTATAATTGCTTTTGACTTGAGCTACTGCTGTAGCTATGAAGGCTCTAATTTCTTCATTAGATGGCCTCCTCAAATTATTCAAAAAATTATATGAATCTTGAGCATAAGCATAGCTATCTTCCTCATCTTCATCATAGGGAAATTGTTGCCAGACCTGAATCTCATTATTTGCGCTTGCATCAACATCGTGAGAAGGATACTCTCTATTTGTAGACAACATATTGACATTATCATCTTCCATGCAATGCGGCTCATTGCATTCATCACAGGCAACAGCATTGTTGTATAAAGACTGAGCAATCATACATTGTGACTATGAGTGAGGCATCTGGCATATGATACACCAAGGGGTGTCATTGACAATATTAACAGCCTTCTTCAAAGGATCAGGAGTTTCTTTAACATTTTGAATCCTTTGATTTGTGTTGTGGTGTGGGAGGATGGGTTTACCATTATGCCAATTAGTATTATATGGCATATCATGTAATGATGGTCTTGTTTCTTGCCTTTGGTAAACTGGTCTGTCAGGATCTATCCCCTTTTCATTTTTAGCCATTCTATAACTCAAGTCCTTGACAATAGTTGTCAACTTATCTAATTTATCCTCAGAACTAGATGTATTGCCTTGAACAGTTTGAGCTTTAGTATTTGGGTTCTGCAGAATTTTCACATCATCTCTTCTATTTGTCTTACTAGATGCTTTTCTGTTATTTTCAATATTTGTTGCAATCTTGAATGCATCTCTGAGGCTAGCAGGGTTCTTGTCTCACAATCCATAAGCTGTTTTGGCATCAAAAGCATTTATGTACAACAATATGCACATAGGTTCATTAGGTCTCAAGTCCTGTGGCAATTTGTTTAGTACCTTAGTGAATCTAGCATTGAAATCAACAACCTGTTCATTTGATCCTTTGGTGATGCCAGTAAATTCATTAATGAAGAAACTAGGATTAGTTATGTCACCATACTATTCTTTGAATATTCTTCTAAAGTCATCCCATGATGAAATGCTTCTATCAGGCAGACCTTTATACCATTCCTTGGCTTCATCAACTAAGGATTGCATAAATAATTTCATGAAAACATCCTCATGCTCAACCTCAAAGCTGTCCATGATATTCTAAAAAGCTTTTAAGTGGTCTTCACCTGACACGCTATTATTTCTTGAAAATTTAGGCACTTGCAGCCTCACATGTTTGTCAATAGGATTTGGATAACTAGGAATGCCATCAAAAACTAACTGCCTGAATCTATCTAGCTGCATCGACTGTCTACCAAGCTGATTAACATTGGCATTTCTGTTTGCATTTTGATTTCTTACGTTATTTAATGGTACTCTAGCATTATTTGCATTCTATCTTTGATCATCGTGTTGATCCTGAACTTCATTTCTGTGTTGGTTTCTCTGCATATTTGCATTGCCAAGGGTAGGAACTGAATCATTCTAAGCAACTCTCAGAGCTTGCACTTTCTGTCTCATGTCATCCCTAATCTTTACTACTTGCAGATATTCTAATTCTACCTTTAAGCTCTTAATTTCATCGGCTAGTTCCTCCTCTCTGGGCATAGAAGAGGATGGTTTTATCACATTCCGATCATCATTATCATCATCTCTTAGGGATTCGACCTCTTCAAATCTATTAGGGGAATCAACAAAAGGGTGTTCTTGAAACACCTCTGACCTCATTTTCAATCCACCACTCTATTGTCTCTCATATACATTCTAGATTTTAGCCTCAGTGTTTGTAAAATAAGGCATTGTTTGCTCTGAGGATCCTGGGTTATCCTGAATAAAATCATTTTTCCTGGGGCTAGGAGAACCATCTTGACTGGCTCGAACAGTCCCTTTTTTCTTATACATCATTTTTATGGGTAACTCTTCAAACAAAGGGTTACATTGGGATCTTCTCCCTTGCATACAAATCTTTACTTTACCGGTTGGGAGATTGGTTCGGAGTCGCCACCTATTATTAGGAATTGTTTTCTTTAAAAGTCTAGGTTCTTTTACAAAGCATTCCCCAGCGGAGTCACCAATTTCTGTTGCAACTCAGATGGGCATATAATTTACCAAGGATGAAAAGATAATACTTTCACTTCACCTCCCCAGCAGAGTCGCCAATTTCTATTGGTGTTTTTCCCAGACTGGATGCTTGTTCCCAGTCACCCCTACAAAGTAGCCATCAATGATCAACAAGATTCCTGGGCTAGGGGCCAACAGTATAGGAGATAGACTCTATAGATATCTCCTCTTCTTCTTTAGGCTCTGCAGAACCAAGGGGGTATTCCCTATTCAACATCTACAACATATGCACATGAAACTACTCGGATGTTGAAACAAAGCAGATAAATCCTCTATGATGCAGACCAAAACTGTGGAATAAGTGCAAAGGGGCTAGCTTTGGGCCTATGCTCAGTTGTAGATGGAGGATTTTGGGTCCTAAAACTACTTCTAATATCCTAAAGGTTTGTATATGAAGTTTGAGTTTGATTTTATATATGGATGCAAAACTAGGACTTTGGGTTACAACAAATATACCAGACCAGATCGGTGCCTATCCAAGGCTTAGAGTCAGTAGACATATATATGTGAATGTTTACTACAGACCTACGACAGTAATCAGATTTCAAGGGGTTTCTAAAATGTCTGCCTTATAGACAATACCTAAGAGAGAGTATTTAGTTATTTCTGATTACAAACATCCTTATTGCAATGTATTCTTCTCAACACTTAATCCAAAACATTCAATCTACTCCTTAAGCAGAAGTAAGAGACTAAGTATTCGATATAGAGAACCTATATTCTAGAATCTATAACACCCCTTAGATGTTGAGAGTTAGAAGAAAAACACATTTAGTCTGGAGACAAATAACAAAACACATGCAATGAAGCATTACTCATTTAAATCAACATGAAATTGATAACTATGTGCATAATACATACAACATACAATTCATAAACTTGCAAGACACCTGAAACGGAGTCACTAGAAGATTGTATTCCTACTGCAGCACCAAAATTTATCCAGTTTTCAACCACACATGAGTAACACAATTTGGCTTTTTATACCAAGACCGTGTACCCAACAAAAAATAATTACAAGGCAAGGTCAAAAAATCCTGCCAGATACACTGCATTCAAAAATGCTGCTTAGAATCATAAATGCAGTAGGGGACAAAATGGGAAAGAGCAAGAGAAGGGCAAGGAGTAGTTGAGATCGAGCCCTGTGCCGCTGCTGGAAGACTCTCCGTCATAAACCAGGTACTTGGCTGTTCGACCATCGGCCCATGCCTATCTGCAATCCTGCCATTAATGGCTCAACCACCCATAGCTCCTCTTGGAAACTGTCGCAATGCACCCATGGAAATTTCTCGCTCAAAAAATGACTGCAGACGCAAGGAAAAAACCATCGCCGAAGGTTCAAAACTCAATCATCGATCCAAAGTCCATCGTTGTGATCAATGGTCCCAAAACATGCATGAAGAGTCACCAGCCAATAATATCGTGCCATGCAGGCACCTTGACCTTCTATCGCTAACCTTTTATCCTTTCATTTCGCCTCTATCGCTTTGTATATGCAAACCCAAATGCATATACAACATACAAGGCGAACGTCAAAAGTTATAGAACAAAATGAAATTCAGTTCGGGTCTGGCTTGTATCTCCATCCTAGATCCATCACTTTGTATATTACACATATACAAGCGCAAAACATATACAAGGCGGACTTCATTGCATCTATCCATCGGATTTGAAAAACCTTCAAGTCTGAGCTTTGTATCTTCATGAATTTGCATATCGGCACATATACAGGTGCAAATATACAAGTGATGGGCCCAACCCATCTTCTCTTTCCTTTGCACATTTTCGAATGTATATCACATATACATTCTCCTTTGTATATGAGATACAAAGCCCTTTGTATGTGAGGTGGACCCTACCAAATGCATCTCTTGCTGCTTTGTATATTGCAGAACATACAAGGCCCCTTGTATATTTTTCTTGTATCTTCAATTGTATATCACCAAATATGCATGTGCCTATATGCATGCAAACAGGGAATCTTTCCTGGAATATGCGAAATACATTCTCTTTTGTATGTTGAACACATACAAACCCGTTTGTATATCTACGGTACTATTCACTTTGCATGTCGCGGGCCTTTGTATATTTTTCAATGTACATTCCCTTACACATACAAGCAAGGAATCTCCTCCAGAATATTCTTGCAATGTATCTTTTCCTTTGTATGTCTCGCTTGCATATTATACATACAAGCCCGATATACAAGCAGGGCCAATATACAAATGGTGAATATTCCCAAAATCTTTTAGAAGATTCTCCTAATGTATATGCAACCCGATATACATTGAGAAATGCATATAACTCAAATTTTTCACCATTTCTGGAAGCCGATTGGGATTTCACAAGCTTGTCAATAGATTTGAAGAATTGCACATACAAACTTAACATTTTCATGAGGACGAGATTTAACAACCAGAAACCCACCACATAAGGCCAACACTTGAATAGACAAAACAATGCAAGATCCCAAGCCTTAGAAAATTTAGGATTTGAATGATAAAATCAGTAAAAGCTCAATCTTAAAACCCTAAACATAAATGAGTACTAACACCTCCATCATCTCCTTATGATTTTGCAAATCAGCAAGGAAGGTGGGTGGACCAGAATTAGTGTGAATTTGGCCACAAGAAAGAGCTTGAAACAAGTAATTTGTATGAGGCAATGGTTTTAAAGGTAGAGGGGACAATCTACCAGCCTCTATGAGGTTGTTTTCAGCCCTAATTGCAAGATCATATGATTGGGGTAGGGTTTCACCTCCTAAGGTTTGGATCATAACCGATATTTCAGGGTCTAAAGCCTTTAAATAATACAAGAATGCAAAAACTAGAGATGGCCTAATACCAACAAAGAATTTCTTCCATACGTTATCAAATCTTGAATTAAAATTAGACATACTCTCTACATAATGTCTCTTGATGGTGATGAGGTTTTGGGTGAGAGTGCTAACATCTGTCCTCTCTTTGAACTGATTATAAATGAGGTCACCAAGTAGGTCCCATCTAGTGATTGAACCAGGATCCAATCCTTTGTACCATTCTTTTGCTTTGCCTTTGAGGGAAGATGCCAGCAACAGAAGGGCATGATTCTCAGATATGATATTGTGAATGGTGCACAAATTGGCCACATCTTGAATATGATCTGCAGGACAAACTAATCCATCTCCAAAAAAGTAAGGCAATGCCTTCCATGTTGTCTCAGGACAAACTGCAGACAAAGAGGGCTTGAACCCCAAGCCACAAAACACATATTTCTTGCAGGAATGTTCAGATGCACATAGATACCTAGGGCTGCCATGTTCTGTAGAAGAAAAGACCTAGGAAAGATCACTAGTAGAGTCACCAGGTGGAAAATTCATGCTTCTATGAGCAGATATTTTTGTGATTTACTACCAAAAGCACAAAATATAGGGAAAAGATTCAGTGAAAACAAAGACCCAAGACTTTGATTTCAGTCCCACTAGGCATGCCAAAAACTATTGCTGTATAAAATTGTATGAGTTTCAGCACCAACATGGGAGATTCAGAGAATGTGGGATGACTCTCAGAATGACCTCCAGATTTTATAGAAGATGGCTCTTCTTTTTAATGGGGGTTTTGGAAAGGGAAGAAAAACCAAGATTATAGAACTAAATGCCTAATCTATTACTATGGTGATGCGCCAGATTCACTTCCTAACCAATAGTGCAGTGTCAAACCCTAAATGATTAACTAGGAAACCAAGGAGCATCAGCATGATTAATAACCCAGTTTATAACTTAGATTCAACAAAGGCCCAGAACAGAAAACAAGAAGTAAGAATAGAAACATATTTTGATCTGCACAAAGCACCACTTCTCTTTATTTGAATGGAAAACAAATTTACAGAGGCAAAAATAACTTGCACAAAATAAAATATTACAATTCTCATGTGAAGCATACAAGTGAGGCAAAAAGAAAAACTATCTCTCTATTTGCTGCTCAAAAAAACTCTGTGTGTAGAACTATCTAGAACTCTGTCTCGGAACTGTATATTTATAGCCCAAAAAACCAAAGAAAATATCTCTAACTGCCCAGAAAATCTCTTTGAAAATCCCATGAAATCTGGCTCTAATTTCAGCTTTGGCAACTAAAACTCATAGTGAACTGATGTTTTGTTTCTCCTCCATGGTTGGAAAAATACATCTGGCTCCATTGCTTGACCTACGTGAGAAAAACTAACTCCCACTCTTCTCTTTATGGCTTTAGTGAAAATAAACGATGTGTGAGAAATTAGGGTTGCATTTGTTTCTTTTTCTCCCAGTGAAGCATAGAGTCAAATGAGAGTCAAATAAGAATCATATGAGTCATATTTTAAGAATGCTTCAACTTTATTGCTAGAGGAACCCACATGTTTATATGTCTCAACTAAAAAAACTCCAATCTTTATTTAAAACTCTCCTGTGACTTAGAAGATAATATTTAAATAAAGCATTTATCTCTGATGAGGGGGCCCACCACATGAAAGACTCTTATTATTTAAATAACTTAGCATATGACTTCACGTGACTTTTTTTATGGATTTTATAGCAAAATGAAATAGAATTCATTTTTCTTCCTTCTACAGCCTCCATGTGGTGTACTAGCGCTCCTTTGGAGAAACATTTCATTACTTCCTTTCAAATGCCCATCATGTTGACATCTAGTAGCCTCCACTGGTTTCTTGAGAAACTTATGAGAGATTGAAACTACATCTATGGTGGCTGTGTCATTGGGCATTGAAATCCTATCTCTTTGTTATTGGTATTTGGAGTCTCTATGAAACAATAGCCATGATTGTTGCAGCATATTCTGTATGTTTCTTTTAGCCTGTGTGAGTTTCATATGCTGTTGCAATTTCATGGGGGGTGTTATATGGGAGGTGACGCCTTGAATCTTGAAGGGTTGTAAATCTGTGTCAGAGGCTACACTACACTATTTGAATCCACAACATGAAACACCACACTTATTTCTTATTGAAACGGGCCTGCACTTCAAATGTATCGAGCCTCCTTATTCATCTGTAGCTGATCCTCAAAACTCATTAGTTATGCTTTTCATGAGAATAGTGCCTTTCTTAAATGGTTGCGCCTAAGTTTGAGATGCTTGGATTCTTATAGGAATACTTGTAGACTTTCACCACATTTGTTAGACCGAGCTTCATATTCTTTGTGGCTTTACTTAGAATCGGGCAACGCCACTGTTATTAGATGTTGGCTACATAGCATATCTGCAATGCCATTATTAATGACTGATCCTTCATATTGAATGCCATTATGCATTACACTTGGAGCTGCTCCTCCTTTTGATAGCGCCCATTTTTTACTAAGAGGTTCTCAACTTCAAACCACGTCGTGACTCTTTGAAGGTTGTATATTTGTTACCTCATAGCTACATGCTAACTTAGTAGCTGCGTGCCATGTTGCTTTGAATGGTTGAGCTTTGTGAGGTTTTATGTCATTAGATGGTGCCCTACTCATACAAGTTGATCTGAGTCTTACTAAATTGTATGTGCCACAAATCTGTTGAGGTTTGTGTTTTTGCTTGGACACCATCGCTTCTTTATCTAATATGGCGATGACACAATTGGTAGATGGGAGCATGATTCAATTTATATGCCCACATTCCTAAAGAGGCTTCACCTTGTATTAATGTCTGTTGATATTCAAAGATGTATTCTCTTTTCTCAATCAACGCCATGGTTATGCTCATAATTTGTAAAAGGCACTTGGTGCTATGTTGTTATGTAGAGGTTGAACATTCCTTTGGCTAATACAATGTCGTCATTCTCTTTACTTGCATACTAAAATGCTATCTTTGAATATGTTGTAATTTTCAAGTTTTGAAAATATTCAGAAAATATATGCTATTTACTTACTTGATTATGCAAATGTTATATGTTAATAAACAAATGCTTGTGTTTATCGTGTCCAATTACTTTTCCAGTAATTTTGGTGTGTAAAACCAAGAAATATGAGAAGGCTTGTTACATTTTGATTCAGAGGGGCTACCAACTTATTTCCATTGTCATTCACACCATTCACCTGTATCACATTAGAATCGATGAGCTAGGCTCTTGAATTTCATGTTTAAGCTGCATACATCTTTCAGTATCATGTCCCACCGAGCGGTGATAGTGACAATAGGCACTAGCATCAAATGATGGTCCTTTCATCTTGCTACTATCTAGTGAAAAAACAGGAGAAAGCTTCAAAAGATTATTATTCACCGTTTGAGTCATTATCGAATGAAGAGAATCTGATAATGGAGTGAATTGTCTCTGTTGCTGCATGAATTGAAATGGTGTCCGAATAGGCTTTGTTATAGCAGACACTTGTGATTGAATTTTCTTCAAATGTTGCCCATTGATCTTAATGAAATTCTTTTTATTCTTCTTAAATGAATTTTGAGATGTTCTAGTTGTAGATTGACCAAGAAGAGCCAATGAGGTATGATTCTCATACTGACTAGCTGAAAGTTCGTAATCTCAAAGAGTTGTACATAGATGTTGGAAAGAACTGGATACTTCATCAAAAGTATATTATCATGTATGTTCAGTTGTAGATTCATAATGAATACTTTTTAAACATCCTCATCTGTAATCAGATATTGAATTTGTGTAAAGAGAGCTTGATATCGACTAATGAATTCCGTTAATTCCTCTTTCCAACCTTGTTTACAATGCACCAAGTCAATCAATGAGATAGTAGGTTCAATGTTTGCCTAGAAATCTTGCAAAAATTGATCAAATATATGCAAGAAGGAATGTATTGAATTAGGAGGTAGAGAGCAAAACCATTCCAAAGAAGTATCTTTAAGAGATCAAGGAAAGAGTTTTGCTAACAATGCCTCATCAAAGAAGAAATCACTACACATTGTTGTGATTGCTGCCACATGAGTATTAGGATCACCTTTACCACTGTACTTTTCAAACTAGGGAGTCTCAATTTTTTTAGGCATTTGAGCTCTTAAGATTGTATAAGATAAAGGACTGTGTGCATGATATGTTGGTAAGGTAGGTTGAGAGGAAGCATTAGTCAAATTTGTCACTTTTTGTTGCAAGGATGACATACTTTGCAAAAGTTGGTTTAAGAGAGCATCATTGGGTGAAGTGGTATGTGGATTTGAGACAGAATTATTTGATGTTGTAGTCATGAAACTGAGAGGTGGTTGGTAATAAGTGGAGGTGATAGGTGGTTGAGAATAAGTATTCATGGGCATAGATGCAGGAGGTGTTGAGTTTTGATAATTAAATACCACAAATTTGTAATTGTTTCTAGTAGATGTTCCCATGGTAGTGGTAGCATTACTACAATCTTGTGCATTAGTGGTGAGGATTGATGGTGCAAAAATGGATATTCCAGTAGTCGGTATGGGTATCAATACTTGTAAGCTTATATACTTCGGTGGTGACACATTTTCTATGTTATTCATGTGGCTAGCCACTAACATAATGTTATGATCCACTATGTGGGCTAGTCTATGGAGCATGTCAACACCTTCTTGTCCTTCTTGTAATAATCCTTTTATACCATCAACAATAGGTATCACTTCTTGAGCAAGATGTGCACCTCCTATAATTTGTTGGAAATCAGCTAGTTGTTTGTATAGTTTCTTGAGTTTCTCATCAGGTACATGTGTAACTATATTAATCACATCTTCAACATCATAAAATGTTTGTTCTTCAGTCATGTTGGTGTTTGTGATATCTTGCAAATATGTTGATTCACCTTTTGTAAAGTAGTTGTGTAATGGATTTTTTGATGTTTGCATATCGTTGTTGTTCAAAGCATTGGAGCCCATTAGTCTACAACTTTGTCTTACCAAGGTGTTGGTGTTAGGGTAGTGGGTTATACAACTCATGCAAAGTCTTATAACACTCAATGCACTCACCAAGAGTATGATCAATAAGATTATGAGGATTAAGGAAGTTATGCTTATTGAAATACACAATGTGTAATTACAAAACTATGAATTATCAAACCATTAATATGAGATAATGAACATGCAATGAAGGTAATGCAAGATCTGGATTTAACTATTAGAAAGATGCAAATGCTTGAAGCTACGGGTTCACCAAAATGTTATGTATGAAAAAGGAGAATGAAGAAGACTTGCATGCACACTAGATCAAACCCTCTTCCACAATAACATTCAAGGACAAGATTGAGCCAAATCACTACCAAATGGAGGTGGACTTAGCTATAGATCTTGTACTCAGGAGTACTATGGAAAGATCTAATTTATCAAGCCTTTTGTCAAACCCTAGGTCAATCAATGCACTAAACCCTAGATTTGCAAAGATTTGATTATAATACCAAATGTACAATAGATAATGATAAACTAATTTCACAAGAGTGATCAGGAAGATATCAGAACCTATGTCCTAGAAGCTAGAATGTCAGAGGACTATTTCAAAAGTGCCCAAGTCCTGAAAGGTGGAATTTCCTGAAATTGTAAACTAGAGAAATGTTATAGAGACTACCCTGATGCCAGATCTAAAGTTTGCTAAAGCAAAAGGACAGTTTCAAAAGTGCCCAAGTCTTCCGCAAAGGAATATTCCTAAAATTCTGTCATATCCCAAAACCCTTTTCCTTACTCGGTGTTAGGATTAAGGTGCCATCAACCTTGTAAATCCTATGTAATTACTTACTCATAATATTGTTTGTAAATTACCCATAAGGGATGAAAGGTTTCACCAGCAACGGTCTTGTTTCAGGTACATGTTTATATCTGGTCCTCAACGTTAATTCGTCCATGATGGGGGGTCATAGGGGGGTTTCCCCTCAGTGAGGGGTCCAAGGGGATCATCCGCCCAGGGGGTCCGGGGGCCATGCGCCCCGGCAGGAGTTCAGGGGCAGCACCCCTGAAACCACATTTTATTTATATTTTATCAATGTAAATTTGGACCGTTCATTATTAGGTTACAGATCTGACGATTGATATTATGTCAGTTTTCTTGCCCTAGAATGCAACACCTTTTATAAGGATATTTATACTATGTTTTATCAGAGTTGAGAGTAACAATTGTTGTTGGATTGAAGACTAGAGAAGGAGAGGAAGTGCATGTATTGTAATCTCATATTTGAAGATAATACAACTTGGAGCCTCTTTTCTTGGTGGAGTTTTTATCCAAAAGGGTTTTCTCCATGTTAAATACTATGCTATGTGTTCATTTCTTAATGCATATTATTTCTATTTAGTTGGTTTTATTTTTGTTGCAATCTCCATTGATTTTGCATTGTTTAGAGAATATAAATAAAGTTTGAATCAAATTTCTATTATGTGGTTTGCGCCTTCATTTCTAACACTCAGTCTTCCTGTGTCTTCACTTTTTCAAATCTCACACCTGTAACCTGAATAGAAGAAGAAAAGGGATTTAGGGGTTATGGTGTTTAGGGATTTTCCTCAGTCAAATCCTAGGATAGCATTCAAGCTTTCCAACATCGTTGTTTGATAAAGAGAGCATGCCCTAGTAGGGCAGAGGCTAAACACAAATCAATATGATGAAATTAAATGATGATGAATACAAATGATATCACCTATGTGATGAAACCCTTAGGAGAATTAATGCTCTTCAACTCATAAGGAGAGATAGATGATAACTTCAAAACCTACAACAACATACAATGATAATACAAATCTGCTCTAGAATCACAATGAATGCTTTGAATGCTCTTTAATTCAATGCTTCAAGTTGGCTATATCTATCTAGGTTCATAATGAATTCAAAAACTAACTTATATATGATTTCCCACTAACATTTGTGAAATTAACCAAAAGAGCTGACAAGGAGAAACCCTTTTAAAGGTCTTATGCTGACATGCAATTAAATTTTCCCTGACCAATTATGGAGGACAAGGCACCTTTTTGGTCCAGGGTAAGATTTAAAGTATGGGCCCCTTGTTCCCAATTTGCATTGGTTTTAGGGATTTCACATCAGGATGAATATTTAGAATGTATAATGTTATCATGGGGACCTAGGAGCTAAACATGGACGTAAAAGGGCAAGTGTCCACTATTTACTCCATAACATATATGTATTGTCCACTAGATTTTTAGATGCATTTTTTCTTTGTCTTGTCTTCTCATGTATGCTTGAGTATTGAGCTATGGATATTAGCTTTGGAGGACTTATTTGAGGAGTATATGCATTGTTATGATTTGTTATCTCCTTATGTTTGATCCTGAGTTGTTTTTGAGTTCATTGTGTGTAGTGGAGATGGTTAGTGGCTTTGGGCATATTCCTTGTTTAAGGAATGGAGGTTCAATTGATCTACCTTTTGCTTGAGAGGATTGCATCTTGAATATTTGGATGTTGAGGAGGTTTCTTGATTTGGGGATTTAGGAAGGAGATCATACTTTTCATAGCTATAACACATTTTGTTGTTGGTAGAAGGACATGATTTTGATTTGTAGGTTCTCTCTTGTTGGTCTAATGCTTCTTCCTGGATGTTTTTGTTCACATGACATTGGATTTGAGGTTGTATGGAGCCATTGTGATACTCTTTAATCTCTTTCTCTTATTATGTGGAGGACTTAAGAGAGATATGGAATTGAGGTGAGAGTTATGTTGCAACTATTTTAGTTTCCAGGTTTTCCATATTACTATGTGTTCTTTGACATTATGTGATAGAGGATTTAGCTACATATTCTATGTGAGTGATATTAGTGGATCTTTGGATGCCTTGATATTTTTTAGATTTGACATTACCCATGCAATGGGAGTTCTAGGATGTATGTGTCCTTTGTTGGATGTTCTCATTATACTGCGGTGTTGAGAGTCTTGAGGTTAGTTATCACATGTTTAAGTGTTTTTACCTTGGAGGACTTATTATGCAGGATAGAGTATATACAACCTAGACTTGTGATCATTATGATTTGGGTTGGATATTTTGATGGCATAAGGTCTACTTGTTATGATTGGTATACCTTGGATTGGAGGTATGGATGGTTGGATGTATTATCATATGTTGTGGGTGCTATTTCCAGTGATGTGGGTTTTTTACATTTGATAGTAGCTTTGAGCCTTTATTATCACTTGAATTGGATGCTTGTGTTCTTTATATTGGTGCATCTTCACCTTGGCTTGTTCCTTTTCTTCTATAGGTGGCATGTTGGAGGATGAGAGGATTTCTTGCTTGAGATGGTGTTTACCTTAGTTCTATTGTAGGTATCTTGATGGAGCATGAGAACATGTTGGAGATTCATGTGGTTTCATGTATGGTTATGATGATGTATTTCATTGATTGACCCTTATGCAATGTATACCAAAAGTGGGAGAATGTTAGGAAATAGGTGTGTTGTAGACCTTGCATAACATTGAATATTTTAACTATGTAAAATAAATATTTATTTTTGGTGCATCCTTTTTTATGTGTTTAAATATTTATTTGGAGCCACTTGTAAAAGTTGTATGTAACATTGGGAAATTATTTAATATTTGCAAAACTTTGTATCATAAAGTGAAAACTTAGTTACAAATATAAAATGAGGGGTTAGTGATTTTGTGTACCCATGTTTTTGGGACACATGGTTATCCCTATACTACATCTTTTATTTGTGTGAGCTTGATTCTATAAAAGCAAGCACATGACCTTAGTAGTTGGGGTTGGCTGGTTGAGTTGGCCTATCATTGTGTTGAGCTTCTCTTGCAGCTTGCATATGTGAGGAGAGGAAGCATGGATTGGAATGTGTGGTTACATGATTCTCATTTTCTTGTAGGGAGCTTGATGATTCATAAGTATTTATGGAGGCTATGTATTGTAAATTTTGTTCATGAGGTAATACAATGAGTGTGGATACTTTAGGAGGTTGGGTATTTCCCTCATGGAGGGTTTTTCCTCAATATATCTTGTGTCATCTTGATGGTATGTTTTCCTATTATTTTTCATATGGATTTATGAATACTTGTTTGCATAAATATCTCTCATAGGGTTATGTGGAAATTATCTTAATGGCTACAAATTTCCCTTCACCTACATCTTCATTCTTCTTTTGATCATATTGTTTTCCACAATCCCCATATGATCTTCCAATTTTAGTTATTCAAGCACAACCTCTTCCTCTTTGTTTATTCTCAAATTTTTTGTTCATATTTTCTTCTACCTTCATTGCGAATTGATATGCATCTTCAATAGTTGTCAATATGAGCAAGCTTAATAGTTCTTGGATACTAGGTTTCAATCCATTGATATATCTCGCTACCTTCTCTTTATTAGCCTCTTTGTGACCTACTCTAATGATAACTTTGTAAAACTCTTCAGTATACTCTTTGACTATCTTGTTCATTTGTCTTAGACCTTGCATTTTCTTTAAAAGTTCCAACTCATAATCCATAGGAATAAACTGTCTCTTCAATTTATCCACCATTCTATCCCATCTAGTGATCTTCTCTTTTCCTCTTCAATTTCTTTCTAATTGCACCTCCTTCAACCAAATTCCAATGTGACCTTTGAGCTTGGTCTTGGAAAACTTGACCCTCTTAAGATCTTCTATTTCTTCATATTCAAAATATTCGTTCATATCATTTATCTAATCTATCAATTCTTTCAGATTGAGACTACCAGAATATGTAGAGATATTTATCTTTGGCCTTTTCCCAATTTTTGTTATGGCCTTCAATAGTCTAACTTGTTTAGGTTCCACTTCTCTCTCAATTTTTTAGATTGTGCATCATCACCTTGGAATACATCATCTTCATCTTCTCTTTCATCTCTCATTCTTGGTTCAAAACCTCTTCCTCAGTTCCTCTTGGATTGCATTAATCTGCCTCTATAGAGCTCTAAACCCGTCTTCTATCACAACAACATTTCTACCACCATGATTTCTTCATGGAGGCATCTTGATTTTCTTCTTTCTTCTCTTACACTTAATGTAAAAATTCCTCAGTGTGAATCTGCCTCAAATCAACAGTTTTGCTTCCACCTTCAAACACATGATCCCAAGGTCCTGGCACACACTGCCTCACTATTCGGCAATATGTTTGCACATAGGTGCAACAGTCAAGTCCAAATTTAAACATCAAAAATTTTTGGCATGTCCAATGGGACATGAATCAGAGACTTTAGTTAATACTTCTTGATCTTTATTCTACATTTTGTTATTTTGTGTAAAATCATAAAAATATTTGCTCATCTAGAAACTCTATTAGTGATTTCATCTTAGATCTTTACTATTGCAGATCTGTTGGAATAAACGAACAATCTCTAATCCAATTGTTAATGATCAAATCACCAAGATATGATACCAATTGGTGAGATACAGGGGTTTGACTACTACAATATAGAAATATGAAAATTGTATGTAAATCTAAAAATAACTTGCTTGATCCTTGAAATACCATGAAGAGATTCAACTTCTTTATGATGCTAAAATCAGCCACTCTAATATGCTTGATAAAACCACCTTAAATGAACTTATAACAGTAATAACATCACCATAAGATAACAGCAACAAAGAGGCACAAATCAACAACATAAGAATGCAAGATCTCACAAAACAAGGTAGCAATGGAGAAGAAGAACAAACACATAACACAATGTTTATGTGGAGAAACCCTTGCGGGAAAAAAACTCCACCAAGAAGAGAGGCCCAAGTTGTATTATCTTCAAAAAAAGATTAAAATACATCCACTTCCAATCTCCTCTTCACTCTTCAATCCAGCAACACCTCTATACCTATAAAACTGAGATAACCTCTCACTGTTACACAACCAAACTTCACTCTCAAGTCTCATATTTATACAAAATGAGCACCCACCAAATAAATGTTGAAATGCGCAAGATAAATGGGAGGGGGGGATGAATCGGTTGTCCCAAAAACTCAATCACTTCTACACTTAAACATTAATCACTTATCCACAGTTATTATGATTAAACAATGAATGTATTAAATTATAAACTTAAACACAGATGCAACATTAAACACAAGAGACTCTAGATTTTTATGTGGAAAACCCCAAGGTGGGGAAAAACCACAGAGAGGATTAGCTCTCAAAAATATATTGCAATCTTTGAAAAATGATGTTCAAGCTTGGTCACTCCACAGGCCCAAAACATACTGGCTCACTGCCATGAAGTACAGCTAGGTCTAGCAAGCTCACTGCCTCAACCCTAAACCTAGAAAGATTACAATGAGGGTTGTTAAACCCTACCGGTGGCTCACTACCAAGATCAACATCTTCTTCATGTCTAATATTAATACATTGAAGTACAATAGCTCCTCTGCCCTGCTTTGCCTTTCCACCTCTTTCCTTATCTTCCCATCTTCACACAAGGACATCTTTTCCATGACTCAATTACAAGTATTTATACACCTCATCAACCTTGGAATGATCATCAAGGTTGGCATTACAATCATCAACCATTGGAACAATCTCCAAGATTAGCATTATAAACATTTACAAAATAGGTCTTGACCTAATACAAAATTATGCTAAGGAATTGTAGTATAGATGTATACGGATCATGCCACGCCTTAGGTAGGACTCAAACATGATTTTCCATCCCACAACACAATTCCATAATCTTCAAGGGATCTTCGCAATCACTAGAATTAACCAAGTCAGCTAAGACTGGTTACACGCTACGTTATTTGGGAATAATATTCAAACACAATCTCAATTCCTTAACGTAGACCAATGTAAAGGTAGGAACATGATTAAGAGGTATCCACAAACACGTTGAAATCACCAGGAGCAACTACACAAACTCAAACCACTTTATTCATGAGATTCTTCACACCGGAGCACATGAACTTCACTGTCTTCAACTGTCATAAAAGAAAGATAGCTTGTGGACCACCAAAACATGAACCTTTGCAATTGTAGGCACTTATCATCATCCCAGACTTCCCTCTAGAACCACAGAGAAAAACACTTTAATGCAGAGGAATGAGGAGCAAAATACTTTCTCTCAGGCACTAGTGAATAATCAGAAAAAAACAAGTTTTACTCTAGTGAATGTAACTCACTCAAATCTTCATACCGGAGGCTCAAACTTAGGATTTAGCATCTTTATCCATGCTTCTAAATAACTTCCAATCCATAGACCAAGATCTTCAGTCTGCAAGAAATGCAAAGCAATCTTCTGGATTGTTCTTCAGTATGCAACTCATTGTCTTCACAATGATTCATTGTTTACTTTCTGATTCTTCCGAAGGGGCTATTTTATCAATATCCTTAACATATAAAGCTTCTAAACAAATAACAAAATAGGATACAGTTGACACCAATGACAACAAAGATATGTTGGCATCAATGACAACACCGATTAGGCACATACTTGCAACAAGAAATTCACGGGAGATGGACAAAATCCAATATTTCTATCTTGGGATACACCAAAATCATCTTCTTAGAGATTCCCTTACACCTGTCATAGGTATCTTCCTAATATAGGTGCCCAGAACCAAGATTAGGAAGTTACAAGACAATACTTACTATCATACATTGTCATAGAATCTCTTACACCTTATGACAATTGTAAGTTGTCATAGATGCTCTTACAAACTTATGACACGCGTCATAACAACCCAAAAATACATTTCCCTAAGATAGGCACCAAGATTCTCCACCTCACCTCATTTACTATTTACCGAGATTCCTTGAGCAGTAAAAGTAATTATGTAACAACCTGCCATTGAAACTTGTACATCCCTTATGGGTAATTACAAATTACAAATAATACATGGAACAATACAATATTGGGATTTACAAGGTTAATGGTACCTTATCCCAAAAAGATCATGGCAGATCATATTTATGTGTATTTCAATATTCCAATGAGAACTTTACCATTTTTAGTTTGGTATTCAAGTGGTCCTCTATAGCAACAACAAGGTTGTCAAGTTCCTAAATCAACAATGAAGGCTCATCTTCATGGAGATGGCTCAATTTTCCCTGCAAATCATATTAAAGATTTTGTAATTTTGTGTAATATTCACCATATCACAACTAAAAATGTGGCTCTTCGATTACTTGCATTCTCTCTCAGATGCAAAGCACATGAATGATATAGAACTTTACAACTTGGCTCGATCACAAGATGGGATCAACATGGTGAACTCCTCTTTGATCAATTCCATGAGAAGATGAATACCAACCCACTTTTTCAAAATCTCATCATAATCAAGAGATAATTGACATAGTGCATGCATGATTTTAATGCACAATTTGACAAGGTATGAAAAAAACTTAGTTAATGTAAGACCACCTCCAAACTTTGCATTTATGTATTTTTTGAAGGCTTTAGATTTTGAAATTGCAATCATGATACAAGCTCTAGGAGGTGAAACTTTGCCTCAATCATATGATCTAACCACTAGAGCTAAAATAATCCTCATAGAAGTTGCTAAATTACCTCCTTTGTCTTTGAAATCATTGATTCCTCAAGCAAATATCCCATTCCAAGTTGTCTCAAGTAGCCAAATGGAAATTTGTACCACTCCACCCACCCCGGGCTACTATTGATTATATAAATCACAAAGAGGTGGCAGAAATGAAAAATCTTGTGGAACTCTTTTATGATGAGCTCAATGAGATAAAACGCCAATGCATGTACCATAATGAACCAAAATTTGTACCTCAAATCTTTAATGAACAATAGTATGTATCTTTATTTTAGAGTAAATTCATTACAATATTCATGCTACAATAAACTTAAACATTCATTACCCTCAAAAAAGTATTATTCAAAGTATTTCTTACAAATATTTTTTCTCTCTAAAAATCCCTCTTTTCCACTTTCCCCTTTACAATGAAAACTTTACATCTTTATATCAAACCCATGAAATTGGGCACCCTAATTAGTCTATCTATCTTTTTCCCACCTTTGAAAATATTCAAATTCTATCTCCCTTCTTTTATTTTGAACACTTTTATGGACATTTGAAAACCCATCACTAGAAATACCTAAAAAGAGCACAACTTCTAGTGGTCGTAACTTTTGCTTTAGGTACCTGATTGAGCTCGTTTTGTTAAACCAAAGATCTCTTAGAGATCGATGGCCCTGAAATTTGATTTATACAATTTCCATGATTTTTAGGGCCTCATTTAATTGTTTAAAGCCTTAAAATTCAAATTTAAGATTTTTTTTAGGTTTTTCAAAAATTTGAAACTTTAATAACTTGATGTCTAGACAAGAATTTTAGTTGAAATTCACTCCCAATATTCATTTAGCAATTCAAAATCTTTGGGTAAAACTTTTGGTCCGTGTATGTGCTAAATTGCAAACTTAATAAAAATATAGAGCTCACTATTTTTATCTATTTTGGTAATTTTGACTACTCCAGGCTGTTCTAGGGGACTTGGGTAAACTAAGACACCATAGGGGTCAAAATTTGGGATATAACTTTTTAGGAGGTAAATTGACTTTTCAAATATGGGCATAAATTAGGAAAATAAACAAGGGCTCTAACATAGCTTACCATTCCAACTTCCACTATTTACAAGAGACAACTATAAATATTGGATGATCAAAATGAAGACCCTACTATTGTTCCAAGATCTCTGGGAATTAGTAGAAGTAGGATATACTGAACCTATATAATGATTTCAATGCTTTGATGATAGATCAACAAACTTAGTTTAAAGATGGAAGAAAGAAGGAGAATTGAGCTTTATTCACTATTCAATTTGCATTGAAATCATTTTGATATATAGGTTCAGTTTCAATGCATGGGAGGCTTTGCAAGTTGCATATCAAAGATCTAACAAAGTTGAATTGGTAAGACTTAAAACCTTTAGAAGAGATTTGAAAAATTTATGGTTGAAAGAAGTTGATTCAATTCAAAATTTTATCACAAGGACTCAAGGTATTGTGAATTGCCTTGGGACTCAAGGGGAAGCTATAATAGAGTAGAAAATTGTAGAGAATATTTTGAGATCTCTTCTTTCAAAATTTGATCTAGTGGTTATAACTATTGAAGAAAAAAATATCTAACCACATTTAAAGTGGTAGAGTTGGTAAGTTATTTGTAACCTCATGAGGAGTGTATGCAACATTCTACAGAGAGCCTAGTGCAATCTTTCCAATCTATTGTAAGAATTGAAGATAATTTTGAGTCAACAAAGTGAAGGAGACCTCAATGTGAAAGGTTGTCTCAATACCATGTGTTGTCCCCAAAAATACAACAAAAATAAAGAAAACCAACAACTAGAGGAATTCTTAAATGAAGATAGAAGAATGTAATGAGTCAATCAATTGCTTAAAGGAGAGAAGACATACAAATAGACAATGAAGCAATCAATACGAACGAAGAAGAATGCATGACTCTAACACTAGTTTGATCTATCACTAGGGGTCATGAAAATAACAATACCCTCATGGATCATGGACTAGCAAGCTACATTATGCTAGGCAACCATAAGTGTATAAAGGTAGGTCATATGAAGCACATAGACTAGCAAGTTGCATTATGGTAGGTGGCTCATAGACTACATGGATCACAGACTAGCAAGCTCATTATGCTAGGTGATCATGAAATACCAATGCCTCAGGGAGCATACCAAAAACTAATTCCTCAGGGTGTGTATCAAACACCAACACCATAGGGTGTGAACTCTTTAGGGACTGTACCGAAAACCAATTCCTCAGGGAGTGTATCAAACACCAACACCATAGGGGGTGAACGCTTCAGGGAGAGTTAAATGCAACACCTCAGGGGGTGAATTGATAAGCTACACCTCAAGGGGTGTGAATAAAGAAGGGTACATGTATGGATGCACATGTGAGGAGAATATATGCCCCCCATTAAAATATTAGTGTGTATAATGTGCAAATATTTTAAGGTAAACAAAAGGGGAAGATAGAGGGAGGGGAGATCTTTAGAAAGAATGCACATCCCTTGAACAAGTTGCCTTTGACCCCTAAACCATTTCCATTGTATGTGTGCTTAGAAAGAATTTTGTATCTGAGCTTGTAATGTGTTTCTAAATTAGAAAGAGGTAGAGAATCAACATCATTAACCTTGTTGAAATGAGAATTGTATGCACATGTTGGAAGAGAAGTAGTAGAAAACTTCACACGAGAAGAGGGATCAATTCTAATACTAGAATACAGATCCTTTTTTAATGGGAATTTTAGAGTGAAAAGAGTCAACCTTATATTCACATGGCCCATGGGGGGTGAAGTCTAAGGAGCCCCAATCATCACCAAAACATGTATTAGATGAAGAAGGCACACCATCATCAATAGAGGGTGATGATGGTGTTTGAGAATTTGTTGTAGAAGGTATAAAATTATGAAGAGAATATTAGAGAGATTATCGTAACCCTATTTATCCTATTGACAATATTGAAAGGGGTTAGGATTGGCACTTTCCTTATGTACCTTACCTTTATGAATAAATTTAAGAGATTGATGAAGGGTAGATGAAATTGCATCCATGGCATGAATCCATGGTCTACCATGAAGAAGATTATAACAAAGAATCTCCTGCATGACATGAAATTTAGTAGGTAATGTAATGGGGAAATTAACGTAATAGGCAATGTGATAGTGCCAAAATCAAGCGAGACATATTATCAAAACCTTTGACGGATAGATTTGAAGGAGAAATAGAATAAGCATTGATTTCAAGATGATTACGGAGGTCTGAACTGTAGACATTATAATTGGAACCATTATTAATAAGGGTTCTCTTAATCCCAGTCAATTTTACAGCTAAGAGCATCATTTTGCTTCTGAACTTCAGTAGAAGGGAGTTTAGATTTCAATAAAAATTGGTATAAGGAGGAGGTGGTGGAAGGGAAATAGTGACATGAGTAGCATGTTTGTTTCACCAATTGCTATATGTGTGGGCTACTACATGGGAGTGAGGAGCCATAGGCACATTTTTTTGTTATAGAGTTTGCAATCTCTAAAAAGTAATTCAAAGGTCAAAGATTGTTAGGAATTCCTTGAATAGTGATCATAGGATGAGAAAGCAGGGGCAGATCAAGCACCCTATGCACAATGATTTTAGGAATAGAAGAAAGATTTTGAATAATAACACATTTATCCAGCATCCCCTTAGTGGGTGGAATAAATTGATTAATAATGATTGAATCAACATTATTATCCATTTGAGAAATACATGATGTAAGAGAAGAAATAGAAGTATGCTCAACATCTATCTATGGGGTATTCGATGTGAGGTGAGGCTCTTCATCTACTAATGCTTCATCTCTAGAAAGGAGAGCATTGAAATGAAGAGAGCGAGGCTCTTCATCTACTAACATTACTTCATCTCTAGAAAGGGGAGCATTAAAATGAAGGGAAGGTAGAGTAATATTAAGAAAAATATCTATGATTTCATCCTCTTGCACCAAAATATCCTCACAAACAAGAGGAATCTTAGGAGAGGGATCAAAAGAATATAGTGACATATGAAGAGCTAAGTCACCATCACATTTATTAAATGGAACATCACTTTCACGAAACCTTAGAGAAAAACTAGAAAGTGATGTAAGAAAAGATGAGAACATGCTAATTTAGAAAGATAGGAGAGAATTAATAAAGGTATTACTAGATCTTGCCAAAGATTAGGGTTCAGGGCAACGCCCTAAAAAAAATTTAGGAGAGAAAAAATCTTTTGATTTTCTTTTGAAAGAAAAATGAATGAAAAAGAAGGATATTTAAGTTCAACACGTCAGGTTCACCAAAATGTGATGTAGGAAAAACTACTCCTTAACTAAACATATCAATCAAGGGAGCTTTCCACTAACATCACATTGGGGTTCTATTAACAAAATCTAGGTCTACAGAACCACTTTATGTTTTTATTACAATGCTAGACAATAACTAACAGTAAATAAAATTTTAATAAATGAAGTATAGAAATGAAAAAACAAAATGATAAGGAACCTGGCACCAAGCGGGTAGCCTCACTATCTAGGATGACAGTGCACTGCGTGGATCTCTATGTACCACACTATAGTTTGTATGGCGTGGGTATTGTATAGATCCGTGATCTCGATCTTCATGTTAGCCTCTTCAATCCTTCCTCCCACTGCCAAGATTCTTGACAAAACTTGCAAATACATAGACGAGAGAAAGGGTTGGGCTGTATAGAGGTTTGTCTTAGTCAAAACCCATTTTTCGTGTTTCCACCTCTATGATAGCCAACGATATAGATTGATAGATTGATAAAAAGTGTGTGCTCTAATTCTAAGTGCATCTAGAATTGTTTGAGTAATGAAAAGAAAGATTTGATAAGATATGTAATATAAATACGATTAATCTAACATTTACAATTATTAACAACAAAGAATAAATGCAAGAGAGTAAGGGGCTGCACAATAGCTAGAGTATGATGATGGTGGGAGTTGATTTCGAAAGAGATTCACTATGGAAAGTATTCCGTCTTAATTTCTGCAGAGCTCCACCATGGAAAAGAATCAATCATTTGAATGGCAAAGCAGCAAGGTTTTATAGAAGAGGTCAGAAGCCAAAAAGATGGGAAAAGAGTTATTTCAACATGGATAGACATAAGAAAATCTTGGAGTTCCACGCAAGTAAAAACACACCTTCTAAAAATGGTTGACAAACTAAAAGACACTATTGTGATTAGTGAAATCCAAAATGAAGCTAAAAACATAAAACAATGCATAAAAACACAAGATTATACCTCACAAATGGATTCACAAATCCAAGATAGGGTGGAAAGTGATGCACCCAAACTCACTCTAGCTTTACCCAAATGGATATGATTGTGAAATGCTTTCAAATGGCTCAATGCAACTCACAACTTAGACTATCTCAAGGATGATTTTATAATAATAACATTACTTAAATTGTTGATGATCAAATGACTTGAGGAGTGTTGTATTTATAGGCATTTTGGGAGAGGATTTGATCCAAGGATGGAGATTGATTTGGAAGATCAATGATGGAGGATAAAAGTGATGTGGAGGGCCTAGATTCAATCTTGAAAAATGGAGGGCTAGGAATAAAGATGAATTTTAAATTCATCTTGGGAAAGGGGTGGAGTTAATGAGGTTGGGTGAGATGGATTATATGTGAATTAAAAATTCACATGGGGAAGAGTAAAATGAATTAAAAATTCATTTGGAGAAGAGTGGATATTAATGAGTTATGACGTGTAAGGGGTGTAAGAGGTATTAAATGTGATGTTGGACACGTGTATAAAAAATTGATTTATGTGGGATATATTTCAATTTTTTATTTGGAGGATGTGGGGAAGGGTGTTAAGCTAGGTTTGACCACTTTAATTAGGGTGATTAGCTAAAAAAATTAGGGAATGGGTTAATAAGAGGTTAAGATTAAATAAATAAGCTTTTTATTTAATTAATCCTAGGTCTAGGGTCATGTAGGTTAGGCTAGGCAATTAAATAATAGATATTTAATTAGCTAGGGTGGGGATAGGTTGATTAATAGGCTGAATTAATTAGATAAACATAATTTACCTAATTAATTAGGTTTTAGGAAAAGCAGGAATTAATGAAATAAATATTTGCACATTTATTTAATTAATTGGGTAATGTTGAACTATTGAATCAATAAAATTAATTTAATTTGGCAGGATGAATGGAGGAAAAATATGTGTTGAATAGAATAATTAATTAAATAAAAATTTAATTAATTGTTTGGAAGTGGAATTGATGTGTTTAGTGATGTTGGGAGTCAGTTAGATGGTGAAGACATTTTTAGGTGTCTACATTTGCCCCTCTTTGACGTGGCGTCCAGACCTAGCAGGGAAGTGGTGTTAGGTCAAAGAAAAATATGCCCTAGCTATCGGGAAGGAATGAGATGAGTGAGGGATGCCCCCTTGAGAGGTCAGGCAAAAAAATAAAATTTTTTGGGTGAGCTCTTAAAAGGATGAAACGAAGGTGAAAGTCGAATAGAGGATGGAAAAATAAGATGATAGGAAGAAAAATGGGTGAAAAAGTTTGTGATCTGCACCCTGAGGAGGAAAAAGTGCGTGGAAGGATGACATGGCTTGCTATAAATAGAAAAGTGGGCCCTAAAAGTGCCACATTTTGACACATAGAGCCACTTGGATGAAGGAGAAGAGAAAATGGCACACCGCAATCTGCTTTTCCCACACTTCGAGCACTTGTTTGAGTGAGTTTGGTCCTATCGGAGAGCACTAGAGGCTGGCGCCCAAGTAGGCCTAAACCCTAGCTTTGTCATTTTTTGTGTTCATTGCATTTATAATATTGCGAAAATAGGATTTTAGGGTTCTAGCGCTATCGGGAAATCGATTGGCGCCAAAAGAATGTGGATTGGCGCCATCCACCTGGAGGAAAACGGGTAGAATTGGCACCAAAATAAGTCATTTTGGCACCATTGTCTGGATTGGTGCAATATTGAGTAGCGGTTAGAGTTTGGCAAAGTGGCGCCAAATGGGTTTAGTGTGGTGCAATCGTCTTGATCGACGCCATGTGGGAAAGTGGCACTAACCTATGGATTTGTGCCATGTGGGAAAGGGGCACCATTATTTGAATCAGCACTAATTTATGGAGTGGCGCCATCAAGCGGAATGGTGCGAAAGGGTAAAATGACACTATTTGGAGAAATAGTGCCTTATGTCTGGGATGGATGCCATATTAAAATGTGGTTCCATACAGGGTTAGAACAATGCTATTTATGAGTTTATTGCGACAGGGGGATCTTGTAGTGCCAAATTTAATTTGGCCTCTATACAAGGGAAATTTAGCATAAGGCAACTAATTTAGAAGAAAAGATGTGTTTTGACAAAGACTTGGTGGATGTAGGCTGCTAGAGGGTTTATAGGCTCGCAGGAGCGACACGTTCCTGTGGTGATGGATTTGCTTGCTGAGTTCAACAGATTGACTTGGGCTCGATTGGCAGATTTGGGGTTGTTAATAGTGTCAGACATGCCTGTGCTATGAGCACATTAGGTGATGATGACAGTGGTTATTGAGCAATTTCACACGGAGACCTATTCCTTTCACTTCCCGACAGGAGAGATGACAATCATACTTGAGGATGTATATCACATCCTCAAGCTACCGATTCATGGAGATTGGGTGGTTTATGATGTGAGGAGGGGGAGACCAGCCCTACATAGAGCCTTTGCCCCAGGTCATCTAGAGCTATCAGGAGACTAGCGAGAGATGAGATATGAGGAGACATTGGCAGCGGGTGCATATCACTTCACCTTGTTTCTCTGTGCATTTATTGGAGGGGTAGTGATGCCCGATCAGTAAGGTAGAGGTTTCGCAGTTGGTTGGGGACTAATGATAGAGGGGATGGTTCATCATGGGACTGTCTATGCCTAGGGCCAGAGATGCTGGCATAGCTATATCACGAGATGCACACATGTGTGTATCATTATGATTCTGCATTGTCAGCTGGGATCATACTATTGCACGTGTCAGCATTTGAGCATATTGTGATCACCAGGCCAAATGGAGGGTATTACCGTCGACAATTTGAGGCCTACGCATTTTTATATCAGCATCCTGTAGAGTATTCACATACTGGGTAGCTATGGTATTGGCGGCATGTACTAGATGATCTGACTCGCATTATATGGCGACCCTACATTCGTGTTGAGCCCTAGCCAGAGGATGACATGCACCTACCTTATGTTATTTAGTTGTGCTATTTGATGGGTCGCGGGCAACATATGATTGACAGGGACCTACCATTGCGGGTGATGTGACAGTTCGGCATTCGACATGATATGCCCTAGGAGATGGCAATGTTTGCCCAGACATGGCGGGATCAAGTTACATGGCCACCATCCATAGACCCACATTTAGCACTAGCAGACCTAGTAGCTTTGCAGCCACAGTGATGGGATTGGGTGAGTACAGTCATTGATGTAGGGACCATACCTGCATATGATCAATGGTGGGCCAACTGGAGGCCAGTCCATTTGATCGATCTGACGGAGGAGCAAAATCTGACCGTAGAGGATATGTGAGATATTATTGAGGAGTTGGTGGTATAGGAGATAGAGGAGGAGGAGGGGGAGGGAGCTAGCGGTCAGATGGGAGTGTTGGCAGCAGCAGCCCAGGCATGGGCAGGGTGAGGTAGGGGGAGGAGATGAGTTAGACGGTGACTACTGGTACCACCTTTAGGGCCATAGCCACAGGGAAAAGAAGAGGGAGAGTAGCATTTGCCACAGCGGCAGGAGACAGCTGTGCAATAGGTACCATCTTAGTAGGTTTAGATAGGAGAGGTGCCAAGGTAGAGGGTACCATGGAAACATAGTGGGAGACAGAGGACACCTGTAGTTCTGGCAGCACAATAGGCCCCTGGGCTGGAGGTGAGGCATAGGTCCATGCAGCAACATATTGCAAAGGATGCCACAAGGTTTACAGGGGCTGGGTAGATAGAGGTAGGCAGCTCAGGGGCAGGGGTTGGTTTAGCTCTGAGAGAGTGTCTGTCTTGTCGACACACCTGAGGTGAGGATGAGGAGGAGATACAGACTCTGCGAGGATAGGTTGCCAATTTACAGGAGACCTTGGAGAGGTGAGAGCAGGAGTTAGTGTAGTTGCGGGGCACAACTGCATTATTAGATAGAGCAGATGGGAAGGTGGGTGCGCTACATGCACAGTTATCACATGCATAGGCCCAGATAGCCACCTTGACAGGTGAGAGGGACACAGAGAGAGCCCAGTGGCAGGCTACAGATGTGAGGGCCCAGCAGGCAGAGGGGCATGTAGCGAGTTTGTAGGGGGTTGCGGTAGGTACAGGCATGGGTCCCGTGTTGGCATTGATGCAGACACAAATTACATAGTTGCAGGGATAGGTGGTAGAGCAGAGTGGTCAGGCTAAGTATTATCACGCAGCCTATTGTTTGGTTGTTCCAGAGGGTCAGCAAATCCCCAGCTATAGCCAGCAGAGCAACTCTTAGATGTTTGGGTCACGCAGGTCTATATCTATTCAATCAGTTCAGCAGCCAATGGCCCCCCCAACATAGGTGCCACAACAGCCACCATAGGTACTACAGTATCCCCCATAGCCACCACCATAGCAGCAATGACGGCTTGGATCTCCTACCAATTCAAGCAGGGGATCATCAGCCCAGGGCTGACATATATTGTTGTATATTTTTTAGCCCTTTGAGGCCTTTTGTATCATGACTTGTATTATTTTGAGCGATGTACATTATGTTTTTGGCAATGTATTATGACACTTGATGATCTATGATGATGATGGTTATGCATTATGTTGATGTATGCCCCTATGTTTTATAATGATGTTTATGTTTATGGATGCATTATGTAATGTGATGCAGTTATGATTCTATGATGATGTGATGAGTTTATGAGATGTTATGGATGTACTAATGATGTATGTGATGGATATATGTGTGATGATGGCATATGATAATATAACGTTATGATTTGCTTATGTTTTATTGGTGGGATTGCTACCTCATGTTGACCACATAGTTGCATAATATGGTATGATGTGTTTTATTTCTGATGATGATGTGATGGATGTTTTTATTTATGTTGTATTGTGTGATGCTATGAGTAATGATGAGACTGATGGTACTTAGCAGGCTTGTTGGCAAGCCCTTATTAATGGAATTCAATTCAGATATTAATTGTTGTAAGCATTTTTTGATGTTTCAAATATCTGATATGACCTTGTGGATTTATAGATGGATATTTTATTATGATGCTTATGATGTGTGCAGGTGGTACTTGGCGGTCTGTATCCCTCATGTCTTCATTATCATGCTATGAGTTGATTTTATTTCATGGATGAATGATGTTGTGAATGTAATGTTGATGATCATGATGGATTATGCATGTTATATGATGATGTTTTGTTTTGCCTATGTTTTGTATGCATGTTTTGATTATGGATTATGATGTGGATGTGGAATGCAAATAAATGTTCAAATTAATAAGCATTTATTATGTATGCAACATGTAATGGAATGGAAATATATTCTTACCTTAATAAACATATATTATGTATGCAAATGAACAAATGAAAATTTCATGGTTTAGGGCTAATGTAATGATTTATGAAGTGATCAAGTCATGATACACACGATGTTTTTGTACAACACTGGGTGATGGGGCTTGGTGGTAGGGGGATAGGTAGGGAGGGGGAATGGTTTATGGGTCAAGTAAGGTTAGGTTGGACTTATGGGTTGGGCAAGGGTAGGTTGGGGAAGGGGAATGGGATGGAGGGAAAGGATGTTGCTATGTCATGATATACCACATCATTGAGGGGATGGGGATTTGTTTTGGTTCCAAATGTGTTAGATTGGTTGGAATGGGTTGAGGATGAGAAGGGGGGTTAGTTAGAAGATTAGGGGGGGAATGGATAGATGGGGGGATTAAAAATCTAGGCCCATATAGTATGGTTGGATGAGTGTTTGAAAGATGAATTGATCTAGCTATAGTAGTTGCATAAGATTAATCGAGAGCATTTCCTGATTTATTATAGCAATGTAGGATACCTTTCACAAAGGTATGAGTGTTGGATTCAGGACAGACTACTGAGAGGGGGGGTGAATCAGTTGTCCAAAACTTGCTTTTAATTCAAACACTTATATCCTCTTTGTTATTTAATAGCATGTCAATTAATCACTCATGAAAGCATAAAGCATAAACACCAGAGCAGATACACATCAACACATGAGACACCAAGATTTTGACGTGGAAAACCTGGTCAAGGGAAAAACCACGGGGTGATTAACCCAAGGATTATTCTCTGTTAGAAGAATAAGAAAAAATAGATGGCACATGCCAATTAGGGCTCACTGCCTGAGCTCACTGCTCACAAGAGGCACACTGCCTACAAGAGACACACTGTCTACAAAGTAACAAGTATCATAAACTTGAACTGGAGATTGACATCTTTACCATGCCTGGATCAGTTCCATTTAAGCCTGAAAAACCCCTACTCTGCCTTTCACTCTTTCGCTATACTACACTCATTCGCTCCAAGATACACTTCAAAATGAATTCACAAACCTTTATTTATACAATGCATCGACTTAGGAATAGTCATCTAAGTCGGCAAACACCTACAAGATCATTTGCAAGATGTGTAACACATCCGGTCGGCCAGTCTCAAGAAGAACACCAATACCCGGTGGTAATTCTTCAAAAGCAAACTCCAACTTCAATGCGGACTACCAATAAGAATTGTACACGATCCAAAGATCACCAAAACCTTTCCTGAGTCATCAAGAACATCCGCACTTTTTCATCTTATTGGAATTCTTCTTTTCTTCATCCAGAACTTCAAGAACATAGTCTGTCATCACTGTCATAATGAAAAGGTGCTTCCGGACCTCCAAACCATGAACAAATCTAGTTGTCACTTCACACGGACTTCTTCAACACTCCCTCCAGTCCGCAGAATGAGATAATGCAATTCTAGATCTCACCGGACCAATCTGTGACACTCTGTCACCACTGAACATCTATCGGAACCGGTTCTACTAGAGCGACCATAACTTCTTCATATCTTCATGCAGACCTCTAAAATCTTGACTGGAGCATCTCAAGACTCATATCTAAAAACCCTTTAAACCACATCCTCTGATCTTCATCTTATCTTGGACTTTTACCTTAATGTCATCATTGTTCTTCACTGTTCCTGATTGAGGCTAATTTTCTCAATATCCTCAACACACAGCTCATCCAATCCTTCCCATTAATGCAATATGAGTATGTTGACATCAATGACAACACTAGTTATCCTCATACTTGCAACAATCTCCCCGTTTGTCATTGATGGCAACATATGATGTGAAAAACCATCAAGACAAGAACTTCTCCTTTCTGTCATAGCTCCCCCTATCAGCAACAACTCTTCACATGTCTTCTCTTTCTTTACTGCTCCCCCTTTTATCAACAACCACTTATTTTTCACATGTCTTCTCTCCCCCTTTGACATCAATGGCAAAGGGCTCATACTTGCAATTTTAACATATCAGAATCATACCAGCTGCTCCCCCTAAGTAGCAGCTTCCCATCACCAATCTAGATCACAAGATATGACTGTGATATCCACCAGACTGATGCACATCAGTGCATCCTAGTTCATCACCGGAGGGGCAATGACCCCTAACTTCTCCCTGAGATACTCAAAAGAGTCCTTGGGGAAGAGGTTTAGTAAAAATATCTGCAATCTGATCCTTGGAGGGCACATACTCCAATCTGACTTCATCTTTGTTCACTTGCTCTCTCAGAAAGTGAAACTTGATAGATATATGCTTGGTCTTAGAATGCAACACCAGATTCTTAGAAATATTTGTTGCACTTGAATTATCACAGAAAATTATGATAGGCTCCTCATATTCTACTTTAATGTCTCTTAGCATCTGCTTCATCCATAAGATTTGAGTGCAACTACCTGCTGCTGCAATGTATTCTGCTTCAGTTGAGACAGAGATATTGCCTCTTGTTTCTTGCTTAGCCAAGAAACCAATCTTTTTCCCAAAAAGAATGCTCCACCACTGGTACTCTTCTGGTCATCCACATCTCCTGCCCAATCTACATTTGTATATGCATGAAGAGAGAAATCATGATCTCTTGGGTACCATAGACCATACTCAACTGTCCCCTTTAGATATCTAAAAATCCTCTTGATTGCCATAACATGAGATTATCTAGGATCAGCTTGGAATCTAGCAACAAGACCAATAGCCTACATAATATCTGGTCTAGTTTGAGTGAGATACAACAGTCCTCCAATCATTGACCTATATTTTGTCTGATCCACCTTGGGAGAGTCATCATCTTTGCTCAACTTGCATCCGGTGGCCATTGAAGTGTTCATTGGCTTTGAGTCTTCCATCCCAAATTTTCTCAACAATTCTTTCACATATTTTAACTGAGAGATAAAGATTCCTTTCTTTGTTTGAGTAATTTGTATACCTAAAAAGAAATTCATTTCTCCAAGCATTGACATCTCAAACTCACTTTTCATTTTACTTGCAAAAGTTTTACACATATTGTCTCTTCCTCCAAAAATGATATCATCAACAAATACTTCAACAATTAAGATATTTTCATGATCAATTTTGAAATACAAATTACTTTTAGCAATACCTTTATTGAAACCAATCTTCAAGAGATGCTTGTCCAATCTTTCATACCAGTCTCTTGGGGCTTGCTTCAGTCCATACAGTGCCTTTTTTAATTTGCAGACCATGTCATTATGATTAGACAATTGAAATCCATCTGGTTGCTCAATATACACTTCTTCTTCCAAATTTCCATTTAGGAAGGCAGATTTGACATCCATCTGATACACCTTAAAATCCTTGAAGGCAGCAAATGCAAGAAACAATCCGACTGCTTCAATTCTTGCCACCGGACCAAAAGTTTCTTTAAAATCAACTCTTTCTATTTGAGAGTAACCTTTGCAAACTAATCTGGCCTTGTTTCTGATTACTTCATCGACTACATTAAATTTGTTCTGGAAGACCCATTTGGTTCCAATCACATTTTTGTTTCTTGGTCTGGGAACAAGATCCCAAGTGTGATTCTTCTCAATTTGCATCAATTCTTCCTCCATTGCCTTAGTCCAGTTTTCATCATTGCAGGCTTCATTTACTGTCTTAGGTTCAATCTTTGAAATTAGACAACCTCATATGAATTTTGAGCAATTCTCCTCCTTGTTTGTACCCCTTTGCTTTTGTCACCTATGATCTTATCTTCAAAGTGGTTTAGAGTTACATACCTTGGAACTTTGGGTTGTTTCTTGCACTACTGTTTCTTGATCAGGCTCATTCAGACCAACCTCTTCTTCCTGATTTACCTGATCAGTCTGAATCTGACTTTCAGAGGAGGATTGAGCTCCTTGAACCAGAGAACCATTCTGATCATCTTCATCATATTCATAAAACATTGAGGGCTTCTCAATTCCTTCATCAACCTTCACATTTGTACTTTCTATCATCTTCCTTAGTCTCTTATTGTAACACCGGTATGCTTTGCTTTGAGTGGAGTAACCCAAGAAAATTCCTTCATCACTTCTAGCATCAAACTTTCCTAGATCTTCATCTCTTTTAATGTAACATTTGCTACCGAATACTCTGAAATATCTCACAGTAGGAGTGATACCAAACCAAAGTTCATAAGGAGTCTTACCGATATTGCTTTTGGTTTGAACTCGATTGAGAGTATAGACTGCAATGCTGATAGCTTCTCTCCAAAACATCTGGGGAACATTTGCTTCCATCATCATTGTCCTGGATGCTTCCTGGATGGTCCGGTTCTTTCTCTCTACTACTCCATTCTGCTATGGAGTCCTAGGAGCAGATAACTGTCTCTTTATACCATGCTTCTCACAAAAATCTATGAATTCACTGAATGTGAATTCACCACCTCTATCAGACCTCAAACATTTCAGTTTCAGTCTAGTTTGATTTTCTACCATAGCCTTGAAGATTTTGAACTTCTCAAAAGCTTTTGATTTCTCTTTCAAAAAGGTAACCCACATCATCCGGGAATGGTCATCAATCAGTAACATGAAATATCTATCACCTTGCATACTCTTGATTCTTGTCAGACCACATAGATCAGTATGAATTAATTCCAATAATATGGTAGAGGACTGATCCTTGCTTTTGAATGAGACTCTGCTCTATTTACCCAGTTGACATTCTTTGCACAACCTATTTGTAGGTTTTACCAATTCTGGAAGATATCTTACAGCCTGAGTATTGCTTATCTTGATAATGTTATCAAAATTTACATGACACATCCTTCTATGCCATAACCAACTCTAATCAACTTGAACAAACAGACAACTTTTATTAGAACCAACTAGATGCAAGATATTACCTTTTGTTTGAGTACTGGATGCAATCTCAGTTTTGGAGCTTTCAAAGATCTTGCATCTTCCATTCTTGAACCGAAGATCATAACCTTTGTCCACCAACTGTCCAACACTGAGAAGATTGTGCTTCAATCCTTCAACATACAGTACATTACCAGTTTTGCTCTTTCCATCAAAATAAATAGTTCCCCTTCCTCTAATTTTACCAGCAAAATTATCACCAAACTTTACCATTCCTCCTTCATACCTTTCCAAGTCTAGGAACTTGTTTTTGTCACCTGTCATATGGTGAGAGCATCCACTGTCAATAACCCAATCATCCTTTTCTTCAACTTGGGCAGCTAAAGCTCTTTCTACAACCTTATGATTGATAGATTCAGAGGATATTGGATCTTCTTCCTTGATGGCAATAAACACCCATTCATTTCTAGATTTGTTTCCTATTTCTGATTCATCATCTGTTACTCCTTCATTATCATCTTCTTCATGAACATAATAACAATTCTTTTGGAACCTTTGTCTGTTAGAATTTGACCTTGCAGATCTTTCCAGACATCTTGAAGCAAAATGACCAATCTTATTGCAGTTGAAGCACTTAAAGGGTAATTTTCCTTCGTACTTACCGGATCCTCTTGGTAGTCTCTTTGCAATGAGGGCTTCAAGTTGAGTTGTTTCTACTTCTTCCTCTTCCATGTCTCTTCTTGCTTGGTCATACCATGACAGCTTCTCCCAGATCAAATCTTTGTTTACCTTTCACTGGCTTTGAATGTAGATTCAGTTTTGGGGGGATCATCTCCAAACTCAGTCATTTCAAATGCAGCGAATTTGCTAGCCAATTGGTCTCTTGTTACAGTTGTATGGGCTCTGAATTCATCAATGGCAGCAACCTTGATTTTGTAGACAGCAGGAAGGGATCTGAGAATTTTGCCAACAATCTCATTTTCATCCAAAACTCCACCAGCATTCCTAATTCCACACACCAGCTCATTTACTCTTGGCATAAAGGTGGTAATATTTTCATCATCTCTCATCTTCAGTCTTTCAAATTTCCCTTTGAGACTCTGCAACCTTGCACTTTTAACATACTCATCTCCTTCATGCAGAAGTTCCAGTTTAATTCAGATCTCATAGGCAGTTGGTAGGTCAATAACATTTGAGAGCTCTGAGTCAGTTAATGTGCTTAGAAGAGCCTCTTTGGTCCGCAGATTGTTTTCAGCATCTGTGATTTCATTCAGAGTTGTCAGACCACCCTGTGGAGGTACATATTCTTTTGTGACCATGGACAAGTATGCCTTTCCCATACACTCCAAGTGACATTTCATGCGACCTTTCCAAAGAGAGAAGTTGGTTCCATCAAACTTCAGACTATCCTTCTTGTATGATGACATCCTGGATCTCCTCAAGCGGTTAAGCTCCTTTTAGAGGAACTTGGCTCTGATACCAATTGTTGGATTCAGGACAGACAACTAAGAGGGGGGGTGAATCAGTTGTCCAAAACTTGCTTTTAATTCAAACACTTAAATCCTCTTTGTTATTTTAATAGCATGTCAATTAATCACTCATGAAAGCATAAAGCATAAACACCAGAGCAGATACACATCAACACATGAGACACCAAGATTTTGACGTGGAAAACCTGGTCAAGGGAAAAACCATGGGGTGATTAACCCAAGGATTATTCTCTATTAGAAGAATAAGAAAAAATAGATGGCACATGCCAATTAGGGCTCACTGCCTGAGCTCACTGCTCACAAGAGGCACACTACCTACAAGAGACACACTGTCTACAAAGTAACAAGTATCACAAACTTGAACTAGAGATTGACATCTTTACCATGCCTAGATCAGTTTCATTTAAGCCCGAAAAACCCCTGCTCTGCCTTTCGCTCTTTCACTATACCACACTCATCCGCTCCAAGACACACTTCAAAATGAATTCATAAACCTTTATTTATACAAGGCATCAACTTAGGAACAGTCATCTAAGTCGGCAAACACCTACAAGATCATTCGCAAGACGTGTAACACATCCGGTCGGCCAGTCTCAAGAAGAACACCAATACCCGGTGGTAATTCTTCAAAAGCAAACTCCAACTTCAATGCGGACTGCCAATAAGAATTATACACGATCCAAAGATCACCAAAACCTTTCCTGAGTCATCAAGAACATCTGCAATTTTTCATCTTACTGGAATTCTTCTCTTCTTCATCTGAAACTTCAAGAACACAGTCTATCATCACTGTCATAATGAAAAGGTGCTTTCGGACCTCCAAACCATGAACAAATCTAGTTGTCACTTCACACGGACTTCTTCAACACTCCCTCCAGTCTGCAGAATGAGATAATGCAATTCTGGATCTCACCAGACCAATCTGTGACACTCTATCACCACTGAACATCTGTCGGAACCGGTTCTACTAGAGCGACCATAACTTCTTCATATCTTCATGCAGACCTCTAAAATCTTGACTGGAGCATCTCAAGACTCATATCTAAAAACCCTTTAAACCACATCCTCTGATCTTCATCTTATCTTGGACTTTTACCTTAATGTCATCACTGTTCTTCACTATTCCTGATTGAGGCTAATTTTCTCAATATCCTCAGCACACAGCTCATCCAATCCTTCTCATTAATGCATTATAAGTATGTTGACATCAATGACAACACTAGTTATCCTCATACTTGCAACAATGAGATGACCTAGGTGATGTTATTTATCCCACAATTACATGGACTAGACTTACAAACAATAGGTTGAATTCATGCGTGCCCAAGATAGTATAACCTTGCCTAGCTAAGGGAAGGGGACTCATAACATGAGTGTTCATAGTACATATAAGGTATGAATGCCTGTATATGCAAATGAGGTATGCTATGTTAGAACCAACCCAAGCTTCAATAAATGAATACTATCCTTGGAGTAATGAAATCCACCCACAAGCATAGCATACAAAAACCAGTAGGAGAGCGAAATGATTGACGATACTTAGTAATTATTTCTGTTGCAAGTATGGGCCTAACCGATGTTGTCATTGATGTCAACATACTCTTGTTGCATTGATGTCAAGGATTGGATGAGTTGTGTGCTGAGGATATTGAGAAAATTAGTCCTATTAGAAACAAAGAAGAACAGTGAATACAGTGAAGCTCTATGAAGTAAAGATCCCAACCAGATAAAGATCAGAGTATGTGCATCAAAGGGTTTGTAGATATGTGTCTGAAGATGATCCAATAAAGATTTGAGAGGTCTGCATGAAAATGTGGAGGAGTTATGGCCATGAGAGTAAACCAGTTTTGG